>OW121793.1:2715000-3915000 GCA_933228885.1 Leistus spinibarbis
ACGTGAAACAAGGCAATTATAAATAGTCCTTTAAGGCCTGTTTATGATTGATTTTTTCACGGGACTATACAATAGGATGAAGAATTGTAAATTTCAGAATTTCAAAACCATTTACGTGCTAATATTTTACGGCGTACATTAGAAATTTGGACGCTTATAAAATCGTTTTCAAATAGAAACCAATTATTGCATTAATGGCATAAAAATATACAAGTATTTAATAATTAAATTTATGTGGCAAGCTTTGCCTTACGATTAGAATTTAGTTATAAAATATCATAATTTATTTACAAAATCTATACACATATATTATTAAGTCCAGTTAACATTTCCAATTACGTATTAATTCAACATTCAATAAATAAAATATACAAATGGCATTTATAGCATATTTATATTGATCAATGTTATCAATAATTAACTTAATTGAAAGTATTTTCCACTGTTTTAATTGAATATCAAATTCAAAACTTACTTAGTGATATTTTATATATGAAAAATTCATTTTTGTCAGATACTTTTACTTCCTTTTAAGGATTGTTCACAGCGAAACAATTAGTGATTAAGCTTAGAAAATTACAAATAATAATCTAGTTTGTATTATGACAAGCAATGCTAGCATTCCAAGCAACAAAATTAACACAATGTATGCTAAATTTTGTTGCTGTGAACGTTAACTTTGTATGTCATACAACAAACTGGAATTATTACTTATAATTTCTAAGCTTAATTACTAATTCTTTTGCTGTGAACAATCCTTTAGACTATCTCCCAAAAGAGTGAAAATAATAATTCCAAGTAATTCCCACCTTTTCCCGACCCGTTTGTGAATGAGTTGGTAACCCTATTTCGGCCATTCATGTGGCATGTTTTTCAGAGTTAATTGCGGTAAACTCTTTCAGCTCAACATACAATTTTTTTTCCCTTTTTTGTGCAATTATTCTCAGTGCATATAACGCAAGAGTGTAGTAATAGTAAGTACCCATGGTAATAATTTATCCTTTATACACGTACCCTTATACCTATGTAATTATTATACATGACCTGAAACTAATGTCTAAAAATGTTGCTTAATATTTCTTTTGCGTGTTTATTATATTTAATATTGCATTTCTTTGTCAGAAAAATTGCAATTTTCAAACATTTTTTGTTAATTGTAGTGGAAGTAACTGCCAGAAGCAAAACCACTCAACCAAATTTCCTTTGTACTCGTTTCTGTGTATTTCTTTGCACCTTAAAACTTCACTTAATACTCTTTCCATAAATCTTACACTTCCAATGACATACGTGACACCAAGCGAAAGCAAATGTGAATCACAATATGTATTCATAATAAAAAATCTAAATCTTTTTCGTCTTACAATCTTTGGTTCAAAAAAAGCATGTTTCTTATCAATTTTTTTCTCAGGCTAGGATGAAGGTATCAATTTGAGGTTTAAACCACTTTATTGGTAGTCTTTCTTTCTACATTTTTTCATATAAAAATATATGAAACTTTCCTAGATAACGCGGAGAGTATGTCTAGGTCACCACTAAACGAGTGAACTCGTATCTCATCAACGCGTCATCTGAATCCCATTTTAATGTTAGATTCTAAAAGCGTATAGAATTCTCTGGAGCTTAAACCAACATTTGGTGTAAATAGTTAATATCTAACAAAATAGCGGCCATATGAAGAAATGCTTCTTTTTTCGAATTTGTTTTTCACATTAGGGCGCTATAAATAATAGTTATATTGTTGATATAAGCTCAAATAAATAGAATTTACTTTCATTTAAAATAAAGAATAAGCAAATCTGTGGTGTAGTTCCTGAGAAAATATTTCGCCCAGTTTGAAAAAAGTAGTTTCGAGAAAAACGCATTTAAAAATTACAATATATATATATATATATATATATATATATATATATATATATATATATATATATATATATATATATATATATTGTGTTAATTTCGTGTTAATAGTACAAATTTAACATAAAATTAACTAAAACATTTGTGTATATATATTGAAAATTAACAAGTTTAAATTTTTTACTGTGTACACAGAAAAAACAGATTAGAGTAAAGTATGTTAAGATTTAGTAGATTTTCAGTCTTCTAATTAATTTATATACACTGTAAAAAATACGTGTAAAATTACAATCATTATTTTTGTATTTTTCCTTAAAAATTAGCGTAATATTACATATCTGTGTAATTTTACATGTGTTCTTCAATTTTTATGTAATATTACCAACTATGAATATATTTTATGTGAACTTAAATAATTCACTGTAAAATTACATATTTTACAGTAAAATTAAATTTTCTATTGCAAAATTAAATATTCAATAGTAAAATTCCATATTCTCGCAGGCTGATCTGTAAAAATACGAAATTGATGTAACTTTACTTGGAAATAATCGGAATAAAGTTGTAATATTACAAAAACGGAGTGCAAATTATTAGTTTTCATGTATTTTTACGCAATTTTAAAGTATTATAGTATTAGGTACGCAATGCTTTGAAGTATTTATATATGCATAGTAAATAAAAATGGTATTGTTTATTAATGAATATCAAAATTTAAGGTAGGTATAATATATTCTATAATATATGATATAATATATATATATATATATATATATATATATATATATATATATATATATATATATATATGTATACATTATATGTAATTTTAATTCATATCAATGATTAATAAAAAAAAGAAAATGACAATGTTGCAGCTTTACATAAAATATATAATCGATGGTATTTTTACAATTAAATCTAGTATTTTCACAATTATCTTGTGTAAAATTACATGTTTGTGTAAATTTGCGTTTGCGTTGTTCTATTGAACAGACGCATGTGTTCAGAGTTCAGACCTGTTTAGGCTATACATGCGTCTGGTGCATCATATTGAGCAGGCCGTATATTTGTTTAATGTATAACTGTGAATATATTTATATATAAAGAAGAGGTGTTTCTAATTTCTAATTGAACATTGAAAATAGAAGTTTCCTTTTTCAAGTAAGTTAAATGAAGTTATATATTAATTACCATTTAAATTTTTATTCCAATTATGCAAGTAAAATTAACAGAAACTTTCAACATATACATATGTTATTTAACACTTGCTTAAAAGCAATTTACGTTAAACATGTATAATATCTTGTATATTTAGGGTTATTAATTATCTTATTAGAACTTGATAGTTAATTTACAGAAGTGTTGAAATTTTACGTTCAAACTGTAAATTTAGGATTGGAAAATTATATTTTACATTTTACATTAGAACAAACTGTTACATTTACAGGGAATATGCGAATTTTACATTTTTAAACTGTAAATTTAGTGTTTGAATCTGTTATTTTATATTTTATCAAAATTTGATGGTAAATTTACAGAAGTTAGAGGAATTTTATATTTTAAATGGTAAATTTAATATTTGAAAATGTTTTTCTACATTTTGTAACTGTATTTTCATATCATATATTAATGCTGAAGATCACATTTACTTTATAAAAATAGATACCAACATCGAGGCACCAGAACACCATTATTTAACTGCTTAAAAGGTTATAGCAAAATACTTTCACGAAGAATTTGGTTTTCCTTTATTTGAAGTTGAGGTAAGATTAGCAAAAATGTAGTATAAGTATAATAAAAATTTCTACAGTATTTTTCTTGTAGGAAGATGCACTAAAATAAAAATTAAAGGGAGAATTTCCAGTGTACCTGGTACGTTATATTTTCA
The DNA here is from genome assembly GCA_933228885.1 of Leistus spinibarbis. Taxonomy (NCBI): domain Eukaryota; kingdom Metazoa; phylum Arthropoda; class Insecta; order Coleoptera; family Carabidae; genus Leistus; species Leistus spinibarbis. Next base: position 2,718,749 of record OW121793.1, read on the forward strand.
ATGCACCCCTTTCAGCTATCATTTTATAAAACAAAATAACAATTCCTTTTTTATTTTACTTCCAATTTAAACTTATTTAATTTTTTTTTTCAGGGTCAAATGTAATCTGCCACAATTATATATGCATTGAAGATAATACAATAAATGAAGGGACCAAACATATTTTGGAGGCAATTTTCGCTATATTTTTTAATTTCAAAATGAAATACACGAATACACCATAGGATTATTCCTAACAATGGAATTAATCGATTAGATTATATTTGAAAATAAATCCTGACGTTGGGAGCAGAAGTAAAAGATGTTGTGTGAGGTCGGTCATATCATTTATTAACAATTTTAATGAAAAAAATTTAAAAATATTTAGTTGAAATACGGATGATTTTTTTGTTCAAAGTTTGTTTTAATTACAATTTTTTGTAAACAAATGACATAAATTAAGTTCGCATAAATGTTTTCGATTCTTTGTTATTTATATTTGTAATAAAAACAATTCAAAAAATTATAACTTGTTAAAATACCTATACTTTCTTCCTCAGTTTACAATTGCAAAAGTAAATTTACATTTTTAAATGTAAATTTACACTTCCATTAAGAATACCATTACATTATTTAATGTAAAATATACTATATAATCACGGAATTTTACATCTTCAATTAGTAAAGTTACATTTGCAATAGTTAATTTTCCCAGTTACACTTGTAAACGTTTTACATTTACAAATGTAAACATTACATCTCATATTAGTAAATTTACAATTTCAAAACTAATGTTACACATCATTAGTGTAAAATTTACATTTAGCGATGTATTCCTTTACTACGACATTTGTAAAATTACATAACATAAATCTAGATATGTAAATATACTGTTCAATTTGTAATATTACATTTTATAAAATCCAAATAGTAAAGATACACTGCTATGTAAAATTACTATGATTATCGAGGGTCATGATTAAACCAATGATTATCATTGTAAAAATTTTTTACAGTGTAGAGCAACTAATACTATAGATACATTCTAAACTTATAAATCAAATAACTAATACATTATTTAAAACATCTAATATATTAATCGGTTCATCTAAATGAATTAGAAGGCTGAAAATTAACTAATACTTAATCTGTTTTTTCTGTGTATTAAAAATGTTTAAAAGTTATTTCCGGTGAGGCGAAATTATGTTTATGCGCATGCGTGAGCATGTGATTTGGTATTTGTAAAACTAACTTCCAAATTTGGGAAGTTTGCCAGGATAGATGAAAAACATAGCTGCTGATCAAGTTCAGTTTATGAAAAATTCCGCAACCTCACAGGTTGGCATTTTTATTTCACCAAACAAAACCAAAGGTATGCGGAGAAAATAAGAGAAGTGCACCTATATAAAAGTTTACAAATAAAAACATGTCTCGACTCACCTGACATTTTCATGTTTTTGTATGTAGATCTTATGAAACTGTCCCTCCACAGGGGATATGATGTCATTCTTCATTTCCATAGCAACGTGCTGGGGCAACACGGACAGTAAAAGACGTTCCTGGAAGAAACAGAAAAATGATTACGTATCGAGAAAGATAAAAATATATACACACGAAGAAGACTTTGATGCGGTGCGGTATAGGTCAACTGACATACGGATTATGTTTTACTAAATTCGAATTTAATATTCAGTATATACTCGCGGATAAAATATTCTGGTAGTGGCATATGAATATCGAATGAAATTCACCTTGTATGCATCACATATGAAGCCACGAATTTATATCGTAGGTGGTTCATCTGAATTTTAAATTCAAAAGAAAAATTACTATGAATTTTTAGTAGAAATGGTAAGGTTAAGGTCAAAGTGAAAAATCTGTGTAGTAAATTGAAAATATCTGGAATGGTCTCCACTCGACTTTCTTTTACACAGTTTTCACTAGATATATATATATATATATATATATATATATATATATATATATATATATATATATATATATATATATAACCAGAACAAGCTGTCAAACTAACCAATACTCTACAGAAATATTCTGAAATGTCAGTTATCTAATTGAGTCTACTTTGTTTCCCTGCCAAAATATTAACAAGCGCAGATGATCCGATTTATTAAGCTACATGCGAATCCATGGCAACGTAAACAAGATACTTATAATGTTTCGTAGCATTTTTCTCGCAACTGGTACATTTTTTGAAGAAATGTTTCAAACAAAAGTTGTGCGAAATATTAATATCTTTCATTATGAACAAAACTATTTTTGCCGTAAGTGTAGCCGTTCTACTGATATTGGAGATAGAACAAAAAATGTATAAAGTAAACATGCACTGCCGCTTTGAATATTCTTTTCAAAAATAGGAGGTGCACATCTAGAACAAAGTTAAATAATTTTACGTTCGACAGTTTTGGCCCTAGAGCGTTCACAGACACACACACACACAGACGTCATTACGAAAATAATCACATTCGATTCAGGGAAGGTCAAAACATGTATTCGTTGAAATCTCGAGTTTTTCATGATTACTTAATACTTCGTAAAAGAAAGTAAAAAGCTAGAGTGGTTTTTACTCATTATCTTATACTTATATCAATTTAATGTAATAATGCTTTATTTTGTTTTACAAATATATATAAAAATAATAACTTCACAATACTATAGGTGTGAAATAAAATAAATAAATCAGTGGCACAGAACAGGGGGCAGCACGGGCATGCCATTGTGATCAAGTATGTGAATTCGTGCACATACGCAGTTAGATCACAGATCGAAACACAAAAACATGATTACTTATTCACATCACAACGCAATATCGGTGAAACACTTTGGTTCGTTAATGGGCAATTATTTCAATCAAGCGCTACCACGTGCTGGTGTTCAATTCGACTCTTCTACATGGCGCTAAATGACTGGTCAGCTAATACATCAACTGTCATTTAACCACTGAATTCATTATGATTCGGATGCCACATTTCGTACTATACATATTGTTAGAACGAATGTTTAAATAGCTGTGCAGTAATCACATCATCATCATCTAATCATTAAATATTTTATACTAGGTTAACCTGTGGGCACCCAAATCATATACATAATACAACCAAATCATCACCGATAAATGAATAATTTGACAGTTAGCAGCTTATCATGTAATTAATATAAATGTAGTATCTAATCATGGATACACTATATAAATAAAGCATTTCCTTTACAAACACACACACATGCATCTAAGTATATATGAAATTACGTGTGCATTAAGGCAATTTCCATGAATTGTATTCTGTATTGTTTGTGAATCTCTTCAAATTACCTGATTTTAAATTTATTTATTGCTTCTATTTTGTATTTGAATAGATTATTCAATACACATTAAAAACCTCACTCATAATAACTACTTACATTTTGAAGTTTCATAATTCTGGCGTATTAATAAATAACCAGTGGTGGGACTAAACTTTGAATTTGGTAGTGGCACAGCATTTTTTAAAAGTGATACTTGACCATATGTTAAAATACAAATAGACCAAAGGTCAGTTATCTCACACACAATAATTCAATATTTAACAGTGGCATAAACGATTTTCACCATAGAAACAATGTGTTCTACACATATATTCACACATACATATGCATGTATATAGATAATTCCTATAAATTTTCTTTCGCGGCCTATTTAATTGCCGCAGTATACCTCTGTTCGGTTGGTAACAAAATTTCCGTCAAGATCACGGTCATGTTTCATAAATCAATATGACAACATATTAGGAACGCGAGCCAGGTATGTGGTTACTATACTACAATAGTTATTTATGGAATATATTTTTTATTAAACTTGGCTTTGTTAATTATTAATACTGAGATTACAACATACATTTACGATATTCAAAATGCATATCCAGTAAATTGAACGTATTTCAAGGTAGGAATTCAAACAAAACTTAAAAATATATATATATATATATATATATATATATATATATATATATATATATATATATATATATATATATATTTGTTTCCCTTGGACGAAGTCAAAACAAATTATTGTAAAAATACAAAATGGTATGAAGCGGGTTCGAACTACTAACTGCAAGCATGCCAGGCAAGCAGTCTGTCTCGAAGCCAGTGAAGTTATAATCATCGATTTATTAATCAAGGAAACTGTCCTACAAACTTGAGATATATATTTTATATTTCATACATATTATTTAATGACTCGAGCCATTGTGAAAATTGTTTTTTAAACCATAGTAAAACTTTGGAATATTGTACTATATAAGCATGTCTAGGCAAGCAGTCTACCTCGGAGCCAAAGAGAATATAGCTACCGATTTTTTAATCAAGAAGACTAAAGGCGTGTTCAGAGCGAACCAAATATTAATTAAGATTAGAAAATTACAAATAAGATCTAGTTTGTATTATGACAAACAATGCTAACATTCCAAGCAACAAAATTTACACAATGTATGATAAATTTTGTTGCTGTGAACGTTAACCATGTATGTCATACAACAAACTGGAATTATTACTTATAATTTCTAAGCTTAATTACTAATTCTTTAGCTGTGAACAATCCTTTACACTCTTGAAAAATGTCATCGAATGTGAAAGTTCATTAAAATGTACATTAGTATAACAATGAAGAATTGACTGTATGTGATATGGGCACGTGATACCCACGAGTTAACCTAGTATTTCAAGAAATACTTGGAAGAAACATATGTAACCGTCACGCACATAATTTATATTTCGCCAAATATGTTTGTAGATTCGCATGACATACATTTGCATGTATATTTCGTTTTGCATATACAAACAAATTAAAAATAAAACAGAATATACCGTTTCATTTTAGATTTATAATTCGCGACTTTGTAACATTTTCATAAATTTATGTTCAATCTACAACCAGCGTATTACGTGGGCTTGACAATATAATCCGACAGCGGATATTTCATATGAAATAAATTACCTTTAATTTTTAACTAAGTATACCAACCCACACATTTTATTTGCTCATTACGAAAGTATAAGAATAATAAAATGAATCGGTGGCTATATTTTAATGGATATAGCCGTTTCGAGGTCCTCAAGAAGGTGAAGGGTATTTCGCATGTACCTTTGTGTATGGCGATACAAAAAAATATATATATATCACGCAGCCAAAGCAATGCAATTCGTTTAAAAAGTTTTAAAGGAGTTTTGAAGGAGGGCTGAAATTGTTTTCTTTGTGTTAAAACAATAAAATCCAGTTTACTAAGTTACGCATTCTAGAGATGTTTCCAGTTTCAGGGCGAGGCAATTCAGAGCAATTCCGGACAGGCAGAACTTGGTCTTAGAAGCGCATCGGTCGTAAAAACAAACCGTTGCGAGTCTTGAAACTCAGAACAAGGCTATAAAATCGCCCTGTCTATTACCAGCGCGAAACAATATTGATTCTTCACGGTCAAGACACACATTTACTATTTTTAGCTCGACGTACTGTAGGTACAAATGCACTATAGTGTTCGGTAACATTCTCAGAATTAATTTAAATTGGGTCTAGAAAAAGTATATAAAGCTTGTATTAAATTATACGTTTTTCGGTTTTAACAACTTCTATTTGAATATTTTTCTCAAAAAACGGATATGAAATAATACTCGTTGCAACTCCAATCGTAGAATAATGCGATATGTATGTTTCACTTACCAATTTCTCGTTTTCATCTTCCATTTCAAGTCGTGCCGCAATACAATTCCTGGTGTCCAGAAAGGCTTTACGTTGCGCATGCTCCATCAAATTGTGCATGAATATGCCAACTACATTGACACACATGAACACCACCACGTTTGCAGTTATCTGCAACAACAGAAACACAAATATTATTCATATATTTTAATACAATTTTATACAATAAACAAGATTTGGTACGCGTAAAACGCACCAATGCGTAGAGCTCGCCTTGAGGTGGGCGAGCAGTGGTTTTTAATTGTTAACATTCAAGTATATAAGTTATCGAAAAATGTTCCATTTACAGAAAAGGTTGTAAAATCGAATGATAGATTAAATTGTTTATAATATCGACCCTGAGTTATTTCATTTGAATAGCAGTACATTATGTACTATATATTCAATGTGCAAAAAACGTAAATAATATTTATTACACTGATTTCAATATATAACAACGCAATTTACATAATATGGTTATGCTAAATTAGGAATCATATTAAATTATAAAGTAAGCACCACAATAATTTGAGTTCATTATTTTGGATGGCGTGTTTGAGTGTTCTAATTTTTTATTTCGCACGCAGAATGATTTACAATGCCGTCCTTGACCTGACTAGCGCCTAGGCAGTTTGTCAATCACGTGATCGCGTTTGGTTTGCAAAATATATATATATTGCTCGGACAACAGTAAATCACGTCGATTTTCGCAACATGAATTTATCATTTATCAAAACGAACACAACTGACGCACAATGTTCATACTAGTGCTATTACATACGCATAACTTAATTGCATTTCAAAATTATATTTCACATAAACTATTGGGATTTTTAAATAACAATACGCTTATCGATGACGATTAACACATTCGTTGATACGGATTTACACTTTTTAGTGATTTCTTTTTTAGGTAAAGTCATAATTATGCTTTAAAATAAGTAAAAAATTTTACAATTTTTGTATCTATCGGAATTAGGTTTAAAACGCTCGATTGGTTCAGGTTAAAATCCAATTGGGCACTTCTTAAGAGTTAAATTGTGAAGAGGAGAAGAGAACAATTTAAAATAGCTTTAAAATTAGTTTGGAAAAACGATATTTCCATAGAATATTGCCAAAGTTGAATATTGTCGATGCCCAATATTATTTACGTCGTCATTAAAGCCACAACATATTAATAATAGATTTAAATAATTCTTAGACGTTTGGAGATATATTTATTTTATATTTTAGCCATAAATAATAACTTAAATAATTTTTTAAACGTATAATACAAAAGATGTTTATTTATTTGAATCTTTCATGTTTATTAAATTATATTTTTCTTCTTATTTGGGTTACAATTAATAAAAATTATTCAAAATAAAATGAATTTTATTGTTTTAAATACTTTTTAAGTGGTAATTTTTATCTAGCCACTACGGTATGTATAATTGAAGTTTATGTAAATTATGTTTTGTTTACTGTGCGCGCAACCATATCGCTTGATAATTAAAAAGCCAATACACGATTTTATAGGAATGTCATATTTCTACAGGAATGCATCAGCTACTGTTACCAACCGAACACTATTTGATTAACGTCACAGTTAATGAATACATCAATCGGTTGTCAAGCCCAATAACTACATTTTTGTCAGTCTGTTTTAACATATATTTTTTTATAAATGATAATTATATACCTGTCCATTTTAATTAATAGAAACATTTTGTCGCATTTAATTGTTGGATACTGATATGACAGAGTAATTATACGAATTTGGTAATTGCGTTACAGTAGCTGTTAAAATATTGATAATAATTGAATCAGTCAAACTTTAATATTAAAATTACACCGAGATTGCGGGTCTGAAATCTAATTCTATTTTTTTATATCAGTCAAATGAACCAGTCTATATCTTTTCGGAATGACGTCTCTGTGTATGCGTGTAAACGCTCTAGATCCAGTTAGAAATTTTTCATGATTACTTTACTTCTTTTTAGACTTCGTATACTACTGTATAATAGGGCTAAAATACGATATTCTGCGTATAATCACTCATATAATATTTATAGGAATTGTATACAAATTGAATGAAACCATTTATTAATTATGGACATTGTATAAATTGAATTCATTGCCTATATGGATTCCATGCACCATGTATCATTTATCAATTATAGAATATAATAGTAAAACCAAATAAATGTTCTACAAAATCACCATTGTTTTTGTTATAAATCAAAGCCCACGCCGATCCACTTTTACGCTTACTAAAAGCCTCATGGTTTATTCATGGCCTACTCCTGATCACATCAAAACGGTTCACTCGACACATGTGAATTTTTCATTTTTAATGTAAAAACCTTACAGGCACAAAGAGAGAGAGACACCGTATGAAAGAGAAAATGTCATTTTACATTTTATCTTAGCTCTCATTGAATTTTTATAGAGGTACACGCACACCTGTACATAAACCTTATTTATTCATTTCTCACTGTGGCATAAATCCTGCCTTTTATTTCGTTTTGTTTTATTTGTTTTCCAATTCGTTTCTAGTTAATTGCAGCTACATTTGCTGTGGTTTTATCCATGTTTTATTACTGACTGATATCATCAGAACACATATTCAACTTTTATGGTTGTGAATGATGGCTTTTATTTATTTAACCATCAAAAGATGTATTGGTATTAATACGAATTTTAGACTTATTAAAATTAATATCTCTATAAAGTATCGGTTATATGCAGAGGTTTTCAATTTTATTTAAAGAGAGCTTGTAAAATTTTTGTGGTACCGCATAAACATAAAACTGGTCAGAAATAAATGATTTTATGGGATTCAAGGACCCATAAAACGCAGATTTACCATAAAATAATTGATTTTTTGTGTGATTACAATACTTCTCTTTATATATTACGTATAAGAAAGAATAAATAAAGAAAAATAGCAATTTTGTAACTCCCAAACCTCCAAACCATTAAAATAAATTAATATATATAATAATGTTATATTTGTGTCAATTCTTGAATAATATAAATCGGTAAATTGTTACATCGTAACAAGCTTAGGTGCAGACACTTATGCCTCCCCTTATAAGAAATATATCGCTGGTCCCTAAGAAGAAAATCTTTATTCACGACGAAAGTAAATAAAGTCCTTACTACCGAAACGCGTAAAATCCCCATTCGCAAAGCACATATGCATCCAGCTCGCTTTATGAGTAATATATACGATGCGAGCAGCGGTTTTTAATTATTATTGCCTTTTGGTTAACAATAAAAAAAGTCTTAAAAATATTTAAAAATATATTTAATATTATAATTTTTGAATTTTAAAATATGCACAAAAATTTTTTTAAGACTTTTTTATTGTTGCCTTTGGGTTAACAATATGAAAAAATCCGAAGCTAAAAAAGCGCGTAAGGGTTTTATTAACTTAGGGACCAGCGATTTGTCACACGACCGAACGCATTCGCTCTTTTGTATTTCGAAAGGCGAGCTAAAAATAGTAATGCGATCCTTGTTTTCTCATGCAATTTGCAAAGATAGAGGATATGTCAGCAGAGTGAATAAGTCTTCGAGTAACATCTATATTAGTTGATCAAATGTTGTATGGCCATATTTGGCACGTTGTTCATGATGTAACAAACACGTATACATACATACGTATATGTTAAAACATATAATGCTTGGGGAATGTACGTGTAGAGTTATAGGCAAGTATAATTAATATTGTACTGAGTTGTTTAATTATCTCTAAGTGCATAGTAAACTAAGTTACAATGCACTAAAAATATATTAATTATAAGTCAACTGTGTTATATGTATGGTATATAGGTGTAGAAGTTTTCTCTATACACCATGATTCATAATTAGTTGAGTAATATTATTATTACTAGAAATCCCACCTACAATGGACTACAAAAGTGATGACGCGTAATTGTGCGGGAAATTAGGATGCGGTCGCCGCCATTTTCGTTTCTTATGGGATTTAACATAGAGGTGAAGTTTGCATGTTTGTACCGTTCTTATTGTAAAGCTGGTGGGTATGAGTTATTTTTTTAAAAATAGGCTCAAGCTTCAACTCCAGATTCATGTATTTAAAGTAGGGCGACCATAACTAATTAGTTTGTAATTAAAGAATAGCGACATTATGGGAAAATAGCATTTAGTGTTGCCGAAAAGTGCTTGCATATTCGCGATAGATGGCACGCGTGAAACCCTTATCCGGCCTTGTGATTGGCTGCCTCGAACTGTCAGTTCATTTTCATTTACAATATTAATTAAAACACAGTTTTTAGCCATATCTATCAACATTATTCAACATATATTTTAATATAATATAATACGTAAAGATCCAAAAGGTTATTTAAGATATTTTATTGAAATCAGGGAAATTATGTCAAAAATTATGATTATTGACATAATTTTTGACATAATTTCCCTGATTTCAATAAAATATCTTAAATAACCTTTTGGATCTTTACGTATTATATTATATTAAAATATATGTTGAATAATGTTGATAGATATGGCTAAAAACTGTGTTTTAATTAATATTGTAAATGAAAATGAACTGACAGTTCGAGGCAGCCAATCACAAGGCCGGATAAGGGTTTCACGCGTGCCATCTATCGCGAATATGCAAGCACTTTTCGGCAACACTAAATGCTATTTTCCCATAATGTCGCTATTCTTTAATTACAAACTAATTAGTTATGGTCGCCCTACTTTAAATACATGAATCTGGAGTTGAAGCTTGAGCCTATTTTTAAAAAAATAACTCATACCCACCAGCTTTACAATAAGAACGGTACAAACATGCAAACTTCACCTCTATGTTAAATCCCATAAGAAACGAAAATGGCGGCGACCGCATCCTAATTTCCCGCACAATTACGCGTCATCACTTTTGTAGTCCATTACAGTCATGTATTTTACTCGACGTCTGGTTAAAAGCGCAAGAGGCTTGGGTGTATTTATATATGGTATTTCTTTAGGTAAAATAAGCGCATATTTAGTTAAAATAATTAAATAGATCATTTTAAAATTTACAATACGCATGTGGCAAGCCTTTATATTATTATTTTTTACGAAAGGAAACATTTTAAACTATACATATTTTAATATAATATAAGTGAAACGAAGAAGTAATTTTTTTGGTTATATTTTCCATTATATAAACTATTTGCGTCTGTGTTTTAATTAATAAAATTAGGAAATGTTCATCAAATAATTTTCAATATCCTTGACTAATTACGAAACGAACGATATTAACGTGACTCATGCGTGCAATTTTAAATGTGGGTTATGGAAATTAATACTGGTGCAGGAATAAATAAATCTCGGGATCATAATTGGTTCGATTGGTTCAGTCGGCTCTGTGAGTATAATGTCGATGGTTTAGAATTATATACGTAAACTCAGAAATGCATTTACTTCATATTAAATGCAGAAGAAATGTCATCAAACATTCAAGACAACATAAACCAAATTTTAAAGACTCTAGTCGTATATTAATACATTATTGTAAAAAACAATAATTTGAATATGTTCCAATAATGAATTGGTATCGCTTTTAGTATTGTATTTATTGCGATTGGGCTCGCTGAAACGGCGAGCCGGTAGCACTGGCGCTAGCTATTTTCGAAAGGTTAATGTTATAAGTGTATATTATTATTAAACATGAGTGATATTGGTTATTGGAAACCCACAATCAGACAATTTGCCAAAAGTGGACATAATCTCACTTACGTATTTCAAAATTGTTACTATAAAGTGGAGGGGATACAAAAATCTGGAAATGCTAGTTAGAAATTTCAATATTGAATAACTATTGAAGTTGAGCGTTGTTTAGGAAATTGATACCGGTTATAGTAATTAAATGGGTTCTAAATTAAGATGTATATGCCATTTTCTCCATAGCAAAAGCTTGCCACATGAATGATGATTTTTTATAGATTCGTCTAGGCTCTAGGGGTTTAACGTGGTTTCAGGCGGTAATATAAGATCTAAAAACCAAATATCTTACCTGTTGCCAAGTAAGATGTAGAAATTCGCTGGACACAATCGTAGACACAATCAGATGAATGATCGGCAGCGTGAATCCAAAAACGGCGGCCACCCAGGTCTTCAACGGCATCATTGCATACGCGAGAAACACCACAAAAACAATTTGCCAGGCCCCCTCCGCGATAACCCGTCGCGTCTCGACACGTAAAGGCCCCGACCCGCTATCATCCATCTGCGATTTGTCGCCGAGCGGCAACGCAAGCCCACAGAACGTTGCACAGAAAAATAAAATCGCGTAACAAACCCATAGCAAATACGCATCTTGCATTAATTTCGTGTTTAAAAACGCTAACAATAACGCGAATAGTAGACAGTGTACCGCGTGATAGACATTTTGTGCGGTAGGCGCCTGCGCGTACGCAAAACTCAAGTTGGCTAACAATGCGGTGAGTAGCACAAAAAGTCCGACAACACTTGCGACAGATGAATGCTGCAACTTGAAGATGTACCGTTGATAAAGGGATTCTAATTCGTCGTTTTCGAAGCGGTGTCTGTTCAGTAATCGCGATAGGGCTAATTTGCGGTGCGAGTTCATTGCTTTCACGCTGTGATCCATGATGGCGGTTTTTGGTTGATAGTCTTAAGAGGGTAACACTACGGAGTTCATCCGAACTGCTTCAGCGAATGGTTGGTTTTTCGCCGGCGAGCCATCACTATAACAAAAAAAAAAGATTATTAAATATGTATATACGAGAACTAATATGCTAATATATAAATTCAAAATTCATATTAAACATTTAAATATATAAAACTCGCTATATATTTATAATTACATCCGTAATTATGTTCTAAATATACACGGAGAAAAATGATTGGGACAGACACAATATTGTATTACAAATATCCACAATTATACCATAAACTATTACAATTATTTTTATTACAATTGTAGTATTCTTTAATACAATTTTTTCTCTGTGTATAGAAAGCTGATATCTTTAAGATATGTAATATTTATGTCTTATAGATTAAATATACTGTATTTGAAACGTTAATAATTGGTAAAACTATTATATAATACAAGATTCAGTACGTACAACGCACCGATGCGTCCAGCTCGCCATGAGTAATATATGCGATGCGAGCAGCGGTTTTTAATTATTAAGCCCTTTTGGTTAACAATTTGAATAAATGTTATAGATATAAAAAGTCTTACGATTTTTTGGAATTTGATTGAATAACAAATTATGGCATATTTTATTAATTTTTTATATGCTTTGGGTTAACAATATGAAAAAATCTTGTAGATATAAAATATCTTTATTTATAGTAGAATTTTTGGGTGTTTTAATTATTTTATAAGGGCAGTATTAAGGGGGGCTCCAAATTTTGGGGCCCTATAACTCGGAAAGTATACGGGCGATTGGATTTAAACTTGCGAGTAGATTCAAATGGGATGCCAACTAATATGTGTACCAAATTTGGTGTGAATCGCTCCGGTACCTTCAGAGGAGTACAGGGCACAAATTTGGTCTTACGAGTGACGACTAACATCCAAGTATATAAGTTATATATATATTTTTGGATTCAGACATTCAGAGCGACGAGACAAACACTTTTTGTTAATTAAACTTTTTGATCCAAGAATGCTACAGACACACGACCGAATGCTTTAGCTTCTTCGGTATTTCGTACGGCGAGCTAATTACACTTATAAAACATGTAATTTTACTAGAATTTGCAAATATAATTGGTTTATCGTGTAAATTTAGTATAATTCCGTAATTTTCGTTAAAGTGTAGTAATAATGAGAATCTAATATACATTATATAGTAAGTGTTAATATATAATATCCGAAGGAGATATATACCCTTAAGGCGACAGATTTGTTTAAGTCTCGTTCTTTGTCTAGGAACGGTAAATATCTATTAATTTCTGAAATATTAAGATTTATATAAATAATTTTGTAAAACAACCTACTTATATATTTATTTTAATGCGTAATATATTTATATTAATAGTCAATATATTAGTTAACTTATGTATACCTGGGCGTAAGTAAACAGAATGAACAGTTTAAGCAGATTAACGAAGAACATGCAGTGTGTAAAGTTAAATTAATTAATGATTGTAAGAATGTGAATGTTTGCTACCCCCATTTATGGGTAAGGTGTAATGTTTAAGTACGTAATATTTTAATTGCTGCGTGCCGAGAATCCGAAACTTTTATGAACTAAATAACGATGTTAATTAATATAATCTCCACACAGTCCACTTCTAATTGTGTTTTAAAACAGCGGAACGCGATACAGAAAGACATTTCTCGCGTATTCTAACAACTACATCGTTAGCGTCGTTAACTAGGGATATTCACGGAGATATTACTCAAGTTTGTCGCAGTGGACGACTGACTGTGAAACTGTTTTGTATTCCATGTCATTTGTTGGTTGACACAATACTATGTATAGCGGATTGTTTGCAATAACAGAATTCAATTATTTGACGTAGCTTTATTTGTTATTTCTCCGTATATTAATTGATATTTCAGTATCCGTTGTGGTTTTTATGAATTTAATATTGTTATTTGTTCAATTCAGTGTAGTTATTTGTATTTTCATACAATTGAATTGATTCATAAAGCAAACCCAATAACAGGGCTGCCAGACCAAATGATATTTCCTGACTTTTCTAGTTAATACACTGTAAAAATTGATGTAAATTTACAATACTTCTAATATAATGTTACAGTTAATAATTATGTAATTATACAGAATTATAGTAAAATTACATTAAAATGGAAGTTCTGTAAAATTACAAAGTTCTTAATTGTATTTTTACAGAGAAAGTGATGCAAATTTATATAAATTTCCTACAGTGTATTTATATATTAATTTACAGGTAATTTTACAGATCATTATGTAAAAAAAGCATTGTAAACGTTTCAAACAAACTCGTACAGACACAGAAATGCAAATTTTGAGCATCGTTGTAATTAGTCCGAAAAACAAGCTTAGGTACAACGCACCTATGCATACAGCTCGCCTTATAAGTAATATATGCGATGCGAACAGCGGTTTTAAATTATTATGGTATTTTGGTTAATAATTTGAAAACATAGATATAAAAAGTCTTAAAAGATTATTTTGATAAAAATAAATTTTACTGCATATTTTAAAATTCAAAATTATCTTTGTAATTTAATTAAAAGTAAAGCAATGCCAGCAAATCCTTCCACTCTTTTTGTAACAAAATAATATACATAAATATACCACAAAATATCTAGTGGGATAATCCGAAGTTCATATAACATCAAACTAGAAATTTCTAGATGAAAAAAATAATTCCATGACTTATAAAAAATAAGCCATTATTATAATTTTATATTTTTAACATTTAAATTCTCTGACATTTCTGTTTTGATACAGAATATGTGCTGTTTCCAGAAAAGACAATTTTAAAACGTGATTTAATATTTCACCAATTTTTATCAGTGTATATTTATTTGAAATAAATCTTATATCCAATTCAATAAGACCTCTAAATATCATAAAACCGGTACATGAAGGAAAACTCATTACCGGTAAATAAATTAAACATTAACCAACGGAGACGAACATAAAAAGAAGCTTCTTTGAGCACAGAGAGGTAAAAAGTTCTTTTTTATTTCTCGTTCAGCAGCATCAGTCACAGGAGCAAAGAAGAACATTATAAGTTCGTTAAATGTCAAAACGTTTAGAAAACGGAATCTCTACGTTTGATGTGCAGCAAAGAAATGCGCATACAGATGCTGGATAATCCTCCTTATCAAGCTTTGGTAAAATTGGATCTCCCGTCAGAAAACTAATACGAAAGAGAGCGAAAAGGAAGAAAATAGAAAAACTAGTATTGAGGTCGTCCTACTATCCACACTTTAAAAATATGCGGTATTGGAAAATCTACATCAGCAAAATGAACCATTTTTCATAGAGGAATAATGCATGCTTCACAAAGATCAAAACTACTGGAGTGGCCTTCACTATCTGTATAATGTTTTATGTATAATGCAATAAAGCTTTATTTTGATTTAATTCACCCTACCAGTGCTATGAAAGAAAATCAATATGTATTGTAACTAGGAAAACGTAAATATAAAATAACAATTTTAAAAGCGATTTCTTTTAGTAAATGATACATTTATCAAAAAACTTTTCAAACAAAAGTTGCTAGTAATTGCAATATCTTTATCTTTTATAAAACTCATTTTTCTCTAACTTGTTTTCGAGATATGCCAAAAGTAGCAAAATTAAACCTTAACTTCTGTTTAAGTTATTATTTTCAAAAAATAGGAAATGCACACTTGGGTTTGATTTATACCAATGGGTACGGAGAAATTAAAAATGTGCCCAATAACGAGCATTGAACCCGATTAGGGGATAATTTTTACGGTTTTGATATATTCAATTACGTTTTTAGTTTTCCTGAAAAAAAGTGCTTCAGTTATGTGATAAAACAACAACCAACAGTTTTAAAGGGTAATTGAAAATATCACAACCGGAAAATTATCTACTAATTGTGTACTTTGCACGTCTTTTGGCAGATTTTTAATTTCTACGAACAAATTGGCATAAATCAGATATATCTTAAAACTAACAAAATCAAGTAAAAAGCATAAATTTATAATGTTTCCATTAACAGTTTTGGCTCAACAGCGTTCACACACACCTAGCTGTCGTCCCGCAAATAATTAAATTCGATTTAGAGTCAATCAAAATGTGTATTTTCGATAAAAACTCGAGTTCGAAAATTTGCATGTTTACAATATTTCCTTTTGGACTTCGTCCAAGAAAGTAACAAAACGAAATGAAAGCTTATATTTCTTTTATTTCATTCAGTGTTTGACATTTACTATTCTAGATGTAAAGTTTGTGGTCGTAAGAAAAATATTTTACTGACAAATATTGATTTCATATACAGATATTGGAGTTATTAATTAATAAAGCACTTATAGCGAAAAAACATAAATGATTCATTAACAAACCACCAGCCTTATTTATAATACGTAGGAGTTACATATTTTTGAACGAGTAGTAGACCAACAAAATTGGTTCGTCTAACTTTACTTGAAATTGATATATGTTTGTATCGATAACAAAACGTTTACCTACCTCACCTCTTTGATTTGGCGATATTGATAAATCGAAAAACTTACATGACCGTCTCAATAAATAACGTTGAAGATAAATTCGTTTTCTTTATAAGTTTCCGTCAAACCCAAACAAACATTATTTACTTCTTCCGGAAGTTCAAAAACCTGATTATTTTTCACTAATAATTTATCGTACATATATACAGTCTAGCTAAACCAGTGCTTTTCAACCGGTGTGTCGCAATATAATTTTACATTCAACGGTTTCGACTCTAGAGCGTTCACACACATGCACATATATATATATATATATATATATATATATATATATATATATATATATATATATATATATATATATACACACAGGCGTCATTTCAGATAAAATCAGATCAATTCAGGAATGTTTAAAATATAAATTTCCGTTAAAAATTCGAGTTCGACATTTTGCGTGATTACAATACTTCCTTATATACATTCGTATAAGTTAGTAAAAATATAGGTATATATGAAAACTAATAATAAGATGAAAAACATATTTTCTATTATATCTACGGTTTTTGTTCACAATAAAATGCATTAATTAGAACTCGAGCAATTTTAATTAAACGCTTCAAGAATATTTAAGTATTTACAAATTATAAGAGCTGTTTAATTATATTTGCAAATAGCACGCAGTGCTTATACCAAAGGGTTTATCAGTTATTTTAGAATTAAATTTTCACAACTACTTTAAACTAAGAAACCGTGCATTTATAGTGCCCAGTGATGCGAATTAAAAGAAAACCAATAACATATGAACCGTTTGCCAATAACGTAAAGCGAAACTTTGCAACGCGTTGACGTTTTAAGGTTAAATTTACATTTTCGTTGTGATGTTATTCACAATTCTTGTGCATCTGGCATTCGATCGATCGTTCTCGTTCTGGTAAACAAGTTTGTAAACACTGTCTGTCAATATGAAACTTACGACTACATTTCGTATAAACTATTAGCTACACTTTGAAGGTATACGTTTATATAACACATTCCGCAATATATACAAAAATGTTAACAATTGTTTTAATCCCAGACTTTCCATGTTTATCTTTGAATAAATTGACTGAAGGTAACAATTATACTTTACTAACATTACTAATTTTAACAAAAAAATCTGGGTTTAAAAAAGGCGTTAAATTTTAAAAATGCTTGCTACTGTATCAGTTTGAAAGAGAACTTATTGTTTATTTACGTATACGAATGTTATTGTAAACATAAAATAATTCAAACGGAAATACTCGTTTTAACCATCCCTGAATCGAATCTGAATGAACGCACTTTAAAAACATTTATATTTAAGTTTAAGACAACAGGCTTAAGACAAATATGTTCCTTAGAGATGCAAAATACTACGTCAACGACATTTTACGAAATGTTGTAATAGTTGCAAAGATAGCAACGGCACAACTATGACAAGAGTTATGAAGTCTGCACTTAAGTATTCCCAAGTCAATGTTTGGTAAAGTCAGCAATTTAATCTTGTGCATTGAAGTTAAATTAGTATGAGAGCATAGTTCATATATCAAAAAGTTAGGTCTTTACATAATTAGATAACTTGTTAACATGAACTAAAACTCTAAACTCTTAATCTCCGTCTGTTGGATTCTGTTTACGGTTTACACACTATTTTCATTCCCTCTAATATTATCAAATTACACAGCTAATTCCAGCATAAACCCATGTACAGCTAAACTAAAATATACTTCACTGTTTTAACCATAACTCACCCTTATTCAATTGCACGTTTTCTGCAAAGTTGTTACCGAAAAAATTAATTTCATTTACATTGGTAATCAAGGTCATGGCAATGGAAAACAACAAATTATTTTTGAAAGGACTAGCCAATTAGTAATCACGATTTTATGATAAACAATGCTTGCATTCAAAGCATCAAAATGCGTTAATATTGCTGTTGTGAATGTTAGAATTGTTTGCCTTAAAATCAACTGGATAATTAATTGTAATTTTTAATATTAATTACTAATTGGTTCGCTGTTATTGAACCTTTACAGAATAAAGGTGGTTTTCTGTAATTGGCATCGCTATAAATCATTTTACCATCCAGAATAATATTACGACACTTTTAATAAATTATTAGATAAGTGACGTAAAATTTATTTATTAACTTAGTAACTAATTAATTATATATGTATCTAACAAAAAAAAAACAAGTTTCATGCCTCTTAATATCTGACAACCGTTTCAAATATATATATCTCAATTAATATCTACTAAATTTAATTTTAAAAAAAATAGCAGTCTTGTATCCAATAAAAAAATAATTGAATTACTTAACTTTCACACCTTATAATTTTTTGATTAGACAGAAAAAAATTTGGAACGCATTTTAACTGTGTGGAAATTTATAAATAATCTGGAGTGCCCTTCACTTGACTTTCTTATACTTACTCTACTCTATAAATGCAATATTGCTTTAATGTGTTTTAAATTTATTGCCATGAAACAATATCAATATGTGTGCAAACGTAAATGTAATTTGGTTATTTTCATACGCGATCTTTCAGTAAATGGTACATTTTTTCAAAAAAAAATTCAAACAAAAGTTGCTAAAAATTAAAATATCTTTAACTGTTACAGAATTCATTTTTTCACTAACTCGTGTACCTTTGGAGATAACAAATAATTTAAAATAACCTTCTCAAAAATAAAAAGATTTTTTCCCGGTATATACAAATTAAAGTTCAAAACGTTATATTTTTATATTCAATGTAGAGTGTTCACAATAGTCAAAATGGATTCAGAGACCCAATATCCATTAAAATTTCGAGATCGAGTTTCTTTTTTTGTGATCACAATACTTTCCTTTATAAATAACGTATAAGAAAGTAAAAAAACAATAAAAACAAATATGTATAAAATTTCATCTATAAAATAAATCATATAAACGACATGAATGAACTTGATCAAGATGTAACGGTATATGAATGGGATTGATTGCATGAGATTGATTTAAAATCCTTGCTTGCAAAAATTACTTATTAATGATTATATAAATATAATCGCATTGGAAAGGCATGTGGATTTATTTATGATGACATTATGAGATGTTGACAGATTGCAAGATTGATGTATTATTTATTGGATTATATTATATGACACAGGGAGTCGTGAAAGACAATCTACATTTTAAAAGATTGCTATAAGGTTATAAGACTAAGAAGAGGACAAGACTGACTATAGTGACATATAGATAATGACCGCTAAAGGCCCAAGGGTGTGACTGGAAACCAAGTGCGAGTAAATTTGTCCCAACGGTGGTTGGTTCTTAAAGGCCACACATCCCAAAGTAATTGACTAATACTATCTATAGAAAGTAGTTAATCTTATTAATCCCAAAGGTGCCGGTGACTGAAAACTTTGTCCCAACGGTGGATGGTCTGTATGAAAGTATTATATTCATGTCACTAATGATACAATGGCTACACAAATACAAATTTCAGTGCGAGGTTATATTTATTGTTAAACATTATTTGTAGTGATTTTTCCTTCTATATGCGAGCAATTTGCCTTTTGCAAAATCATTATGTTCATTCATGATCTAAAATGATTATAACTTTTTGAGCGGATATTACATTATAAATCCGCTTGGGAAGTAAGTTCATTTTCCAATAATAAAACAATAACCAAACAACAAAAGCCAAACGCAAACAACCTAAACACTAAACAAACATAATACCAACTTAAATTTGAATACACTAAAACATGAACATATAAAAGTAACTAAGTTATCAACAGAAACTTCCAAGAATAACATTATCACAACGTGGTCTTTTCAAGTCCAACGGTAGCAGGTGACTGGAACCCTAGTGTTAGTCAGTTACTTTGTCCCAACAGTGGATGTAAAAATAAATAATTCTATAGTAACGATCTTGGCGCTTATATTAATAGCACAACACTCCAGAAATAATGGTGATGGTATACCAATAACCAAAGCCATTATCTTACGCGAAACACCATATCACTAGTTACATTGACAAAAGCATCGGTCGGCAGCTTGGTAATTTGCCAGTTCGCGCATTTTGCGAGACTGCAGACTACACACGACGACGGTTAACAATATGACGGCGCGGGTGGCTGCATATTGATCGCGAACAGTACAGCGACTGCTGTGTAAACGAATACGACGACATGGAATGCTGTTTCTATTCCTTTACTTCCTCTTTATTCACTCGCTATGTCTTTTACGTGTGTGCCTGTGTTCAGTAACTATATACATTTGTCATTCTATTTGTTTTGTTTGAAATTGCGTGTGGGTGTGTGTGTACGCTGTGATGTAACATCAAACCGAAAAAATGTATGGCCAATGAAATATTTTAAAGGCATTTTATTTACTTTTCTGTTAGGTTTTTCATTTGTTCTACGGTCTTTGAGTGCTTCTGCATATTTAATTTTTTTAAATTAGAAAATGGACCAACAATCAACTTGCAATACGTTTTTTACTTTCTTATACACAGTAATAAGAAAGTCTTGGATCATGAAAAATTTCGATTTCAACGGATTTGACTCTCTCTGAATATCGAATGTGATCATTTTCGGAATGACTGTTTATGATCGCTCTAGAACCAAAACTGTCGAACGTAAAATTGTGAAACATCAAACTTAAGACTTGTATATAGTCCAGATGTGTACCTCTTACTTTTGAAAAGAATATTCAAACTGAAAGTGCATGTTTATTCTATGAATATTATTGTCTTTTCTCCAATTACACTTAAGGCAAAAATAATCATGTTCATAATGAAAGTTATTAATATTTCGTACAATTTTTGTTTGAAAAGCTTCTTTTTTTTTTAAAGAATATGATAACGTATATAATTTATGGTAATGTTTTGCTACTCGACAGCCAAAACGCTTGAGAATAAACAATATAACCTGAGTTTTTATAAACCTCGTGGTGATATATATGTATGTATCGTAAACAAAGTTATAAAAGTATGAGATTTATTTTGAATATCGTGACATTTCAAAGTTATTCGTAGATCTATTTTTATGTCTAAACAAGCATAAATAATACGACAGTAAATCGATAACTCAGAATTGTAATAGTTCATTCATGAAATATATTTATTTTATCTCCTATTGAAGTTTTTAATTAAATTAAATTGCTACTCAATTTTATTAAATTATTACTACATATAACATAAATGTACAAAAAACAAATAAAAGATATAAACGCATCATACTATATCATTTGAAATATTGACGGAAATAATCGGCATTTTTAATAACTGTAACCAACGACAATTCAGCTTTAGAAAATTTATTGTGTTGAAGAACTCCCCTTTTAGAGAGAAATAAGATTCAGCTCTAAGCTTACACACAACTACTTTAAAGTAATAAATCATCTGTGTATAGTTCCTTTTTTATAGTGTCCTTTTCGTACTGCTTCTGCCACTTCTATAGCCTAACATAATATTCTCTTTTCTCTATTCTATCCCCTTTTTCTCATCTTTACTTTTTATTAGACTTATTTCCCCGCCAATTTATGTCTATTTCCCTTCATAAATTTCATTTCGTTTAGGTAACAAAAAATTTAATTTCCTCGAAAAATTTTCAGCAATTTCTTTCGGCTCCCGCTCCACTACTATTATTCGTCTAAAATAATGACGATTTTCAGATTTTTCGACATGCAGTTCAAGATTATCGTTTCCAATTTCTCTTAGATTGACAATACATTAGCGCGATAATTTGTCCTTGTTCGGAATATCTTATTATCTTAATTTCTTTAACGTATAAAAGTATCGTAATAATAGAAAAATTCAAATTCGATATTTTAACAGAAGGTTAAGAAAATGCCAAATCAGATTCTATCATCTCTAAAACAGCTCTTAACATCTCTAAAACAGTTCTTAACATCTCCAAAACAGTTCTTAACATCTGTAAAATAACATTCAACATTTGTAAATCAGCTTCTAACATCTGAAAAACAACTCTGAACATATATAAGACAACCACATCCACATTAGACATTATAAAATCTGTTTTAGAGATGTTAAATGCAGTTTTGAAATGTTAAAAGCACTTTAGAGCTGTTAACAGCTGTTTTAGACTTGAGAGAAATTTATTTGAGATGTTAAATTCAGTTTTAGAGGTGTTAAAAGCACTTTAGAGATGTTAAAACCTGTTTTGAAGATGATAATATATGTAAAATAGCTATAAACCTCTATAAAACAGACATTTTATAGATGTAAAATCTTGTTTTAAAGATGTGATAGAAGTTTATTTGAGATGTTAAATGCAGTTTTAGAGGTGTTCAAAGCACATTATAGATGTGAGAGAAGTTTTTTTGAGATGTTAAATGCAGTTTTAGAGGTGTTAAAAGCAAATTATAGATGTGAGAGAAGTTTATTTGAGATGTTAAATGCAGTTTTGAGGTGTTAAAAGTACTTTAGAGCTGTTAAAAGCTTTTTTAAATGTGAGAGAAGTTTATTTGAGATGTTAAATGCAGTTTTGAGGTGTTAAAAGCACTTTAGAGCTGTTAAAAGCTGTATTAGAGATGATAGAAGTTATTTTAAAGACGTTAAAAGTGATTTTAAAAAAAAAAAAATTGTTTCCGTATCATTTACATTATCAGCATTTACGCGCTAATACCCTTCATATACTATTGCTTATTAGCTAAATAAATGTATTAGGCCGTGGATATCTCTCGCCTAAATCACTACAGTAGCATTTCGAACTGTTGATATTATTCTGTTAGGTTAAGCGCGTGTTCTATAAAAGGCACAAGCATCTCTCCTCGTGTTCACAAAAGGGAAGTTTTCTAATGAAATCTGCGCTTGCAATGCGAAATATCTGACCCCAAAAGACCTTTAGGGTTTCTTATAGTCTGAAGGCTTCGAGTCAGACGTAATTTATATTAGGTACCCTCCGTTTTTCATCAAAGTATGCCATGAAATATTTTAATTGAAAGTAATTGTGTTTGTCAACATATAGCAGCTGGCTTGAAAACTGACTTTTGACAGGTTCATTTATGATATGATTATTAGTTAATACGATAAAATTTTAATTAAATAATTATCGATTTAGCAATAGCGAAAGAGCTTTGACTTAGACTAAATATATATATATATATATATATATATATATATATATATATATATATATATATATATATATATATATATATATTAGGTTATGGTGTGAACGCTGCGTACAAACACAGTTTATTTGAGTTAAGTTACGTTTAGTTAAGTAATGGGATGAATTTCAAAAGTAGCTCTAGTTAACTAGATTGAACATAATTAAGAATGAGTTGAGTGACAGTCGTATTTTAAAATAATTTACACATTAAAATGTATTGAACTAATGCAGTATTTCTTGATATCAAAAAAATAGAAAGTTCAACTATTTAATTAAAATTCTAATAATACCGAATACAATCCAAAGTTATAATAATGAATACTATGAAATGTCAAATTGAAGGGTAGACGATTGGACGAAAATGTTAACAAAAGGCTATTGTTTTAAATCATTTTTAGATTGCGCAAGTTGAATGAACAGAAAATATAAAATTTACGCTATTGTTGACCTGAAGATTATACGTAGCTAAAATAAAAGTTGATTAAAGCAAACATTGATTATAAAAAGCTGGAGTTCCCTACACTCAACTTTCTTATACTTAATTTTAACTACATATATATATATATATATATATAACGAAGATTTCCATTGAAATTTCAAAGTGGATTTCTTTGTAATCACTGTACTTTCCTTTACGCATTCCGTATAAGAAAGAAATAACAAAATAAGGGCAATCCTGTCTTAAGGACGGAATAATATATTATTCTGAATAAATTTACTTTCCCCGGAATACAGTTTAAGTTTTATAATGTGCGATAATTTTCACGCACGAGTTTTTCTTTTTTGTTAACTTTTCATTTAGACGAACGAACTTGAAAAGTTATCCGCTACGTCGCATGTTACATACTAGGATTAGTTTGATAACTATAGTTTAAAAGTTTCGCAGTTCCCAAAACTCCCGTAGGCGTGTTATGTAAGAGAAATGTACTGAAAATGTTGAAAACTGAAAAATAACGATGGCGAATTGTCACAACCATTTTTCTCGGAAAATATTACAAATAAAATTTAACAAATATACTAGTTATTTAAATAAATTTAATTTCTGGGTAAATAACAGACATATTAACCAAATTAATTGTGAAATTTCCCATCTGTTCTCTGTGGCTCCTGACAGATTTTGTTAACAAATCTGTTTATACTGTGTATACATTTAGGATACTTTTGAACACTTTTTTTTAGAATAAAAACATAAGTTATGGAGAGAGTAAAGCGTTATAAAATCAATTTATATTTGTATAAAAACAAAGTTTTTGTAATAATAAATCATAACGTTTTATCACGATACCCTAGAGGGCAATCTAAAAGTTAAATAGATTAAGGAACACCAAGCCGTTTGCAAACAAAAAATTAAACTGTAATCGATATGTCATTAAACAAATATTTCAATAAGAAGGGTCGGAAAAATTGACTTATAACACTAAAATTAGACATTATACACTTCCAAATTGGTTAACGGTTTTTGCAGGTTTTCCGTTTAGTGTTTAATTTCTAAATAAAATATTAAAAATTGTCTGTTGTATTAGCCCGCCCTATTTAGAAAAAATTGCCTGCGGCTCTATTTTGCTGGTTTCTCTTGAATTGGTCTTATTTCGCCCCCACAGGCTCGAAATCAATAGTCAGCGCCTATGTGTGTAAGGGCAGTGTTGAATATAATTCATTTGGTTTAGTTGACAGGTATTATTTTATATAGGGCCATCGCGTATATATATAGAAGACAGTATTGAGTGGTGATAATTCTACATGAAGCGCGTAAAAACATATCGATCGTCAGCTGAAAGTGACAGAGATATATTTAACATTGAAACGTGTGCTAAGTAAAAATAGCAAATCCTGTATTGAGCAGATTTTTGAAATACACGAATGAGAATGTACTGTACTATTATTGAGCGTTCGTAAGTGTTCGTTTCAAATAAAACAGCAAGGAAAAAACCGATGCAGATGTCTGTGAAAGGAATATAAATGCGTAAATACATGGACGATTATCGTAGAATGTAATGTTATAAAACGTTTTAAACGCCATTCTTGCATGTTTGTACGTAAACTCTGCGCTGTTTCTTACTAGTGCTCACTTATACATACCAAACATTATCAACATTTACATATATGTACTTTTTATTCAACGTTTGCCCACACACTCTAAAGGTGAAAGTGCAAGAATTTAATTTTTATATTATATAATTTAAATTTATGAACAAAGCATTATCGTCGGCAATTTAAATTAATATTATTTTCTTATATCTAACAACATAACACGAGGGTTTTTATTTCATATTAAAGCAGTATCATTTTGTTTCACATAATATCGTATAATATTTGATTGATTTTATAAAAATGTAAACCTTTAAACCTTAATAAATAAGCATGCAAAATTTCAACTCGATATCTTTAATCATTTTCCTTATATAAATTTAAAAAAAAGTTCATTCACCGCGTTTTAACGCCTTAAAATTCAATTGCCCATATACTTCCGGAGCAAGAAGGTTTTAAAAAGGACTTCCTATTACTGCATAAAAATATTACATTTTTTAAATTGGATCTAAAGCATTCAAAAATATATTTAAAAGAAGCTAGAGTGGTTACTTGACTTTTTTATATAGCTTAATTTTGTTTTACCATTGCCAATGTAACAAGAAAATTGTTTTAGGAACCTTTGAGGTAATTAGATGTTCATGTTACGTATACCTGGTTTTGTTACGTTAATCTACCTTTGACAAAAAAAAAATCACTTGACTTTCTTATACATAATTTTCAGTATATTGGGTTTAAAATTCATTCTACCATTGCCATGAAACAATATCAATATGTGTAGTAACTAGGGAAACGTAAATGTAATATGGCTATTTTCAAACGCGATACAAAAAAAATTGCTAATAATTTAAATATTTTTAACTTTTATTTCATTTACTTTTATCTAATTCGTGTCCTTTTCGAGATACTTAAAAAAATGACAAGAGTAAAGAGCACTTCTGGTTGAAATATCCTATTCAAACATTGGAGTTTCTTTCCCGGAATATACAAATCTTAAACTCAATACTTTTGTTGTTGTTGTTGTTGAACGATATTGGCTGTAGAGGGTTCACGTACGCACACACATACACAGACGTCCTTGAGAAAATAGTCCGAATGCATTTAGGGACCCTCAAAACGTATATTTGTAATCACAATACTTTATTTTACAAATTACGTATATAAGAAAGTTAAAATATAATTGTTTGTAATTATTTGCTTGTTGCAATTCAATAAAATGCGATAAACAACCAATAAAGTGAACTAATAATTATGGCCACTCAACCAAAAAAACATCTACAATCCATCACTCAAGTGAAACCAACATTCCGTTTCAATTCAGTCAAGAAAGCTTCTTTCAAAAGCGCGTGAAAATAAACATGATTGCCCCAAAAATACCATATAATTTCCTTCGTCGTAGTTCAGTAAAAAAGAACATCAAAAGAAACCTTGAACCAGAAATAATTAACGAAAATTTTAACGAGATAAAGTAAACGGAAAAGCAATTCAAACATTTGAACGATCAGGCCCGTGCAAGCATTCTATTCCCTTCCCTTCAAAACACTAAAAATACATCGAATCGTCAGTTGTGTGATGCTAAGGATAGCTAATGGCATTATTAGTGGAAGTATTGATCGTGTCACCGTTGAAAGAGCCAGTGTGGTTATTTATATTGGATGTAATCATGTAATGGTGCATATTTGGGTGCTTAGTAGATGTCACACAAATTAGAATTTCGTAAAGTAACCCTTAAAATATGCACCAGAAGATAAAGAAAATGAAAGATAGATGATGCCGTAGCAATACTGTAAGTGACTTTTTTAGGGACCAAGATATGTGACGACACTGTTAAAACAAAGATTGATACATCCAAACACAGTGACTGACGGCATAAAAAATGACGACCTACAAAACAACGACAGAAATATATCTGTTGTGGCCAGCACAAGACTTCTCATAAATATTGATTCACATTAACGTGAAATATTATTCGGACAATTGTGAATAAGATATGTGCTTTGGTTGCTATGAAAACGTTTCTGAACGTCAAATGTGTTTCTTTTTACCAACTAGGTTAACCCGTGGACACCATGTGCCCATATTATATACAGAATACGATCCACTCCTCACCGAACCATCTGTCTAATTGAATAATTTGACGGGTGGTGATTTTTCACGTAATTGTTTTAGTATCATAAATAAAGCATTTGCTTTACATAATTTTCTTTTACAAAGTATAATTTAGGCGTAATGCATTAAAAAGAAATGTGGATATCAATTCATCAAAGTATACGTCGATGATAGATGTTGTCCACGGTTAAAATTGAGTTAATTAGTTATATAAACAAGGATCATACCTAACATATTATTAATGAAGAACGTACGTTTGTACACATGTGTAAAAATGTCAACTGAAGTGAGACAGTCGCTTTGCCAAACGAGGTTTCGCATCAACACATCTGTCCACTATAATTAAAACGAACACTAATTCACAAATAATATATCACTTCGTACGCACACAATCACTAATTCATTTGCGCATATAATTACTCTACAGCTGTATAATTATACACATAGCTATAGACTCTCAGTACAGTAGCATAAATACTTAATAAACAAGCTAATGTACAGGCATGCCTTCAGCTCGCTTTCTAAGAAACATGCGATGTAAGTAGCGGACCCCCAATATGTACGAAGTATCGAAGAAGCCAAAGTATTTTTTATTAAATCTAGTGTTGATACTCTTGGATGCGCAGGTATATAAGAATTTCATTTCAAGAGCATAGACGGTATAGCAGAAATTTATCTTAACGATCGTGAACAACGTCGCAACTTAAAACATTAATTTTATTTATATCTTTGAACGTTCGCCTTATAATTTTCCCATAAAATACACCGATAATTTGGACGTTGTAACGTGGTTTATACGAAAATATACCCCTACTCCTTATAGTTGCAAGCCATTGAGGAAAGTCTGGCGCTATACGTTCGTGCAGCGTACATTTGACATTGTCTTTTTAACACGAGCTTTTTATATCCGGTTAACAAATACGTTGTTTTCGGCGAGTAAAAAGATTAAAGCACTCGTTGGTTTCTGAATTGATGAAGGTAGCATGTTTCAAAAGCCGCCGGCTTATTGGGACTGACATATGCTTGGATCCTAGCCAATGCCAATGCCAATGCTGTCCTTATCGTGGTTTCAGTTCAGACATACAATATGAACGCTGAATCGTTGACCTGCTCGTCTACCCTTTGTTATATGATATATAACCCCAAATAACAATAAAAAATTTAATGAATTACCAGTTTTTATATGATGCTGGAAAAACATATTGAAATTTCCATTGTAAAGCATCCCATTAATAGTCGAGTAGAATGTATAGTGGTCTTCCGGAAGGATCAAATAAACTAATTTGAAAACACACAGAAAATATTGCTAGCAAAACCGTGGTAGATCAATATAGATCATAAATCAAGGAATCAGCGCATTTTTAAACCGATTACACCATTTGTTGTCACTTAAATTTAAAAATCCCCTTATATAATTAATAATGACATTACTTATGGGAAATAACAATTGCATAATTTTAATATATAGCTGCATAAATGGTCATAAATACAAAAATATTAAAAATAAGCTTGAGTACAACGCACCTATGCGTCCAACTCGCCTTATAAGTAATATATGCGATGCGAGTAGCGGTTTTTGTTAACAATTTGAAAAATGATATACATATAAAAAGCCTTACAATTTTTTGTAGATTAAATTCATAAAATAAAAATTTTAGTGCATATTTAAAAATTCAAAATTATAATATTTAATAATTTTTTATGGCCCTTGGGTTAACAATATGAAAATATCTTGTAGCAATAAAATATCTTAGAAAATTTTGTAGAATTTTTGAGTGTTTTAATTATTTTTATAAGGGCAGTATTAAGGGGGCCTCCAAATTTTGGGGCCCTATAACTCGGGAGATATACGGGCGAGTGGATTTAAACTGTGAGCGAATTCAAATGGGATGCCAAATAATATGTGTACCAAATTTGGTGTGAATCGCTCCTGTACCTTCAGAGGAGTAAAGGGCACAAATTTGGTCGAGCGAGCGAACGACGACTAACATCCAAGTATATGAGTTATATATATATTTGGAATCAGGGCGACGAGACAAACACTTTTTGTTACGGAATTTTTTTGATCCGAGAATGCTACAGACACACGACCGATTGCTTTAGCATCTTCATATAAACAAACAAATACTACTGAATGTTTGTATATATAATTACAAAATATCATGTTATTGATCCCTGTTTGTGCCCGTCATTTACCTAACTTTTATTTTGGTAAATAATGAATTAATTATTTAGCAACAATTTTGCAAAATATTATTCTATATAGATATATATGTTATTCTAAATATTTTTTGAGTTGAGCCAACAACTTTATGCATGAGATCAAAGACATTAACTGTCGCCACTATTCAAACGAATATATGTTCTTTGTGTAACCACAATAACCTGAACTGAATAATTAATTTACACAATGCACTGTGTCATATTTCAAACGCAACGTAATTGTTTATAATAATTGCAAATCTAAGATAGATTTACAATATAACAAATATGGTGCTTGCACGCAACAATTTCAATCGTAAACATAATCATTTATAATGTGCATTCGTTCGATGTGTGTAGATAATGAACTGATAATCAACGAAACATGAAATACATGTTCTGCATTTGATTGCTTTGCATATGTTCTGTATTAGGTGCGGATAAATAGGGTTTAGTAAATAGGTACAGAAATATATTATTTTAACTGTAACGATAGGTTAGCATGTTACATGTCTGTTTCCGACATACATGATATCTACATTATTACACACTGGTATAATTGCGCTCTATTGTAATTCTAATTACTTGTGATGAGGAAGAACATTGCATAAATATCCATTAATTAGGTTAACCCATGGGCACCACGTGCCCATACCATATACAAAGTACACACATCTATAAATATAACTTACATTTAAGATATCGGATGATCAAGAAATGGTTCATACCTGAAACAAAAAAAAAATTTTCATTAAAAATTGTTTTAAAAATCCTTTAATGGTGAAACATTTACGCGAACACTGTTAATTTCAACTACGTCCACAAATTAAAATATGTCAATATGCTTAAGTGTGCTTTTATATATGACAATATTTACTTCAAAATGTTATAGGGATTAAAGGTGTCACTCGCGGTACTCAAGCTGTATCGATACTGACATCAATACAAGTTTACTATATCGGTTAGAAACGACAAACTTTGGATTTTAAAATGCATTAAAACCCCATTTATTAAGCAATTTAATGAATTGTAGTTTTATTATTAGTTCGCCGTACGAAGTACCGAAGAAGATAAAGCAATAGGTCGTGTGTTTGTAGCATTCTCGAATTAAAAAAATTCCTTAACAAAAAGTATTTATCTCGTCGCCCTGAATCCAAAAATATATATAACTTATATACTTGGATGTTAGTCGTCGCTCGCTCGTAAGACCAACTTTGTGCCCTCTACTCCTCTGAAGGTACCCAAGCGAATTACACCAAATGTGCTACACATATTATATGGCATCCCATTTGAATTCGCTCGCAGTTTAAATTAAATTGCCCGTATTCTTCCAGAGTTATAGGGCCGCAAAATTTGGAGCCCCCTTAATACTGCTTTTATAAAAATAATTAAAACACCAAATAAATGTACTAATAATTCTAAGATACAAGATCTTTTCATATTGGTAACTCAAAGGCCATAAAAAATTATTAAAACTTTGCATTTTAATTTACACTTTTTTTTGTGTATCAATTTTTTTTTTCAAATAATTGTAAGACTTTTTATATATATATTTTTTCATATTATCAGTTTTTAAGCGTCTTATTTAGTATATCAAAAAAATCTTCAAATAATTGTAAGACTTCTTATATGTATATATATCACAATTTTAAGCGCAAGAACCTTAAAAAATGTTAAAAACAATAAAGTGTGATGCTATCTATTACTGGCTAGAGTAACTAATCTAGCCAGCAATAGATGGCATTACAATCTTTGTTTTTGTTATGCTCGCTACTTGTTCTTTTGTTGATTCTATCCAAAGCTTGTACTTAGTCTTTGAAGTACAATAAATTTAGTATTATTATTCATGTTGAGGATTTTCTTTTATCGATACTTAGAAGATGCTCAATGTACACGTTTAGGGAAAGTATGCACTATGCAGGTATATATTAGAAGAAATCTAATTGTTTTAGGATATTTTGTATCAAAATATTCGTTCTAAACCAATATCACATTATCAATTAAACATTATTAACAGTTGACCGTGTTTGTAGAACACAGGTTGACAGTGAAAAGTGTCAATTCTAGCGGAATATAATTCCCTTTTACATCAATCACATTCACTATACAAAGTAAAACATGATCGTTATTTTTAGTATATCGATCAAATATGTATTGAGAGTTATACCCATTTCGTATGTGTTTGTAAAATACACAGCCCAATGGCTTGAATGGAACCAACAGCCGCACACCATGAAGAGGTGTAATGTGTTCGCTTGCTAATTAGCAACGGCTGGACAGTGAAACATCATCATCATCTAGCCGCCTGTGACCGATCACCTAGAATGCTAGGTCAGCCATAAAGCGAAGCGACACTAGTCTGCGCATACACCTGATCCTCCTTTACAGATATTCCCTAATCTAATTCAATCTTGTGCTACGTCGCGTCGCTTGGACTACGACAACATGCGCGACCTACAAACCTTACATTTCTAAGTATTCTGGTTAGAAAATGTGATTATTCTTCTTGAAAACGACAGATATTTAATAACTCCATCCCAGACCAATATTTCAGCAAGTGTAACCTTATTTTTTTGTCCCCATTTATAGCTCTGTTAATTAAAAACTACAGGTAGCATACCAAAAGAAATGCCAACTCACCACCACGATGGATGTTGAATTCATCTGGTACTCAATCATAGAAAAAGGGGATAAAAATATCACTCTGTGTGAGCGAAAAAATGGCATTTCAGTCATACGTATTATTCGGGTATTAGTGTTGTCCTTATTCGTTGACGATGACGCGACAAAGTGGTTCAGGTGTATGGTGCCGGACCACTGACTTGCAACTCAATTCGTTCTGATTGCAAGTATACAGGTTTTCATTCCCCTTTTCATTATATTCTTTTTGGTTGTGTTTTATTTCGTTTGTTGATGAGCGTTCTCCGACTCTATTCCAGTAGAGTACAACGCCCAGTATTCTTGATCATCATAAATCTTGCAGAGTTAACGAGCCAAATAAATAGGGAATTCGGTTATGAAGCGACGCGGTTATAGGTATGCGATTTCTCGTTCGCCGAATTTCGAAATTGTGGTTTCTCTTCATTGCTGAATTAATCGCATGTGAACGATTTATAATAGTAGATTTTGAGACAAGGTATTGTTGCTACGAGACTAGTTTCGTCATATGTCGAGCGATAGTGCTAATCGTTTGTTACTATTAATTTGGAGTCTGTGGCTGTTTTATTTAAACTAATAATATTAAAATCCTTTACAACACAGTATATTAAAAAGCTAATTGCGCATTTATACAAGTTGCTATCCTCAGTTACAAAAAAATATATAATGAGGGAGTGTGAACAAATTTATATAAAGCCTAATTGACATGTTGAAAGTAGTTTAACACACCAGCAAAATATTTGTGAGTTCTTAATTGACGTTGGGAAATTTGAAGAAGATACGAAGGAGAATTGATAAATTAAAGAAAGTTTTCTTTTGAAAAAGAAAAAAATTATCTCTACCGTTAAAAAGAACTGGAAAATGCCAGAGAAGACAATACAAATGGAGGAAGTTTCTACACAAACGAAATCGATAAAAAACAAGGAGAAAACGTTCATTTTTCACCTCGACAATTAGTTCCTCTTATTCCTGTTGGCAATTATAAACAATCAGATCCAAAAAGAACACAGGAAATATTACGATCAATTTTCGACAGACAATTAAATTAAAATATTATAGGTTGTAAAGAAGCAGCCACAATCAAGCGATAAATGGTTATAAATGATATTTACATTAGTGGCCCGCTGCTGCGTTGGTTCGATAATGGGTAAAAGGAAATTTCTCTGGCCAAAAGAAGACGCGCAGAGTAATTCCGGTATTATATAGGAAGGAAGACTCTTTCAATTATTAACGGAAATTGAATGAGATTCTGAGTATCGAAAATTAAATTTCTATTTATATCAAAGCCTTCAGAAAAACAATCTTAATGTTTTTAAAGTTTTGCAAAGGAGAATTCGCCGTAGATATGAAATATATGATGAACTTTTATATACTACAAGTAAAACTGAGAACTTATAAGTTGCGGTGGAAATACAAGCCAGTAATTGGAAACAACGTTATAAATTTATTAAAACTTTTGTAAATGTTTGTGTTATCAAGAAGAA
This sequence comes from Leistus spinibarbis, assembly GCA_933228885.1. Taxonomy (NCBI): domain Eukaryota; kingdom Metazoa; phylum Arthropoda; class Insecta; order Coleoptera; family Carabidae; genus Leistus; species Leistus spinibarbis. The sequence goes on from OW121793.1 coordinate 2,753,193, forward strand.
AACTAATATAACTGATTGCGATACATATTCAAAGTTTAACTTTAGTTCTTTTACTTTCTTGGACGAATTCTAGAAGGATGTATTTAACGGAAATACACGTCTTCCCTTTGCTAGTGTTATAAAATAGATACAATAAACATATGACAGTAATTTCTTGTATCCACTGATCCGTATTCCTGGTACCGTAAGGTAGATTCAATCACAACGTAACACTCAATACAATATAAATTCCTGACGTCACAAGCCGATTTTCATGCTAACAACGTTCGGATTTCCGAGAAATATTAGATCAGCCAGATCAAGGATTAGTGATTCCAAATAATACGCGTATGCGTTGTGTAACGGACGGTGATAATACGATAGTGATACTAAAAAGCTGGAGTGGCCTTCACTCGACTTTCTTGTCCTTTACTTATCTGCATGTTTTGTTTTTTTTAAATATTGTTTTGTCAACAGTTTAGGGTATAAAGCGTTCATACACACACACTTTATTAAATTCAAGGATGGCCAAAACATTTATTTCCAATACATTTTTGAATTTTAAAATTTTCATGATTACAATACTTATTTTTAGACTTAGTCCAAGAAAGTAAAAAACCATCGATGTATCGATAATACTAAATACAATTACTAATCAATAATATATATAATTATCAAAACATCGAAAATATATTATCGTTAGAACTTCAAAAATTCAAATAAATATATGATAAAATGTCAAGTAGGCGTTACAAAAGAAACCGTATCATTAAAACCATATAAGAAAATCTTCAACATCAATGATATCGCTTTGATCTATCGTTTCACTTTTGATTATTTTTGTATTCTTGCTCTATAACAGCGTACGATCTCTTTTCGAAGTGAGTAAAAAGAAAGAATGGTATAATTTGTCTAGACAGCTATACAGGGAAGCACAACAGAAACAAGCAGACCCAGTAGCACGGAAACAGCTCTCGTGGGCACTGAAAAATGTAGCGCGAACATGCGCAGATACCTCGCACTACTACCAACTGTAATAATGAAAGTTCTTTGTTTGTCCCTGGTGCGGAAACATAGTTTCGAATCAAAGACAGGGGGATTACACGCGGCCTTTTGTGCTGGTAAATTGGCGGGCAGATTTATAGATTGTAATAAGAATAAGTTCCGGAGGAAGAGAAATAATTGATATTGCAGAACAAGAAAGTTATATTGTCGGTATTTCAAGAAAAATGGGTAGAAATAATTTGCTTTATTGCTTTATTACTTTATTTTATACATTCTTATAAAGAAAATTAAATAATTATTGCAAGTTTTTAATAGTTATGGCCATATTAAAGTCCACTTTTTAGATATTTTCCAAAGAAATGTTCAAATAAAAATGTAATAACTATAAAAACCAGTTTCTTTTTTCAGTGTACAAATAAAACAATAGTAAATGTAATTAGTATAATAGCACGATTTTAAAATGATGAAAATACAGCTATATATTATGTATACTACATATTGTCAAAATATGTATATTTAACGATTTCATATCCCAGTATTTATGAAGCAATGAAAGTAGGTATAATTTCCGATATAAACGTACATTTTGCTTGACACTAAGTACAGTGGAAGTAACAACATTAATTATTATTAAGTGTCGTTAAAATCAACACTTTCCAGCATTTATACGGTGTGAAATAATCGCAATTAGAAAAATCTGAATGTCTTGATTACTGTCGTTACTTTTAGCCATAATCCCCATGCATCCGCGTATTCGTACATTAATAACATGCAATTTACGCAGATGAGCGCACGTTCAGTTTCCGAAACAGTACAGTTATCACTACATTTATCGATTTCACATATCGTTTGCTATGTGTTTAACCTATATCTTCTGGTATTCAATAATACGGCTTCTGTGTAACGGCACGCAACACACATGCGCACAATCATACATTTGTATTAATGCTATAAAGATTTGGTTCTATTTTTATCTTTAATTCAACGTGTTTTACGATATATATATATAAATATATTCTATGAATTATATTAAACCTTACGCTTATCGGTAATGAAAAGATTCGGTACGTACAACGCACCGACGCGTCCAGCTCGCTTTATAAGTATAAACGAGTATGCGATGCGAGCAGCGGTTTTTAATAATTACGGCCTTTTGGTTAACAATATGAAAGACAGACACACCGATAGACAGACAGACACACCGATAGACAGACAGACACCCCGATAGACAGACGTCTTTTCAAAAATAGTCACATTCGATTCAAGCAGGGTTAAAACGTGTATTTTCGTTTAAATCTCGAGTTCGAAATATTTCATGATTACAAGACTTACTAATTACTTCGTATTAGGAAGTAAAAAATGATTGGTTGTCTGGCGTTTATGCTGCCAACCAATCAAATTGATTGTATATACAAGGGTTCATTGTTGGCATGTTCAAGATTTTGCAATATTATGATGAGGAAATAACTAAATTTAGTTCGACTAAAATGTGATTTACGAAAAGTGCAACACTCAGAACCTAAATATACCTACCTTTCTCATCAACTATAAGTCTATAAATAAATGGCGCACAGCGTACGTTATTTATAAACGCGTTGCATCTCATGTTTATATATTACATCAAAATAATCATTTTCAATTGATATTAATTGTCTGTAACCAAGGGAATTTATCTAAACGAATGTGAATTAAATTAAAAGTACAAAGGTCACATATTATTTTAACTACAATAAACTATTTCATTAAACAATAAAAACAAAGAAATATATAGCTAATATCATTTCGTTTTAATTTTCAATTGAAACAGCCTCAATAATACAATTAAACACGAAATAATCGGAAAGGATTTGTGATTTTAGGATTAAATTATATTTAATAACGTCAGAAGCAATATAAATTGTGTATTCGAGGTTATAATTTAGATTTCGTGTTAAGGCGTTTACATAACAATTATTAAAATTAGTAACGATTATTTTCTCTATTTTTACTTTCTTGAACTTGGGTTTTGAAAACGGTTATTTTATAATTAGGCGTCGTATGGTGAAAATTGAAACAAAATAAAGCATTATTATAAATACAGATGGTTAATGGACTAAACTATTTTCCTATATATTACCATTATAATCATAATACTGAAGTAGCATTACATAAACGTTTGCTGCGTAAATGTCACAAATATTGACAAACATGTCTATCACAGCTGCGTAGACAGCATAAAGAAACATATTCCGACAGCTTGTCAGCATTTTTTCCCTTGTTCAATCGATTTAAATTGAAATTTATCTCAAAGGTTACGGCATATTTACTCTCGAAGCCTCCAGGTTATTTATACATGTATTTTGAATTCTTTAGTTTATGTGAAATGCTCTAATGGTAGTCTACAATTTCGAGTTATAATTTTTTTATCACTCAAATACTTCCGTATAGCGCCCAAGAGTTAAAAAAACAATATTGTATATGAATCCATTGTTTCGCTTTGTTTGCATAAACAGCAAAGTTTCTTAAATCGTACTACTATTCACTAAAGAGTCCATTAAAATAAGTATGGTTTCGGAAGCAGGATTTAGGAAATATATTTCGTAAAAGGTACATTTTATATTGTCTTATAAAATGATTTAAAACACTTGTGTTCTTTAAAAAAAAGGACCTATGCCTTCAACTCGTCTTATAAGAAATATATGCGATGCAGAGCAGTACTAAGGAGGGTATACTATCGTGCCCAAGGAACAGAATAAAATTGTCATGATTAATATTTCAATATATAATCTGCCATGTACCAGTTGTAATCTATCAAATAATCGTATAGCATTGTTTCATTTTGTTTGCATAAACAATAGATCCATGTATACGCAATGCGAAACAATTGTTCGTACTAATAATCACGTTGGGCTTTAAACAAATCGCTATACAATAATTACTATATGTACACACACTGACATCATTTATATCTGAAGTGTTAATCTACCATACAATACTGACACGAAGTAGCATTATATTCTGTCGCGTGTAATGCCGTAAAATATATATTTAGACATTTGGAGTACTCGAGCAAGAAGTGATTGGCTTAAATTCTACCATTTCTCAACCATAATTTTCCTTTGTGTAATATTATTATTGTTATATATATATATATATATATATATATATATATATATATATATATATATATATATATATATATATATATATATATATATATATATATATATATATATATATATATATATATATATATCTAGCGAGAACTACGTAAATGAAAATCGAGTACAGGCCACCCCAGATATGTTTTAAAAATTTGGTTACGTCAAATCATAGTACATTTGCAGTGATATTTATTTGTTTTTAGAGATCAGCCCGTAAACTATGACCTAATCAAATTAAAAAAAAAAATTACGTGTTTGGCACAACCCCCTCGTCCCCCAACCAGTGGTTTTTTTTACATTTACAATAAAGCTCCCTCTGTAAACGTGTTCCGTGGTTGCCAGATGTGCATTTTATTAATCCTCAGCTACGAATTAACGAAGTAAATTACAATTTAAACTGTATTAAATCACACAAAGAAATGTTCACTGGCTCCCGGTTTATTTTTTGCTATAAAATATAATTATATTGTATTTACCCTGGTGTGTAATAAAACAATCAATTAAAGACTGCTGCCACCATTTAATTTTCAAATACGATTTTACAGTAAATGGTACATTTACGAAAAAAATTATACTGAAATTTTAATATATTTTAACTTTCACAACAATTGTATTTTCTCTAATTCATACCGATTCCGAGATATTGCAAAAGCAGCCAGAGTAAACTAATACTTCCGGTTAAGATATTGTTTTCAAAAATAGAAGGTTGGCACACCTGGGCCATATACAATTTTTTAGTTTCATAAATTTGCCTTCAACAGTTTTGGCTCACACAGACGTTATTCCAAAAATAGTCAGAATCGATTCAAAGATTGTAAAAATGTGTTTACTTCCTTTTAGACTTCGTCCAAGAAAATTAAAATATTTTTTATTTACGCCTTAAGAGATAAAAGTTTTTAAATAATGTTTAGCGCTTTCTAACAGTAATTATTTGAATCCCAAAATGTATCTTTATGACTACACGTGTTGCATATTTTTGGCACTGTCTACATTGGCACAATATATCTATTAGATCAGTATGTTGTATAATTCGGAAATTGTTTGAAAAGTAAATCAATTTTAAACACATAGAGTGCATATTTGCAAACATCAAAATAAACACGAATGTAAATATAATTGTTTGGGAATTTAATGGGTCTTAAAACAGTTTGTTATATAAATATTTATACTTGCTAGTGTTGAGGGAGTGAATTTTTTTCTAATTTTAACTCAAATACGGCTATACTGATTCAATGAAAAATATATTTATTTGATTTCAGACAAATGTTGTTCAGTTGAATTAAATATGTGTTATTTTCTAATAATAAATTCATGGACAATCTAGCAATCGAAACGCATTTTAAAATAAAATTTCCAACGAGTCCCAAGGGACGGTATTTAAATTTTAAAATAATATATATATATAAACAATTTTGGAAACATGAACTCTGGAACTAATACTAATATTCCATGATTTTTAGTTTGAAAATGATGTAAATCTACAATTATTTTACACTGTAGTGAAAATGATTCGAACATTGATGATTTTATGTAAAGTTAAATCAATATCAATTTAAACTTTATAGCGTCACCGTGAATTGATTAAAACTTACTCGTTCATTAACAAAGCAAACATGTCAAGTATAGAGAATAATATAATACGCAGCAAATAACAAAGATCGTATTATAATTCCACTTTTGTCTCGCAATATTCTGTAACGTTTGCACTATGAAAATACATTTGCCGCAGTGTCTCTGGTACTTGGTAGACTATGATACAATTTGTATATGCAAATGTTTCTGACATCTAAACATTGCACGTGTGCGAGTGCGATGATTGTCACGTCGACTCGACTCAGCATCGACATGCTATAAGAGTAGGGTGGATGTCGTTTTGCACTTCTGAATTGCGGTCATAGAACTCAAAATGCCACTTGAAACTCTCGAGATTCGGCGGTATTTTAATGTTGTGCCAATCCCGCTTACCTAACGCGTATATTGCCGATTTGCGATTTTGGTTTGGCTAAATGCTTCGTCGCGCTTGCTCTATCCTGTTCAATAGTTAATTTTACTCGTATAACCAACTATTAATTTTATTGTAGCACTAGAGATTATTTATTTATATCCTAAGTTTTACTTGACTCACCCATTCATTTTTAACGAGGACCAAATAACAAATAGAATAGAGAATTATAATTTATTTAGAAAATCAAATACAATTTAACCCAACCTTTAATATGTAATATAGGTCAATGTAAATAGCAAAAATTTATTCTTTCCCATTGGTTTCCTTAAATAATCCGCTCCATAATGAATTGCACGTACACCACTGGTTTGGCTGAATATATATTGGCTTGTTTCAGTGGCCTATTTGTTAGCGAGTGACATTTATAATCTGTGTACAGCAAGCTCTGAACTGAAGTAAAGCGTATAACTGAAAAGCGAATAGCGGCGAATCTACAATATAAGCGCCGTGCTTTGTTTTACCGTAACTTGATATGCTGGTTAAACAAACAAACCCGCTCATACCTGCATGTGTCTTTATCTACATGTGTTAGTATTTCATGTTGTTGTTTAACTGCTGCAATTTACGGCACTATATGGTTATAGTTTAAAACAAAAGGAACTGCGACAGCAAAATCAATATGAAGCTTTGTTGCGCCCGTTATTTTGTTTCATAATCGACATATTCACTACAACTACTTCAAATTCACATATTTCAGTATTATTACATTAAACTCACTATACACATTATAGTGATGAATTTTAGGCTGAAATATAACAAGTTCTCAGAATATTCTTTTTCACGGATATACTACCCTTATATCTATAACAATTATGACACACTTGGGGATTATATTTAATAAATCGCATGAACTATACCTGACAATATTTTGACAGGGAAATACTCAAATAATTTGGTATTTGTTATATGTCATCGGTTATCACAAATAGATCGACTGAGAACTTGTTTCGAGTGTATTGTTAATTAAAATAACAACACAGAACAAACGATAAAATCAAAATAATTGTAATTAATACCTAACGTATAATAAAGCCTTATTATTGTAAAACTTTAAACGTAAGACTTGTATATGGTTTAGATGTGCACCTTCTATTTATAAAATGAATATTCAAACCGGAAAAGTATGTTTACTCAGACATATTTTGTTATATCTCCAATATGACTAGAACGGCTATACTTACGGCAAAAATAGTACATAATGAAAGATATTAATATTTCGCACAACTTTTGTTTGAAAAGTATCTTCAAAAAATGTACCAGTTGCGAGAAATATGCTGCGAACATTATAAATATCTTGTTTACTCTATGCATTTTTGTCCTTTCTCCAATATCACTAGAACGGTGGCACTTATGGCAAAAATATAAAAGTTCATAATGAAAGATTTTCATATTTAGCACAACTTTTGTTTGAAAAGTTTATTTAAAAAATGAACCAATTACGAGAAAACCGCTAATGAAAACCTTCATATTTTTATTTATATTGTCATGGAAATACATATGTTTCTTTAAAACATGTACCAGTTACGAGAAATCTGCTACGGAAAATCTTAAATATCTTATCTAGATCGACTAAGAACATATTTGTAATGGTAATTGCGGATAAATATAGAAATACAATTTGAAGAACAGTATTTGATAACGTAATAATAAGATAAATTGTACTATTTCAGGGTTTTACTGCGGACTATAGATATTTTTGGACAGTTTGGGGGGGGGAGAGGTTATATATTTCTAATGAACATGCAGTGCAGGCCACTCTTCATTTCTTTTTAGAAACGAGAGGACGACATATTGATATTGTTTCATGGCAATGGTAGAATGATTTAAAAACACAAAAAGCTATATTACATATATAATGAAAACTAAGTATAAGATAATCGAGTGCACTATAGAGATTTTTACAGTGTATCGACACGTATATGTTTATGGCGTGAATACTCGTCAACTGTACTTTATTATAAAAATTTATAATGCAATAAATCATAATAAAATTAATTTAAGTCATAATTTCATCAGTAGTCGTAGTCATTATCACATGTATAACATACTTAGAGTTCGTATTTGCTACCAATTATTTCCAACATTAGTTAGTGCAACTGTATAATTGCATTCCGATGGCCGGATATCGCAAGTGAAGCGATATTGGAACGATTTTATCGCTCTTATAGACATCAGAAACAAATAAAATGCCAACCAACAGTCTGTTAACATTAATTTTCAGTGAGATGTTGACTAATTTGAGAATCGCTGTTTCGCATATAATATCTACCACATGGCACGAGTTCTACCAACATTGCATCATGGGAACCGATTCTATTTGCTGCGAATTGGCGCTTAATATTTATAGATTATGGTGGGTTATTTATGGTTTTCTATTTAAACGATATCTCATCATATAAAGAAGTTCTATATTTGTACTAAGAGCATAAATCAAGTCACTAGGTATATAATTAGTTGTTATAAGAAAAATATATGAATAATATTTCCATTTAACAACCCTAGTCCAATTTATTATTTTTAATAATTTTATAATGGTTGAAAATTATTATTTAAATACTGTTTAATTTTAGTTAGAATACTGCCTTCTAGACTTAGTCAAAGAAAGTAAAAAGAAATAAGTATAAACTTGTCTATACGCGTGGGCTGTCAGATAGCTGTTTGCATTTATTAAATCTATAATTTAACACATATATTTGCGTTTGCTTACATGAACACTATTTGTAAATGTCACTGTTACTTATTGCAAATTTATAATACGTTATTACTAGTCAAATGTTATTTAATTTGCATTATTACTTTCTCGGACGAAGTCTAAAAGGAAGTATTGTAATCATGAAAAATTGCTAACTCGAAATACACGTTTGAACCATCCCTGAATTGAATTTGACTATTTTCGATATGTTGTCTGTGTGTGTCTGTACACTCTAGTGCTAAACCCGTTGAAGGAAAAATTATGAAACTTGTATATGCCCCGGATAAAAATCTTCTAGTTTTGAAAAGAAAAGTCGAGTTTAGGCCCCCACAGTATTTGTTACTTTCTTGGATGAAGTACGGTAATACCTCGCTTTACGTTACCTCTGTAAACTAAACCTCGCTATAACGAAATTAATAAAAGAAAATGTGGCTTCCACAAATGTAATTTCTCTACTACAAGTGCGCGCGCACGTCTTACGTTCTACCATAGTTTTAGGATTTTCGGCACAATGTAGCACACTTCTTTTTTAAATTCAAAAATGGCCATTCTAATTTATCCCATAACACAATAAAACAATATAAATATTCCATAAAACAACTATGTAAAAGAAAATCCAGTCCAGCACTGCAGATAACTCAATAAATCATACAAGAAAACAATTGTTTATAATTAATATTAATTAGTTTATGGTGTACAGGTCCAGGTAGCTACTTAATTTTTATGGATATGATTAAAACGTAATGTCCAGTATTAAACAACGTAATCCAGTTTGCTGGTGGACCTTTGCAGCCACTTTACCCCAGAGACTAATAAAATGGTTGGAACGATAAAAATGTCTCAGGAACCGAAGTTTTTATTTTTTTTACAAAATAACTTCGTATGAAAGTGATTACATTTATAAGTTATTTATAGTTCAGTATGTTATTTAGCGATAACTTTTTGTAAAAGTTACCTAATAAATTAGACAGCTTGGGCTGTAGTGCATTAGAAATTTCGAAGTCAATTGCGTACCTAGAGATTTGAAATATTTACCACTTACTGAAAAATTACTTTTGAAGGTGGTAATTTTATATTTACAATGCATATTAATTTTGTTTTATGGTAATCGTAGGGTGAATTTAAAATAAAATAAAGCACAGAGAAAGGATATAAAAAAATGCCATAACCTCGTTAAAGCATAAAAAATGTACTGTAAACTATATAGGAAGCTATGAAACTTAAAGTTTTTGATTGGAGCATTTACGTCCGCTTAATTTAGTTAGAAGTTTATTTGAAAACTTGTACCGCAAGTATATTAAACAGTTTATGTCATAACGGCGTTCATCACAACACTAAAAACAGAAGACATGCCCTTAGCAACCAAGAATAAATTTACAACGGCCATTATAAACCCAAGAAGACCACACGCATAAAATACCGTGAGACAATATTATATTTGCACTACAATATACCTACATTATTATGATAACGTTCGTCGTATAAACTTCTCCGTATAACGCTTAGATGAAAATCTCATAGCTATGTTATTATATCCAAAAGGTATTTATGGATATTTATATAAAAGCAAGTAGGCGGATATCATATTACAAGATAATCGGTAGAAATGTAATACATGCAGATTTTTGTCTTTTCTGAATCTCTAAATATTCATTTTCTTCAACTGATGGTAAAATATCATATTTTATATGTGAAACTATGTAATTTAGGCATATTGCCTGTTTAGTTTTGTAAATAAATAAATAAATAAAGAGTGTATTCAACACATATTTGTACATTTGTAAAGATAACAAGCATTGGTGCAAACTCTTTTGCCTTAGTAAATAGACTATCTGTAATACCTGAAATTTTCATGTAGTACCTTTAGTAATAAAACCTGTTTCCTGTAATTTCATGGCCACTCTGTCGATCTGTCTCATATTGTTGAAATATGCATTGTATTTCCGTTATTAAAGTATGTTTTTGTAAATGTTACACAAATGTATATCGATTTAAACATTATTTTTCGATTGAACGATGTTGATCTCTTCCAATATTTTGTAATTGTTGCTCGTGTTTTACATTTAAAATATTTAACTCAAGGCTATATATGTATATATATATATACAAGAACAAAAAAAAATAGTAACGTATTCCGAAGTACAAATCGCAAGTTAGACTGGAAAATGTCAAACAAAATACTACACTTCTTTATTATTTTAATATTATCATACGTTATTTATGGATTTGTAAGTAGAAAATTAAAATGTTTAACAATAGGGAAATAATATGGAACTTTCAGCCAAAAATTGATTTTAAAAGGCGAGTCAGTTTTCTGTACGTAAATACAACTTATAGACCAGATAGCGAAATTCAAATGAAGACGCTTTTACGCAAACATAATCGTACTCATGAAGCCTTTTCCTTTTACACTAACCTCACCGAAGATCTCGGAAAGCAATTTCATGTAAGAAATAACAAAACTTTCTTGTACGTAGTTTTCGGTATAAATATTCTCGTAATAACGCGTGCTGTTGCAAAGTGTAGGTGATTAATTTCAAAAGAATGTATTTCGAATTTAAAGATTTAGTGGAAATGCACTTTTCGACGATCCCTGATCATTTTGAAATTACATCTGTGTTTGTGCTTCTGTGTTAACGCCCTACAATCTATAAAATTGAATTTATGACTTGTATGTCTGGGAAAGAAAACCTCCTAATTTTGAAAAGGATATTTCAACTGCGTAAATGCTTGTTTATTCGTGTCATTTTTCCATATCCAGAAATCGACACAAATAAGTTAATCATATATAAGTTAAACATATTAAAATTTCTAGGAACTTTTGTTTGAAAAATGTACCATTTATTGAAAAATCACCAAAAACATTTTATTAAACTGAAGTAACAGTGTGCTCTTGCTTCATTTGGCAGAGTAGAGTGTAGTACTACGCTCTGCAATGTTTGCATTTATTTTGCGAGATGAAGGCATTTTTGCTTGTTTTCAAAGTAATTGGGCAACTCCATTTAAATGCATTGTATTTATTGCAGTTGGTAGCGGAAGTTGACATATGGGGAGACGGGGGTTGGAAACGAAATATAATCCATTACGAGAAAGACGATCCATGTACACAAATTAAATTTTTACTTGGATCTTTGTGGGAGGATATTATTGAAAAAGGGAATGTATCTAAAAATTGTCCGATACCAAAAGTATTTCCGAATAAATGTTCTTAATAATTTTTCAGTTAACATTGACATTATTTGCAGGGATATTACAAACTGGTTAATTATTACTTAGATGCAACAAATGTGCCGCTGATTTTCGCAGACGGAAAATTCAAAGGAATTGCAACTGTGTCCAAGAATAAAAAATTTGTTTTTAAAATTGAAGTTATATGTGATATAATAGCATTATATTCATAATTATATTTTGTCAAGTATTTAAAAAATTATAATTTCAACCAATGAAAAGCTAACGTGGTAAAGTTGTTAAATAAAATTTCTGGAGTGACCTGTACTCGACATGTTAAGTATTTCTTACTCATGGAGCCGTAGATGATGCTAGGTTAGGGTTGGTTGAACAAGGGATGGTTGCTGGTTTCACTTGGTTGAACCACGGAGGGGTATATAACCCATGGTTCTAACCAGTAGTAATCATTCGTTAACCAACTGTTCTCTTGTAAGCTACATTGGTCTAACTATTATTTACCTGGTTATTAATTATTATTTCGTTGTAAATATGGCAGCCATGTTATTCCAAGTATTGTGTTTGGTTGATCAAGTTACTACGACGGCAAGGGTGGATCCAGTCAGCAAGTTACCGACTGAGCTAGTCGAGACTATCTTCAGGTATGTCCCATAATATTGGTATTTTGTTTATTTCTATTTTATATTTATAATATTGAATGAATTATTTTCTATATAAGTATTAAGCTGCATTTATAATCAAATATTTCCACGGCACCTTACGTCAAGTTTCCGCGGCAACCGTACGTATAAAAGTTAGGTATACTGCACGGTTGCCGCGGAAACTTGACGTAAAGTGCCGTGCCGTGGAAATATTTGATTATAAATGCTGCTTTAGTCTCTGAATATATGATTATGCCAATCTTGCAACTAAGTATAACTAATAGTTTGTCTTTTTACAGATACTTAGATCCAGAAACTCTAGCTTCTGCCTCAGCAGTGAGTCATCGTTGGACATCCGTCTGCAAAAGTTCCCGAGTCCTGCGCACCAAGATCCGTCGTCGCTTTCGTCAACAACGCAAAGAACGTCAACGGGCCTACTTCGACCCTTCTACAGCCGTCCAGGTGACCCGGACAGAGCCTGGAGTAACTTTTGGACGAAGAAATGGTCAAGTTACCTCAAAGGCGCTTCCGGTGCAATACGATTTCAACAACAACACGGTGAGGAAGACTCAAGAACAGTTCAGGGTTGTGCGCAGTTTAAAAGAAGAACCAAAAAAAGTTGTTAAGATGGCGATGGGTTGTTCGGCAAGTGTTAGGGCTGCATCAAAGAAGAAGAGCTTTACATATTCTAGATTAAGATTGTAATTTACGTTTTTTGTATGTGTTCTATTGACTGACTTTATTATATTGTATTTACTATAAATTTGACAATAAATTATTTGCTTTAAAATGTTTGTATTGTTGGTTATTTTATTTTGCAGAATTTGAATATTGAGATAAATTTGGAGAAACACTACGTATTAATAATTATATTTGAATATATTAAAGAAACATTTTATATTGGAGAAACAGTGTTTGATAAAATAATAATTAGCTAAATTATGCAATTTCAGGGCATTACTGTGGGGTATTGGTATTTTTTGAACAGTTTGTTTGGGTTATATATATTTTTAATAAACACTACGTAAAAGAAAGTCAAGTGCAGACCACTGCAGATACATAAATTTAAAGTTTGAACAAGGAAATATTGGACAAATTATCATAGTTTATAATGCATTACAAGGCGCTAATGAATTATCAAACTAAGAGTCTAAAAGCTAAAAATTCTTCAAAGTTCTAACTCCAGTGACTTAAAACCGATTTTGATCATATTTTTTTCGCAAAAAGTTTATAGATATTTTCATGTAGTACCTTTAGTAATAAAACCTGTTTCCTGTTATTTCATGACCACTCTCTCGATCTGTCTCATATTGTTGAAATATGCATTGTATTTCCGTTATTAAAGTATGTTTTTGTAAATGTTACACAAATGTATATCGATTTAAACATTATTTTTCGATTGAACGATGTTGATCTCTTCCAATATTTTGTAATTGTTGCTCGTGTTTCACATTTAAAATATTTAACTCAAGGCTATATATGTATATATATATATACAAGAACAAAAAAAAAAAGTTACGTATTCCGAAGTACTAGTCGCAAGTTAGACTGGAAAATGTCAAACAAAATACTACACTTCTTTATTATTTTAATAATATCATACGTTATCTATGGATTTGTAAGTAGAAAATTAAAATGTTTAACAATAGGGAAATAATATGGAACTTTCAGCCAAAAATTGATTTTAAAAGGCGAGTCAGTTTTCTGTACGTAAATACAACTTATAGACCAGATAGTGAAATTCAAATGAAGACGCTTTTACGCAAACATAATCGTACTCATGAAGCCTTTTCCTTTTACACTAACCTCACCGAAGAACTCGGAAAGCAGTTTCATGTAAGAAATAACAAAACTTTCTTGTACGTAGTTTCCGGTATAAATATTCTCGTAATAACGCGTGCTGTTGCAAAGTGTAGGTGATTAATTTCAAAAGAATGTATTTCGAATTTAAAGATTTAGTGGAAATGCACTTTTCGACGATCCCTGATCATTTTGAAATTACAACTGTGTTTGTGCTTCTGTGTGAACACCCTAGAATCTATAAACTGAACACAACACTCCTTTCTTAACCCCAAAAAACCAAAAAGACGTCTTAAACTGAAGTAACAGTTTGCTCTTGCTACTTTTGGCAGAGTAGAGTGTAGTACTACGCTCTGCACTGTTTATTTAGCGAGGTGCATTGGAGGCTGTGCTTGTTTTCATGTAATTGGGCAACTCTATTTACATGCATTTTATTTATTGCAGTTGGAAGTGGAAGTTGACATATGGGGAGACGGGGGTTGGAAACGAAATATAATCCATTACGAGAAAGACGATCCATGTACACAAATTAAATTTTTACTTGGATCTCTGTGGGAGGATATGATGGAAAAAGGGAATGTATCTAAAAATTGTCCGATACCAAAAGTATGTCCGAGTAAATTTTCTTAATACTTTTGCAGTTAACATTGACATTATTTGCAGGGAAATTACAAACTGGTCAATTATTACTTGGATGCAACAAATGTGCCGCTGATTTTCGCAGACGGAAAATTCAAAGGAATTGCAACTGTGTACAAGAATAAAAAATTTGTTTTTAAAATTGAAGTTATATGTGATATAATAGCATTATATTCATAATTATATTTTGTCAAGTAATTAAAAAATTATAATTTCAATCAATGAAAAGCTAACGTTGTAAAGTTGTTAAATAAAATTTCTGGAGTGACCTGTACTCGACATGTTAAGTATTTCTTACTCATGGAGCCGTAGATGATGCTAGGTTAGGGTTGGTTGAACAAGGGATGGTTGCTGGTTTTACTTGGTTGAACCACGGAGGGGTATATAACCCATGGTTCTAACCAGTAGTAATCATTCGTTAACCAACTGTTCTCTTGTAAGCTACATTGGTCTAACTATTATTTACCTGGTTATTAATTATTATTTCGTTGTGAATATGGCAGCCATGTTATTCCAAGTATTGTGTTTGGTTGATCAAGTTACTACGACGGCAAGGGTGGATCCAGTCAGCAAGTTACCGACTGAGCTAGTCGAGACTATCTTCAGGTATGTCCCATAATATTGGTATTTTGTTTATTTCTATTTTATATTTATAATATTGAATGAATTATTTTCTATATAAGTATTAAGCTGCATTTATAATCAAATATTTCCACGGCACCTTACGTCAAGTTTCCGCGGCAACCGTACGTATAAAAGTTAGGTATACTGCACGGTTGCCGCGGAAACTTGACGTAAAGTGCCGTGCCGTGGAAATATTTGATTATAAATGCTGCTTTAGTCTCTGAATATATGATTATGCCAATCTTGCAACTAAGTATAACTAATAGTTTGTCTTTTTACAGATACTTAGATCCAGAAACTCTAGCTTCTGCCTCAGCAGTGAGTCATCGTTGGACATCCGTTTGCAAAAGTTCCCGAGTCCTACGCACCAAGATCCGTCGTCGCCTTCGCCAACAGCGCAAAGAACGTCAACGGGCCTTCTTCGACCCTTCTACGGCCGTCCAGGTGACCCGGACAGAGCCCGGAGTAACTTTTGGACGAAGAAATGGTCAAGTTACCTCAAAGGCGCTTCCGGTGCAATACGATTTCAACAACAACACGGTGAGAAAGACTCAAGAACAGTTCAGGGTTGTGCGCAGTTTAAAAGAAGAACCGAAGAAAGTTGTTAAGATGGTGATGGGTTGTTCTGCAAGTGTTAGGGCTGCATCGAAGAAGAGGAGCTTTACATATTCTAGATTAAGATTGTAATTTAAGTTTTTTGTATATGTATATGTATTGAGTGACTACTATATTGTATTTATTATAATTTGGACAATAAATTATTTGCTTTAAAATTTGTGTATTGTTGGATATTTTATTTTGCAGAATTTTAAAATTGGAATCACGCATTCTATTGCAGATTATGCATTTACGTTGCTATGAATTTGCAAATAGTTCAATCAATCATTACGATATTCTGTGCCTATTATATTCAAGAATATCTAAGGTGAGTTTTGCAGTAAAACGAACTTGACTAATGCTAAATACATACCTACATTTTCTGTTTTACTTTTGCAATCGTGAATTCGATACCAATTTTTATTTACATTGGTTGTGCTATATGAATGACGAAATTCCATCTGGTTTTATTTTGGTCCAGAAAATCATTGCAACATTCGTCAATACAACGTTATAAGCCAACAATTTTAAATTCCAGACATTTTTTACATCTCACAATATGGCGTCAGTATATTATTCTTGTTTTTACTTTATTAAATTGTTTGTGTTTTCACGCTTAGACTGTTTACAGTCAATTTTACGGGTGATTCCATTATTGAAAATCAATTTTAACTTGCTCCCATATATTTCCAGAGTACTGTCTCTTTTATATTGACAATATATAGAGAGTAAATGACGCAGCGAGTCTTCTCAATCTTGTCCTTATAGTGCTGAATCGTTATTTGAGATTTTTATTTTCTATTATTTCTCGCCTTGCAATGTGAAAATTGTGTACAATTACCAGAGTTCGACTGATGTGTTATCGACGAGAATAACCCGATGTCTGGTTCACACAATAATGAAATATGGAGAAATAAAATTGTTGGTGACTAAAAAAAAGTTCCATGATTACAATTCTCCCTTATAAACATTCGTATAAGAAAGTATAAATATGTTAAATATATCTTTAAGAAAGCGTGAAATTATTATTATCTCTGTTAAAATCGACGATGTAATCAGTGAAGGAATCAGGGAAACGTGTTAGAAATATTTCCGTTTTCTGATGTCCAAGCATTCAACGGCAGAACGCTTACGCCACAAGCAACACGTGCATCGTGCAAATTGACGAAAGATTAAAAACGTCAACTGTGAGAAGAATGAACATGTGACTTACATTTAGTTACACACTTGGCGGTTAGCGTGTATGTTAGATCGTATAAAATTTACGAGTACAGCAGGGCTATGAACTGCAGAGAATACATGCACATGCACCTGGACTTATACCCATACAACACACATTATTCATTTACGCAATTGCAACCCAACCAACGACTATGTACACTTTCATCTGTTATTTGCACAATAAAAAAAACACACACATACTTCAGACATACCTATATAATGCACTTAGTTTTATTGTAATAGAAACACTACCATATATATATATATATATATATATATATATATATATATATATATATATATATATATATATATATATATATATATATATATATATATATATATATATATATATATATATATATATATATATATATATATATATATATATATATATATATATATATATATATATATATATATATATATATATATATATATATATATATATATATATATATATATATATATATATATATATATATATATATATATATATATATATATATATATATATATATATATATATATATATATATATATATATATATATATATATATATATATATATATATATATATATATATATATATATATATATATATATATATATATATATATATATATATATATATATATATATATATATATATATATATATATATATATATATATATATATATATATATATATATATATATATATATATATATATATATATATATATATATATATATATATATATATATATATATATATATATATATATATATATATATATATATATATATATATATATATATATATATATATATATATATATATATATATATATATATATATATTATACGAATTAAAAAGTTCGTGTCTTGAAGCGACGACATTTGATATTTAAAATTAAATATATATTTTTACGTTTTGCAAAATTATATAATATTCATTATCACATAACAGTTATGTAATGCAGTTTATAAGTATGTATATTCATATATTATGTGCAACAAACGGTTAAATATGCATGCAAATATTTTTTTCTTGCATTACATATTCACGATAATCAATCAATTTGATTACATGTCAAGCTGACATGTGACAATGAAGAAAATTAATGCATAGTATTATCCACGACAGCTTTGCTGTATTTAAAAATGTGTATCCGTTACCGATATAGAATATCGCTTGTAAATATATTTATTTAGGTTAATATTGAATGATAATCGTAATTTACTTGTAATTAGTATTGCAATATTTAAATTAAATAACAAGCAATGCATTTTTAATGTACCCAGTTACAAAGTAATATCGAGGATGAGAATAGAAATTAAAATTATATATAGTATATACAAACAAAATGGAACAGAAAATGTGTTCAGTAAAATACAAATAAAACCAAACGTATTATTAAAATACACTTAAACTAACAAGTATTGGATGTCTCCAAGGATTGTAGGACGTTGTCATAGATGTTATATGTTCTAGTTATTTTTGGATGAGTGCCTATTCCATTCAATCAAAGAAAAATAATATAACGTAACCTTGGCGTGTTATTATTAAATAACCATTAACAAAATACTCTAATATTATGTTGGAAAATAGAACCAAGTAGAATAAGGAGACATTATTCAAATTATCGATTATCGAACGTGGTTACTGGAAAAATTCGAGTACCACGCTAACCATTATCTAAGAACGGTTATCGCGGTAAAATCCTTACATCACCAAAATATTAATAATTAATAGGGCAACCAGAAATATGCTCGGGCAAAATCCGTAATACATTTTAAATGTTACAATGCTTAATTCTTCATACGACGAACTAATAACAAACAGAAAGATAAACTAACACTATTTAACATATAATAAACAGAAATCGCTAAATGCTTGATTTAAATAAAGCGATTTTAAATTTTCTTGGATACGAATTTTATATGTTGAACGATGATAAATAATTTATTACTAGAATTTGTAGTTGTCAAAACTAGCTAACCAACTCGTTTATTTGTGAAAATTCCTTCTTTTGTTAGGAACTCCTAAATACCGCAGACAAAGGAAAGGTTTAATAGTTGGTCATAAATAAAATCACATTCCAGCATATTGCACGTTTATGTCACCCTAAGTTTGAAATGAACGAGCGTGGTCACTTTGGTTTGAAGAACAACGGCTGGGACTGCGGTTCCACAAACCGAATAAGTCATGTAACAATTAAATGTCATCTTGTTACATATCAAGGCTACCGGCTCATTGTGTTGGGTATGCATGGTCTGGCAACAGCATGGTGCACACGCGAAACTATTTACCCGAGTTATCATTGCACTAAATCAAAATAATAACTATAATAATACAGTAGGAGTGTAATATACTCTGAGGTAAGCAAACTTTACATGCTGATCGCAAAGGGATATGTTTTTGATGTGGTTAATAGAACGAAAATAGCATCTGCTTTCTTTGTTCTCAATGCAAATTACATTATTTAAATCATCCTTATTACTTTGTACAAATTGCTGTTTTAATTTATGTAATAGGTTTGCGCAACTAACATGATTTTTTAGTTAAAATTAACATAATTTATACATACATACATCACGTCACGCCTTTGCCTTTCCCACGGATAGGGTGGCACAGCCCTTCTTCAAGCATTCGCAATTATTGATTTAAATTTGAAAATTACTATTTTTATTATATTTTATGGTCTTAAGGTTTCTTATTTATACTTTGTATAAGATTCTAAGCTCATTACCAAGTAAGCTTGAAGCTTTGTTACTCCGGAAACAATAATAATTGGACGAAGTATAAAAGGAAATATGTGTAATTTCTGATACCAGAAAATTAGTTTCTGTGACCAGAAAATATAACTTAGATACCATAAATTAAATATCTGATAACCTAAATTGAAAATCTGATACCAGAACTTATTTCTGACACCAGTAAATGAATTACTGATACCAGTTAACGAATTTAACTGATAACTGAAAATGCATTTCTGATACCAGATAACGAATTTATCTAATATAGTATTCACAGACTTCCTTCAACTTTTCTGCTAATCACCGCAACACGAGTGTTATAAAAGGAAGAATGACCATATAAGGATACTTTCATAGGAAAAACGTCCAAAAACCTATACAATACGGTTGAATATTGTTTCCTCTATCCAACCATATGCGTATAACCATATAACCTAACCGTCTAGACTCTAGACAAATGGTGGAATTCTGAGTTGATATTATTAAACGATTTTAATTGCAAAATGTTTATATTTTGCAGATAATTTTGGAGATAAATCTGACAATGTTGTTCAGTTTATTAAGTAAAGTCAATAATAAAATGATTTTTTAAATTAATAAAACTGTTATAACGTTGGTAATAATTTATAGAATTCTTTATAGAATCCCACTAGAAACCGCATATGCTACGATATAGGAAATAATATTGAATATTATAGTATTTATATATATATATATATAGCCTAGGTTTTGGACCCTATATGGACATTATTACTTTGAAAGTACTCGTTATGCCGTGATTAGTAGAAAAAGTCAATGAACTCTGTGAATACTATACCAGGAAATTAATTTCTGATACCAAGATGTGCATTTCTGTTACCAGAAAATATATACCTGACACAAGAAAATGAATATTTGATACCAGAAAAAAAAAATTGTTGCTAGAAAAATGAATGTATCTTCACAGAAAATGAATTTTTGGTACGAGAAATAAATATCTAATCCCAGATAATGTATTTTTGTAAAAAATAAATAAATTTGTCATCAAAAAAATTTTGTATTATATGGTAAAATAGTTTCCCATTAAACCACGAACTACTTAATTCTAAATAATAAATTTTCCACACAAGAGTCAAACACAAAATCCAATTATATATAAGCTAATGCTTGAACAGAGAATAATAGGCGCCATTGCCTTTCTATTTGCATAGATGATAAATGAACAATTAATGTGCATTTAATTACAGCTGTTACAAATTAGATTAATTTCCATTCGTTTGTTTTCCACTTTATTATATCTTACAAGCCTACATAATTGTATATATTTAACTAACACGTTTTATTGTACACCTTCACCGCAGTATACAAACTGAGATTATTGTCAAGATTTTCTTATCTGACTATTAAATCCAACAAAGTACCTATTCTCACAATATATTCCGTTCATTAGGTTTTCTAGTGTATAGTCAAATTTTGGAAAGACTCCAATACGAATACTTTTCGTAAAAGTCTATTAATAAACAATAGAATAATTTAAATCTATGATTATAAAATTATATGCAGCAAATTGGAGATGTAATATGGTACACATTGGTCAATGATACAGCAAGTTGCATTCTGGTATAAATATGATGGATAGAACCGATCATATTTATTCTAATGACAGACAGTAATGAAGCCACGTAAAAACTGCGGCAATATAAATGATAATAAACCGTTCTGGTATCATGTTACTTGACAGTTAACTGATCACGCAGAAAGAAAAAAGTCACCCTTAAATCCGTCGAACGGTGGAGCTGAGTACATAAATTAAGGGTTGCAAAGATACGCCCTTTACGCGTGATAGGCAAAAAAGAGAAGGAAAGACAAAAAACTGTTGACAGAGATGTATTTATGCGTTTTAAACTATTCAGACTTTATCCCATATACTCTGGTCTCTCCTTTTCCTGGTGACATAAAGAAATATAGGCAATGCTATTTATTAAGTCAAATACTCATTGCAAACAAAATTAACAGTTAACGTTTTGACAACAAAATGTTTTGTTACTTTCTTTTACGAAGTAATAAGTAAGTATAGGGATCACCAAAAAAATCGAACTCGAGATTTCAACGGATATACACGTTTTGAGCTTCCCTGAATCGAATGTGACTATTTTCGGAGTGATGTCTGTGTGTGTGTGCGTGTGTGTGTGTGTGTGTGTGCGTGTGTATGTGAACGCTCTAGAGCCGAAACTGTCCAACGTAAAATTATGAGACTTCAAACTTAAGACTTGTATATGGTCTAGTTGTGCACCTCCTATTTTTGAAAAGAATATTCAAACCGGCAGTGCATGTTTACTCTATGCATTTTTTGTTCTATCTCCAATATCACTAGAACGGCTGCACTTACGGCAAAAATAGTTATGTTCATAATGAAAGATATTAATATTTCGCACAACTTTTGTTTGAAAAGTTTCTTCAATAAATGTACCAGTTACGAGAAAACCGCTACCGAAAATTATGAGAATCTTGTTTACGTTGTCATGGATTCGAATGTAGCTTAATAAATCGGATCATCTGCGCCTGTCAATATTTCGACAAGAAAACAAAATGGTCTGAATTAGATAAATGACATTTCAAAATATTTCTGTAGAGAATTGGTTAGTTTTGATAGTTAGTTCTTCAAAACCATTCCAATTTGGTATTGGTATAATTTTCAACCCATTCATTTATATAAGGTAAGCTTGGTTTTCATATTGTTTCTGTTGGATTATTATTTCCTAATATTATATTTTTATAATCAATAAATGTTGATGAAAACTACGTAAAAGAAAGTCCCGCGTTGGCCACAACCCATTTTTTATACATACAATAATCAAATAGTTTATACTGAAATAAAACAATCACTGCTCTTCTGAAGTTCAGTCTGCTTTGAAATAGACAAAAACGAATCAAACGTCAGAATGAAATATCTACTACAACTGTGAGTCAAACACAATAATAATATTTGCATTTTGTGAGATCAATAACGACATTAACGTTAATTTCTTTGCAAATATCATATACTCTATAATAGTCGCAATATTACAAGTTTTGGTGCGTCTTCAATCTGTCACGCGCAATGAACAGAATGAAGATAAATATAGTAAAATATTTATTATTAATGTGGAAACGTATCATATGTTCATGATCTATGGTGATATTTAAATTAACCCCAGACAAAACAAAGGTGATGTATTATTCCCAAGTTGATTCTGCTCACCAGTGAGTGCACTGACATCTTCACGCTGTAGTTTCAATATTTTCGCATTTAAGTTTACGTCAGCATTGCTCTTGTCACCAGCGTACATTGATGAAGAGTGCATGCTGGCGGAAAGGACAGATAACAAGAAAGAAAGAAAGGGAAATACGTGAGAATCTGAAAAGACAGAAATCTCTCACTCGAAATCCGTTCAAACCTGTGAGGCTACATAATCTTACTGCCAGTGTCGTGTCTCTACGCATATGTACACTATTCCACATTAATCCTGTCTGAGCTGTCTATTTTCCATAAAAGTACTGCTAGGCGATGAAACCAGAGCGTGCGAAAAATTGACAAACTGGTAAACGGATAAAAGGTCTTACACTTTTGCAATTATAAACAAGTACTTTAAGGTGCGATACTTGCGTGCAGTGAATATACTCTCAAATAATTGTTTGGTTGAACAGACAGAAATAAATTAAGTATTTTGTATCGTCCAAAACAAAATAGATTGTATAAGTTACGTCGATTATGAGAAGAAGATTCGGTACGTACAACGTATCAATGCGTCCAGCTCGCCTTATAAGATATGCGATGCGAGCAGCAGTTTTTAATTATAATGGTCTTACAATTTTTTGTAGATTATAATATTTAATAATTTAATAAATTTTTATGGTCTTTGGGTTAACAATATGAAAATATCTTATTGAAATAAAATATCTTAGAATTTATAGTAGAATTTTTGAGTATATTAATAATTTTTCTAAGGGCAACATTGAGGGGGGCTCAAAAATGTTGGGGCCCTATAACTCGGGAAATATACGGGCGATTGGATTTAAACTGCGTACGAATTCAAATGGGATGCCAAATAATATGTGTAGCAAATTTGGTTCAAATCGTTTTGGTATCTTCAGAGGAGTAGAGGTCACAAATTTGGTCTTACGAGCGAGCGATCGAGCGACGACTAACATCAAAGTTATATATATTTTTGAATTCAGGGCGACAAGACAAACACTTTATTTAATGAATACTAAAGGCACACGGTACTTCGTACGGCGAGCTAAAAATTCTGTTTTAATATACTGGAAACTGGTGTCATTTTGTAAATTAGGATTTTTTTATAAAAAATATTTTATATCCGGATATTTAGTGACAGATAAGGCATGAAAATGCTAAAAATGAATTTATTTAGTACTGTAATAAAATTCTCTAGATTAATCTGGGCTCCGTAGATTGTTCTAGAGCCTTGTAAAGAGACACAGTATCTTTGTGGTCGAAAATAAATAAAGTAAGAAGTGTTTAAGTAAAAAATAAGTGTTTTAATTCTCCACCGAGTCGATAGAAACGTTAGTTTATTGTGTGGGTGAATCGAATGAAAATTCTGTTTTTGATGACCAACGATGTTATCTAGAATAACTTGCAAGAGCTAGTGACAATTAAGATATAAAACTAAAAGCAATAAAACTTAAAGAGAACACCCGCTTGTCTAGTACGTTTATAAACGATATAAATTCGGTTTTCACATGGCCAACTGTACCTATTACAAATTGTAAGTGTGTTAAATATAATTATATAGGTGTTGCCAGTTCTATTAATTAATGGCTTCGTAAAGTAAATTAATTGCAGCGAACTAACCAGGTGCTCCTTGTAGTTTACTATTATTTAATTAACGAATGATTTTCAAATGTTTACTGCAGACTATAATAAATAATAATAAACTTAACACAAATGCGTTTATAAAGGACATTTTATTACATAAAAATACAAAAAGGATGTTGGTGCGAGCACCAATGCTGCCAGTACGTCTACCGGTAAACTCATAAACATTCACGACTGAAATAAACCATTTTATATTAATATACCATTACCTTTACGACGATACGTTTTTATAACCACTAACACTGAAATCAAAATTTGTCCTACACATCAGTAAAATTTCATGATATAAAAGTGTAATTTTACATTAAATGTTATATAAAATTACAGACGTACGTAAAAATAACCATTTTCAGAAGCGATTTTTAATTAAATGGTTAGTTTTCCTAAAACAACTTGTTAAACAAAAGTTGCTACTTTGTTGTGGTTGTGGTTATATAATAATAATGATATATTCAATACACAGATGTTTAAAAAATGTAATTAGTTTTGTTCAATTAAAAATGTTGTTATAATATATCGTATTTTGTACTACGCTTTAGTAATCATTGGTCTAGGGGCTCGAAGCGGCGAAAGACCGACCTGGATCGATGGGTTCGATTTACTGGTTCATCGGAACGTCAATACCGGATATTGCCGGCGACTACCGCAATTGTGTGTCATTCAAGATGACTTCATTTAAAGTTTTGAACATACGGACTGACGATGTTGGCGGCCGGTATTTATATAATTGTCTGAAATTGCTGCGCTCCCGGCTCAAGCAATTTCAACAATCCTTTTCATGTGGAGAGATTAAAGGATAGCTTTAATTAAAAATGACAAAACCTGTTAAATAGGTACAACATTTGAGTTGCCTAAATAAATAAACTAAATTCATTTACATATATAAACTTCCAACTAGAGAATTTCAAATGTGAACAGGAAAACCATTAACATGCTTAATTACTCTTAGGTTAATATCAAGGACAAAATATTCAGTAATTATTGTTCAAGACAGTCGAAGAATGTTATTTATTTATTTATATGGTGTACTTGTTTACGTACTAATGTCGTTAACAGTATGCTTTGTAAATAATTAAGATTCATGAAAGATCAATAAACTTGAACTTGAATTACACATAAATAAATAAATAAATATATAAACATATATATATATATATATATATATATATATATATATATATATATATATATATATATATATATATACATATATATATATACATATATATATATATACATATATATATACATATATATATATATATACATATATATATATATATATACATATATATATATATATATACATATATATATATATATATATATATATATATATATATACATATACATATATATATATATATATATATATATATATATATATATATATATATATATATATATATATATATATATATTATTGGGATGCCAAATAATATGTTCAAATCACCCCGGTACCTTCAGAGGAGTAGAGGGCACAAATAATCTTTTATTATTATAGTAACCAAAATAAAAACGAAATATTAGAATGTCACAAATAATCTATGGACATTATATTGATTTGATGTTTAAATTTATGTGAAAACCGAAAGGTTATTCTTTTTAATATAATTTTAATAATTAACTGATAATTAGTATAGTTTAGTAGCAGTAGTATGACTCACAAAGATAAAAGATAATTTTGCTGCTCTTCGAGATGGCAATTAATATGATTACCGTCAGTTATCGGTTTAGGAGAAGGCCCTAGGTGCATGTTAATATATCCTAAAAAATTATTAAAACCCGTTGTTGTTAACGGGTCTGATTCAAAATAGAATTACCCGAGACTACAGACGATATTTAATCAGGTACTTCTAAATACAAATACGAAATACATCAATATTGCTATAATACAGATAAACATATAGCAAATATTGATTGAAACCCAAGCAAATCTGATATTGACTGTAGTGCAATCTAGTAACCTACAATACAAGCACTTAACAGTAATGAGTATATACATCGTAATCTGTAAACATAATTCATTTTCGACTAAACCTGATAAAATGTCGTCTGTAGTGATTAGAAATATAATAGTATTAGAAATACTCAAATTTAAATGATTAGAAAATGTATGTTTCAATTTTCGTAAAATGTGGTGAATCGGTTCAAGGTTCAAAGAGATCAATCACGAGAATGGACCTTTCGGTTACGACCGAAGCCTGTGTAATTATGCTAAACCGGCCTCCGCGGTTAGGACAATGTCCCAAATGGGTTTATCTTGATTTCCCCCGTTACATCCGTTCCAACATGCATTCTGACACATTAACGGTCACTATACTCATCCATCCAGGAATTGAGACAGTATTAATTTACTTTAGAACATAGTTGTTGTGGCCAGCACAAAACTTTCTTATAACCACAAATAAAACTCACATATTTTGCAGTGAGAATAATGCATAGTTGTGGTAAACATAAAATTATGTTTACCACAAACATATAATATAGTTAACAAAGAGTATAGTACTGGTAATAAAACTAGTATATTTATTTTGTTAATATATTTAAATATATGTATGTGCAGCAAATTAACATGTATATTTGGAGCAAATATACATGTAAATATGTATTGTAGTCATTATAATGTGAATAATTGATTTAAATATCAGTATATTTAAATCAATTATTCACATTATAATGACTACAATACACATTTTAACTAAACTACTATCCATTTGTCTCAATGTTGTTCCTAAGAAAACAAGAATGCATTTTTCATACAAACAATAGTTCTTTTAATTTTCAATTTTGTTTATTCTGAATCCAACATTTTTTCTGTAAATTCAACTATTTTCGACATACTGAAAAAACGACAAGAGTAAAGATCCCCTTCCGACTGTGCGATACGCCCAAAATCTAATCAGCCCTTCGCAAATACCTTTTTTGTTCAAAAAACACACACACAGAGAGGGAATGAGAGAGAGGGAGAGCAAGGAAGGGGAGAGAGATACTTAGGCGTTGACACCGCAGTTTACTGTATCGTAAAATCGAGACTCAATGTCAAATTTTGTATGTTCACTCGCTACGCCTCCGTACAATTCGCCAGAGACTTTTTTTTATGACCCTAACGTGTCCTAATTCAGTGGAAATTAACAGAACTCTGTTTATAATAATAATAATGGATTAACTCCAGACTGTATCGCGATTCCACTATACTTTCAATCACCAAAAGAAGTACTACAATAATAAAAGAGATTAAAAATGTAACTGTTTTTTTTAAATTTGTAAATATTTATTAACGCATATTGCATATTGATTTGACATTTACAAAAGTGATATTTTTATCCATAAATGTCGTAATACGGCCAATTCTAATGAAATAATTTGCATATAACAAGCTATCCAATTAAAATGATATTTTCATGTAGCTGTATATTCGTAGAAAATAATAAATAACACACAAACATATATCTCACTATATACCATAACATAGTTTACTTACAATTTACGTGCTGTTCAACTGCAACGAGTCCCAACGGTGTGAAATTTAATTGTATTTGTAGATTGTTACATTTATTGTCCTTAATTCCTAGCGTTGCAACCTCCCAGTTTATAAGACGAAAGTGGCTGTTTTCTCCGGGCGAAGTTCACATTTAAAATACTAGCACGGATTCGCGTAGGATGAAAATTTATTTGTTTTTTTCTATGTATATATGAAACGTGAAATTATTACGTACAGAAAATCCAAGAGAATGTATTGAGGTTATATTTATATGTTTAAGCGTAGTAAAATATTCGCGAATGCAGGCGACTTTGAATATTAGAAATTTTATGTATGTATTCTTTGATTTGCATACATATAGCAGTATTAAGGAGGGCTTTCCCACAATATCTTTAGTTTATTCCATATATATCACATTTGTTATTTGAACAAACCATAAAATATTTTAGCTAATGAAAAACTTGATATTTTAATAGATATATGTACTAATTTTGACAATCACAGAAGCAGAATGTATTCTTCGACAAAATAATGAATTTGTTCATAACATATAAAAGATTATGCAATAATTATATTTATTTGAAACAATAAAATATTACTAAGATTACTTTGAAACGTTTCAGGTTTCAAAGTATATTCAAATCTCTTTAGAGAAATATTTTTAAGGTAACACATCAAGGTGGCTTCCAACATACTAATTATTATTTTATAAATGGCATGGATGCGTAATTGCATAAAGAAAGCCTGATAAAAAAATCATTTTGTTTTTCTATTTTTCATGTACGGATATAAAAAGTAAAAAGTGCTTATTTTTGAGGTTTTTATTCTTTAGTGCCAAGCAAGAAAAATCGTTGGCATTTAAAATAAAACTTTGAGGACGATTTACAGTATTAAGAAATGTAACTATGATTAAAAGTACTCGAAATCCCTTTTTATAAATTAAGTGATCATTATTTGACGAAAATCATTGATTATAGTGTAAAAATAGCATGTTTCTAATACTGGCTTATATGCCTATTCCAGGTTTAGTGGTGGCGCCGTCTACAGAGATAATCGGAACGGATTATCTTCGAACTAGATGGGCCTGATAGATTATCTTAACTTTCAGATAAAGTAAACTTAAGCAAAGTTAAATATTAATTCATACGACAGAAATCAGTCTGAATAGTATAACAAATATTATGATTTACTTTTTAAATTTTCAATAAAAGTTTACCTTGAGAATAAGTAGCAAAATTATTCTCACCATTCTGATGAAAAATTGTATTATATTTACCAAGACAATGACTTCAGGAAATTATAAATAATTATGTTCTAGTCTAGGTATTTCCCTGCATAAGATTATAAAAATACACCAGAGTTATTAGTCAGAATAAATTAAGGGACGCCCAAAGTATGTACTATTTTAACAGCGTAAGTTAAATTGATGTTCAGAACGAATATTCCAAGAATTTACACAATTTACGTGCATACAGTATACAACGTATAATAGAAATAAAGCATTTTTTGTAAAAGAAAATTGAATGATTTACAAATGTAATTTTAAATATTAAATAATTTACGGCGCGTTTTTGTGCAAATCTGCAGATCTACAAATTATGATTTACATATTATAATTGAATTGCAAATCAAACATTGATTGTATCTGCATATTAAATCGAAAATGAAGTAGGTACATGCTTATGAAGCCGTTCACATCATCAACAATTAATCGATAAAAATGCAGATAACGGACAAAATGCTTCTGCCCACAGCTATTAGTGTGTACAACAAAGAAAGAATAATGAAAGTTAGTTATTTAGCTCACCATACGAAGTACAGAAAAACTAAAGCATTATGTCGTGTATCTGTAACATACTCGGATTTAAAAAAATTGTATCGTCGTTCTGAGCTCATTATACTTAAACAGTTAATATTTTTTATTTTTGCCATAACTATTTACGTTTTAAGTATAGATATAAATTTATTTAGCTATTTTAATTTTAAATATATTTTCTCGAATATCCATTTTTCGCAGTGTATCATTAAACTTACACAGTTTTTACACTGTTTACTGATCGAAAACACGCGCTATGCATTGTATGACGGTCGTGAGGGATTAGTTCAGCGCACCAGTGCACAATCAAATTATATTACTATAATTTTTATTGACTTCCATAGAGTTGAAAGCAAAATATTTGAACAAATTAGTGTAGAGTAATATCCAATAATTTACATGAAGTCATGAAATAAATTGACCCAGTTTCGAAAATAATGGCAAATAACAAATTTATGTTGTTTGGGAATCACGTGAAACTGATACAATTTTAAATCGATTTAATTTTGTTGACTCGTAGGTCTCGACAGTCATCAACCAACCAAGACCTCTGTACCTGTATGTATGATGAATCAATTTTAAATTCTGTTATAAAATATTTATAGACCACTGTGGAGCACTGAACTCATTCTATTTCAAAATCAATATTGAAACAACAATTTGCAGTAGTTGTCTTTGTTCTCAGAACGTCGTACATGCACGAGACAACAGTATAATTGTACAAAAATATCAGATTTATATTTGATTTAAAACTAGCTTTGCATTCATTGTTTTTAGTCACAGAATATTTTTTAAATATTCCACAAGGAATAAATATCCATTGTTAAATATTTTACTGTATTAAATTAACTGGTTTAACATTTCAAAACGTGTATATATCTGTTGAATACAACACTTACTTATTACTGTGTATAAGAAAGTAAAAACAGAACTTGTTTGCGCCTGTATTAGTACACTGAAAACATCTAGTAAAACTAACAACTCTGGTAAATTAAGTTTCCGTGCGGAAAGTAAAAAAAAAAACACACGTGTAGGACCAATCTAACAAAAATGTTTTATAATTACAAAATAGTGTAGTTTGTAGTTGTTAATGTTTATTTGCGGTAATAACTTATACGTATCAGCTAGATAAATATGTCAAGAATAAAAAATTATCTTTCATAAAAAATGATCTTTCATAATAAATATAGTGAATTTTTTGCTACTCTGTACCATTTCCGCGTAACATGTATTTTTAAAACTTGTGACTCATTAGATGATACACCAAATGAACTCAACTTGCAAATTCTTAAACCATGCAGAAAATCAAGAACTTTATGCATGAACCACTAAACATAATAA
This sequence comes from Leistus spinibarbis, assembly GCA_933228885.1. Classification (NCBI taxonomy): domain Eukaryota; kingdom Metazoa; phylum Arthropoda; class Insecta; order Coleoptera; family Carabidae; genus Leistus; species Leistus spinibarbis. The sequence continues at coordinate 2,784,968 of OW121793.1, forward strand.
ACAAAGCACAACATAACAAGCTAATGACTGTTACTGTTATTATTCATTTATATTTTATTATTTCAAAGGTGACACACTTGATTAGGAACCAGGTTGGTCAGTATCGTTTCAGTGCAGTTGAGCCGTTAAAAATACAGAAGATCTAAAGCATTCTCTTCAAAAATCAGGTTTTTTTTTTTTTGTTAAAAACATAAATTAATTATTTTTTTTTATCCTGACGGCAAGTTGAAAGCATTGTTACCTGTACCTAAGCTTGTCTACTAACTTAACAAATTTAATACGTCCAATCAAATAACATTTACGAGAACTAGTAAAAGGGCAAACACGTGGCAACATTGCCATTGTCAAATTATATATCACGTTCGATGCAAAATGACCTATGTATTATAACAAATACATTTAATTAAATTGTGCCAAAATATTATACAGGTATCAAAATTTAATTATTTATTTGAATATCCCCTATATACAAATTTAATTTATTTAATAAATTACTTATAATAATAGCGGATAATCAGATTATTAATAAAATAAAATTTTAAATTAATTGGTTATTGCGCCCCCAATATGCAAATTGCAAAATAAAATTCACAGGATCCTGCAGGTAAAATTTGCACAAAATTCTGAAATTACTTTCAATGTTTTCCCAGTGTATGTTTATGTTAATATAAACTCAACAAAAATTAATTATTATTCTGGGTATAAGGTCACATTAAAATATCAAACATTAACTAGCAAAATAAATTAATAAAGTAAGTATTTTTAATTAAATGTAACATCATTTACATGCAAAATAGCAATATATATATATTTAAGTATATTAATCATTGTTGATTTTTTTACATAATGAACTGCAACCGAGAATAAACAAACTATTTAATGAGACAACATTAAATATAAATAATACTACGTACACTTTGTATATGAACCTGTACTCCCAATTTTTATGTACATAAACTATGTGTATTAATGTAACGTAAACATTTTCCTCTGACACCTTTGTATACCTGACCTATTTTAAACGTATACCTACACGGTCTTTTGTGGTTCTTTTGCACATCAATTCGTCGATTACACCTTGCGTGACTCTTAAATCAAGTGTAAACTTGCACACTCGGTTCTCAGGTAAACGAAAGACGAAAAAAAAACGAACTAGAAACACGAACAGTATACATAACTTTAGTATCAAGTGAACTCTGACCTTTACGAATTTGTTGATTCAGTATATCACGCGAACTTATACTGATTCGGACTGAACATCCATAAAAAGGTGTGGCTATGTGGTTCATTTTGTCGACGACAATTTGAAATATAGGGTCGAGTCGCGATTAGGTGAACTAAAAACACGTTCGTTACGCAAAGCCCACTCGTTGTACAAAATAAGGCATTTCCTAACTGGATACATAAATAGCTTTGCTTATTTTTTAGCTCGCCGTACCAAGTACCGAAGAAGCTAAAGCATTCGGTAATGTGTCTGTAGCATTATCGGATAAACAAATTTCATTAACAAACAGTGTTTGTCTCGTCGCCAAATCTTGTACTTTTCGCGAGCTAAAGATATATTTGTCTATAATACCTATGCTTGTTTCTTCTTAAAAAGTGCAAAAAGCATGCTAATATTTATATATACTAGGTTAACCAATGGGATCCATGTGCCCATATCATATACAGAATACAGTCCATTTCTCACTGGTTCATTTGTTTAATTTAATAATTTGCCGAATGGCGACTTTTTAGTAAATGTAAATGTAGACCTAATGATTGATACACCTTATAAATAAAGCATTTACATTAGGTATACACACACACATGTAAGGAAGAAGTGAAACAGCTTCATTAAATTGTATTGTTGCATTCTATTCTGTATTGTTTGTCAAATAATCAATAACAATATGATGTCATCTCTTCATAATTCAGATTTATAAATGCACTTACTGCTTCTATTTTGTATTTTAATGCACATTAATAACCTGACTCACAAATAAATAGGTCAGTTTTCTCAATGTAATGGCGCACCTTATGCCTTATGCCCTATTCACGCCGAGAGTTTAAGACAGGGTCAGTTTAAGTTCGTTTAACAGATATTTAAATCTATAATTACATATTTATTCTTGGATTGACAACCGTTCACGCTATCAGAACAATGTATATTTTTAGGTTATTTAATGTTTCGATTAATTGATTTTATATATAAAATAAAAATAAATTTGTGCCCAAATATCATATATTAATATAATTGGTACCTTTAAATACATAAACCCATTAAATAAATAATTTTAAAATCCGTCAATTGCATTTTCAAGGTTATATTCTAAATTGGCAACGTGGTCTCACTTTAAGACGATAATCTTTCTTCAAGTTTGACGAACCTGAGGTCAGGTTATGCGCAAACACACTAGCACTTCAAGACAGCCTCACTTCAACATCTTTGGTGTGAAAAAGGTATTAGACGCCTAGCCGCGTCGCTGGTAGTAATTACAACATATAAAAAGTGGCGTTCTACACATTTTTCATACAATCACACGAACACATACATATGGATGTTTATATACTTATATATATATATATATATATATATATATATATATATATATATATATATATATATATATATATATATATATATATATATATAAATAATTCAGTTTTTATTTGTAGTACATAAAAAGTTAAGCCAATATCTATCTAAAATAATGTTTACAATCAATCTCGTGTAGCGTGCTATAAAAGGATTTTTTTTATTAATACAAAAAATGCCACCGGTTATTCATGCTCTTAAGAATAGACATAGCGCAACACTTTTTTTAATATAACCGATTTAAAAGCAATAACTTGTACGACCACTTGAGTACAAATTCATTCATGGAATTGCAAACACGGTCTACCACATTGCAAACTGAAACTACTACAGATATATACGAGTCACGCGAAAAGAGACCGATAAATATCGCAAGAAATGAGGTGGAAAAAGACAAGTAACCACTAACCATAGACGTAGTGTACGTGGGTGCTTCAAACATGATTTATGTATTATTTTATTTTAGATGTTCAAAAATGACAGTGTCTGTTTCTAACGTATGACGCAATCTAACAGTAGCGTATCCTAATCATTTTAAAATAACATATTTTTAGGATAACTGGATTTTAAATTTAATAGAACTGAATAATTATTAAGAAATAACAAGATTTGGTAATAAAACTTACTGGTTTTAGTAGATTTAGATTTTGAACATTGACGCGCTTACCTGTAACAAAACAAATAACATTAATATTGCATTCATATTTATCATTGATATATTCATAATTTTATGTGTTTACAGAAACCAGATTTGGTACGAGTAAAACGCACCAACGCGTAGAGCACGCCTTTAGGTAAGATATGCGTTGCGAGCAGTGGTTCTTAATTATTATGGCCTTTTGGTTAACAATTTGAAAAAATGTTATAGATATAAAGTCTTACAATATTTTGATAAAAAAAAGAGTTTAGTGCAATTTTAAAATTCAATTCAATATTATAATATTTAATAATTTTTGTAGGGCTTTGGGTCAACAATATGAAAAAATCTAGTAGATATAGAATATCTTAGAATTTTTAGTAGAATTTTTGAGTGTTTTAATTATTTTTATAAGGGCAATATTAAGGGGGGCTTCAATTTTTGGGGCCCTATAACTCAGGAAGTATACGGGCGATTGGATTTAAACTGCGAGCAGTTTCAAATGGGATGCCAAATAATATGTGTACCACATTTGGTGTGAATCGCTCTGGTAACTTCAGAGGAGTAGAGGGCACAAATTTGGTCTTACGAGCGAGCGACGACTAACATCCAAATATGTAAGTTACATATATTTTTGGATTCAGGGCGACGAGACAAACACTTTTTGTTAATGAATTTTTTTGATACGAGAATGCTACAGACACACGACCGAATGCTTTAGCTTCTGCATACGGCGAGCTAAAAAATAATAACGTGTACGCTAATATGGAATATTTTATTTTATTAATAGGACGCATATTATACCAGTGGTACTTAACAATATTTCAATTACTCCAGTTTTAACTACATAATTAATGTTAGGTTAGTCTTCATTTCAGATTCTACGAATGTAAAGTTATGTTTTATTTATAATAGAATAATGATGGACGTATTAATAATTATATTTTCATTTTATCATAAATATAAATAAAAGAATGCATAGGTAATAAAATCCTCGTAACATCCATTTCAAGCTAATTATAACTAGTAGTAGTAGTCTTCCAACATGCAAATTATTTATCTACAATTTCTTGTAGAAAATAAGTTTATTTCTTATAAATGAATATTTCAGTTAAATCATATTTTCTTTATATTTCGCATCTTATAAGCTTCGTGCTTTGAATTTCGTTGTATGTAAGAAAGTTAAACGATTGTACCACGTTCATATGTTTGAGAAAGAATAAAAGAAGAATAAGATATGAAGAAAAATGAAAAAGAGAAAACCCGTGCTTTGAAATCGCCGACTTCAAGAAATCGAAAAGTTCCACCGTCTGCAATGCAGTCTGTGTGCTACTACGGTCGTGAATTTGTATTGAACTTTTCAAATACAACCACATATACCGTATAGCTTTAAATGCAACCCAAGCCCTAAGGTTATCACAAAAGAACATTTTATAAAAATAAATATTATGCAATATTAAGAGATTCTTTACAAAAGTTCGGTAATAAATAAATATAAACATCCAGATGTATGTGTTTGTGTGTGTAGAACGCATTATTTGTAACTTCAGCGTTAGTTACTTGCCTTATAAGCTAAAAAGGAAAGAGTATTTGATTGACTGGAGGTTGGTTATATCGAGTAGTAAGAAATGCTATTACACCAGTTGCACGCAACTTAATAATTATATTGTTTTTGGTATCTGCTTCCTACATTATTCATTTGCATAAAACCGGTCACAATATATTTATAGCGCCAGTCAGAGATTAAGTCCTGAGTTATATCATTTATGATAAACCAGCAGTGTAACTAAATAAAAAACCGCGTTCAATGCGCGCTAGGATCTGATAATCGCAGAAAATTATATAGAAAGTGTTTACTATGTATTTATACATAGGATTTAAAACGTTTATTTTTGTTTTTTGAATATACATAAATATTTACAGGTACTTATTTTTCTATTCTAAACAAAGGCCACAGTAATTCTTTTAAGTTTGGTGCCAATTATTAATCATTTTCATTTTTCCAAATCAAATTGTAACTTTTAAAGCGCATTCGATGTTGCATTAACTGTTTACGGACCAGTTTTATTTCTGAGACAACATATTTCAAAAAAGAAACATAATAATATTTTTTGAACTCTAAAAATTATTTCCTCAAAAACTAATAAATATAAAAAGGTCTCCTTTTTAGATATTGATAACTGAAATATTAGATATCTAAAAATAAATTTTCAACAAAATTGGTTATAAAATTGGACTATTGTAGCGATATCTATCAATTTTCACAAAATTGACACAATAAGTAAAATGAGTATAATTTTTAGTCTCAGATTAAAACAAAATTACATGGAAAACACAATTTGAATATGCTAATTACAAATTTGGACGTAGAATTGTCGTAAAAAAATTTGTTTGAGCATTATGACCATTAAGTTGTCAGCAAAATATTACTTTTCTTCCGTTATGATTATAAAGCATCTTAAACTTTAAAATATTATTCCTGGGGCACCAATAAAGAGAGAAAGTTGCCCTTTTCAGGAATTCATAACTGAACAATCATTTATCTAAACAAGCATAGGTGTGGCCTTCAGCTCGCCGTATTTATTTGTATATTTCTTGAATTAAAAAAACATGTAGAATACATTTTTTAACACCTGATGTTTTTAAGTAAGATAACCTAATTATAACTACTTATTTTTGAAGATACAAAATGATAAAAAGAATAATAAAAACGATAGCAATTGTTAGAATAAAAATTTATTATTTATAATAAAAAATATTCAAAAACTCCAAATATTGGAGCCTTATAACTCCGGACTTGTATATACCATTAGATTTAAAGGAGATATAAAGTTGGTCTTACAGACGAGCGACCGAGCGAGCCACATAATCCTAGTATATAAGTTATAACATTTTCGTAATCGAGACAAAAACATTTTGTTAAAAAACTTTTTGATCCGAGACTGTTACAGACACATTACCAAACACTACTATCGCACGACGAGCTAAAAATACGTGTTTTAGATGTTTTACGAAAATCTGTTCTCATTTTGACCCGCGAAGCGCCTTTTAAAGCCCGATGTCTTTTAGTTTAGGCCTCATGAACCTTTAGTGGACGGCTATATCAACCAGACACGTATTTGACCTTATTTCAAAATTAATTTATATTTAAATTTATTAGATTTCTATTATACTTAAGTCATTCATTATAATCTAAGTAATTTCCTATTAAATATTAGTAAAATACTATTAGGATAATAGCATAGACATGTAAAACCGCTTTGGGATAATATAATGAGAATATCAAGTATGTAAATTCAGTATTTTGCAAAGATAAGCGATCACGTAGATGTGAGTTGAAATTACAGAGTTTGTGGACAGCGATGGGCAGTTAAGTAACCACAACACAGTAAAATAATATATATACTACACATTCAGAATTATATTTCGAGCATATAACTAAAGCTACATGTACACGATCCAACTATTTCTGTGGCAAGCAAACCGGACATCTCGTAACTTCGTTTTAAACTAATATCCCAACTTAAATTGCAACTCTGCCATAATCTAATCGTCATTTTAGTAATAGCAGCAGTACATAATTTACTTAAATACATATCCAAAGTTTCGCCTAAGTTTAAGCTAATTTCGCTTTGGTCATATCTATCAGTATCGATTTAATGAAATTACCCTATAATTTATTATTTATCTTAATTTGTATCTCCTCTCTACGTAATCCATTTCTCTTTCTCTGGGGGGAAATCTAAAAGGATGAAAATATGATTTCGCCCACTCAAACTAATAGGATTAAAAAAATGCTAAATCTAACCTTGATTATGAAATATTACGATTACGAAATTGAGACAAGAGAAAGAAAATGGATGAATACAGCCATAGAACATAGACATTATAATTATACAACCTGAATATATCTATATATCAGCTATAAATCATAATCATTTCTGTTTGTTGTACTTTTGTATTCAACCAATTATTTTTTACTACATATATTCAAAGAATGGTTATTTATTATCACCATATAGATGTGTATCTCTATATCTAACGGCTACTAAAATATCGATTAGTTTACACTTTCTTAGAAACGTGATCTTTAATAACAAATAAATTAAAAGTTATATTTTAACAAACTCAATCAACTTATACGTTGAAATTATTTTTGATGGGAGTTGCTTTTTGTTTATTCATGACGATAATTTTCTTTTTTAACATTATTTGATTCCCTATACTGTTTAGAATAAAGCCTTAAAACGATTAATCGATATACGAAGTGTTGGAAAAGTAACAGTCAATTTAATGCGAGCGCGCACCGATTGAAATACATTCTTCGGCGCGAGTAAACTAACGTTTCAACGAATCAAGAATCATCATCGGCCTTTTTGTACCCAAAAGCTTAATCATTTTGTGGGGCCATGAACCTATAATATGTGAACATATTAATTATTAAGAATTTTTAAGCCACATTGAAGAAAAAAAAAAACCTTGGCAAACAATGATACATTTTTCAAACAACCATTCTTACAAATTTTATTCAATTGCAATAAAAATGGTTCATGACCCCCCAAATTTAATATATTATGCTAACATTATTGTTTCGTTTTTTCAAATTACTAGGGCAGTCAGAGTAATCCACGCGCGCATACCCTGCCACATCTCGGTCAATTTTTATGATAACGAATAAATTTCGGATATGAAAAGGTAATAAAACATAATTAGTTATAAATGCATTTAGTAACCTTGAAAGATAATGCAGGATATACATAAATGTCAAAATAATAAAATCACCTTTTTGTAATATACACTATCATAAATTTAACTTTTTATTAGGTTAAGTATAGTTGTAAAGACAATCAAATTGATATTTTGGCATTGAATATAATTAGTAACTAAATAAATTGGTCAAATTAATTGCTGAATTCCAAGAAAATCTTGTTCTATCCTAATAATTAATTTGTATCATATTCAATTTACACAATTTCCATTTTTTTTACATGGACGAAGTCTAAAGGAAGTTTATAATTATGAAAAATTACATGTTTTGGGTCTCTTGAATTTAAATTAACAATTTTCGAGATAACGACTGCGTGTGTTAACGATACGTTAGGAAAACTTTAAATTTTTAATTTAAACGTAGTCCGAAAGAAAATAGGCTATTCGCAATCGGATACCTAAAGAATAAAACATTTAAACGAGTCCTATCGTGATTGTATTGTTCATGACGAATATACGAATGGTCCTAAATGGTGTTTTAATGGAAATAGTTTCCCAAGTTCGTCTTCTGATACCCGAGAAGACAAAAGTAATAACAAACATCGAAAAAAAAATTACTTGTGAATGCGGAATCAATATGACAGTCTGAAACAAGCAGCCCTTATGGGTGATCCTTGTTTGTGCTTGTTATTTCGCGTATCGTTGTTCAAATCATTTCAAATCAACGACTCTTCGTATCTCTCTTTCGCTTATCTATTTTTGCGTATTGGTTTTCTCTGTCCGCGGTATACATGCTGTTGTTTACACTTCAATGCCCTAAAACGCGGTACTGATTTCCCATATTTACAACACGGTTCTCCACTGTTATTTTGCTGATACCGCGATAAAATATGTTCACGATGGGATTTGAGATAATGGAAAATTGTCTCATTCTCATATATTCATTTAAATGGCTTCTTTAAGTAGTGAGCTTTGGAGGATTTTAGTTCGCTGAACTTCCAGTTCGACGCGAACTTAAATCCTCAGACAGGTTTTGTAATATTCTTAGAATTAAAAATCTTCATAACTAAGTTAACCCGTAGGCACTTTGTGCCCATATCATAGAGTCGATTTTTCATCGATATAATAATAATAATGTAAATTTTAATAAACGCTGACATTCGATGTTATATTTATCCAATTATACGTATTTCACTATTCTCCAAAATCTTAACTTCTTCTCCAAAAACACTAGTAGAGGAGATTTAAAACAAAAAAAAATAAAATTTTGCGTTTATGATTCCAATTTTAGATGCGGAAAGTTGACTCCAATTTTATGGACTATATAAACCAATTAAAAACAAGGTTAGTTTAATCATAACAAGTTATATGAACCACATAACACATAGTTCGTATTAATATCTGCATTCAAAGTCAAATGTTTTTACTTTCTTATACGCTGTGTATAAAAGAAAGAAAACCACACATCTTGATATTATTTCATGGCGATAGTAGCATGAATTTAGAATAAATAATATGTTAATAAAGAAAGTATAAGTTAAATGAAGGCCACTCCAGCTTTTTACTTTCATTTACGAAGTAATAAATAAGTCTCTTGTAATCGTGAAAAATTTCTAATTCGAGTTTTCAACAGATATACACGTTTTAACCTTCCATGAATCGAATATGACTATTTTCAGAATGACGTCTGTGAGTCTGTCTATCTGTGAACGCTCTAGAGCCAAAACTGTCTAACGCACTATTATGGAACTTCAAACTAAAGACTTGTATATGGTCTAGATGTGCACCTCCTATTTTTGAAAAGAATATTCAAACCGGAAGTGCATTCTATGCATTTTTTGTTCTATGTCCAATATCACTAGAACGCGTGTACTTATGGCAAAAATAGTTAAGTTCATAATGAAAGATATTTATATTTTGCACAACTTTTGTTTGAAAAACTTCTTCAAAAAATGTGCCAGAAAAATACTACGAAACATTATAAATATCTTGCTTACGTTGCCATGGATTCGCATGTAGCATAATAAATCGGATCATCTGTTATTTTGACAGGAAAACAAAATAGACTCAAGTAGATAAATGACACTTCAGAGTATTCTTGTAGAGTATTGGTTAGTTTGACAATTTGTTTGGGATATATATCCCAAACAAATATATATATTTAGTGAATATTACGTAGAAGTCGAGTGCAGGCTACTGCAGATATTTTAATAAAAGTAAAAGATAAAACCGAAAATAAACGTGATAAGTATTGTAATAGAAACGGTGCTTAGTCCATAATTGTCGACTTTCATTTAAATCCTGCAAAATCTTATAACGAACAGTAAACTCCATGGGAAATCAATGTTTGCTTGGGGTCTTTTCGAGGAGGTAGCATTTCAATTTCCTCCTGAACCAAGAGTTTCTACGTAGTGTCTAAAAATATCGTTTCGCGTACGTTCAATCTCATGAATGAAATTTCGTAGTCTACTTTTCGGTGTTCTTGGTTCTCTCTTTACGTCTTGATTTCTCGATTGCTGGTTGAAGTTGTTGGCGTCGTTCGCTGACCCGGCAACCCAGCACGTCCGTCCCGCGTTTCATTCTTTGTGCTATCTTGTATATGTAGTTGACTCTTGTTTGTTCTGAGCCATGTCCACGTCCGTTGTCATCGTGATCTCGTGATATTGGGCTTTCTGTTCGTCGCAGTTGTGGATCGCTGACTCTTTGTCAAAGCGCCAGTAAACTTTCTGACGAATTGATATCGTGATATCGCCAAACATAGTTATACAAATGAAAGTCGTTTCAAAGATATTCTTATTATATTTGTTTGTATATGATTTTCCCTTAACTGCTAAAAGCGTAGTCGTATAAATACGATTTTACTTTCGTGTCCATAGAAGAAAAATCGTCTTTGAAAATGTATATTTTATATTTAAGTTTCCCTAGTAACTTTACATATTGATTTGCTTTCTTAGCAATCCTACGATGAATTAAAAACAAAATAAAGCATTATTATAATGTAAAGATAATAAAGTCAAGTGAAGGCCACTTCAGCTTTTATATTTCAACACGGTCACATTTTAATGGAGAAAGCCACGAATTAAAAAAATTACGTCTATAAAAACGCTATAATATATAAATTGCTTCTGCGGTGCCTCGTGTATGTGTATTTTATGTAGAAATATTCTTGTTTTTTTGTTTAAGATGTAGAAAATGTTTCTTAATATTAATAGATGTACTTATAGGTAATAATAAAAACGCATTTATCTCTAAAAATATCGCATGACAAGATAAAAATACATGTAAAACCCTGCCAGATATTTTGTACTAAAATATTATTTTATGTTATAGTTTCGGACATTTGGCTTCAATCCATGCATCATGAAGTACTCGTACTTTACCGGTACTACGCTGCATACTTGGACTTGTAATAGTGATTTGGATCGCATCCAAACCATGTTATATTTCTCCATAAAATATCGAGAAAAATACGTAGTACTAATAATATCGAAATTTATTACCAAAATAAATTCAAACCCAATTATGCTCATACAGAATTACCTGTCGCTACTATCATTCAAAAATACATCTAAGTATTATATAAACAAGCTTAGGTATAGGCACCTATGCCTTCAGCTCGCCGAATAAATTCAAACAGAGCAGAGTGTATACTAATATCTAAGTATATGAGTTATATATTTTCTTGGATTCAGATTGACGAGACAAGAACTTTTAGTTTTGATCCGTGAATGCTACAGACACACGACCGAATGCTTTAGCTTTTCTGTACTTTGTACGGCGAGCTAAAAAGAGATAAATCGCTAAGTTATATGTAGCGTCTGATTCAGATATAGAGGTCTGTTCAGAGAATAACCGAACTTCATTTTTTTAAACTTTATTATTACTTTTACAGATTATTGGTTGGCAGCATTGCGTTGCGCATAACCACATGTTCTTGGATTGTTGATATTGTGCATTATCGGCGATAGTAAATATGTACTATCAAAACAGCCAGCGGAATTTCATCATTTACATTCTTGTTTAGTTGATTTATCTATTTTTAGGATGTAGGATGCTTGTTGCATATCAATAATTTAAAAATGCAATGATGAAATTAAGTTGAATTTTTATTTTTAATCTTAATTAATCCATGTATTGTCATTAATAAATTGGAATAATATTTCATGAAAAACACGCATCCAGTGTTATTTTTTATAAAGATAATTAATAGTCTTTATGTTATTCTTTAATGTTTTTCTTAATAACAAACAATTAATCCTACCTTGAACTTGAACATAATTTATCATTTTGAAGTCGCATACTATTCTATATTTATCATTGCGTCATGCTTAAGTAGTTCAAACAAATGACTTACTATTTGTAAAACAATTTAATAATAACAAATAAAAAATTATTGCTTGAACTGTCGAATTAAAATAATTCCAATTACATGGTCGGATTTAACATCTTGTTATATCCGAACGGACGCTAATTTCGCCGGTAAATCAAGTAATTACACAAGTTTTACTACAATAATATAAAGTTTAAAGTAAATAAACAAATATAAAAACAAGATTAGGCACAGATATGCCTTCAGCGCGCCGTTAAAAACAAAAAAAAATACGATTAAAAATTCTATTTAATTGATTATATCGTTATCCCATCCATAATCGAGATATGTTATAGAAATGTAAACAATAATTTAGGACATAAGGATAAATCTAAGAAATTCTACAAGAAAATATAACAAATGCATATGACATCGCAAAAACAATTTTATTCAGTTTTGTTTTTAAACGAAAATAAACAATGTCTACGTTGAAATGAAAATAAAATATAACTGGAAAAACACATCTAAAAATGCAAATTTATATTAGTCTGGTAAATAAACTTGTTTTTTGAATACAAACATTTATTTCAACAAAAAGTAAGAGGTCTGAAAGTTTACGATGAACAAAAACTATGCAATAAAAATCTGATATACAACTGCAATAAGAATTCTAAATATACATATACATCATTGTATTTCCAATGAATTTTTGATTATATTTAGTTCGAGAATTGTATTCACTAGACACGTAACTTTTATTTCAAACTTTAAACATCAACTGTGTAGTTATATAAATTGCCGCAAGAGAACTTTGAACGGATCTTAACGTCTGTTAAATCTACTTTACAACGTTTGAAAATTCAACCATCTGGGTCTGAGGTTCTTAATGTTTAATGAGCAAAAGAGACAAAATGGACGCAAAGCGGCATAAGACAGAGAGAGTTGTTATGTGAAAAGAATAAAAAGAAGGCTATAACATGCACCATTAATAATAACACATGATGCCTTCACCTACTATATGCAACGGCTTTTCTTATTATATATATAACCTATAAAATCGTTATGTTCAGTGTTTCATATTGTTCGAGTGCAACGAGACATTTGTGTGCTTCAGCGAATAATTATTTCACGTTTGATTCTGTTTAAATCAGATAAAACGCAATATTAGGATAATGAAACACGTTCAGAAGTAAATTGAGCGACTGTCTATGAGCGAAGATTAATTAATTAGGCACGTTTATGTAGGGGTCAATGTCTTCCGGTTTGAAACTGTCTCGCCAGATTTTCAAAAGATGTTGCATGCTAAAGAGTAGTTTGTACTGTAATAGTTTCTTTATGGAAAATCTTTTATTTACTTAATGTTATTATATGATTAGCAATATTTAAATATTAAATATTCCCATTATGTTTTGTTATTTATTAAAGTTATAAAGCGAGACAAGAAAATTTTTTGATCAAGGGAAGAATATAATAATTTAGTTAAAATTTCATTTTCATAAAATCACTGAGCTTCATGAGTCGCAGGATCGCACAATTCAATAGATTAAGATTATAATTTATAATCTTATTTATATTTTATTTGTGCTATAAATAATATTGTTATTATGAATTATTTTTCTTATTATAAAATAACATACATTCACAGCGAAACAATTAGTATTTAAGTTTAGAAATTGCAAGTATTAATTTCAGTTTTCAGTTTATTTTAAAATTTATAATTAATTGTGTTCATTTTGTTGCTGTAAATGCTTGCATTGCTTGTCATAATACAAACTAGATTATTATTTGTAATCTTCTAATCTGAATTACTATTTAGTTAGCTGTGAATACAAATTTACGCTCAATAAATATAAAACAAATCGCGAAGCAAATTCGAAAACCTTTGAATGAAACTAAATTTTGTTGACATTAATTTAAATAAATACAAATTGACATACATATTTGTTGGTATATACAGACACATTCTAGACAAAAACGATTAAATATTCGGTAATAGTTCAAGCGGAAATAGAATGTGGGTGCATGAATTAATGATTAAAATAGATTGCGCGACGAGTAAGCGTAGGTGTATATACGAGAATACGTATGAACTAAAGAGAAACGCATTACGAACACCAAGATGCAAGTCTCGCGTTTCTCGCATAGCTGCCTGAGATTAACGGTGACACCAAGATTGAATCGTTGCCATAAAACAGGTTTGAAAAACGTGATAATTGAAGTTTGTTACGCGAAAAACGTAACCACATTCAACTTATTGTGGAACGTGATATTTACACTTACTTCAGACTAATTTTATATCGTTTACCTGGTTTTATTGAAACCGTACAAATACTTTTTCCTTATTGAGATAAACTGCGTAAATGTACGTTTTTCTACGACGTACATGGTACGTAGAATGTATGGGAGAATAAGAACGATATTGAACGACCTAAGAGTTCCTTCTGCCCTAAATACTGTTAATTCGCCGTACAGAACATGAGTAAATGACCCCTTCCCTTAATACGGCCCTTAGAGGATATCAAAACGAAATTACAAAAATTCCAAGACATTTTATGTCTAACACATTTTTTTCAAATTGCTAATCTAAAGGCAATAAAAAAAATATGAAACTCAATTTCTTTTATATATTAAAAAAATCTGTATATAATTATAAGATTTTTTTATACAACAAAAAGGCAAGGAAAATATTGAAATTTAAACATTTGGGCCGATTACATTAAAAGACTAGTTATTGTTATACTCAATAAATAACAATATCATTATTATCTTTCACATTTTATCTCCCAAAATTTAGTGGAAATTAATGTTTTCTTTTTTAAATATCTGTGGTTAAAAAAAATGTTTTCTACGTTTAAAAAAAACATTGTACATGAATCATTATTGAAAATGTAAGTAAACAATTATAGTGCATTAACGATGTATGTATTTTTAATCATACTGAACGGAAACGGAGATATATTTCACATTACGGTGAGTAGCTTACGCACCCAAAGCCAATCATATACATAAATGATTGATTTTTATTTTTACCTAATGAAAAAGATTTCTAAAGAATAGATTATGGCATAATTTTAAGTTTGAAATTTGACTTCTGAATATTTGAATACTTCTGTTATAGTTGAAAATGATTTTCTCTCTGATTTTTATAGAAATCTGGTAAAATAGCACATTATGTACGACGAGCTAATTACTGACTCACGCTTTTACTCGACTTTTAATTTGATACAAATTGTATGTAATTGTTATTTGTATATTTTCCGACCTGCCATAAACAATACTCTGTATTGTAATATATATTATTGGCTTAGGGGCGCAAAGTGGCCTAAGACGGTCCTGCTGGTGTCGTACATGTGTAATGAATGTTTATTGAACATTATTTCGATGAACAGCCACATTTTATGAATTAATGTCCCGTTTAAATATAAATAGCAATTGCTATGAGTACGAATTTTAATTCTTCATGCTCTGCAGGCATGGCATGTGCGACGTACAATCATTTTGCAGAAACCATTCACTTAAACATTTATATTGACACTAACTATCCAGACTATTTGTTTTAATTATTATTATATGTTTACATACACACACATTCGTCAATTACGAAAGATATTTACTAATTTACTTAATAGATACAATAATTATAGCCTATTTTCAATTATTTATACATTTATTTGTTTTATGAGAAATAATTACTTAGCTGTAAATCTATGTTATATTAATAATAAATTATATATATTTTCTAGTCTGTTGTGTATCGTAAATGAAAGTTTATGCGGTATTGTTCTTATACTGTTATAAAAACGCCAACTAAAATATGATTTGTAGACGTTCTCAACAGTTAACTTAATTGTATGAGCAATTATTTTCAATAATTTATTAGCGTGCAATCAGTTAAACTTTGTGCATACATTATTATTAATTTATGTTTTATTTAAAACAATAGACAATAAATAAGTTTTTAACTCGTTTCTATGACGGACATATCTTTTCTCCGTAGGAAAATAATGTGCTCATTCTCTTGCGAAGTTTACATTATAAAGCCCATCTTTTCGGAATCAGGAAGACATAAAACGAATGTTTGTATAATTTTTTCCCCTTTTGTAAATATTGTACGAGAGAAGTAAAAACAATAAATGGAATTAATATAAAGCTAAGCTAATTATAAATAATGATTACTATATAAATAATGTTCGTATTCATACCTGTAAACACACAAGTTATTTACAATAGTATATAGTTAAAACGTGTATATTATTTTTGAGTCGCAGACAAAAACGTCAATAAGCACTTCACACGTAACAAGTAGGTATAGTACAAGTAGGTGCAGGGTACAAACACGTATTCTATTCACTAGCGAAGTGAACAACACTCCCTATTCAGTTTTCCTGAAGCGGTAAGCACTAGTAATATGCAGCTATACATAAAAAGTAACACTATATACTGAAGTAAAAATATAGGTAATTAAAATACGGGTATATAAGTATATAAGTACCTTATTGTTCTTTCGTAATGGGAATTTGGCTTTTTGTTTTCGTCTAAAGTCAAACGAAAGTTAAATACGTTTGATGTTTTTATTACGTTTATATTTTATATTTAAGATTCCGTAATTACGATACATATTGATTTCATAGCAATCGTAGGGTGAATTTAAACCATAAATATGAAAGAAAGTGGAATGAAAGCCACTCCAGCTTTTTTCATATAGCTTGCTTTTATTTTAGTTTATTAAACTATCCTTTTATCTGGCAACAATCTTTAGTATCCAAACTTCCAACTTTTATTAACTTTAGAGTACAATTTGCATTGAAAATCTTAAATATTATGACCAAAAACCTAAATTTTAAATCCATCGATTTTAATCAAGGGAAATAACAATAGATTACATAGGCTACGCATTATTTACATAAACTCACGTATCAATATTATTTCAAAATGAATACTAATCGGAATGCAACCAATGACAAGTTCAAAATAAAACAATTAATAATTCAAATATATTTATTCAAGAATAGATAATTTTCTTTACTTTTACGTAGAAACCTTGGAATATTAACGTGAGGATAACATATCGTATATAAACGTAAACACACGATCTAGCATTTATGGAATTTTTTTATATTTCTAATAAGTCCTAACAACAACTGTAATAATATAATACGGTTAAATATATAACAACTGTATGTTTTTTCATTATAACGCATTTTAAATAAATCTGTGATTATTTTTACTTTCTTATTCGTAATGTAAAAAAGAAAAAATGCATTGTAATTACAAAAAATAATCGACCTCAATTTTTTTATAGAAATATCCGTTTGTGGGTCCCTGAATTAATTTATATTATTTTTTCAATTACTTCTATGTGTATGTCTGTGTGTGAACGCTCAACAACCAATACCGTTTATAATTAATATATGTTTTGAATTTAAAATTAGTATATTCCGGGAGATAAGACCTCTTATTTTCGAATAGGATATTTTCACATGAAATGATTTTTTGCACATCTCAAAAAGGCCACGAGTTAGAGCAAAATAAATCTTATAAAAGTTAAAATACCTAGTAACTTTAGTTTGGAAAGTTTTTTTAATTTTGTGACCCGTATTAAGAGAGTCATTTTAGTATCAGTTTGATCGTACAGAAATATGGCAGCAAAATGATCTGAATATTGGAGACGAAAGAGAATTTGCTTCTGAAGATGTTCTTTAATAGAAAAATATGTGATCGTAATACATTTAAAATGCATTTATGAAATTGGCTAGGGAATATTCAAAATGGCATATTTCGGTTCGGTTCAGTTCTCGGAGCGTGTGGATGCAGAGGGCATCACCATAGGTATGTGAGGAAATAGTCGTTCAATTCAAATATTTATATGCAATTTTCGCACGCTCCATTCAGACGAACACATGAATGCATCATAGAATGCTATTTTGGTCGGGCGAGAATTTGTTTGCCTGTTTACAAAATACAAGTATGTACCTATCCTACACGGTACACTTTTGCCGAACATACAATATCACAGTCCAAACATGTGTTCCTGTGTGTTTGTCACTCAGCTCGCCCGATATTATGACTTGGTATGTAAATAAATCAGAGGCCAACAACATCGTTTTTATTTGCTACTCTCAGGAGAGCTACCAAATACAAAACACTACTATTCTTTCCCGTCGTAAAGGCCATTTTTATTTCCTTATACGATATGTATACAGAAAGTATTGTGTTCACATATAGAGCTCGACATTTTATTGTAAATATTCGTTTTGAATCCATTTTAACTAACGACCGCTGTGTATGAAATATGATGTTTTGAAATTAATATTTACATATACCTGAAAAGTATAGATTTTAATTTTTTTAAATATATGTATTTCAACTGCTTTTTTACTCGTGTAATGATTTGCATATCTTTAAACTGACACGAGTTAGAGAAAAAGTGATTATACAAAGGTTAATGATATTAAAATTTCCAGCAACTAAGGTTGTAATTTTTTTTAAATTAACCATTAACTATCACCTTTAAAAACTGTCATGCAACATGTATGTTTCCCTAGTTACCACATATTTTGATGATTTGTCATGGTAAAGGTAATATGAATTTAAAACACAGAGCAATATTATATATATATAGTAGAATCCATTTATAATGGACACTCTTATAATGGAAACTCGTCTAAAATGCACCAATTCCGTCCGAGTCTCCTGATAAAATTAAACAAGCATTGGTGCAAGCACCAGCGCTTCCAGCGAACCCTATCACAATAAATACAATAATGAAAACGATACTAATTGTTAGAGTACAAAATTTGCTGTTGCAATCAACCAATAATCAATTTTAAATTTCAATACTAATAACTCATAAAGTTGTTGGCTCAACCCAAAAGTTATTTGAATCAACAAAATATGTGTGGAATTAAAGTAATACGGTTGAATTAACAAATTATTCTTCCCTGTGCATATTTTTGCAATATATATATGTTTGTTTAAATTGTTTCATGCATTTATTTTAAATTTAATTCAAATTGACATTAAATGGATACTCGGTTATAATGGACCAACTTCCTTGGTGTCTCCTCGAAATCGATTATAAGCGAATTCTACTGTATAGTGAAAAACTAAGTATAAGAAAGTCGATTTAGAGATACTTCAGACTTTTATTTATAGTTTCTCAAACAAATCGTCACGACAGAAAGTTGTAAACAACCGAAATACATTGCGATAATTTTATTTATTTCCACGAAAGCATTATTCCAGCACTATAATCAATCTTGAGCAATAAAGAGCTATACAGAAAATGTTTTTGTTAAATTGGCTAGAGGTCAGCTTGTTTTCACAATATAATGAATGAACGTAGAAAATTAATAATCGCATTCGCAACTTAATTTCCTGTGCACCATGTTGTCAACAAACATCGAATATAGTTTATGCTATGAAAATATACTATGATGTATGTTCGTATCGAATATTTTGAAAGAGCAGCTTAATTTTAGGTTAGGTTATAAATATATTAAGTTATTTATATCAATACGGAATATTTTCAAATATCACCGCGGGATCGAAAAGGTCCCAGGTGCGATTCCTGGCGGCGGGCGTTAATTTTTCATACAATTCTCGAATTTCCTTTTAGAAATATATATAACACACTGTAAAAAAATGTCAATACTTCACAGTAATACCCTGGTACCAATTAGCTTATTTTATCAAATATTGTTTCTTCAATATGAAAATTAAAAGAAATGAAGAACTAAAAAACATTTCGATTGTTTTAAATATTTCTTAAATCTGAGACGTAGTTCCCCTTTAGAATAAAACATTCTGGCACAATCATGAATCGCACTATAGAAGCAGAGATAGTACCTACCGGAAACGGAAATCAAAAGGAAGGAAGGGAGGTGTTTTTAGCTGTGTGCACAGCGAGCAGAGCACGAAGCCAGCCAAATTAAATTACTTAAATTGCCAACGACGATGGTTTCATACAAAAGTTAACCCGTACGTTTACGTTTTGCAGCAAAGCGCGCCCATCCAATCCACCGTGTGCACTCCAATAATATTCACCAAAAGACATTTGGCGCAAAAGGGACTCTAACCAAACCAAATAATTCGCAGTATTCTCACAAGCGCTAAATGTTGCCTTACACAAACGCCGGAATATAGAATATATTTTTTGCATGCTCATTCTATTTTTCTAAATGGCCCATAAATCACTGGAATGCGGCAAAATATATAAGAGCAATAAACGATTGAAACGGGCTGTTGTCATTCTATATCGTTTTTAGTCGATTTGTAATTAAACTCTAGAAAGAAATATTTGTTGTGGCGAAATTGTCTTGGCATATTTTGTATTAAAATGCAGGCAATACGTAAATTATCTTTGATGAAAAGGTGTACACTCGACCTAAATACTAACTAAAACTTACTATATTTGCCATAAAATTATTTGGGAATTAGAAATTGGAGCAGTTGGGGTGGAAATAATTCTGTTTAAAATGCTACAGACACACAACAGATTGCATTAGCTCTATTGTACTGTAAGGCGAGCTAATAACATTAATATGGCCAACCTTTATTAATATATAGTTGTCGACTAATTTGCAGTAGATAACAAAGCAATCAAGTGAACATGTTTCATGTATGTAAGATAAGTTTACACGAAACCGGTCTGAAAATGTATTTTTAAACTTTGTTTCGCAAATTTTAGTTTTGATTGGCAACATTGACAAACGTTAAAATTCGTTTTACTGATTCAAATTTCAACGTAAACGAGTTATGTCGATATTGGTAACAGTGCCCTAAAATTAATTATCTCCGTACCGGGCCTGTGTTCTCACAGCAGGAGACAGATTCGGCTAAAAATAATGCAACGATTATTCAATTTCTTAGAACTTTGGCGCTTGTTTTAAAACAATTTCCTTGTGTTTCATCTAGATAAAGTGGTAAAAATTAAAGTTGGTTGCAGACGTTCGTAGAACCGACTATAAAAGCGACAGAAAATTTCAACAGATTTGAATAACAGGACGCATTGAATATTTTCTTTGATAAAACACGCTTTAATGTATAATGGAAATGGAAAATTTCACTTTGAACTAAAATAGTTTTGTAACACGAGTTCATTAGAAGTAGAAGTAACGTCATTTTGTTGCTCTTGGCTTGCATGACACATGGCTTTGAGAGCGCCAAAAATAATCATTCATAGACAAAAATATTAACTCCTACGATACAAGGTCATGTGTTATGCATTTTGGATTTCAAATCGTCTTGAATGGCAAACAACTATTTGTTTACTAAATATATTATTTCAAAATGTATAAATAAAATGCTTTTTTCTTTTTAAGAACTGTAAAATATGTGCCTGAAATGACTTGACATATGTTTTCGTCACCTTGTTTTTGTCAACTGTATTTTTAAACATTCGTTTAAATGTGTTGATTTATTTTCAAAACCTTTATAAAATTTATTTATTATTAAAATTATTATAATAAATATATACACGGTAAAGCTAATAAATAATCGATAGTAACTATCGATAGTTTCATTTAAAAGAAGATTAGTGCTAACTACGAACATGTTCGCTATAGATATATATCATTTTCGATGTAACGATAGTTTTTATTTTCTTATTCGAATATATTTCTTTCACTGACTAATTTCATGTATTTCAGATTCGCGTAGTTTCCTATAAAGAAATTAGGATTTCCTAATATATTCCACATTGCATAATTATCCAACTGTTATATGTAATTGTTTAAAATTGCTTAAATAATGTTTAACTATCTAAACCGTATAGCCTAGATGTATTCCCGTTTTAGGACGGGCTATGTGCTACTATAAAATATTTATGTAATGACTAGATTATGACTTACAAGTTTCTAACAAGAACAAGATTTAAGATTATGAATATATTATGATAAATAGTAAACGTTACTGCATATAAAACATAATTGTAGTAATATTTAACACACATACCCATTTCGGGCGATATGCAATATGTCCCTTGTGCAGACGATAAACTAGAACGTTTACAAATTAGCTGAAATACCGCGTATATCAATTATATGTCACGAAACTAGCACGAAAACATTCATGTATGCAATATACCTTTTCATACAACCAATTTGTAGGTATAATAAAACAATAACAAAGGGAATATATTCAAATAACCATACATGCTATTGCGATAACAAAACATATCTACATGCACCAACCTTTGCTTTATAATTGCTATTAATCATGCCCTAAATAAAAAGGTTTTTATTTAATAACATTTCATTCCGTTACATCACTAACGCAAATGACTTTAAATAACTTCATAACCATTAAATTTTTATGAATACCAGCTGTGATTTCTATTTCTAAATACAAGACCGTTGCTACAAATTCGATGCAATACGCGTCATAAATTCAATAAAAGGAGAGTAGAAAAGCGAAGTTCATTTAAGATAACAAATCCAATTTTTAACTCCTAAAATAATCTGTAGAACATTGCTATCCGATTAATACAAGTTTAATGTTCTGGTCGAAGCATAATTTATCGACTTCCAACGAATTGAAGCCATTTCGAATCTGATCATTATCATTAATAAATGATACCATCATTCAGTGATCACCGGCTCTTCCGATTCGATCCAAACTAGTTGGATTTTTATAAAAACTAGATGAGATCACGTACAACTAACTTACGATGTGTACTTATAAAATGTCCTATACCAGTAAAAAATATGTTTTTTATAAATAGAATCTTTCATTGGAAAATATTTTAATAATCCCGAAAGAACCAAACGAATGATTTTCAAAATTATCTTCAACAACGAAAGCTTTAGAGTTCCCTGATAACTAAGGTCCCTAGGTACATCAGGTTGAATCTGTGTAAACTTAATTTGGTGATCAAGTAGCCAATTACAAATTTACCGCACCGACATGATTGAACGTACTTCAAAATGGCGATCAGACGGTATTAATCATACATCGTTTATGAATGATGATGATAGTATGGAAACAACTAATCATTTTAATTCCTGTAATTTACCATGGATTTTACGCTGGACTCAACGTTGTATTTGATGCGTAGACTTTGATGTACCAGTTACCTGATAACACTACAAGGCCGAGTTCCAAAATCATATTCAAGTGTATGTAGTATTTTAACTCGTTCTAGAACAATATTATATGTATCGTAGAATCGACTTATAATTCACGAATTCCGTCCGAGTCCCCTGATAAAATTAAACAAACATTGGTGCAAGCACCTGCGCTTCCAGCGAGCCCTATCACAATAAATACAATAATGAAAGCGATAGCAATTGTTAGAATACAAAATGTACTGTTGCAATCATCCACACAATTAAACAACAACATTTTAAATTGCAATATTATTATTAATAATAATTCTTTTTTGACTACTGAGAATTTAAAATGACTCTTTTATTCTAAATACCAGAATAAATTCACGTATTCACATAAACGTTTCGTTTGTTTCGTAATTAGCCAAGGATATTGAAAATGATTTGATGAACATTTCCTAATTTTATTAATAAAATCACAGAAGCAAATAGTTTATATATTGGAAAATATAATGTTTGTAACCAAACATTTTACTGTCACACCTATAAATGGCGTTCAATGTCTGATTTACTTCAAAATAATCTTTTATTATTCTTATTATTAAGCCTAAAGGATTGTTCACAGCGAAACAATTAGTAATTAAGATTAGAAAATTACAAATAATAATCTAGTTTGCATTGTGACAAGCAATGCTAGCATTCCAAGCAACGAAATTAAAACGATATATGATAAATTTTGTTGCTGTGATTGTTAACTATGTCATACAACAAACTGGAATTATTACTTATAATTTCTAAGTTTAATTACTAATTGTTTCGCTGTGAACCATCCTTAAGGGCTCACAATTTGGAAAAAGTTTGTCAACATAAAATATCTTAGAATTTATCGTAAAAAATTCTAAAAAATTTAAAAGTTGACTAAGGGCAGTATTTGGGAGGGTTCCAAATTTTGGGGCCCTATAACTCTGGTCCTGTACAGACGATTGATTTTAAAATGCGAGCGGAACTTCCCGGGCACGGAAATTATATGTATATCAAATTTCATTAAAATCGGCTCGGTACCTTCAGAGGACATAGGTTCACAAAGTTGGTCTTACGAACAAGCGAGCGACATATTTCAATGATATAAGTTATATACATTTTCGTAATCTGGATGCCGAGACTAATAAAAAAATTTGATCCGAGAATGTTACAGACACATGACCAAACAATATTGTTCGACGAGCTAAAAACAATATAGCTAGTTTGGGTTGGAAAAGTTTTTCCATCGGATGTAGATCATTGTTCGTTTTTAGTGAAACTTATCAGAAGTGCTTTTTTCACCCCAAACTTTTTGTGCAATCAAGGATTAACACGTTCACACAAAAAATGATCTGCTAATCTCAGCGACCCAAGTTGAATCTAATATTTTATCAAGTCATTTCAACAAGCATAACTTCAGTTCGCCGTTTAATCGATTTTGTGGTTTAAAAAAACAATTTTTAACCACTAGTCTATTTAATGAAGAAAACCTATTAGAACAATTTACGAAGATATAATCCAAACATATGTAAAAACTTGATTGGCGAACATAAAACAACCATGAAAGCAATTGATTTATTGCTCAATTTAAATTTCAGAATAATTATTATCTAAGGCCTTCACAATCTGAAGAAACTTTATGAACATAAAACGTCTTATACTTCTTTATAGTTTCGTTTAATACAATCGTTTTTAGCTCGCCGTACGAAAATACACGTTTTAACTATCCCAGAAACGAATTTGACTATTCACACTAAATCCTATACTTTAGTGGTTAGATTTTTAAATATTCAATAAATTCTAGGGTTTTTCAGGGTCTTATTACCCCGGCAGCAATCATATGTATACCAAATTTCGTTAAAATCAATCCGGTACCTTCAGAGCCCCAAATTTAGATCATATTAACAAACGAGCGAGCGACATACATCCACCAAGTATATGAGAACTAACTTTAAGTATAAAGCAAAACAAAATATGGTAGAAGAACTATTTAAATCATATTTTAAGCAATAATTTATGTGCTACGACGTAAATTGTATGAAGGGTAATGAAACAGAACTAAATAGTGCACAGTACATATGGCCAGACGGCAGTAGTGCGCGTATAGTTCAAAACACATTAGATACATGTATATCTGTTCTTGTTCGCGTGAAGTTGCTGGCTGGATAGCGATAAATTAGCCAGGATTACCGAACGGGAATTGTATCTCTAAATCCTGTCTCCAAGCTCAAGTTGCGCACTGTGAACTTTTACGTACATATACACACGTATATATACGTTAAGAATTGTGTGACTGTTACTCGGTAAATCTTGTATGCAATCTGCTTCGATTTCGAAATACTTTGATACATTTTTTGTTCTGGTCGTAACAACTGGTTTATGTTAAGCTGCACCGTTAATCTTGGTTGGCTGGCGGGAATTTTATTCCCCGTTCGATAAAGCTGACATTTACGGAATTGCTATTAGCAATAGTCGTATTATTTATAACTATACTAGTACTGAATAATTACCTATATTAAAATAGCTGGAGTGACCCACACTCGACTTTCTTATACTGTGTATATCCATACATATAAAATTTGCTTTATTTCGTTTTATATTGTATCTACAATCTCAATATGTATTGTGAATAGGGAAACGTAAATGTAACAAATCTTTTTTTAAAAGTGTATAGCAGAAATGCCACCATATTTTTGTTTGATGAAATACTGCGAGTGAAACAAGGTCATCAGTGGTTTTATACGAGAATTATCTTTAGAGAATATAAGTCCCGACGCCACTGATGTATAAAACCCGTATCATTCATTATATTAAACAACAAAAATGCATATATGTTCGCTACCAGTAACGAATAACGATACAGAATAAGTATAACAGATGCAATGCTATACTTATAACGACCGTTTTAAATCTAAGGATTAAACTTTACTAACCAACATATATTCTCATTAAAAGAAACGTATGGCAGTTCAGACATAAAGACACATATTATTATATCCAACACAAACAACTGCGAGATAAGTGACTTTAGCAATAAGATTCATAATATATGCTGATCGTTTTTTAGATAAACCCAATTATTTTTGTTTCATTTTTATTTTATTTTTTGTTGCTAGACCAAGAATGTTTAAAACATTTATGTATTAGATTATTTCTGTCTGTTTGTAAATGGTAGTAAGTTGATATTATCAGAGCGGATGTATGGAAGTATAATTATATATATTTTAAATAAATTATTTCATTAAAATTCTGCGGGTAAGATAATGAATGCTGACATGATTGTAGACAATGCGTTCAAAATTATTTAATATATGCATTCTACTAGTGAATATAAATTATATTATTAAGATTATGTGCAAATTATATTAGGTAATCATGACTAAATATGGTAGAAAAAAGCTGGAATAAAGTTAAGTATGTTCGCACCAATTAAGCTCATACAAATGTTTGGTTTATCTCTTCCAAAATCAATAGATATATCTTTATAAGTAGGTTATCTTCATTTAAAAAAAATTGGAATGGCCTTCGCTCGACTATCTGTATGCTTAATTATGTATTTAATTCACCTACGATTACTGTGAATCAAAATCAATATGTATTATAACTAGCGAAACACAAATATAAAGCAATTATTTCAAAAAGTGATTTTTCAGTAAATAACACATGTTTCGAAACAAGATTCAGTACGCACAACGCACCGATGCGTCTAGCTCACCTAATAGGTAAGATATGCGATGCGTACAGCGGTATTTAATTATTATGGACCTTTTGGTTTACAATTTGAAAGAATGTTATAGATATAAAAAGTCTTACCATTATTTTGATAAAAAATAAATAATTCAAAATTATAATATTTAATTTTTTTTTTCGGGCATTGGGTTAACAATATGAATAAATCTTGCAGACATAAAATATCTTAGAATTTGTAGTAGAATTTTGGAGTGTTTTAATTATTTGTATAAGGGCAGTATTAAGGGGGACTCCAAATTTAGGGGTCCTATAACTCGGGAAGTATACGGGCGATTAAATTTAAACTGCGAACCGATTCAAATGGGATGCCAAATAATATGTGTAGTAAATTTGGTTCAAATCGCTACGGTACCTTCAGAGGAGTAGAGTGCACAAATTAGGTTTAAAGCGCGAGCGACGACATCCATGTATATAAGTTATATATTTTTTTGGATTCAGGGCGATGAGACAAAGACTATTTTTAATGAAATTGTTTGGTCCGAGAATACTACAGACACACGATCGAATGCTTTAGCTTCGCCGGTACTTCGTACGGCGAGCTACAAACACATACACATATTGAACTAACACAATATGGAATAAATTCTATTCAAAATAGGGTAAAATATAAATAAATATTCAGAATTCAATGGGCAAATTAGAATATCTAGAACCGATTTTGCATATTCACCAGTTAAAGTTGGGATAGCTTTACAATGCTTACCGGCATAGGCATTACAAAATCAGTTGTTAAATTTTGCAAAACTTTTAGGTAATTCAACAAAATAAAATATGGTCCATCTGGGATATAAAAGAATATTAAGATTACTATATTATACATATGAAATTATCTATTTTCAATGGAGTAGTACGTGGTCGTGACTTATGCTTGACACAAGATGATTATTTCCTGTTTTACCGTCATTCATAACCGGCGAGTGTTTCAGGAAACCAAAGAAACCACAAATTAACCATGACCGCAATCGCGGTTTTTATTTTACAACTCGGAAAATTCATAATAATAGGTTCTATGACCTTTGGATTTTATTTTATTTTATCGTGGGCTGTATTAATCTTAATTTTGGGCCCTATAACTCCAGAAGTATAAGGGCAATTGGATTTAAACCGTAAACGGATTCAAATGGGATACCAAAGAATATGTGTAACAAATATGGTTCAAATTGTTCCAGTACCTTTAGAGGAAATAGAGGGGAAAATTTGGTCTTACGAGCGAGGACTAACATCCAAGTATATGAGTATATTTTTGGATTCAAGGTGAGAACTTTTTGTTAAGGGACACGACCGAATGCTTTAGCTCTTCTATACTTTATACAGCGAGCTAAAAATTTAATTACTACTTCTATATATGCTAAAATACCACGAGCCGTGCATCATGTAAAATATGTACTAAGATAGAGATGCATTAGCTTAAAATACATTTTAATAATTAACGCTGATGGAAGTATAATGTAATTTCAACTACATCAACATAATTTATAAAATTCATATAATTAAAATTGTATATGCAACAGATATAGTAACATTAACAGCTTTACAGTAATAATTCAGGCATTTTTAATACGCATATCACGTTGCTATAAGATTAAACATGCATCCGCAATCCAGTATTATATTATTGAACGAGGTGCAAGCTCAAAATGCGCACACTACTACAGCGCATCGCATCTATACAGCTAACCTCTAATATATAATAAAACATTTAAAACATATTATTATAGGCCATCAATGCCAGCCGATATTCTAGCAGGTAGCAAAAATGAAACCTATTGTGATATTTTGATGGATTTGAGCGCGATTGTATTGTGCAATTGCTGTGTATTTTGTAAATTTAATCTATATCATTTTACTTCGTCGTTACTGTTATTACTAGAACAGCATCATGCGTAATATTACTGCTTTATGTAACTCTTATTGCTTAGAATGTTATTCAATACATAAAAATAAATAAAAACATTAGTTTCCTTCAGAGGAATAGAGGTCACAAATTTGGACTTACGAGCGAGCGACGACTTCCAAGTATATAAGTTATATATATATATATATATATATATATATATATATATATATATATATATATATATATATATATATATATATATATATATAATTGTTTATTTCGTTTTATATTGTACCTACGATTTCTTTGAAACGGCAAACTTAAAATATATAATACACAGAAACTGAATATCTCCGTTAGTTCGAATTGTTTTCGTCGCAGCACTTTAGTAAGAAAACAAAAACAGAAATCAATTAAGCTACACTTTTATTATTAAATTAAGCATGATTGCGCACAACGACAAAAAGTAATGGTATTTTTGGCGCTCGCTTTAACAAGCTATATATTCTTTTGAATTGAAATTGTAGCGAAATTGTTTTTACACACATAAACCTAGGTCTCGTTTGCAATTCAGATTTTTGTACGTTGGCCTGGTGTGCTTTATGCAAATTTTAACATTTTCATTTTAAACCTGTCATAGACACTGATTGCATCTTTTTAATTTAGTTCTTAATGTAAAAAGTCACAGGATCATGAACCAGAAAAAGATTGAGAACCGCTGTACACGTACTACCGAACCTTGTAAACCTACATTTGGAGAAAAAGCAACCTGATTTATTATGATGCTCTTTTAGAAAAATTATAAACGATACCATTTGAAGCTACATTCTAAAAAATTAAAATCCAACTACACCACCCGTATAAAAAAATTATGCATATAAAAAGGAATTTAAGGTTATGTTAACCGCTGTTCTTTATAAACGGGGTTTAAAATTAACACTTTTTAGTTAAGAATCTATCTTTCCACTTGCACTGTGAAAAATGGATGTAAATTTAATAGATTTCTTGGTAAAATAACAGTTAAAAATCATGTAATTATACGGAATTATAGTAAAATAATATTTTAATTCTTGTATCTGTATTAAATTCGGTATTTGAATTGATTATTAATAACCTAAATCACAATAACTACTTTAATCAGTGAGTTTTCTCGATGTTTTTAGAATATTTAAATCTTTTACAGCGGATTAAGACGATTTTTAATGACTCAAGCCGTATGATGCGAAAATCATATTCTACATTAATAGTCATTAGTTTTTATAAATTACTAGAATTATGATCACTAACAATACCAATTATTTGTGAAATTAATATGGTCAATGTAATAATGGTGAAATTAAATTTTCAAGCGATACTAATAAAGAACAAGAATAAGTATACAAGATTTACACTAAGAAATATAAAAGTAATAACTATATATCTCCGGATGTAAATTGGTATCTTATTATCGTAATAAAAAGTGCCTATTCTGGCGAACCGGTTTTTATGTATATACACCTCAACACAAAAAACGTTATCACGCATTAAGACGAGGGAAAAAAACCGTATATTTTTTAATGACGAATGAAGAATGACAAGCATAAATAAAAGTTTTTTTTTCTAAATAAAAAATTGTTAAATATAACATGTTTTATATAGATTACATCTGCATAATATGTCGATAGATAGTTTGGATTGGAATTGAATGCATTATTTTCGCCATATCTATATACATAAGTAGAAGTAAATATATGTAAATATAATATATAGAAACGAACATATTAGATTCCCGCACACGTACATATATTATAAAGGTCTTAGCCTTGGTGATTTCATTTCATAGATGTATTGATTGCACATGGATCTAAATGTATAAATAAATATACTTCGGGATACAATTTATTTGCTTGCAGACTGAATGCAAATTGCATGGCCCAACTATCTTATACGTATGTCTACAAATACAGACTCTCTAACTATGTATATAAAACTAAAGGGTGACATGACGAATTGGCAAGCGGTAAATTGTAAATCATGAGCCCGTCAAAATCTGTCGACTTTTTGGCAAAAAAATTAAATAGATAAAAAGCATCTAAACTCGATTTTAGCAGTGAAAAAAAAACAATAAGTTTGTAGACTTTCATCATTTTTGTTTTTAGCATATTAACTGTGGCTTTAGGGATTAACAGATGCCTCCAGCTCGCTTTATAAGTAAAATAAACTGTATTTAACCCTTACCGGTTACACTTCAGTCCCGTAGCGGTCACAGTGGGGTACAAAATACCCCAACGATAAAAAAAACGTAATAAAGCGATTTATGAATATTAAGCGTAGAAAACAAACTTAGGTACAACGCACCTATTCATCCAGCTTGCCTTATAAGTAAGTTTCTTTAACTTAACTAACGTAAGTATAGCTTTAATTGTGTTTTAAATTAATTCTACCATTGCTATAATAAAAATAACAAAAAATGTTAAAAGTAAACTTAAAAAAAACTCTTTACAAATAAGATTTAAAAAAGTTAATAGCCCCATGACAAATTAAATTATACTGCGGTTGAGATTACAATTTTTGACTTTCCTTTTTTCTACGAATTTATTTTTATTTATATCAGTAAGTAAATAGAATCATAAGCATTTCCTGGTAACCTCGTCTCGCCTTATCAATGAATGCATATAGCCATAAGGTCTAATAAAAGAATGCGCACACCGCTGATTTAAAATGAAGATTGTGTCACAGAAAGTACGCAGCCGTCAGATAAGAATTTACGATTATTATGATGTTTAATTGTGATTATAATAACATTGTTATAATATTATAATTAACATAAATGATTACAAAAATGATAAACTATCATAAAAATAATATTTGAAGTGTTTAAATTGAAGTTATATAAGGGAAATTTAATTGTCTATGTGTTAAAACAAAATGGATGACTAAAATTTTAATAATATGTTCCCATCTTTCACATAGCTAGTCCGGCCCTGGCAGCGTGAGGTTAAAGTTTAACTTTACCGGGATTTACTGTTAAATCATGGGTAAAATTGAACTCTATTACATATAGTTAAACAATGGCCTCTTTATGCGGGTTTTGTGTGTAGTAAAACAGCGTGTTAAGGCCGATAGTGATAAGAGAGTGAACGCACATCAACTGAATATATTCCGAATTGGACGACTATTGACTGAATATGTTCATAGTTCAATGCCAAAACGAACATTTTGTAATAATAATATACGCTAACGCAATACCCTTTTTCACTAAGTGGACACACTTAAAGATTTTTTTCTTAAACAAATATTACACTCTTGTTGTCTTAGAATTTTAGATAACGTGTATAAAACCCCTGGATTATCGTTAAGGGGTTTAGAAAGTAAAGAGGAACCGATTTTTAATTATTAGAATTAAATATTTAATTTGGTAATTCATAATTCATCATGTTAAAGTTAACACATATTTTTAAATGCCGAAAATAATTACGCGTAATTATATAACGTATAATTTAAAGTAAATCAAAATTTTTCATCCTTGGCATATATTTGCGTGGAAATATACAAGATATATACCAATTATTGGAAATTTATTTGGAATCCTTTAAGCTAATGAATATTTAATGAGTTTTTTACTGTATTATATACGTAAGTGTATAAAAGAAAACTAGTGATAAAAAAAAAATCAACAATTTATATTTAATTTCTCTTATAAGAACGTATAAAAAGTCAAATGCAGGTCACTCCACATTTTATAATATAATAATTCAGTAATTTATTCATTCATAAAATTATTTTATATAAAATTATAAATATATATATGAATATATTGATAAGGTGACTTAAAGTAACAATTTATATTTAATTTCTCTAACAAGAACGTGTATAAAAAGTCGAGTGCAGGTCACTCCACATTTTATAATATAATTTTAGTAAAATAATTCATTCATAAAATTATTTTATATAAAATTATAAATATATATGCATATATTGATAAGGTGAATTAAAGTAACAATTTATACATAACTTCTCTAATAAGAACGTATAAAAAGTCGAGTGCAGGTCACTCCACATTTTATAATTAATTTTAGTAAAATAATTTAGCAACTTTCATAAAATTATTTTATATAAAATTATAAATATATATGAATATATTGATAAGGTGAATTAAAGTTACAATTTATATTTAATTTCTCTTAAAAGAACGTATAAAAAGTCGAATGCAGGTCACTCCACATTTTATAACATAATTTTAGTAAAATAATTCAGTAATTTATTCGTTCATAAAATTATTTTATATATAATTATAAATAAATATGAATATATTGATAAGGTGAATTAAAGTAACAATTTATATTTAATTTCTCTAATAAGAACGTGTATAAAAAGTCGAGTGCAGGCCACTCCACATTTTATAATACAATTTTAGTGAAATAATTCAGTAATTTATTCGTTCATAAAATTATTTTATATAAAATTATAAATATATATGAATATAAAGTAACAATTTATATTTAATTTCTCTAATAAGAACATGTATAAAAATTCGAGTGCAGGCCACTCCACATTTAATAATATAATTTTAGTGAAATAATTCAGTAATTTATTCATTCATAAAATTATTTTATATAAAATTATAAATATTTATGAATATATTGGTAAGTTGAATTAAAGTAACAATTTATATATAATTTCTCTAATAAGAACGTATAAAAAGTCGAGTGCAGGTCACTCCACATTTTATAATATAATTTTAGTAAAATAATTTAGCAACTTTCATAAAATTATTTTATATAAAATTATAAATATATATGAATATATTGTATAAAGTAACAATTTATATTTAATTACTCTAATAAGAACGTTTAAAAAGTAGAGTGCTGGTCACACCACATTTTATAATATAATTTTAGTAAAATAATACAGTAATTTATTCATTCTTAAAATTATTTTATATAAAAATATAAATATATATGAATATATTGTATAAAGTAACAATTTATATATAATTTCTCAAATAAGAACGTGTATAAAAAGTCGAGCGCAGGTCACTCCACATTTTATAATATAATTTTAGTAAAATAATTCAGTAATTTATTCATTCATAAAACTATTTTATAATTATGATTATGATTACGTATTTCGCAAACAAATCCTTGTTTATAAATATTATGCTTCCTTCCTACATAATATCATCCTTGATATTATTTCACTGACGTCAATGTATTTTAATCAAACAAACATTCTCATTTTTACGATAATATTGAAAGACAATCAAAACACGGAATTGGGAATTCAAGTTCAATTCGTATAATTATTCAAAAATAATCAAATCGTTATAACCAAATAAAAATAAAATTATAAGAATTAGCATGTCTATTGTCTAAATTATAAAGAAATATTATTCAAAATACAGTTATAGCGTAATATATAACCAACTGTAGTAGTTACACCGCTTTGAATACACCGAAAAATATACTGAAATCCCTAACCTAATAATGTAAATTAAGTGGGCTATTTTTCCTATTCCTTGCAAAACAAATGAAATAATATGTATGTTTCAATATTTGGATTAATAGCAAACATACAAGTCCCTACACGTATAAATAATGAAATGACTAACAAAAGCTTTAAAATAGGTATAATAAATGCATCTTACCTTTTGACATTAAATCGAAGTCCACATGATATGCCGAAATCCAAAAATAAATAAAACAAAAACCAATCGTCCACTTCAATAAAATTGATACACCCCTTTCTTTTGTTCCCGTCTAAAAACTTATAACACCAACATAAATAAAGCACCGATTACACTCTCTTTAAGATTTCGAGTGTGTGTAAGATAAACACCGGAAAATAAATATAAAAAAACAATTGCACTCGCCGATAAAATTGCAAAATAAAACACTAACACAGTTGATTGTTTTCAGTCACTATAACGATAAAAACATAACAAGTACATGCTTTTTGGGATACCCCCATACACAATACGCAACGATAGATACCGGATGACTGACAAACGCAAAGCAAAGCACTTTTACACGATTCCACACGAACTGGAGGCATTGACATGGCCGCACCGGTACTAACACACGCGGGGCCATCTACCCGT
Organism: Leistus spinibarbis; assembly: GCA_933228885.1. Classification (NCBI taxonomy): domain Eukaryota; kingdom Metazoa; phylum Arthropoda; class Insecta; order Coleoptera; family Carabidae; genus Leistus; species Leistus spinibarbis. Next base: position 2,819,934 of record OW121793.1, read on the forward strand.
CATTTCCCGAACGATTGAGACTCATTCATTTACCCATAACAGATTTCATAGCGCTTTTTGTTTTCTCGCTACACTTTATTCTCTGTTACTAACAAGGAAATTATTATTTTATTCCAATATTATGTTAAATTATTATTAATAATATAGGTTGCCTATGCAAATATGGGTTTGCTGTGAATTTATTTTCCTAGTCCCTACTCTGTGCCGCTACTGCTATACTGCAGCGTAGTAAACACATTTTACGTACATTATCACTTCTACTGTTGCTATATCATAGAATAGGGACCCTGGATAACATTGAACAATAACTCGATACCTAATTTGTTGTTATTTCCACCTATATTTTTGTTGATTCGATGCAAAATAAATTTTCATAATTTATAATGTTTAATTTATTAAAAAAATCTATTTTAATTACATTTTAAAAAATTAGAAAAATACACTAGTGTAGTAAAATTATGAAAGATATTTTTTATTTTTTTACAAAAACAAGATTCGATACGTACAACGCACCGATGCGTCCAGCTCCCCTTCAGAGTAATATATGCGATGCGAGCAGCGATTATTAATTATGGCCTTTTGGTTAACAATTTAAAAAAAAATTATATGGATAGCTTTATTTTGTAGATTTCTTTTATTAGAAAAATATTTTAGTGTATATTTTAAAATTCAAATTTACAATATTTAATAATTTTTTACAGCCTTTGGGTTAACAATATAAGAAAATCTTGTAGATATAAAATATCTTAGAATTTTTGGGTGTTTTAATTTAACAACGCACCTATGCGTCCAGCTCGCTTTATAAGTAATATAAACTGTATTTAACCCTTACCGGTTACACTTCAGTCACATGTAACGTAGCGGTCACAGTGGGGTACAAAATACCCCAACGATAAAAAAAACGTAATAAAGCGATTTATGAATTAATTAAGCGTAGAAAACAAACTTAGGTGCAACGCACCTATACATCCAGCTCGCCTTATAAGTAATATATGCTATGCAGTGGTTCTTAATTATTATGGCCTTTTGGTTAACAATTTTAAAAAATGTTATAGATATAAAAAGTCTTACAATTTTTGAAGATTACTTAGATAAAAAAATATTTTAGTGCATGTTTTTTTTACGGCCTTTGGATGAACAATATGAAAAAATCTTGTAGACATAAAATATCTTAGAATTTTTAGTAGAATTTTTGGGGGTTTTAATTATTTTTATAAGGGCAGTATTAAGGGGGGCTTCAAATTTTGGGGCCCTATATCTCGGGAAGTATACGAGCGATTAAATTTAAATTTGCGAGCGGATTCAAATGGAATGCCAAATATTATGTGTGCCAAATTTGGTGTGAATCGCTCCGGTACCTTCAGAGGTGTAGAGGGCACAAATTTGGTCTTACGAGCGACGACTAATCCAAGAATGTTACAGACACACGAATGCTTAAACTTCTTCGGCACTTCGTACGGTGAGCTAAAAAGATAAATTAGATAACCACATATTCTCTGCAGGTACTGGACTGATTTTAGCTAAATTCGGTATACATAGCAGGTGGTATAGGTGCTTACACCCATGTTTTATATAAATTATATGGAATAAAACATTAAATACCAAATTTATAAATAATATATATATATGTATTTCAACTTTATTTATATAATAAAATTTGATATAACTTAGAACAAATATCTTTATATAACATTTTATTTTTATTTACAAATATAATAAATAATATTATAATAATACCTGTTTATAAATAGATCTAAAAAGAATAATCTTAATAGAACTTTTCTAAAATGATCATGATACATTGGTAAAAATATATACATTGTAAATCAAACGATTTTTATAAAAACTTGAACTGTACCAATCAGCCCCCTTGATCTATAATTTTTTATATGCCGTTAGTTTTTCGATTTTCGATTTTAGGCCTCCTTCTCGTTTTTTAATTTTGGGAACCTCAGCTGCTCTATCTTCTTGTCTTCGTTTCAGTTCTTTTACTCTTAACACAAAAAAACAATGAATTATTTAATACATAAAAAAATACAGGAAAATTAAAAAATACTTTTCTTTTAACAGTCTTTGTTGCTCTTTCTTCCAAATATCTTTGAAATCAACGCAAAACTGTGACCATAAGCAAAAGAATTCATTTGGCGGAAAAGATTCCAAAGTTCCTGATTTGGGTTTAAAGTGATAAAACTTCATTGTATTTAAAAACTTCATTTTGCACTCTTCCAGAGTGTCGAATTCGCCGTTCAGTTGCTTTTCAGCGTTTTGCAGAAATAATTCCATTTTCTCCTTAAAAGGTTGCACATTTTCTTCAGAGGATTGCGCAATTACTTTTTTCGTTTCGTTCTCACAAACTGTAAATACAATATGTATATTTATATGTATTTTTCTTATAAAATACGGTAGGTACCATTTAAGCGTTTTTGTATTTTCTTTAAATCACTGTGTACATCGTCAAAATTCACCGTTGCTGCCCTGTTAATATCGCCAGGTTCGGGAATAGGTAGAGTAACGGTTGACAATAATGGATCGTCTAGTTGCAGCATATAAGTTCTAACGATAAAGTGAAGAAGTGTTACTTGGCCTTCTCTCGATTTTACATCTTTTAGTTTCGCTAGAATCTCTAAGCCAAAACCATCCGCTTGGCCTCGTTGCATATTTCCACCATTCATGAAATTTCCTAGCGTCAATATTACCGACAAAACTACTTTCAAATTATCGTTGTTCATTATAAACTAGAAAATATATACACATTGAAATAATAACATACTTTAATATAGTTAGTGACCTAATCAAAGCAATACAGTCTTTAAAAGTGGTTAAGTATTAAAGTTTGTTATTATAAAGATGTTTATAACAATCTTTATTTATTATTACATGTAAATGAACCAGAATTTTTACGCTACACAAATATCTGGAGTGGCCTGCACTCGACTTTCGTTTACGTAGTTTTCACTACTATATATATATATATATATATATATATATAACCAAAACAAACAGTCAAACTAACCAATACTCTACAGAAATATCCTAAAATGTCATTTATCTAATTGACACAGACTTGCATTGTATATCTGGAATGGCCTGCACTCGACTTTCTTTTACGCAGTTTTCACTAGATTTAGAGATATATATATATATATATATATATATATATATATATATATATATATATATATATATAACCAAAACCAACTATCAAACTAACCAATACTCTACAGAAATATTCTGAAATGTCATTTATCTAAATGAGTCTATTTTGTATTCCTGCCAAAATATTGACAGGCGCAGATGATCCGATTTATTAAGCTAAATGCGAATCCATGGCAACGTAAACAACATATGTATTTATAATGTTTCGTAGCATTTTTCTCGCAATTGGCACATTTTTACTTTCCTTTACGAAGTAATAAGTAAGTCTAGGAATCATGAAAAATTTCGAACTCGATATTTCAACAGATATACATGTTTTGACCTTCCCTGAATCGAATGTGACTCTTTTCGGAATGACGTCTGTCTGTCTGTGTATGTGTCTGTGAACGCTCTAGAGCCAAAACTGTCGAACGAAAAATTATGAAACTTCAAACTTAAGACTTGTATATGCCCTAGATGTGCACCTCTTATTTTTGAAAAGAATATTCAAACCGGAAGTGCATGTTTACTATATATATATTTTGTTTTATCTCCAATATCACTAGAACGGCTGCACTTACGTTAAAAATAGTTATGTTCATAATGAATGATATTAATATTTGGCACAACTTTTGTTTGAAACATTTCTTCAAAAAATGTGCCAGTTACGAGAAAAATGCTACGCGAAACATTATAAATATGTTGTTTACGTTGCCATGGATTCGCATGTAGCTTATAAAATCGGATCATCTGTTATTTTAACAGGAAACAAAATAGACTCAATTAGATAAATGACATTTCAGGAGTATTGGTTAGTTTGATAGCTGGATTTGGTTATATTTTGTTTTCCTGTCAAAATAACAGTTGATCCGATTTTATAAGCTACATGCGAATCCATGGCAACGTAAACAAGATATTTATAATGTTTCGTAGTATAGAGTAAACATGCAATTCCGGTTTGAATATTCTTTTAAAAAACAGGAGGTGCACATCTAGGGCATATACAAGTCTTAAGTTTGAAGATTCATAATTTTACTTTCGACAGTTTTGGCTCTAGAGCTTTCAGACACACACACAGACACAAACGTCATTCCGAAAATAGTCACATTCGATTCAGGGAAGGTGAAAACATGTATATCTGTTGAAATCCCGAGTTCGAAATTTTTCATGATTACAAGACTTACTTATTACTTTGTAAAAGAAAGTAAAAAGATATTCCGGTGAATTATTAATGTTTAATGAATTAAAAAGTACTTTGGTCATAGTTATATTTCTTAATTCTATAAAATTAGGCATAACCACCTTTAAAAATTTAAACGACTAAGTTCTGAATAGGCTCATTGGTGCACATATTATCTTACCTCACAGGTATGTTTCAAATTAGCTAAAATGCCATCAATTGTAGATATACAGTCTTCAAACTCTGCTAAGAACATAAAACAAGATATTCGATGGGCAAAACATGATATTTCGGATAAATCGTATAAAAATTGTTCTGGTTTATCTAAAGGTATTGTAGGTTGAGTTTCAACATGATTCTTTATTTGTTCTAATTCTGTTGCGTTTGCCCGCTAGAAACATCAAACAATGAAACAACGCATGAAAAAAAAAATCATTTTTCAAAATAAATCTTACAGCTTCATATATTTGTTGGAGTGCTTCTAAACTAACAACCGATGTATCAAAATTGTATACAGCATTTTCTATTTCGGAGAACTCAACATGAAGACTTTGTGCTAAAATGCCAACGTTTTGTGACTTTTTACTGTCCAATATTTTTGCGGCTTTAATTTTTGGATTTCCCTCCACTTTTTTCTTTGCTGGTTTTCTTACAACCACTTGACGTGAAAACAAATTTGCAAACTCGTCTAGATTTGCAATTCTAGTTTCTTCTAATGCCAGCCAAAGTGGTTTTTCAGATGGGGCAGGTTCTGCTATAGGTACAGGTGGTGCCACGGGTGCGGCGGTTGCTATTACTATTCGTGTCCAGTACAATGGTTTCATGGGAACTGGGGGGTTTACAGGCGATTTTCGTAGAGCTATAGAAAGAGGCACAAAAATTACTGAAATATACTGTTGGTAATTTCCAGGGGAAATCTGATATCAAATACTTTGTTGAATTATGCTATTTTTTTATACAAATAACTTTTTTAAAGAATTTCTCCAAGAAATTTTATTTATATATCTACATAATTGATGTAAATGAAGTTGTATCCAAATTATAGTTTAAAAAAAAAATCCTCGACTGTTTGGTGTGAGGCTGAAGCTTTTATCGAACGTTTACTCAATATATAAATTACAAATTATTTAAACTATTACTAAATTAATTTTTTATAATAGGCGTGTTTCTTCGAACTCTGATCCGCAATCTAACTAATCAAAGCAATCATGATTATGAGAATCACGTTTCTTCGTTCGTTATTAGTAATCCCTACTCTTCCATTTTGTGATCAGAAACTTCCCCTTCCCCTTGCAAATCATACTATTTCTATGATTCAGGGCTTCCACAGCAATTTTCTACACAGAAAAATGAAATAGTGTAGTTTTTAAAGGATAAAAGTGAAATAAGTGACTAAAAAAAGATAAAAACTGAATAAAATACTAATTTTGTAGACGCCATTTTGTTTTTAGACCGATTTTGAGGCCAGATTCGTAATCTGCGACCCGAAAAACCTTGTTTTATCCAATTTCAGGCAATTGATTAAATAAATAAAAGAGTTATACATATATTAATTAAGAGTGTATTTAAAAAAAGCTAGAGTGGCCTGCAATCGACTTTCTTTTACGTAGTATTTACTAGAAAAAATCAAAATATCATAATATGATTGATTAAACTATATGCAAATACATGGCAACATAAATAAGATATTTATGATTTTCCGTAGCAGTTTTCTCGTAACTGGTACATTCTTTGAAGAAACTTTTAAAACTAAAATTGTGTGAAATATTAATATCTATAATTATGAATATAACTAATTTTGCCATAAGTGCGCAGCCGTTCTAGTGATATTGGAAATAGAACAAAAAATGGATAGAGAAAACATGCACTTCCGGTTTCTTAAGTTTGAAGTTTCACAATTTTACGTTTGACAGTATTAGCTCAAGAGCGTAGACAGACAGACACACACACAGACGTCATTCCGAAAATAGTCACATTCGATTCAGGGAAGGTCAAAACGTGTATATCCGTTGAAATATCGAGTTTGAAAATTTTCATGATTACAAGATTTACTTATTACTTCGTAAAAGAAAGTAGAATACACATATTTGCTAATTGACAATTGAAAAAATAAAAAGCACACCTTCTTACACCTGTGGGGAACTTTTCTATAAACTTTTGCCGAAACAAAAATGTTAAAAATCACTTTAGAGTCAACGAAGTTAGAACATTGACGAATTTTTACCGTCTTTAATACTTTTCCTACATTTATGACATGAATATAGTGAATCGATTTCGGAAAAAGTGGAAATAGTGAATGCGTGGAAGCCCTGATGATTACATGGATTGAATCCCAAATCTGGCGCCTATTATGTCAAACCTAACTTCTTTATAGATTCCCTCAGACATAAATTTTAAATATACTATATATGATTTACTTGCTCTTTGTGGATTCCATCCGCCGACTGGTGGTGCAGGAAGTGGCGTTGGGCCACCAGGTACTGGTGGAGGTGGTGGTGGCATTCCTGCTAACTGTGATGGTGGTGGAGGGATGTCCATTCCACTCATTGGAGGCGGTGGAGGTCCCATTCCACTCATCGGAGGAGGTGGTGGGCCAAAACCAGGCATCGGTGGAGGTGGAGGCCCCATACCAGGCATAGGAGGGGGAGGAGGCCCCGAACATAAATCAGGCATTGGAGGGGGGGGAGGCCCCGAACATAAGTCAGGCATTGGAGGGGGGGGTGGAATTGAGCAGGGCATAGGAGGTGGTGGAGGGCCAGCACATATTTCAGGCATTGGCGGAGGTGGTGGGGGAGGAGCAGGGGGTAATACTTCCATAGGAGTAGGGGTAGATTCAATTGGAGTTGGTGGTATTTCACATATCGGAGGGGTGTTATTAGTTGATTCTTCATTTGTTAAACTCTGTACTGATTTGCTTTCAACTATTTCTTCAGTCACTTGGTCTTCCTTATCGTTTAGCTTTGGATTACTAGTTTCTCTGCCCATATGGGACTCAGCAGATGTATACTTTGATTCAATTGTAGGTGTAACAACTAATTTTAAATGTTCAACATTTGAAACCACATTTAACGACACCGTACTTGAATCAAAGGATTTAGGCACTTCTTGCGATGAAATACTAGGCAAAGATGTTGAATTCGACACCGATTGCACAACATCCAATCGATCTGGCTCATTATCCGTTTGTACAGATATTGATATATTACTCTCCCCCTTTATATTACACGAAATAATTTTATCTTCAGTCTTAACATCACCAGTCGAAGTATACAAACTCTTTTTCCTTAATGAATTCCGTTTAATCGCAGTACTGGCAATCGCCTTATACTGTTCTATTTCATTTTGTAATAGTTGAATTTGTTCCTCGAGGTTCCTCAATTTTGTCAACTCTACTGATGTAGTAATACTTTCAGCGATTTTCTCTATTTTATCAGATTGTGGCGTTTTCATGAATTCGTTATTGCCACAAGGACTTGCGAATATTTCAGATGACGACGGCGACACTGGAGGCCATGATAATGAGGTGAGTTTACCGGGAGTGTGAGGCACTGATGCCGGTACTTCGGTATGTGCCCAATAGTACATGAGATCCATCTGGTTTGATGAGTTTAATGTTTAGTTGGTTATTTTAATGATTAGGAAATGACACTGACCCTAAATACTGATTCCAGTTGTACATCTTTGTCCGGTATTTGGCACATAACACCAGCAGCTAATAGATGTGTACAAAATTGCGCGGAGAGATAACGTAGATCTTGTGTTGACATAAATGTTCGTAAATAATGTCCTTCACTAAATTCGGATAGTAACCAATTTACTAGCATATGCCCTTTAACATATATGCATATATTAATAAGGAATACGGACACAATAATTAGTATGTGTTTATCAACTAATATAATTAAAATATCATCTAATAAAGTGAAACATTTTAGATAAACATAAACCATAAATCATGCATGATAAACGTGTATGTATAATCTTACTAAAAAAAACAATGCTCACCTTCAAACTTTTCGTAAATTTTAAAATCTAGTTTTTCAGGAACGAATTTCGGTTTAACAATACGATTTTCGAGTAAATTCCTATCTAGCGCAAGCGATGCTACTTTCCGTATTACATTTTCGCCTACAATATTAGGAATTGAATCTGCATCTGATACGGACAAGTGACGCTTAGTTTCACTTAAACCTATAAATATTTTGTAAATTCTCAGTTTCTGTTTTATAGTACTTTGTTCCACATCAAATACGGAAATATACAATAATATATATTTTGACCAAAATTTCACTACTAACGTATTATAGGTAATTTCTATTTAAACAATACTACAAGACCATATCTAATATCAAGATAATAGCAATATTATGCGATATTTATTTATAAACAATAGCTAATTTTTTATCAATTTATATCATAGATACTTTGCACTTAATATTGATATATTTTGTAATTTTCATACATTTTTAACATTAAACACTATCGGCGCCTCAATCAAGACCGTCTAATGAAAATATCAACATTTATTAAGGGGGCATTCGCCTTTTGCGGATTAAAAAAATCGATTTTTTTTTTGCAGAATAGGACACTTTGAAGTGTTGACTATAGGTCTCTGAAGCCGTTTCTTGAAATTCGAGTTGGAAATATGTGAAATTGCGATATAAACAAAACAATGTTTTTGCTCAAACACGGCGTTTTCGCGCGCGTCAGTCTGAAGTTGAAACTTTAAACGCGTTTTTCTCGAAACCATATTTTTTAAGTCGCGCGGTAGAATATCTCGACAACAAATTAACCGATTTAACTCTCGATAAGCGCATCGTAAAGGTAATAAAATTTTCTAGGAGTTGATCTTCGACGAAATGTGTCCGACAATTGTTAATATTTTTTAAGGCCCGCCAAAGGAGAAAAAAAGTGACAAAAAATAACTTTTTTCGTACGATGGTCGCCATTTTGCTAATTATGGTCCAAATGGACCACCCGAGAATCAATTCCTAGATAATTTAATATACTTTAAAACCCTTATTTCTTATTTTTTTTCAAACAACTGGGACCAGAGTTATGCTACCGCGCGCCTAAATTGAGCTGCCCACTTTGGACCTGGACATCTTCGCCGGGGCTGAACGTACCCGACTTTAAAAAATACCCTATGAAAGAGAAAAGTTGAATAAATACGATACAAAAAACCGCATGCGAATATCTCGAACGTACCCTGAGAAAAAAAATGTTAAAAAACAGCTTTTTTTTGTGCTCAAAAGGTGAATGCCCCCTTAAAGAAGTCATTTTGTTAATTTCAAATATATTGACTATGCGTACAAAAAAAGCATTGCGTATATAAGTTAAATGCATTTTAGAAACAAAAGGACAAGTAACTTAAGGGCGGACCTGCGCCGCAGGCGTTTTTTCTCCTGAGCAGCCTAAATCGTTGTAGAATAACACAAATTTTGGAAAGTGGTCCAGTGCCTAGACGGCCAAGGTAATAATTAAAAAAATATACATTTTCATGTTAGTTATCGGGATCTATGGGGGAGGAGATTTTTACCCCCCTAACACATATGTGACGATACCTATTTTTGCCTATAATTTGTGTTCTGCGTTCTACCACAGTTCTACCGCAACGTTTATGGGGGTTATACGCATTCAGGAGGCCGAAGAACAGCGATTTTTCAAGAATTTTTCCTGTAGAGATATCTTAATTTATTAATGTAAAAATGTATATGCATATTGTCGTAGCTATTAACTTTATATTGATATTATTTAATGATTTTTGAAACTGACATAGCCGATCTTCGGGAGCTCCTCTAAAAAAAGGGGGTTTGCGGTGTGCATGATATATCTGGACTGGATCTTTTAAAATGAAAAAACAAAAATAAATTCGTTAATATAAGGTATTATCTGGTAATTAATCGAAGGAATAAGCAATATACTAATTATTAACAAAATGGCGGCTTCTCAAACACAAAATGGCGATTTTCGATAACAATTTTGGCCATAAATTGTTTATAAAATGAAAACTATTTATCGGCGAGAAAAAACCTTGGATTAATCACTAAAAAATATATTTATTAAGCTTGTGTACAAATTTGAGACTGATCAGTTCAGCCCTTTCCGAAATATCTTGCACACCGACTTTGCAAACATAGTTTTGAGAGAAACGCGTTCAAAATTTCAAAAGCACACATAGTAAATATTTTTTTTACAAATATGCGTGTAACTTCGTGAATATTCGTCGGATTGACATGAAATTTTCTGTGTATATACTTAAATATATGTACATTACGAAAATGAAATTAAAAAAAATCGATTTTTTATAAAAAAAAGCTCCTAAATGAACTCAACTATTTGTAACTTATAGAAACTGGTTGAATGTTAATTAAAGAAAGAGCGAAGACTCATCTATTATACTACAAAAAAATATGTTTTCTCAAATTAAAAATAATATTCTTCGAACACTATTTAAAGAAATGTAATAAAATGATGTAATCTGGTGTAAGAAATAAGTTATAATATATTTTCAAACCTGCTTGTAAAAAGTCAGTGTTGGGCACAATTCTAGCGGCAACAAGTTCAATTTTTCTCGGCCTACAGTACGGTGATTTACTACTTGTCTCTCGACTGTTTCCCATAAACGGATCCATATTGTTGTCGTTAATTGTTTCTCCACTACTCATAGAACTCGATAGTAAATTTGACACTGTAAAATCATTAATAATTAATTAACAAGCACCATAGACATAATTAGAATACAGCGCCTATTCCCTTAGAGCAGTGGTTCCTAAATTTTTTTTGCTCGCCCAACAACTAAATACTCAGTTTCTTCGCGACCCAAAATACCAAAAAAGAACAAATAGACAATGAAAATCAAAGTATCTTCACTCATTATACATTGGTAAAGCAACAAATGGTACAAAATTTTGTAAATCAGTATCTTTAATTTTTATTTTTGGTAGCTACACTATAATTTTTGGATATTTCATTTTTCCACACCTTTTATCCATTATAGTTATTTGGGGAACCACTGCCTTAGAGTATATAGCAAAAAAGAAGATAGTTTTACAAAAATAATTTTACAATTCGCTGCAGCACTTCTTGTGTTAAAATAATTATATAATTTCACTAATGATAATTTAAATTATTCTTTTTGTAATGAAATATATAATATTTTGACAGCAATGTCGTTTTGATTCGATATTGTTTATTTTAAGTGCCGAATATCGTTATTTGACAATGGTAAAATCGGGCATACGATTTATTTACTAGTGAATTTAGACATCAAATGCTTGAAATCAAGATATATTTACAGAGATAATAAATAATATTTATACAAAAATAGATTTGGATATTTTTACAGTTAAAAATTGATAATCTGAAATGCAATCATGTTCATAACTTATTACATAATTTAATTATTATTGTAACTATTGTCCTTTAACAGGGTTTTAAAATATTGGTTTGCGATTTCAAATCTATATTTTAATTATAATTTTCGATTTGATATCAACGCAACATGTACGATATAATTCAATGTCGCTTCCCATATAGCACAGAATGCCTAAAGACGTAATAAAGACGTCTAATAGATGAAATATTTTAAGATGTCTATTGGACGTCTTTATTACGTCTTTAAGGCATTCTGTGCTTTATGGGTTTGATTTCAGATCATATTTGTATCCTCTAAGCTCATTTCCTTTCATGGAAGCGAACTTCATAATTTCAGTTGGTAAGACTGAGCCAGTGTTTCCAACTTAAGTATTAGTCAAGAAATTTGCTTTATTTATGGTTTGTATATCGTTGCCGATTCCACAAAACCACGTAAGTGAAAGCAAATGGCAAAATGAGATTTTTATACATTTAAAGAGTTCTTTTTAAGTTACATTCTCATTTTGCCATTTTTTTCACTTACGATATATGTATTGTTTTGTTTAATTATAGAAATTCAGGTTTTAAAATTCGTACAAGGATTTATTTACTAAATTAGTTCAGCAATAATTAAAAGAAATGAGACACATTTATTTTACATTGTGTTAGAATTGACATGATGCAAGTGTCGTTTTTAATTCTTTTTTATGCAAAATTATAATATTCTAGAATTAGTTATTTTTTAATATTCTAGTTTCGGAGATTTTTAAAAGTATTGGCACATAGAAATTATGGTGTTTTTTTAATGTCAAGTTTAGGATATTGCAAGTAGATAATGGGGATATTTTATTATTATTTATACATGTACATGCGCCATTACTGATTTGTTTACTGATCTGTCATTTGACATTTCAAGTTGTCTTTATACGTTTCAAACATTTAATACGCTTTATTATTGCAAATCTAGACTACTGTGTAATAGTGTTTATGAACGTAGTTCGGTATATCGGATGAGTATTTGCACGATGAGACAAAACATTTTCTAACAATTAAGCAGATAAATATTTGAAATATCAATATTGAGATACCAGAATAAAATTATGTGGGTGGAATGATTATTTGTACAACAAATGACAACAAACCGCGATAGTAACAGATATTATGTAACCTAATAACCAAAATTATTTATTTATTTTTATTTTATTGGCAACAGTGGAATTCAAATAGTGAATAGATAGTTAATGTAAACGCTTTTAAGTAATTTTAAGCATTATATATTAATAATAATAGTTGTTTTTGCCTCCAATATGCATGTGGCAAGCCTTTATTACAAATTTTTTTTCGATAGGAATCAATATTTTAAACTAAATATTCTTTTGTTGAATACTTTATATTACAGAAGATACGAATTATTTAAGTTTCGCGCCTTATAGGCACTCATTTGGAGGATAGGGTTATTACTATTAAGTTGGTAATACATTTTAGTTATATTCATAAGTAGATTCGGCAACGCTGTTAACTGTCAGAAAATGTTACCTAACCTTCATTTAGTCTTATTTTCTTTATAATACGCATGTGGCAAGCATTTATATTAATTATTTTTCGAAGGGTTAGTGTTACAAGTGTACATTATTATTAAATATGAGTGATATTAGTTATGTGAACGCACAATCAGACAATTTGCCAAAAGTGAACATAACCTCACATATTTCAAAATTGTTTTTGCATGCAACACTGGTTCTAAAATTTGAAATTCTAGTTACAAATTTCAATAACTATTGAAGTTAAGCGTTATTTAGTACATTTATACCGGTTATAGTAATTAAATGGGTATGTCATTTTCACCACCAAATCAAGAAATTTTCGACACTGAGAGGTGGCAACACTGAATCATGGCTACCAACCAGAAATATTTTGCCTCCATGGATTAAAGGTTTTGTCACACGTATATATATATGTTTATTCGGCACTTACTGTCATTTTGCTCAACATTAATCTGGCTAGTTTTCGACAGGCCTAGTTTACTAAGCTTGTAGCTTAGTTCACGTTCCCTCCTTTGTTTATACTCATTTAATTTAAAAGTATTCAGAGTGACATCGTTTAGTGGCCAGTCGGTTGAATCCGTCAAATCTGGCACTTCAACGTCAATATTGACATTTTCTTCGCTGTAATAACATTGGTTTATCTCCGCTGCGAAACCTTCAGGTGTCAACGTTAAAGGATCTGTAAACACTGAATCGGAACTAGAGTCCCCGCTAGGTGGAGTCACTTGCTGCCCGACTTTTAAATGATCTGTATTCGTTAATTTATTCGCTTTTTGCCATGAATCTGTCACTACGTAATTAGAATCGAGCACTTCTTTTAGCAAAGACTTATCTACTTGTATTAGTTGTTGAGCGTGATCGGTAGTTGGTGGCACAGAGTCTATTGACTCCGCTTCTAGCACCGTTATGTCTATATTATCTAAGATATCATCTACGGTTGCCGGAACAAGTTCTGGCACGATGGCACTGAATTGTTCGTCTTTCTCTTCCTTGGCATTTTTGCCGAAACGTTTCATGCCCATTTTCCTGAGATTTTTCGACTTCATTGATGATTTATTTGATTTATTACTTTTATTTTCGTTCGTTTGTAAATTACCCATATTATCGATATATATATATATTTATTACAGTTATAACAAGAATAATTACTTAAGTTGTACCACTAGTTTTGTATTTTCATTATTTGTGCTTAGGCGATTAAATATATTTCAAACCATATTTCTTCTTCAATTAACAATTACTTTCACACATTATACAATAATTAAATTGGTTTCATTTTTGAAAGCAATAAGATATTTAATACACATGTATTTAGAATATTCATCTTATATTGCCGAAAATGTATGAAGCGTCTGCGCTCTATACACGAAATATAATCGATATACCCTCAGTTCAAGGTTCACACCATATCTTTTATTTTATGCTATTAAGCTTAATACTATGCATACATACATAAATAAATACATTTTTTACAAAATAATAACAATAATATATATATATATGGGATAAAACATGCTAATATATCCAAATGTCATATTTTATACAGTTGATTTCAAATATTGTTTATATTTTCAAAATTCCCCACTTTGCACTCTAGACGAATATATTAGCCGCATTCTATTTACACACAATCGTATGTTTCGGTTAAAACTCATCTTCTCGCTCTGTCTCCACTTGGGGCAGACAGAGCAAAAACATGATCTAGCTGAGATTTTGTGTAAAAAGAATACAGCTATAGACTATAAAAGTGATGACGCGCAAATGGCGGCAAAATTCAATTGCGGCCAAGCCGAAATTTCCTTTTTAAGGATTGTTCACAGCTAAAGAATTAATAATCAAGCTTAGAAATTATAAGTAATAATTCCAGTTTGTTGTATGACATACAAGGTTAACGTTCATAGCAACAAAATTTATCATAAATTGTGTTGCTTGGATTGTTAACATTGCTTGTCATAATACAAACTAGATTATTATTTGTAATTTTTCGAGCCGAAATTTCCTTCTTAAATGATTGTTCACAGTTAAAAAATTAATAATTAAGCTTAGAAATTATAAGTAATAATTCCAGTTTGTTGTATGATATACAAGGTTAACGTTCATAGCAACAATAATTATCATAAATTGTGTTGCTTGGATTGTTAACATTGCTTGTCATAATACAAATACTAGATTATTATTTGTAATTTTCTAAGCTTAATTACTAATTGTTTCGCTGTGAACAATCCTTAAAGTATGGTTCACAGCGATACAATCAGTAATTAAGCTTAGAAAATTACAAATAACAATCTAGTTTGTATTATGACAAGCAATGTTAGCATTCCAAGCAACAAAATTAACACAATTTATGATAAATTTTATTGCTGTGAACGTTAACCTTGTATGTCATACAACAAACTGGAATTATTACTTATAATTTCTAAGCTTAATTACTAATTAGATGTGAACAATCCTTTAAGAAGGAAATTTCAGGTCGGCCGCAATTGAATTTTGCCGCCATTTTTGCGTCATCACTTTTGTAATCGACAGTACAATATATTAAAATATATATTGAATAATGCTGATAGATATGGCTAAAAACCGTGTTTTAATTAATTATGTAAATTAAAATGAACTATTAGTTAAAGGCAACCAAACACAAGGCTGGATAAAGGTTCCGCGCATGCGCAAGGACTTTTCGACCACACTAAATGCTATTTTCCCATAATGTCGGTATTCTTTAATTACAAACTAATTAGTTATGGTCGCCCTAGTTTAAACACATGAACCTTGAGCCTATTTTTAAAAAAATAACTCATACCCACCAGTTTTACATTAAGAACGGTAGAAACATACAAACTTCACCTCTATGTTAAATCCCATAAAAAACGAAAAACGTCTCGGCCGCAATTGAATTTTACCGCCATTTGCGCGTCATCACTTTTGTAGTCCATTAGATGAATGCAGCATCAGTGTTGCCACCAAAAGCATTCTCAATTTATAGAGAACTTTTATTATATTTCACAAGAACGGGAAGGATATAAAAAACATTTTTTTAGCTACGTTATCATATACTTTTCTTATTCGGTAGTTTAACGAGTTAAGGGGAATATGGGGTGTGTTTCTTTCATGATTTTATAGGAATTTTTTTTTAATACAGTGGTAACACTTGATGCTTTTGGCAGTGTTATTAGTGGGCGATCTGTCGCTCACTTCTTGATTAGTTTATTTTAATCCGAAACCGAAATATATATATATATACACGAATAACCTATGTAAATATGCTTTATAATTAATAATCGTTTATTAATTATAAATATTCTCGTTTTACGTATAATGTGTAGTGTTAGTGAGAATGATTAAATAAACTATATAACATGGAAACATAGGAAGTAATTTATAAATATACGCATTCTTGTCGGCGAAATAGTTTATCTACGTAAAGGTAGTTATATTTTTGGATATTCTTTGTTGTGTTTATTTAAAGATAGTTCAATTTTGAACGTAGAGAAGTTGTTGAACTGTCAATGTCACAAATGATTGGTTAGGTAGCTACGATTAGATTTATGTTTATTTATACTAATGCCTAAGGGGTTTCTTTATTTTTGGTAATTAAAGTTAGATCATGGCTGTGCCGCACGGACCTACACTTACCGTAGGTGGCAAACGTAAAGAAATTTATAAATATATAGCACCATGGCCCTTATACAGCATGAATTGGTCTGTTCGGCCCGATAAACGATTTCGATTAGCCCTTGGCTCCTTTGTTGAAGAATATAACAATAAGGTAAAAATAAAAAAAACACTGATTCATTTTGAATGAAACTAATGCGAAAGTATTTGCAGGTTCAAATCGTATCTTTAGATGAAGACAGTAGCGAATTTACGGCGAAAAGTACGTTTGATCATCCGTATCCTACCACGAAAATAATGTGGATACCGGATAGTAAAGGAGTGTTTCCGGATTTACTTGCAACAAGGTATAAATACTGTTATTCAGATTTTATTTTTAGCTGTACGAAGTACCGAAGAAGCTTAAGCAATCGATCGTGTGTCTGTAACATTCTTGGATCAAAACTTATATACTTAGTTAGTCGTCATTCAAAATTATAGTGAAAGTACCAAAGAAGCTAAATCATTCGATCGTGTGCCTGTAGCATTATCGGATCAAAAAATTCCCTTAGCAAAATGTGCTTGTCTCGTCGCCCTGAATCCAAAAATGTATATAACTTATACACTTGGATGTTAGTCGTCGCTCGTAAGACCAAATTTGTGCCCTCTACTTCTCTGAAGGTACCGGAGCGATTTACACCAAATTTGGTACACATATTATTTGGCATCCCATTTGAATCCGCTCGCAGTTTAAATCCAATCGCTCGTATGCTTCCCGAGTTATTGGGCCCCAAAATTTGAAGCCCCCCTTAATACTGCCCTTATAAAAATAATTAAAACACCCAAAAATTCTACTAATAATTCTAAGATATTTTATGTCTACAAGATTTTTCCATAAGGCCATAAAAAATTATTAAATATTTTGAATTTTAACACGCACTAAAATTTGATTTTATTAAAATATTCTACAAAAAATTGTAAGACTTTTTATATCTATAACATTTTTTCAAATTGTTAACCGAAAGGCCATAATAATTAAGAACCACTGCTTGCATATATTACTTATAGGGCGAGCTGGACGCATAGGTGCGTTCTATCTAAGCATGTTTTCTACGCTTAATATTCATAAATCGCTTTATTACGAATTTTTGTATTTTTGGGGTATTTGTTACCCCACTGTAACCGGTAAGGATTAAATACAGTTTATATTTTTTTATAAGGCGAGCTGGTCGCATAGGTGCGTTGTACCTGAGCTTGTTTTTTACGCTTAATATTCATAAATCGTTTTATTATTAATTTTATTATCGTTGGGGTATTTGTTACCCCATTGTGACCGCTACGTTACGTGACTGGAGTGTAACCGGTAAAGGTTAAATACAGTTTATATTACTTATAAGGCGAGCTGGACGCATAGGTGCGTTGTACCAAAGTTTGTTTTCTACGCTTAATATTCATAAATCGCTTTATTACGCATTTTTGTATCTTTGGGGTATTTGTTACCCCACTGTGACCGTTACGTGACTGAAGTGTAACCGGTAAGGGTTAAATACAGTTTATATTACTTATAAGGCGAGCTGGACGTAAAGGTGCGTTGTACCTAAGCTTGTTTTCTACTCTTAATATTCATAAATCGCTTTATTACGCATTTCTGTATTGTTGGGGTGTTTGTTACCCCACTGTGACCAATAAGGGTTAAATACAGCTTCCAGTTATTGTTTATTAGCTCGTACAACAGTACAAGACAGCCATTGTGATTGGTTACATGTCTGTAACATTATCGAATAGAAAATAAATCTTTAACAAAAATTTTTTTGTCTCTTCGCGCTGTATCCAAAAATATATATAACTTATATTCTTGGATGTATGCTCGGTCGGTCGTAAGATCTGCCTTTGTGACCGTATCTTATCTGAAGGTACTGAACTGATATTAACGTAATTTGTTAGACATATAATTTGGGTGCCCAAAAAGTTCCGGTCGCTTTTTAAATCGAATCGTCCGTTTAGGTCCGATGTTATAAAGCCCTAAAATTTGCAGCTTTCCTTAATACTGCCTTAAAATAAAAGTATTCTCAGATATTTTATGTCTATTATATTTGTTCAAATTGTCAATCCAAAGGATATAAATAGAATAATTGAAAAAGAAACACACTTGGTTGGTTTCAAAATTAATTTAATGTAACTTAATACGTATTTCGGCTTTTACACCATCATCAGAAGTGTCGGAAAGAAGTAAACTGCTAGGTATATATACACACAAATAAATATAACAAGTATTTTAGTCTATATACCTGTTATATTTATTTATGTGTATATATACCTTGCAGTTTACTTCTTTCCGACACTTCTGACGATAGTGTAAAAGCCGAAGTACGTATTAAATTATTTTTGAAACCAATTAAGTGTGTTTTTATTCAATTATTCCTTATTAAATAATCACGTTTCAACAAGTGCCTACAGCTTATACATTTAATCTTATTTTGAAATTAATAGTTTTCTTGTTTTTTTTTTTTAGTGGCGATTATTTAAGAGTTTGGCGCGCAGCTGAGCCCGATACGCGCTTAGAATGCGTACTTAACAACAACAAAAATTCCGATTTTTGTGCACCACTTACAAGTTTCGACTGGAACGAAGTCGACCCGAATCTAGTCGGTACATCTAGCATCGACACAACCTGCACTATTTGGGGCTTGGAAACCGGGCAAATGTTAGGCCGCGTGAATCTAGTCTCAGGCCATGTGAAAACCCAACTAATCGCGCACGACAAAGAAGTCTACGACATCGCATTTTCACGGGCGGGCGGCGGCCGTGATATGTTCGCATCAGTCGGTGCCGACGGATCAGTGCGAATGTTTGATCTACGTCATTTAGAACATTCCACGATTATCTACGAGGACCCTGCTCACACTCCCCTGTTGCGGCTCGCGTGGAATAAACAAGACCCGAATTATTTGGCAACGGTCGCGATGGACGCGTGCGAAGTTATTATTTTAGATGTTAGGGTTCCATGTACCCCGGTAGCCAGACTGAATAACCACCGGGCGTGTGTGAATGGAATCGCCTGGGCGCCGCATTCATCTTGTCATATTTGTACTGCTGCAGATGACCACCAGGCTCTTATTTGGGATATCCAACAAATGCCGCGGGCTATTGAGGATCCTATCTTAGCGTATACGGCCGCTGAAGGCGAAGTCAACCAGATCCAATGGGGTGCGACGCAACCGGATTGGATCGCGATTTGTTACAATAAGTCTTTAGAAATATTACGAGTTTAATATCTATTTATACAATTTTAATTTCTTTTTTGTTTTTTTCGTATATTGTAAATGTATTCTTCTTTTATCTATTTTAATCGTGTAATATTTTTAGTGTATCGTTCGAATGTGTGAAAATGAACTATTTATATCAACAAAATTTGTAATATTTATAAAACCAAACTAGATTTGTTATTCATTGAGTAACGTAAACATTTTTAGTTAATTTGCACTGGCATCATATTAGTAACTATACTTCGTTGGCCGAGAGACCGATTTTTTGCTTTAAAGTGCAAATAATCGCAGCAATCTGTCGAGCTACTTAGATTATTACCGACCACCGACAGTCTTGACAAATGGAGTATACATGTACTTAATCGATGGCATACACCTTTGGTGTATTTTGCAATAAAAACATATTTATAGAAAAATATAATGATTATTTTACAAAAAAAAAAAAAGTAAAAACCGTGTGATGTAATAATTAATTGTGTGTTATATTTTATGAAAAAAAAAACATTTAGCAAACAAGTAATTGTGGACTTTATTGTAGAAATGTACTTTTATTTAATATACAAATATTTTTCACACTAATTCATGTAGCTTTATTTTACTAATATTTTGCAAGGAAATCTATACCATTTAGGTTCATTCACAAACGAAATTTGTCGAAGTTAAACGTACGAAAATATGTGTATCCGTTCACAGTGTTCAAATTTGGCTCTGTGAATGGATACACATAATCCCGTATATTAAACTTCGACGAATTCCGTTTGGGAATGAACCTTTATAAATTGGTCCGCTCAACGCGTGATCCTAGGTTATTCTTTAGGCCGAAATTCTCTAATGTGTCAAACATCAAGCTCGAAAAAAAACCTACCGACTAATCTTTATATTAAAAAAATCTGTGAATTCGTAATTGCATAAATAATGCCTAATAAAAATGATATTTTTTTGTATTTACAGTTTCAGAGATAAAAAATAAAAACCTCCCAAATAGGTCATTTATTATAGTTTTCATTTTTTATCTCCGAAACTGTAAATACAAAAAAATTAACATTTTTATCAGGCATTATTTATGCAATTACGAATTCACTGATATTTTTTTAAATAAAGATTAGTTGGTAGGTAATCGATGTTTGTTTAATCATGATAGGTTTTGAGTTTAGTTTTATGTAATTAAGAAATATAACTTTGACACCAAAAGTATAATTCAATACGGACATGACTTTTTCTTAACTCATATACACACGTCTTGTTCAATGAATTGAATATGAATTAAATCTCGAACACAGTTTATCAAAATTATTAGGTACGGTCCTGCAAAAATTTGTTTATTTAAGCTAAATAACGTTGGCAACACTGGTTCAGTTTGACATACTATAATAACCTAACATATTGAATTTTTATATAAAGCCAGAATATTTGCAATGTGTAATTTAGTATGATATTTATGTAATTTGTGTTTATAATAAGAATTTTACAGATAATTAATTTGTAAAAATGACGTCAAAAGTGCTTTTAAGATGTACAAAATCTGCATTTAAGGGAGTTGAACCGGTGAGATCATCTAATCATAATATCTGTATAGTTTGATATATATTTATGGTTTAGATGTTTACAAAACATGCGTGCGCCAAATATTTTTGTAATAAAGCGCCTATAAAAGGTAGCGATAATCCAGTGAAGGGTAAAGGGCCTATATCCTGGAAAAACTTTGCGATAACCTCAGCTATAGGCGGTGGTTTACTAGTTTTCATGTTATATGTTAAGAACGAGAAAGAAACTGGTTAGTTTGCGTTTTTATTGCGTTTTTTTTTTTTTTATAATTGTGAATATTTTCAGCTAAACTAATAGAACGGAAACGAATGCTTGGCAAGGCAGCTATTGGAGGCCGTTTTGAATTAGTTGATTCCAGTAAAAAAATACGGTCCAGTGATGAATTTCTAGGAAAATGGCTATTAATTTATTTTGGTTTTACACATTGTCCTGATATCTGCCCAGATGAACTAGAGAAGATGTCCCTTGTTATAGATGATCTTGGTAATTTATTTTCATTTTTCAAATTTTATTGAAATCGTCACAAGTTGTAAATAAAATCAATCGACACACATATACATTTGATTCTGGTATCGCAATATTGATATTTTAAATATATATCAGCTTAACAATTGTTAGAAAAGGTTTTGTCCCATTTTGCGTAAACTCATCCAATATATCTAACTACGTTCATAAACACAGAAGTCTTGAAAAAGACTGATTTGAAGTAATAAAACGTATAAAGACAAGTATAGGTACAACGCACTTATGCGTATAAGTAATGCGATGCGACCACCGGTTTTTAATTATTATGGCCTTTTGGTTAACAGTTTAAAAAAATGTTATAGATATAAAAACTCTTACAATTTTTTTAAGATTATTTTGTTAAAAAATGAAATTTTTTAGTGCATATTTTAAAATGCAAAATTATAATATTTAATAAGTTTTTATGGCCTTTGGGTTAACAATACACTTAGCTACAACTAAGAAGTCTTGAAAAAGACTGTTTTGAAATAATAAAACGTATAAAAACAAGCGTAGGTACAACGCACCTATGCGTTCAACTCGCCTTATAAGTCATATATGCGATGCGAGCACCGATTTTTAATTATTATTGCCTTTTGGTTAACAATTTGAAAAAATGTTATAGATATAAAAAGTCTTACCATTTTTTGTAAATTATTTAGATAATCAAAAATTTTAGTATTTAAAATTCAAAATTATAATATTAAATAATTTTTTATGGCCTTTGGGTTAACAATATGAAAAAATCTTCTAGATATAAAATATCTTAGAATTCTTAGTAGAAAGTTTGGGTGTTTAAATTATTTTTATAAGGGCAGTATTAAGGGGGGTTACAAATTTTGGGGCCCTATAACTCGCGTAGTATATGGGCGATTGAATTTAAACTGCGAGCAGATTCAAATGAGTTGCCAAGTAATATGTGTAGCAAATTATGTTCAAATCGCTTCGGTACCTTCAGAGGAGTAGCGGGCACAAAGTTGGTCTTACGAGCGACGACTAACATTCAAGTATATAAGTTATATATATATATATATATATATATATATATATATATATATATATATATATATATATATATATTTGGATTCTGGGCGACGAGATAAACACTTTTTGTTAAGGATTTTTTTAATCCGTGGTAGCTACAGACACACAACTGAATTCTTTAACTTCTTCTGTACTTCGTACAGCGAGCTAAAAATCAATCCACAGTTACATTTAATTCTGGTATCTCAATATTGATATTTCAAATATTTATCTGCTTAACAGTTGTTAAAAAGTGTTTTGTCCCATCTATATTATTTAAAATTCAATTCATAACTCCGCAACTAGAAGATTAAAAAAATGTATATAATTCTAGAATTTTACAATCTAGCATAAAAAAATAAAAACCGACGAGAGATTAATTTAAATTAATTGTTGTGTATAGATAAATCCCCGCATGTTCCCGAGATACAACCATTGTTTATAAGTGTCGATCCTACACGAGATACGCCCGAAATTGTTGGTAAATACGTAAAAGAGTTCAGTCCTCGTTTGTTGGGATTGACTGGGACAGAAGATCAAGTTCGCAATGCGTGTCGAGCGTATCGAGTGTATTTTAGCGCTGGACCGAAGGATAGCGATAGTGATTATATTGTAAGTATACATTTACTAGGTGTACCCATGGCCAATCAAATACAAAACACAGTCCACTTCTCACCGATATAATAAAAATTTATTAATTTATAGGTGGACCATACAATTATAATGTATTTGGTAAACCCCGATGGTGAGTTTGTTGACTATTACGGACAAAATCGTACTGCGAAAGAAATATTCACTTCAATTACAATTAATATCGCTAAATATCTGCAGCTCAACAAAAAAGGTTGGTTTTGAATATTTAGTAACTGTACTTCGAAAAGTATTCGTATAGTGATTTTTTTAAGCAATGTGTAAATAACATGTATAATTTAATAAACATAATTAACATTTATCACAAATTTACTTTCGAAACCTATAGACTAAAAAAGTGACCGTGACATTTCCGCCCTCAAAATATGATATTACTTTCGACTAGGGTCACCCGTGGGCACCATGTGCCCATATGATATACAGAACCTAGGTTACTTTTAACTGATGACGAATTTTCATGTAATTTAATAATAATTACACGGGTTTTCTTCAGTTTGTATCGTTTGACTATAATAGAATAACATGTTACTCTCCTTAAACTTAAGATTTACAATTCAAACAATGTTTCCGTAACTCGTACGTCACTAATTCACAGTGAAATACTGTTTTTGACGCTCACGTGTGGTAGCACTTTTATTTATATTTGTTCTTTGGTCGGTCATTTTAACATAAATGCTTAAAACAGCGACGCACAAACTTCAAATTAGAATAAATAAAACTTAATTTTATTAACTAACAATTATTTATATTTCTCATTGACATACAATATCAATATAACATAGCAGATACCACTCTGTGTAAAGTACACAACACACTAAATACACTTCAAATCATCAAATTAATTGAAGATTTTTGACATTTCATTCTGACGTTTGATTCGTTTTTGTGTTTGTTTTGATTGTGTTTTTATATTTAGCGGATAGAAATAAGCGGAAATGGCTTGGGTATTTTTTCAGTTAATTTTTAATTTAATCTTTTTTGTGGGCTTAAATAAAAAATTAGCTCTGATT
The DNA here is from genome assembly GCA_933228885.1 of Leistus spinibarbis. Taxonomy (NCBI): domain Eukaryota; kingdom Metazoa; phylum Arthropoda; class Insecta; order Coleoptera; family Carabidae; genus Leistus; species Leistus spinibarbis. The sequence goes on from OW121793.1 coordinate 2,844,736, forward strand.
ATGTATAGTTTATTAGGTAATTTAGTAGAATTAAAATTACTTAATACATATTTTACAATGTGATTATTTTCATAAACCTATGTATATTTTTCTTCCTTGTCGTTTTATGGAAGGAAATAAACCTGAAAATAAAAATTTTAGTATAAAGATTAATTAATGCCCTTTTCACACCAGGATACTAAGATAGGAAGTTAAGGTGAGCCTATCTTGAAGTACTGGTGTGTGTGTACGGATGATCTAACTTCAAATTCGTCTATCTTGAAAACAGATTCGTGTCTTAAAGTATTATACAATTTCTAGATTACAAAACTCTTTATTTAATGTGTATAAAGGTCCTAAATTAGTTATTGTATGATATTATGGCGCATTTTTATTTTTATGTTGTAGAATTAAAAAAAAAACATTAATTACATAAACATGATCTTGATAACTAATATAGTGCCAATCTAAGAATAAATATATCTAGTGTGAACATTAAACGAACTTCAAGTTCAGAGAACTTAAAGTCCTGGTGTGAAAAGGGCATAAGAATGTAAATCACAGGACATTGAGTAACAAATACTTACATCTGGCGATATTTCGTACCAGCATTTCGCCACTTGGTACGATGCTTCACATTTATCCGGACTTATGGCTGTAATATATATACATATATATATATATAAATGGAAAAAAGCTATTTTTTAATGTCCAAAAAATATTTTGGTCATATATTAACTACGTTTAATGCAATATTCGAACGACAATGAAAACAACTCTAATCGAATTACCGAACGCAGCTTTTAAATAATATTTATGAGAGATGCTCGTTACTGTACCTGCAGTTTTACAACCTTCGATTGCATTTGTGACCCCTTCTTGCCAAATCACAGGCAAAGTCTTTATTTGTTTTATCGCAAAATCATAATCCATTTTCCCGTTTTTCATCTATACAAAGATAATAGTTTTCAATTTTAGTATTATCAATTACACAAATCATGTATTAAGTTCGATATATCTAATAGAATCAGTTTAAAAATGGTTTTCAATTCAATTAAAATATATATTACACTATTACAATATTTTACAGATTGTACTTATAGATGTATAAATTTGTTCAGAATTGCACCATTAGTTTTCATATATATACCGTATAAGTAAATCTAAAAGAAAATATGTATCTGTAATACTTACAAATTTAAGTGCGTGTAACCCGCAACTCATATAGCACTGAAAGAAATAGTTAAGATAGTTATTGTTTGAATTTAAAAGAATTCCAATAATTTATCAGTCTTATTCTTGTGACCATTGCTTTCGAAATAATATTGTTAAGGATATATTATTACTTGGACGAAGTCTATATGGTCTGTGAACGCTCTAGAGCCAAAACGGTTGAACGTAAAATTATGAAACTTCAAACTTAAGACTTGTATATGACCTAGAAGTGCACCTCCTATTTTTGAAAAGAATATTCAAACCGGAAGTGCATGTTTATGCATTTTTTGTTCTATCTCCAATATCACTAGAACGGCTAGACTTACGGCAAATATAGTTATGTTCATAATGAAAGAGATTAATATTTCGCACAACTTTTGTTTGAAACATTTCTTCAAATAATGTACCAGTTGCGAGAAAAATGCTACGAAACATTATAAATATGTTGTTTACGTTGCCATGGAGTCGCATGTAGCTTATAAAATCGGATCAACTGTTATTTTAACAGGAAAACAAAATAGACTCAATTAGATAAATGACATTTCAGAATATTTCTGTAGAGTATTAGGTAGTTTGATAGCTGGTTTTGGTTATATATACATATATCTATATCTAGTGGGAACTGCGTAAAAGAAAATCGAGTGCAGGCAACTCCAGATATATATATATATATATATATATATATATATATATATATATATATATATATATATATATATATATATATATATATATTTAAATATACTGGAAATAGCTCTTGGAAATTATAACACATATTGATTATGTATCATAGCAATTGTAGGGTGAATTTATAACAAAATAAAGCAGTTTTACAAATATAGATAGTGAAAATACAATAAAGTCGAGTTTTTTTGTATTTATAAAATCTAATTTCTACAAGAATGTTATGTTTTTTTTTGTATTCTGTACAATAACTGTATTCTAAACAGTGTAATGAATGCAAGAAATTGTAAAATTATTGCTAAAATAACATATTTTAAATACAATAAATATATCTTAAAGATTTTTTTTTTCAAAGGCAATGGTTGCAAAAGTTAGGCCGATTTTATACTTACTGCTTGATTGTTATCGTCTTCAAAAATGCCCTTATGCATATTATCTATTTGAACTATAATATAATTTATAAAATTAGTGTTCGGAATGAATGAATCAATTGAATGACTCATGAGAAAGTGGAATGAAAGGTTTAATGCCGGGAAATGAAGTTTATGTTATTTTATTAAAAATATTAAAAATTTGGTGCTTACCATTAGTCACTTTTGTTTTTGGCTGGCACACGTTTCTTACTAATTTAACAGCATTTTTGATTTGAGATTCGCTCATCTAACAAAATATTGTTATATAATTTAAAATTTCTTAAAAAATGCAAACTAACTTACACCATTCACATAGTTGATACATATTAATCCCAAAATCGCAAGAGGTTGCCAAGAGAATTTCATTTTTATGTATTTCGTACGTACGTTAATTGAATTAAAATATAATTTTCCATGTATATATATATATATATAAATCCCTTGCAACGCATAATATTTTTTTTTAACTAATAACAGTCGTTTTCATAAATAATCAGATCTATTTGTACAATACCATATACTTATAATAAGTGGGTGTTAGTAAAACATAGGATGTAGGAATTTGTCCTCACTTTTTCAGTTCAATAAATATAGGATGTTTTTTAACTACTGATAGACTTTAGAGTGTTAAAATTTTACATGTGATTTATGTTGGCTTTGAAACATAAAATGCATGAATTAGAAATAATATTTTTGTTTCGCCTTCTTTTTTTCTACCAAAGCCATCTTAATTTTAACATTGCAGTAAATAGTTAAAAAACAGCCTGTATTTGTATAGTTATAGTTTTGTAATAGAGATGCAACATAAAATTACATGTATTAAAGGAAAAAATATATAATAAGTATTATATGACACATCAAATAATATCTACATTAGGAAAATAGTTTATATATATTATTAACTGTTTTGAATGGTAATTACCAAAGAACTTAATTAATGTTGCAATGTACCAATTACGCTTGATATCTATTATTGAAAAATGAGAATTCATTCAGTTAATGTCTATCTACCATTCATAAAAGAAATTATAATTTGTTTTGGTCAACAAGATCCAGACAAAAAAAAATATATGCATGTGGACACTCAAGCAATGACCCTAAAAAAAATTTAATTGCAATAATTTTACGTAAATTTTTTATATATATACACCCAATTCTGTTTTTACACGGTTTTAATTTAACACGATCTAGAAAAATAAATTCAATTACCATTTTACACGATTTCATTAAATTTAGCACGATTAAAAAAGCTGTCGGATTTCAATTTTAAGGACAATTATTTCCTTAACCATTATAACTTTCTTTTGCGAAGTAATAAGTAAGTATTGTAATCATGAAAAATATCGAACTCGAGATTTCCACGGATATACACGTTTTGACCTTCCCTGAATCGAATGTGACTATTTTCGGATTGAAGTCTGTGAACGCTCTAGGGCCAAAACTGTCGAACAAAAAATTATGAAACTTCAAACTTAAGACTTAGATGTGCACCTCCTATTTTTGAAAAGAATATTCAAACCGAAAGTGCATGTCTACTCTATACATTTTTTGTTCTATCTCCAATATCACTAGAACGGTTACACTTACGGCAAATATAGTTATGTTCATAATGAAAGATATTATTATTTCGCACAACTTTTATTTGAAACATTTCTTCAAAAAATGTACCAGTTGCGAGAAAAATAATACGAAACATTATAAATATGTTGTTTAGGTTGCCATGGATTCGCATGTAGCTTATAAAATCGGATCATCTGCTATTTTGACAGGAAAACAAAATAGACTCAATTAGATAAATTACATTTCAGAATATTACTGTAGAGTATTGGTTAGTTTGATAGCTGGTTTTGGTTATATATATATATATATATATATATATATATATATATATATATCTAGTGAAAACTGCGTAAAAGAAAGTCGAGTGCAGGCCACTCCAGATATTTTAGATATATTTAGAACAAACAGAAATTAATTAATTTCTAAATTCTTTTTTCCAGATTAGGTCACAATTTTGTATACGTTAAAATAAATAATTCATGCATTTAAACATTTATTTATTTATTTAAAATCAATTCGTACAAAATACTAAACTTACATATTTATTATTTTGCTAATATTTTACTATACAATAAGACTTTTTCTTTCGATAAGTCAATTTTATCTGTTATGTTTTCCCATGAAGGCGTAACAATATTTTTCCAATATCTGTCGTTTTTCGGAACATGTAATTTATTTAGTAAAACTTCAGAAAGATTAGGTATTATTGGTTGAAGAATAATGCCGCAAACTCTCAAACTTTCGATTGCTATATATAAAACCACATTTAATTCTTCCAAAGAAGCTGGTGATTTTTTTAGCTCCCACGGTTTCATAGTTTCGAAAAATAAATTTGCTGCATGCAAAGTTGCCATAACTGAATCAATAACTTTATAAAAGTTTTGTTCGTTATAATGCTGATAGGCGGTATCTAAAATTTGAAAATAATGTATTATAAATTTAAATTTGTTTAAAAATGTATACCTGGTAATTTTTTTAATGAATCCAGAATATTAACCATTGCAGTTTCGTTGGACATTTTTGCAAAAACTTTTTGATCTATTAGTGGAATCTCTTGGTTTGGATTCAACGCTTTACTGCTGCATCGATTTAGTAAATTACCTAAGGTGTCTGCTAATTGTGAATTTAAAATTCTTATAGCTTTTGAATTGCTATAATCTAAAATAAAAATGGTTTTCAAAGTTGTTTGTACTAATTAACTGTTAATAAACTGACTTCCATCGCTATGAGCAACTCCTTCTCTTAATAAAAAGTATCTCAATCCATCTGATGTGTACGTGTCTTTTTTCTCAAACGGGCAAACGACGTTACCCTTTGATTTCGACATTTTTTGGCTATCAACAGTCCAATGTGAATGGCAAAATAAGGTTTTTGGCGGTTCTAAACCGGCAGCCATTAAAAATGCTGGCCAGTAAATACCATGAAATCTGAAAATTGTACCATTTACTGAAAAATCGCCAGAAATAGCCAAATTGCATTCACATTTACTTAGTTACCATACATATTGATATTGTTTCACGGTAATCTAGCATGCATTTAAAACAAAATAAAGCAATATTCATATTAAATAGATAATGGAAGTATAAGAAAGTCGAGTGAAGGCCACCCCAGTTTTTATGCTTATATAATGTGGATTTAGCGTGTTGATGAGATATTTGTATCATGTATTATAATTATATATATGCGACTGACAAGATTTTTTTTTAACGAACAAAGGTACTGGAGCCTATGCCTTCAATTCGCCGTTTAAATACAAACAGCGCAGCGTACACTACTCTGTCCCCTCTAATATATAATTATTTTTAATCCCTATAGTCTTTGGGTTCACAATCTGAAATAATGTTTTAGATATTTTTTTGAAAGTTCATGCAATTTTTTATACATTTTTAAAATATTAAAATTCATAATTGTTTTAATATAATTTTTTATGGATTTTGGGTTTACAATATGACATAATTTATCGTAGAATTTTAATGTATTTTAATAATTTTTTTTATATAAGAGTATTATTCAGAAGGGTTTTTAGTTTTTGGGCTTTATAACTCCGGAAGTAATAAGATACCAAAGTATATGTGTAGCAAATTTGGTTCAAATTGGCCAGGTATCTTCAGAGGAGTAGAGGGCATAAATTTGGCCGTACGACCGACGACTAACATCCAAGTATATGAATTAGATATATTTGTGTATTCAGGGCAACGAGACAAGAACTTTTTGTTTAAAATATTTTTTGAACCATGCAACGTTTCAGACACACGACCGAATGCCTTAATTCTTCTATACTTCGTACGGCGAGCTAAAAATACATGACTTAATGAAGTCATCATTTGTAACAATTTAAATATTGGCTTGCAATGTGAACAGATGCGACTATTATGTTCCTTATTGCTCGTTTTTGTAACATAACAAGATTTGGTACGCATAAAACGCACCAATGCGTTGCGAGCAGTGGTATTTAATTATTGTGGCCTTTTGGTTACATTTTTTTGTAGATTATAAGGATAAAGAATATTTTAGTGCATATTGTAAAATTATAATATTTAATAATTTTTTTCGGGCTTTGAGTTAACAGTATGAAAAAATCTTGTAGACATAAAATATCTGAGAATTTGTAGTAGAATTTTTGAGTGTTTTAGTTATTTTTATAAGGGCAGTATTAAGGGAGGCTCTAAATTTTGTGGCCTTATAACTCGGGAAGTATACGGGCGATTAGATTTAAACTGCGAGCGGATTCACATGAGATGCCAAATAATATGTGTAGCAAATTTGGTGTAAATTGCTTCGGTACCTTCAGAGGAGTAGAGGGCACAAATTTGGTTTTACGAGTGACGACTTACATCCAGTTATATATATTTTTGGATTCAGGGCGACGAGACAAACACTTTTTGTTCATGAAATTTTTTGATCTGAGAATGCTACAGACACACGACCGAATGCTTTAGCTTCCTCGGTACTTTGTACGGCGAGCTAAAAATCTGACTACTTCCCCGGCACTTACTTTAGTATATCTTTTCCAATAACTTGAATATCAGGTGGCCAAGTATTTTTAAACATATCCGATTCCGTGTTTGGATATCCAACAGCAGTTAGATAATTTACTAATGCATCCATCCAAACATAAACACTGTGCTCAGGATCACCAGGTACTGGAATACCCCAGTGCACTCTTGAAACCGGTCGCGAAACAGAAACATCCGTCATTGCATCACTATCAGCCAATTGACATAGAATACGATGGAATTTTTTCGGTCTTACGCAGTTTTCTGTTTAGAAAATAATTTTTGTATCTCAATACAAAATAAAAAATTTGTTATAATATACCGTTTTTACGAAGCCAATATTTTAAATCATCCTGAAATGAACTTAAGCGAAACATATAATTCTGTTCTTCAGTCCATTCTACACTATGTCCACTTTCTGCGGATACAGTTACTTTAATACCGTTTGTTCCAACCTTTTCCTCGACTTGTGTGTTTGATAAAAAGGTCTCATCTGATATACAATACCAGCCGCGATATTGCGATGAATAAATATGACCATTCTTATCAATTTTTTTCTAAAATTGAATTGTGTTTCATTTTTAACTAATCGTTTTTGGTATATTTAAAATAAAATACCCAAAAATGATGTACTGCTTCTTTATGGACAGTACTACTAGTTCTAATAAAATCTGTATAATTTATGCTGAATGTATTAAATAGTGATTGATATTTTTCGGAAATCTGTTTACAATAATTTGCTTCGTTTTCTTTGTTATTTGAAGCAGCCTGTTGAATTTTCATACCGTGTTCATCAGTGCCGGTCGCAAATTTGATTGAAGCATTAGGTTGAGTTAAATTGTGCCATCGTTGGATAGCATCCGTGATTACAGAGCTGTATAAATGACCAATGTGCGGGGCTAAAATTTTATTAAGAAATAACACTTCATTTTAATGTTTTTAACCCGTTGACTAAATTTGTCTACTGTAGTGGACGCAACTTGGCAAACAAATCAAGGAAATGATATATATATATATATATATATATATATATATATATATATATATATATATATATATATATATATATATATATATATATTTTACGTAGAATTGTTAATTTGACATCTTAGATAATTATCTGGAGTGGCCTGCACTCTACTTTCTTTTACGCAGTTTTCACTAGATATATATATATATATATATATATATATATATATATATATAATCAAAGCAAGCAGTAAAACTAACCAATACTCTACAGAAATATCCTGAAATGTCATTTATCTAATTGAGTTTCTATTTTGTTTTCCTGTCAAAATAGCAGAAGATCCGATTTTATAAGCTACATGCGAATCCATGGCAACGTAAACAACATATTTATAATGTTTCGTAGCATTTTTCTCGCAACTGGTACATTTTTTGAAGAAATGTTTCACACAAAAGTTGTGCGAAATATTAATCTCTTTCATTATGAACATAACTATTTTTGCTGTAAGTGTAGCCGTTCTAGTGATATTGGAGATAGAACAAAAATGTATAGAGTAAACATACACTACCGGTTTGAATATTCTTTTCAAAAATAGGAGGTGCACAACTAGATCATATACAAGACTTAAGTTTGAAGTTTCACAATTTTTCGTTCGACAGTTTTGGCTCTAGAGCGTTCACATACACACAGACAGACAGATGTCATTCCGAAAATAGTGACATTCGGGAAGGTCAAAACGTGTATATCCGTTATAATGTCCTATAATGAAAAATGTCGAACTCAAGATTTCAACGGATACACACGTTTTGACCTTCCCTAAATTCGGAATAACGTCTGTGTGTCTGTCAGTGAACGCTCTAGAGCCAAAACTGTCGAACGTAAAATTGTGAAACGTTTAACTTAATACTTGTATATGGTCTAGATGTGCCCCTACTATTTTTGAAAAGAATATTCAAACTGGAAGTGCATGTTTACTCTAAGCATTTTTGTCCTAGCTCCAAAATCACTAGAACGGCTGCATTTATGACAAAAATAGATAAGTTCATAAAGATAGATATTAATATTTCGCACAACTTTGGTTTGAAAAGTTTCATAAAGAAAATTACCAGTTACGAGAAAAACGCTATAGAAAATCTTAAAATTCTTATTTATGTTGTCATATAAATGCATTTATGAGATATTTTTTTATTAAATAGTATCAATTATGCCTGAAAAAAATTTTACAAACAAAATAGTAATAATTTACATGTCATTTTCCACTGGTTAACACGATAAACTATGAACGTGTTAAATATTGAAATATATTTTGAAAAACGGTACGTATTAAAAATGTTATTTGTATGTATTGATAAGGTGAATATTAAAGAAATAATCTATATTTTATGTTGAAGAAACAGTATTTATTAACGTAATAAAATAATATGCAAAATGGTACAATGTCAGGGGGTGTATTGGTATTTTTTAACAATTTAAGATAATTATTTCTAATGAAAAGTACGTAAAAGAAAATCGAGCACAGGCCACTTCTTTTTGTTTTTAATCAAAACGTCCAATTTTAAAATTGTGACGCCACCGGTGTATAAAATGTATGCAACCAGCTATCCTTAATTGTTATGAGGGTAGCCTATATCAAATATTTGTAAATTATTTTGTTAAAGATCAACCCAAATTAAAAAATAATAAAAACTTTCGCAAATGACGTAAACCTTGCCACAATTAAGTTAAGGACTACGTAATATCATAAAAAGTATCATACATTCTTAATTATTAGGTTATATATTACCTGCGTTTACATAATAAATAGGAGTAGTTACAAAAAATGTTTTCTTATTATTTATACTAGAAAATGTGCGAATACTTTTCATTTCTTTAATAAATAATAATGAAATATATTAATTTTATTGCGGATTATTTTACGATAACCCAACTTTGCATTATCAAACTTCGCACATAAATATATTTAATTAAAATAAAATTTTAAATGAAATATACGTAATTAATATATAGAAAATTTCTAAGTTCATCTTATATAATAATTAAATAATGTTTTTATATAAATAAATATAATAGCACCGAAAGATTATACCGATCCTAGCGTATTTAAATCGAACTAAAGCAAAAGTCTATATCAATGTTACCAAACTAATAAAACTTTTTGTTGTATTGATGTAAAAGAATTTCTTACGGTTTCAAAAGATATTTCTTCCTAAAATGTTGGCTACATTGCTCATTGACTATCAATTTTAACAACAAGAGTAGCACGTGTTTACTGTCGCATTTTTCTGAACACATTGTATTAAAATGGGTAAAACTAAGAAGGAAGAAACAGATAATGGTGAAGATAACAGTATCAAACAAGAAAATGAGTTGAGTTACGAAGAAAAGCTTGAAAATGTTAGCATCATTGCAAAACCGATGGCTTCGAAGAAACTAACCAAGAAATGTTACAAATTAATTAAAAAAGGTAAGTTGCATTTGTTCTATTACATTTTCAGCAATTGTTTTATGTATTTTTGCTTTTACTGCGAACAAAAGCAATTAAAATAATCGAACTTTTTAACAAAAAAATTCTTAGCTTCCAAACACAAGACTTTCTTAAGGAATGGACTTCGAGACGTTCAAACGAGAATACGAAAAGGCGAAACAGGGTAAGACGAAAAAAAAAATTAGATCGATTTATTTGTATAAAAAGTCGATGCGTAATTGCATACAGAAGTGCTTGGTAAAAATATAATTCGGAGATAAAAAATTTCAAAATAGGCCCATTTATAGTTTTTATTTTTATCTCTAAAACTGTATTAAAATATATATATATATTTTTATCAAGCATTTTTAGGTCTCCGTACGAAGTACCGAAGAAGCTAAAGCATTCGGTCGTGTGTCTGTAGCATTCTCGGATCAAAAAATTACATTAACAAAAAGTGTTTGTCTCGTCGCTCTGAATCCAAAAATATATATAACTTATATACTTGGATGTTAGTCGACGCTCGTAAGATCAAATTTGGGCCCTCTCCTCTGAAGGTATCGGAGCGATTCACACCAAATTTGGTACACATATTACTTGGCATCCCATTTGAATCCATTTGCAGTATAAATCCAATCGCCCGTATACTTCCCAAGTTATAGGGCCCCAAAATTTAGAGCCCCCCTTAATACTGCCCTAATAAAAATAATTAAAACACCCAAAAATTCTACTATATATTCTAAGATATTTTATATTTATAAGATTTTTTCATATTGTTAACCTAAAAGCCATTATAATGAAAAACCGTTGCTCGCATCGCATTACTTATAAGGCGAGCTGGACGCATAGGTGCGTTCTACCTAAGCTTATTTAATTTAATTTAATTAAACAATAATTCTATATACATCTGCGTTATTGTTATTATACTTCTCGATTTATAGGGCCCCAAAATTTAGAACCCCCCTTAATACTGCCCTTATACAAATAATTAAAAACCCCAAAAATTCTAAGGTATTATATGTCCACAAGAATTTTTCATATTGTTAACCCAAAGACTATAAAAAAATATTGAATTTTAAAATATGCAATAAATTTTTTTTTTGCTAAAATAATTTGCAAGACTTTTTATATCTAACATTTTTTCAAATTGTTAACCAAAAGGCCATAAACCGCTGCTCGCATCGTATATACTATAAGGCGAGCTGGACGCATAGGTGCGTTGTACCTAGGCTTGTTTTTAAAGAATTTCGTATTGTCTGATATTTTTTGTATAAAATGTGTAATCGGGCCAATTTTGTTTCATCATGATAGATTTTGAGTAGTTTTATGAAATTGAAAAATATAACTAAGCCGAAAAGTGTAACAATGTATCTGAAATACTTTTTTATTCATTAAATAGTGATTATTCGACGGAATATTTTTGATTATAGCATAAAAATAGCTAATTTCTAATACTGCTTGTATGAATATCCGAAATTGATAGCGCCACCATCAGAAATAGCCTAAAGCGGAGCGGCATTACTTCGAACTAAACGTACCGGGTGTTTTTTTTTAATTTCTCCTATGTTCAATATTTAGAATTAGTTTTTTTTTTTGTCAATTTAATATAATATGCAAATCATTTATATTATAGCATAGTTATATTTGCTGGCGATGTAACTCCAGTTGATATAATGTGCCATGTGCCGGGTGTTTGCGAAGAGAAAAACATTCCTTATTGTTACACACCCAGTCGACAAGATTTGGGTAGTGCAATGGGTGTTAAACGAGGTTCCCTAATGGTTTTGGTCAGAGAGAATGACGACTATAAGGAACTTTATGATGAATTAAAAGAAGAAATTGGTACCTTACCTGTACCCCTATAAAATACATATTTATTATAAGTTCATTTTTTTTTTGCTACAAATATTGTAATTTTTATATAATAAATAACTATGTAGTTAGATATAATTTTAGTTTTTTATTTGTTATATAAAATAAAACTGGAGTGGCCTTCAGTCGACTTTCTTATCCTTTCACTATTTATATTATAATGATTCACCTTACGATTGCTATGAATATTTTACAATCTTATGTGAATAATATTTCATGCATTTTGAAGATATTGAAAAAGTAGTAAGAGTGAAGTTACTTCGGGTTAAATAGGAGGTGCACATCGAGGACATACTAATCTTAAGTTTTATAATTTTGTCTTTCGATAGTTTTGGCTCTAGAGTCTAGAGCGTTCACATGCAGACTGCATTCTGAAAATAGATTCGATTGAGGGAAAGTGAAAACGTGTATTTCCGTTATAATATCGAATTCGAAAATTTTCATGATTACGATACTTCCTTTTAGACTTCGTCCAAGAAAGTAAAAAAATGTATAACAAGAAATAGAAATACAGTGTTATCTATTTTTTTAATCTGGAGTGTACAGCACTCGACTTTATCATACATTATTCGAATATTTTATAATATTATACATGGTCTTATAAATTCATAACAATGGTAGACATTGCCATGAAATGATATTTATTGTGTGTTTACTAGGGAAACATTATAAGTAAAACGGCTATTTTAAAATGATACATTTTTCGAATTTAGAATTTAGTAAAAATGGATTCAGGAAATTTCGAAATGTATATTTCCATTAAAGTTTCAATGTCGATATTTTTTTTTTTTGTGATCACAAACCTTTTTCTTATACATAAGGTATAACAAAGTAAGCAAATATATATATATAGGCGTGTTTCTTCGCCAGTTTTGTGATTCAATCCAAATAATCATAGAAATAATATGATTCGCAAGGGGAAGGCGAAAGTCAGTTTCTGATCACAAAATGGAAGAGTAGGGATAACTAATAACGAACGAAGAAACGTGATTCTCATAATCATGATTAGTTAGATTGCGAATCAGAGTTCGAAGAAACACGCCTTATATAAGGCGCGTTTCTTCGCCAATTTTATGATTCAATCCAAGTAATCATAGAAATAGAATGATTCGCAAGGGGAAAAGGACTGCCAGTTTCTGATCGCAAAACAGAAGAGTAGGGATAACTAATAACGAACGAAGAAACGCGATTCTCATAATCATGATTACTTTTATTAGTTAGATTGCGAATCAGAGATCGAAGAAACACGCCTATCAGAGAATAATTATAATTAGATTGGCAACACTGATCAACCTATATATATATAAAAGAATAATTATAACTAGATTGGCAACACTGATTGACCTATACCAAATATTTAACGATAACCTCAAAACGAGAAATAGTGTAAAAATGTTGAAACTATTTGTAAATCTAAGAAATTATCAACACACAAGTATGTACTATTCCAAATATTAATTTCGCATTTTCATCTTTTTTGTTTGTTTTTTAGTCCAAAATGTATCAAAAACTTTCATAACCTCTACTAGTCAAAAACGTTTTAATTCAACAACAGAAGATATAAATAAGCCAAATTATGAAATGTCCAATCCATACGAAAAAGAAAGGATAAAATGTATTTTATGTCAGCTAAACATTTGTCCAGATTATAAAAATGTAAAATTATTGTCGCAATTTCAAAGTCCTTACACAGGACGAATTTACGGGCGGCATATTACCGGGTTATGTAGTAATAAACAAAAGCAAGTAGAACTAGAAATTCAAAAAGCACAAAGTGCTGGACTCATGGCGTACTACAACAAGGATCCTGATTTTCTGCAAGATCCAAATCTTTTCGATTCCGAAAACCCCATTAGACCCCATAGATTTTAATTAGTTTAAGTGTTTGCATTTGTATTATTTACATACTTTATAAAGGAATTGAAATATAAAGTTGTATTATTTGTGTAGCTCGGTTTAGATTATGCAATTACTGCATCAATAAAATATTCTGCAATTCTTGTTACTTTCTTTTACGAAGTAATAAGTAAGTCTTGTAATCATAAAAAATTTCGAACTTGATATTTGAACGGATATATACACGTTTTGACCTTCCCTGAATCGAATGTGACTATTTTCTGTGAACGCTCTAGGGCCAAAACTGTCGAACGTAAAATTATGAAACTTAAGACTTGTATATGCCCTAGATGTGCACCTCCTATTTTTGAAAAGAATATTCAAACCGGAAGTGCGCATGTTTATCTATACATTTTTTGTTCTATCTCCAATATCACTAGAACGGCTACACTTACGGCAAAAATAGTTTTGTTCATAATGAAAGATATTAATATTTCGCACAACTTTTGTTTGAAACATTTCTTCAAATAATTTACCAGTTGCGAGAAAAATGCTACGAAACATTATAAATATGTTGTTTACGCGTTGCCATGGATTCGCATGTAGCTTATAAAATCGAATCATCTGCTATTTTGACAGGAAAACAAAATAGAAACTCAATTAGATAAATGACATTTCAGGATATTACTGTAGAGTATTGGTTAGTTTGATAGCTGGTTTTGGTTATATATATATATATATAAATCTAGTGAAAACTGCGTAAAAGAAAGTCGAGTGCAGGCCATTCCAGATATACAATGCAAGTCTGTGTCAATTAGATAAATTACATTTTAGGATATTTCTGTAGAGTATTGGTTAGTTTGACTGTTTGTTTTGGTTATATATATATATAAAAGATTTAGATATATATATATATATATATATATCTAAATCTAGTTAAAACTGCGTAAAAGAAAGTCGAGTGCAGGCCACTCCAGATATGCAATGCAAGTCTGTGTCAATGTTGCATGAATAAAATCGCACATTTCAAAAATCGTCACACTTAATCACGTTGCACTCAAATAATATCATTTAGTTAAACGAGATATCAACAATCGAAGAACATGTGGTTACAGAGGAGGTAATGCGCAGCGCAATGCTGCCAACCAAATGATAAAGTTTGAAAAAATAGAGTTCGGTTATATTCTGAACAGACCTCGTACATAGCTAACGTTCACAGCAACAACAAAATTTATCATAAATTGTGTTAATTTTGTTGCTTGGAATGTTAGCATTGGTTGCCATAATACAAACTAGATTATTATTTGTAATTTTCTAATCTTAATTACTATTTGGTTCGCTGTGAATACAACTTTAATGAAGGCAAGTTGTGGTTGTTCGCGTATATTCTGTAAATTTGTTAATTAGAATGGAATCACTTGTATAAAGAGGAAAAAACAATATTGCTACTTATATTTATAGATTCTTGATTACAAATAACAAAAGATATGGTTTGGTAGGAAAAAATGAGAACAATGTATTTATCAATTAAATTAATTTATTGCAAAAAAATAATCTCCTTACACTTAGTAATGACTACAAAAACAAGAATTACTCAAAAATATCTTCCTCCTCATTATAACCAACTAAATCATTAGTAATTTTCATATTATGTAAAAGAGTGCCCATATCTATGTGGGAATTAGAATGCTCTTTTAAAACGAGGAGTAAATCAATGAGGGCTTCACGGCATCCACTTTTTATTTGTAATGTGATTTTTCTTAATTCCTGTAAATCGTGAGCTTTTTTGTACACTTGAAGCCGTTTCAATCTGTCTAGTATATCTTGTCGCTCTTTTAATCGGGCTTCGGTTGCTTTCATTTCTTGTTTTATCTGTTCAACATTCATCATACTGTCTATTGCGGTATTAAGAACAGCATTTGAGGTTGAAGCTATACTGTCATTCGTTGGGTTGGTCTAAAATTATTAAAAAATATTCATTCAAAATTGGCATTAATAGTCTTCAGTATAACGAAAAAACGCTATAACAAAGACCATTAATTTAAAATATAGTTTACCTGAGGTATACTAGTTTCCTTAATTTGTTGTTTAGCTTTATGCTTTCGAATCTTCTCACTCATTCGTCTTTTATCCTTCTTTCTGGCCTCTAATAATTCCCTTCTTATAATCGATTTTTCGTGTTCAATATCTTCACTCTTTTTATTCTTCTGAATCAACTCATTAACAGGGGAATTCCTTTCATCCTTCTTTCTTCCTTCTAATAATTCGTTTCTGATATTCAATTTTGCCAGTTCAATATTTTCACTACTTAAATTCTTTTCTATTGTCTCAGCAACAACTTCTTTTTTATTCTTTTTTAACTCACTAACCAGCTCCTTTCGTTCCTTTCTAACTTCTAATAATTCATTTCTGATATTCAATTTTTCTTGTTCAATATTTTCACTATTTAAATTCATTTCCATCTTCTCAGCAGCAACTTCTTTTTTATTCTTTTTTAACTCACTAACAAGCTCTTTTCGTTCTTTTCTAACTACTGATAATTCGTTTCTGATATTCAATTTCTCTTGTTCAATGTTTTTCGTGATCTCTTTTTCATTATTGATTGTTATTGTTTCTTTTTCACTCGTTTGAATCGGCTCAATAAGAGACTCATGTTTTTTGTGGTTTCTTATAGCCGATTCTTCCTTTTCAGTTTCGTTATTTAGAGTTTTTTCAATAACGGGCTCTGGTTTATGTTTCGTTCTTGTCTCAAATAGTGCATTTCGGAGAGCTATTTTTTCATTTTCGATGTTTTTATTTTTCTCTACAACGGACTCTTGCTTCTTATCCTTTGCCGCTAACATTACCATACTGAGAGTCGATATATTTTCGGGGTTGGTCACAATCGTCTCTTGTTTTTTATTTATTTTCCTTATTTTTTTTATATATTTCTCAACATCTTTCGTTGGCTCTAATATATCTGTACTGAGTACCGAGATATTTTCGTTCTTCGCAATCATCTCTTCTTTTTTATCTATTTTTCTTACATCCGTTTGATTTTTCTCATCAGCAAGCTCTTGCTTAGAATCCATCTCCTTTATTTCCGTACTAGGCACAGAGACATTTTCATGAATTATATTTCGGTTCTTCGTAATAATTTCTTCCTTTTTATATATTTTTCTTATATCTTTCTCATCAGATTTTCCCGTTAACTCAAAAATGCCCGAAATATTTTCGTACTTCGTAGTTGTCTCTTGTTTTTTATCGATTTTCCTTACATTCTTTACAGATTTTTCAACAGCGAATTCTTTGTTCTGATCCTCTAGCGCTGTGTTGCTTATATTTAGATTCTTCGCGAGCTTCGCTTGCATTTTATCTACTTTTCTGTCTTCTATTATTTCGTTTCTGTTAGTTAATTTTTTATTTTCATTTGTTTTTCGTATCTGTTCAGTAGCAGGTTCTATTTTTTTAACTAGATTTCCAAAGAGCGTTGTTTCATATTCAGTGTCGTCATTTTCACTGTTTTCTTTATCTGAAATTGATAAACAAGCATTGGTTGAAGTGTAATTTCGCCTTTCGAGTATCATAGATTTTTGAGACTCTGGTAATTTTGTACAGGTTTTAATCAACGCTGGAGCTTGTTGATTATCATCACTCTCAGTTGTTTTCATTTCCACATCATTATCATGAGATTTCACATAACTTACAATGTTACCCTTGTATATAATTGTATACGAAGTATTCTCTCGAATACGAATATGTTCCGTTTTATGAAATGCATCAACTAGAGGAGTGAATAATTTCTTTGCTTTCGCTTTATCGTCCGTTTTATTACTCATTGATGATTTTCGCCTTCTCGGTTTTACCTTAAAATCATCTTCACTGTCTGAATAATTTAATGATTGACTGGATTTTTCGGAATTATCTGATCTATTTGATGGTCCAGATTTTGTTGCATGTTTCTTGTGTTTGGCACTTGTTGATCTTTTACGTTTTTCTGTATGGTTTGAATCAGTACTAAACGAATCATGACTCATTAGTGAAGTATCTAAGGTATCAGTTGATTGTAATCTTTGTTTTCGAAAACCATCGGTTTTTCTAATACGTTGTATAGCTGTTGTGAACATCGATTTTTTCGTCAAAATTGATTTTACCAGTTTTGGTGATTTGCTTTTATTTAAAAAATCAAGTTCGGAATTAATCGATTCATCATCAGATAATATATTTGATTGTGAATTTACATCTAATTCTAGTAAATCTTTGATAGTATCTTGAGCGGCAGCAGAAGGGAATAAGGTTGTAGATTTTTTATGTTTAAAACCTAATGAATCAGCAAGATGCAAGTCTTTATCTAATTCTTGGGGTTGTGAAACATTTTTTTTCGGTTTTTTAACTCTTCTATTCTGCTTTTTTTGAACACTTTCAAGAACTGAATCTTTTGATTCAATCGAATGACCTTTATCTAAATTCTTAGTTTCTTTAAAAGAATTTTGCAATTCAGCATTTGATTTTGATTGTTTCATCTTATCTTTAGTTGAAGGTAAACTAACTGGAACTCGTGATTCCTTCACGGACCCAATTGATTCAATCGAAGAAAATTTTTCTTTATCCAAAATTGAACCTTTAGATTCAGCCACTGCTTTGATATATTCTAAATCGTTAAGGTTTGCAGGATTTACAAGTGATAGTATATTTTTAACAATTTCCCCCTCTGCATATTGAAATTCAGAAGAAGGTATTTCGGTAGATTGTTTAGGTTTTGTGCTTTCAGATTTTTTGTTTAATTGTATAACAGTTTTATGTGAATCGGGTATAATTTTTGTTTTTTTATGTTTTGAACTTACAAATTCTTTATTTGTTTGAATGTTAGTATTAGGTTCTTTTGTTTCTGTAATTAAATCTGAATGTTGTAATTCGGGTGGAAGTTTTGTTTTGCGTTTTAAATTTATTTTTGACTGTATTCGCATGTCTAATTCTTGTAGTTCTTTATTCCAATCTTCAGATTGAAAAGCATGTTTTTGGATTTGTTTCGGTTTTAAAGTAACGGGTTTTTCCCAAACTGAATGTTGTATTTCTGGTTTTGTAGACGTATTATGCTTTAAGCTAGAAGCATCTTGTTTCCTTTTTGCTTCAGTTTTAAATTTTTCCCAGACCGAACCTTGGGATTTTATGGTTTTCTTATGTTTTGCAGTGTTTAATTCGTTTGTTTCTGAATCCTGAGATTGAGAATGCTTAGTGGATGCATGTATTTCTTTTATGGAAATTGGAGTTAGATTTATTTGAAGTTCCTTGATTTTGTATTTTGTACTTTCACGTTTTTCCCACTCTGAATTCTCAGGTTTAGATAAAGTTAAAGATTTCTGTGTTTCATTCGCTGCAACTGCAGTTATATTGATATCTTGGTTTTTTGCAATATTTGTATTTGCTAAACTTTCGTGTTTTTCCCATCCGAATTTTTCAGGGTCAGCATACCCATAATTTATAAGTGGTAACACTGGAGGCATATCATGATAATGTTTCCTACTGCCTTTTGATTTTACAGTTGGGCGATATTCAGGTTTCGCCAATTCTAAATGTTCAGAAGTAAAATTTAAACTCGTCAAATTCTCATCTGGTTGTAAATCAGCATGGATTTCTGTCGAATGGTGAGATTCAGAAGAAATTGTTTTCTGTTTTGTACTGGTAGGATTTGGTAAAATAGTAACAGGTGCATTTATTTCTTTTACTAAATTTAAAGATGGTTGAAGATTCTCAGTTTTTAAATTTGCAGGGGTTTCTTGTTTCTCCAACACCTTTGATTGCAAATTTCCAAGTTTTGTACATTTTAGTTTTTTGCTAGTTGTAATTAATGGTTCATCACTATCCGATCCACTAGTACCTATTATGTTTTGTGGTATTGTTATTTCGTCTAACTCTCTAATTCCTTCATCGTTTTTAACATTGCATGAATCCTTAAAATTTTCATTCAGTCTATTTGATAACGGACTACTTAGTTCGTTGTTTTGCAAGTCCGAAGCTTTATTTTTTAAACTTAGTGAAACTTTACTTTTCCGTCTCTTAATTATTGGTGAATAATATACAGCATCATCGTCCTTAACACAATCATTGGACAATCGACTATGTTTTTCGGTTTCATTTGCAACAAAATCATCGATATTATTCAACGATGTTTGTAAATTAGGTGTTAATACATTTTTTTGATGTTTCAATGTAGATATATTTTCATTTGTTTTGGAGAATTTATTGAACTGGTCATCTACAGGACTATTTAGCGAAATCTCTGATTCAACATCGTTACTGGATTTAGTTAATAGTTCGATTTTCATTCCAATCGATTTTTTATGTTTAGGAGCAATTTTGTTTGGACTTTTCGATTTTTCAGATTCTTCTGAATCAGATATAGTATACGGACTACTAATTTTGATTTTGTTTAGATCAAGCTTACAAAGTAGCACACAAGGTGAAAGATTATGTGTTTTGTTATGCTCTATTGAAAGTTGCACTGGTTCTATAATATATACATTGCTTTAAATATATATATATATATATAACAATGGAGACATTAAAATGTTCAATAGGACATAGTAATAATGGGAGAAGGGAAACTTTGGATTTTTGGTAACGATCAAACTTAAAAAATAAAATAAGGTAAAGGAACGAATTGATGACACTGCTCCAATAGTTAACACAGTTTTAATAAATATCAATAAACAAGATTCGCTTTGCGATATTTGACTTAAACATATTTTTTTTTAACTTTTTTACCTCCCCTGAATCGAATGTGACTATTTTCGGTATAACGTCTGCGTCATTCTGTTTGCCAGAGACAAAACTAATCTTTAAAAATAATATTCTAACCGGAAATGCATGTTTACTCTATGCAATTTTAGACTTTTAGCCAATATCACTAGAACGGCTGCACTTATGGGTTCATAATGAAAGATATTAATATTTCGCACAACTTTTGTTTGAAATGTTTCTTCATAAAATGTACCAGCTACGGAAAATCTTAAATTTCTTATTTATGTTGTCATAGGCGATTGTATTTAATTAATCGAATGAACTATGCCTGACAATATTTAGACAAAGAAACAAAATAGACTTAAATAATTTGATATTTGACAACAATAAATCGACTGAGAACGTGTTTCGAACGTATTGGTTATTGAAAATAAATATTAAAAAACAGTATAATATAAAATACTATATTTGAATATATTGATAAAGTGAATATACAACTTTTATTTGAAATATTTCTTCAAAAAATGTACCAGCTACGGAAAATCTGAAATTTCTTATTTATGTTGTCATAGGGGATTGTATTTAATAAATCGTATGCACTATGGCCGACAATATTTAGACAAGGAAACAAAATAGACTTAAATAATTGGATATTTGACATCAATAAATCGACTGAGAACGTGTTTCAAACGTATTGGTTATTGAAAATAAATATTAAAAAACAGTATAATATAAAATACTATATTTGAATATATTGATAAAGTGAATATACAATTTTTATTTGAAATATTTCTTCAAAAAATGTACCAGCTACGAAAAATCTGAAATTTTTTATTTATGTTGTCATAGGCGATTGTATTTAATTAAACGTATGCACTATGCCCGACAATATTTAGACAAGAAAACAAAATAGACTTAAATAATTGGATATTTGACATCAATAAATCGACTGAGAACGTGTTTCGAACGTATTGGTTATTGAAAATAAATATTGAAAAACAGGATAATATATAATATTATATTTGAATATATTGATAAAGTGAATATGCAACTTTTATTTTTAATGTTTCTTCAAAAAATGTACCAGCTACGGAAAAAATCTGAAATTTCTTATTTATGTTGTCATAGGGGATTGTATTTAATTAATCGTATGAAGTATACCTGACAATATTTAAACAAGGAAACAAAATAGACTTAAATAATTGGATATTTGACATCAATAAATCGACTGAGAACGTATTGGTCATTGAAAATAAATATTAAAAAGCAGTATATATAAAATATTATATTTGAATATATTGATAAAGTGAATATGCAACTTTTATTTGAAATGTTTCTTCAAAAAATGTACCAGGTACGGAAAATCTGAAATTTCTTATTTATGTTGTCATAGGGGATTGTATTTAATTAAACGTATGCACTATGCCTGACAATATTTAGACAAGGAAACAAAATAGACTTAAATAATTTGATATTTGTTATTTGACATCAATAAATCGACTGAGAACGTATTGGTTATTGAAAATAAATATAGAAAAACAGTACATATTAAATATTATATTTGAATATATTGATAAAGTGAATATTAAAGAACAAATCTATATTTAATATTGAAGAAACAGTAATTGGTAACGTAATAAAATAAGCTAAATGATACAGTTTCAGAGTATTACTGTGGAGTATTGGTTGGTTTGACAATTTATTTGGGAAATATATTTCTAGTGAAGAAAGTATAAGAAAGCCGAGTGCAGTCCACTTTATTAAATATCTGTTAAACCAGCGTATTTCAAGTTTGTTCCAATATGGCATAATCGAGAACACCTTTTTATCATGAATATCTTACGTATTTAATTATTGCCTGCATTTTTATACAGAATGTGTCGTTTTTCGCAGCCTTAATTGAAAATATGGTGTTTCCCGCCAAAAGTACTTTGAACGCAACCTAATTTCTGCTGATATTTATTATTATATTGTTATAACTATTGGGGCAATGTACAAGTGAGCAACAATTAAAACAACAGTCGTAATAATTACCGGTTGCTTTGTTGGATATTCCCTTTTTTGGCGTAGTACTTTCTTTTAACTTTCCACGTAAAGGTTCACCAATAAAGGAGCATAGTTCCAAATCAATATCCGTATTCGATTCCGGAACATCATGTATTTTAGTAGAATCTTGCGGAGAGCTTCTAGGTGAATCAGGAAAATCAAACACACTTAATTTTTCAATCAATTCCAGCGATTTAGGTTTCGTTAATTCTTTCGAAAACGCACTGCTTGCACTTGTTTGAGACACATTTAGCAGTGGATTATTTGTGGTTTTCGAGCTGCTGCGAGTTAATCCAAGTCTTCTACAAGATGTGAACAACACTCTCTGTTTCTTGTTGACATTTGGTGTGTTGTTATTTTCCCCAGTAGTTCCACTTAAGGAAGGTTTGCGGTTTCGTTTCATAATAATTACTTATACACAAACTAGTTAATCAATTATCCATTGCTGTGATATAATTCACATTGCTCAACAATGTTTATTTGCAATAAGAAATGTGTTCACTTTTAAATAGATGTCAATAAAAAAAAATCACTTCAAAACTACCCAACAATGTTAATATACATTAGTTAATTATTAGATATTACGCAGTTATACCAACAATACTATAATTATCTCGTGAACATTTTTATATTTTTCTTCACAAAATAAAGATATAATTGTATTTTTTTTTTAATAAATTAAAAAGCATTAGTTCATCATACTAATAAGCATAGAAAAGTTTCATATATCGATGCAAAAAGGAATTTATTTTAAAGCATAAGTACTAATTTTTACAACATTGCCAACACTGGCATTGAGTAAACTTCATGTTGTGTGTACAAAGTCCTTGGTTAAGTGAACAACGCCACACAGTCACTGCAGCGTCGCCAACTGAAGAAAAATGTGCATATTTTTGTATTTTTGGGCATTTTTCGATATTTTCTAATTTCTATATGCATGAATTACTACAGTAAAAATACAAATATGCCAAATTTCTAATCAATTTACATATTAAATACTATTTAAAACTTTGTATATTCCGAAATTTGACCACTAATATCGAATTTCTCGAACTTGAAAAGCATTTTGAGAATAAATTAACAGTAAAATTGTTTATAATCGCTAATACTATTGAAATAATATTATTTTAAATCTTTAAAGTCAATTAGAAGCGAAATAAATTTGTAACCGGTTACTGTGATCCAAATTCGGAATACGTCTTAAATTTAGGGTATTTCCCTATATTCCGGAGATTTAGATTATTTTTATGTTGGCACCAGTATTTATTTTGCCAACCTAATAAAATACCCTAGATCTTTATTTCGTTCAATATGCGGTTTTAAGGCCCTAATTGTGTTTCATTTTGTATAGAATATCAATAATTAGCTATAAATATATAATATATAATATATATGACCGCTAATATCGAATTGCTCGAACTTGAAAAACATTTTGAGGATAAATTAGTAGTAAAATTGTTTATAATCACTAATACAATTGAAATAATATTATTTTAAATCTTTAAAGTCAATTAGAAGCGAAATAAATTTGTAACCGGTTACTGTGATCCAAATTCGGAGTACGTCTTAAATTTAGGGTATTTCCCTAAATTCCGGAGATCTAGATTATTTTTATGTTGGCACCAGTATTTATTTTGCCAACCTAATAAAATACCCTAGATCTTTATTTCGTTCAATATGCGGTTTTAAGGCCCTAATTGTGTTTCATTTTGTGTAGAATATCAATAATTAGCTATAAATATATATATATATATATATATATATATATATATATATATATATATATATATATATATATATATATCATTAATATAATTACCCAGAAACGTTTGTATGTATGTAAGTGAGTGTGTAAGTGTGTAAATTGGCACCCCCAGGGTGAAAGGCAAGACTCTTAACCACTGCACCATGGCGACTGCTAATAATTTAATAAAAAATAATCAAATAGTTTATACTGAAATAAAATAATCACTACTCTTCTGAAGTCTGCTTTGAAATAGACAAAAACGAATCAAACTTATTACTTTGTAAAAGAAAGTAAAAAGGAGTCGATTTTTTCTTTATTATTATTTGCGACGTGGAAATTTGTATTACTATTATAGTCAAACGATACAAACTGAAGAAAATCCGTGTAATTATTATTAAATTACATGAAAATTCGCAGTCAAAACTGACCTAGGTATACCATATGGGCACATGGTGCCCACGGGTACCCTAGTATATATATATATAAGTATCTAATTCCACTTAAGGTCTTATTTGATTTTAGGGGAAATTTTTGCCGTTTATGTGCTTTTTCTTAGACTTGGCAACATTGTCAGTCAGTGTTGCCAATGTATGTATGTTATAATAAATAATTTCTTAACCTAATTAATTAAATATATGAATTGACAGTTTATATTTTCCTTTAATAAATTCTATATGAATAGGTACATTTCTTAATTTTCTATTATTATAAACAATTTAATTTTGTTTAAATTATTTAAAGAATATCAAATATGGCAACGAAAGTAAAACCAAAGGAAAAATCAGAGATAATTGCGTACAGTGAGACAGCAATTAGAAATAATGCTTCTGTTGTTGAATACTGCCGTACTTCGATGGCCGCGTTATCGGGGAGCACGGCAGGTATAAAGTGTCTTTAGTCTGATTTATTCTTATTTAATTTTTAATTATACTTTATATAGGTTTATTGGGTCTAACAGGATTCTACGGATTTGGATTTTATTTTTTTGCAGTATTTGGTCTTTGGGCAATGTTGTTATTTAAAGCAGGTTCTACATGGAAGAAGTATTTCATGTCTCGCCGAAGTCTACTGACCGGAAGTGTCTTCAGTGGCATATTCACATATATTTTGTGTTGGACATTTATTTATGGAATGGTTCATGTTTATTAATATAATTTTTATTTTGTTATAAATATTCTTTTATATAATACGTGCATAATATAACACCTAATTTAATGGAAGCCTAATTCATTTTCTGTTAAATATATGTTTTTTTTTATATTGGCATACCATATTTCTATAAAAATTAGCGAATTCAAAAATTACTACAGTAGAATCCATATATTACGACTTCGTTGACTCAACCAATTTTTAACATGATTTTTTTTCGGCAAAAGTTTATAGAAAAGTTCCCCATAGGTAAGAAGGTGTGCATTTTATTTTTTCAATTGTCAATTAGCAAATATGTGTGTTCTACTTTCTTTTACCAAGTAATAAGTAAGTCTTGTAATCATGAAAAATTTCGAACTCGAGATTTCAACGGATATACCCGTTTTGACCTTTCCTGAATCGAATGTAACTATTTTCGGAATGACGTCTGTGTGTGTGTCTGTCTGTGAACGCTACTAAGCAAATACTGTAACGTTAAATTGTGAAACTTCAAACTTAAGAAACCGGAACTGCTTGTTTACTCTATGTATTTTTTGTTCTATTTCCAATATCACTAGAACGGCTGCACTTATAGCAGAATTAGTTATATAATGATAAAATATTAATATTTCACACAATTTTTGTTTTAAAAAATGTACCAGTTACGAGAAAACTGCTACGGAAAATCTTAAATATCTTATTTATGTTCCCATGTATTTGCATATAGCTTAATCAATCATATTATGATTTGTGCCCAGTCAATATTATGTTTTTATCTGGTAAAAACTACGTAAAAGAAAATCGAGTACAGGCCACTCTAGCTTTTTGAAATACACTCTGAATTAAAATATGTACAACTGTTTTATTTATTTAATTAATTGCCTGAAATTTGATAACGCAAGTATATTGTGGTCGCAGATTACGAATCTGACCTCAAAATCGGTCTAAAAACAAAATGGCGTCTACAAAATGAATATTTTATTCTATTTTTTCAGTCACTTTCATCCTTTAAAAACTACAATATTTCACTTTTTTGTATACTAAACTGCGTTTAGAAACCATAAATCAGATAGTTTTAAGCGTCGTCCGGTTATAACGACGTAAAGTCGCCGTTCCCTTGATCGTCGTTTTATACGGATTCTACTGTATTTATATTTATGGAATGAACAAAACTAAAAAATATAAATCTACTGAATGTATCTAAATATGATTCAAATATTTAATGTATTGTAATTATTCTCATAAATTGGCAATTTTGATCAGTGGTGGATAGAAACTACGTTATTAATCAGTTATTTAATTTATTTTCAAATTATTTTATCAATGTTATATGATTTTAAATATACAATGTAATAATTATGCTTATAATAAATTCATGTATAAGATTGTTCAAAACATTAAGCTTAAGGTCTATATAGAACCCCTAACAAAACCTATTTTTACTTTCTTTTACAAAGTAATAAGTAAGTCTTGTAATCATGAAAAAATTCGAACTCGAGATTTCAACGGATATACACGTTTTGACCTTCCCTGAATCGAATGCGACTATTTTCGGAATAACGTCTGTGTCTGTGAATGCTCTAGGACCAAAACTGTCGAACGTAAAATTATGAAATTTCAAACTTAAGCTTTGTATATGCCCTAGATGTGCACCTCCTATTTTTGAAAAGAATATTCAAACCGGTAGTGCATGTTTACTCTATGCATTTTTTGTTCTATCTCCAATACCACTAGAACGGCTACACTTACGGCAAAAATAGTTATGTTCATAATAAAAGATATGAATATTTTGCACAACTTTTGTTTGAAACATTTCTTCAAAAAATGTACCAGTTGCGAGAAAAATGCTACAAGACATTATATATATGTTTACGTTGCCATAGATTCGCATGTAGCTTATAAAATCGGATCATCTGTTATTTTGACAGGAAAACAAAATAGACTCAATTAGATAAATGACCTGTCAGAATATTTCTGTAGAGTATTGGTTAGTTTAACTGCTTGTTTTGGTTATACATATATATATCTAGTGAAAACTGCGTAAAAGAAAGTCGAGTGCAGGCCACTCCAAATATTTTATATAAATAACCGGAAGTAATGGTTTACTATTGCTACTTGTTCAATATCTCGAAAACGGCATGAGTAAGAGAATAAATGATTCCCGTAAAAGTTAGATATGCGAATTTCTAGCAACTTTAATGAAAAAGTACCATTTACTGAAAAATTCTTTTTAAATTAACGCTTCGTAGTAATAGTGGAATTTATTTTAAACCAATTAAAGATAGTGATAGTATAAGAAAGTGGAGTGAAGGCCACTCCAGCTTTTTGTATTATATATTTTAAATATACACGGTGGGCCCTAAGATTTCTACAAATTAGTTCTTTCAAATTGATTCCTTAGTTAAAATTAGGTCTATAAATTTTAGATCAAATGCTGGTTGCAATGGCGACTGACGAACGAAATTTTAGATCAGCATATTATGAAAAAGTAGGTTTTAGAAGTGTTGAAGAAAAGAAATCATTAGAGATTCTTCTGAAAGACAAACCACTGGACAAAGTTAAACTACGGCAATTTTGCTTGCGATTTTCTGTTCCAACAACATACAGAAATTTATTATGGAAGCTTTTACTAGGTTAGAGTAACGTTGCCATCTGTTGTTGAAATTTCTAACTAACATAATGGCGGCAAATTTTGAATTTGTTCATGCAGGTATTGTTCCTGTTCATATCGATTCTCATCCATTTATCATGGTGCAAAGATGCCAAGAATATAACGATTTAATTCATGCACTCCAAGTGATGCGATTAATTGATGTAAATACAACGAAAGCACAAATATTTTTTGCAATGTGGCTTCTAAAATCGGGCAAATTAAGATTTGATACAAATATTCATCAGGTAAATAAACATACGTACAATTTAGAAAACTGGAGTGTTCTACACTCAACTATTTTCTACTCCTAAAATTGTATTACTTTTGTTATAAATTGAATCCAAAAATATATATATATAACTCATATTTTTGGATATTAGTCGTCGCTCGTAAGACCCAATTTATGCCCTCTACTCTACTCTGAAGGTGTCGGAGCAATTTACACCAAATTTGATATATATATTAATTAGAATCCTATTTTAATCCGCTCGCAGTTTAAATTTAATCACTCGTTTACTTTTCGAGTTATAGTGCCCTAAAATGTGGAGCCCCCCTTAATACTACTCTTATAAAAAAAAATTAACGCTCGCAGTTTAAATTCAATCACTCGTTTACTTCTCGAGTTATAGGGCCTAAAAATTTTACTAAAAATTCTAAAATATATATAACTCATATTTTTGGATATTTGTCGTCGCTCGTAAGACCAAATTTATGCCCTCTACTCTGAAGGTATCGGAGCAATTTACACCAAATTTGATACACATATTAATTAGAATCCCATTTTAATCCGCTCGCAGTTTAAATGCAATCACTCGTTTACTTCTCGAGTTATAGGACGCTAAAATGTGGAGCCCCCCTTAATACTGCCCTTATAAAAATAATTAAAACACCCAACAATTTTACTAAAAATTCTAAAATATATATAACTCATATTGTTGGATATTAGTCGTCGCTCGTAAGACCAAATTTATGCCCTCTACTCTACTCTGAAGGTATATGAGCAATTTACACCAAATTTACTACACATATTAATTAGAATTCCATTTTAATCCGCTCGCAGTTTAAATTCAATCACTCGTTTACTTCTCGAGTTATAGGGCCCTAAAATGTGGAGCCCCCCTTAATACTGCCCTTATAAAAATAATTAAAACACCCAACAATTTTACTAAAAATTCTAAAATATATATAACTCATATTTTTGGATATTAGTCGTCGCTCGTAAGACCCAATTTATGCCCTGTACTCTACTCTGAAGGTATCGGAGCAATTTACACCAAATTTGCTACACATATTAATTAGAATTCCATTTTAATTTGCTCGCAGTTTAAATTCAATCACTCGTTTACTTCTCGAGTTATAGGGCCCTAAAATGTAGAGCCCCCCTTAATACTGCCCTTATAAAAATAATTAACGCTCGCAGTTTAAATTCAATCACTCGTTTACTTCTCGAGTTATAGAGCCCAAAAATTTTACTAAAAATTCTAAAATATATATATAACTCATATTTTTGGATATTTGTCGTCGCTCGTAAGACCAAATTTATGCCCTCTACTCTACTCTGAAGGTATCGGAGCAATTTACACCAAATTTGATAAACATATTAGTTAGAATTCCATTTTAATCCGCTCGCAGTTTAAATTCAATCACTCGTTTACTTCTCGAGTTATGCGGCGCTAAAATGTTGATAGTGAAGTCCGCTGCTCGCATATATTACTTATTAGGCGAGTTGAACGCATAGGTGCGTTGTACCTAAGCCTGTTTTTAATATTCTAGACGGAACATAGATTTATAGCAATCGCACAGTCGTTATTACAAATGTTTGAAGATGACATTGATGTATTTTGGATGGCCAAAGGGTTCAATGAGATAATCGATCAATTCGAACAAGATGTACCGAAACTAATAGATCGAACATATTCTATGTTAGAGAAAGAAGATTTTCATGTTTACAAACATTTTCATGATAAAGGCATTATAAATGCCTTGCCATTAAATCTATGGTTTTGCCAATGCTTCGCTGGGATAATAAACGATACAGCTTTGGCCAAGTAAATAATTTATAAAATTTAGTTGATTGAAATATTTAAATTTTCTTTTATTATATATATAGAATTTGGGATAAATTATGCGGTGGCTCTTATAAAATATTAGTTTTTGTTGTATTTGTTACGTTTACTACGTTAAGGCATAAATTTTTAAAATGCCATGATTGCGATTCTGTAATACAATGTATTAAAGGAGTAAGTATATATTTATACTTAAATTTATTTATTGTATTAAATAATATATGAATATTTTAATTTAGGTAACTGAAGAAACTGCTGAAGTAATTGCAAATAAAGCAATAGAACTTTGGCAACAACAAGGTATTAGTTCTCTGACTATTCAAGATTCTCCACATCCTACGAAAATTAAAAATTAATATAAACTATGATTATTAATGTAATGTATATAATATTTGAAAATTAAAATATATAATAAGCAACTTCTATCACAGCTAAATATATAACTTATTTATTCAATATGTTTCGAGCCATTTTGCTAGAGAATACAATTATTTTTACTTTCCTATAAGTAATGTATAGGAGAAACTATTGTTATCACAAAAAAAGACCTCGAAATTTAAATAAAAATATTCGTTTTGAGGGTCTTTGAATCCGTTTTGCCTATTTTCTCAATTACATGAATGTGTTGAAGATTCGGTCGTGTGTCTGTAGCATTCTCGGATCAAATAATTTAATTAACAAAAAGTGTTTGTCTTGTCGCCCGGATTCCAAAAAATATATATAACATATATACTCGTCGCTCGTAAGACCAAATTTGTGCTCTCTACTCCTATGAAGGTAGCGGACCGATTCACACCAAATTTGCTACACATATTATTTGGCATCCCATTTGAATCCGCCCGCAGTTTAAATCCAATCGCACCTATACTTCCCGAGTTACAAGGCCCCAAAATTTAAAACCCCCCTTAATACTGCTCTTATAAAAATAATTAAATCTCTCAAAAATTTTACTAAAAATTCTAAGATATTTTATATCTACAAGATTTTTTCATATTTTTAACCCAAAGCCCGAAAAAAATTATTAAATATTATAATTTTAAATATGCATTAAACATTTTTTTATCAATATAATCTACAAAATATTGTAAACCTTTTTATATCAATAACATTTTTTCAAATTGTTAACCAAAAGGCCATAATAATTAAAAACCACTGCTCGCAACGCATTGGTGCGTTTTACGCGTACCAAATCTTGTTTATATTAAAATAATTTGCAAAAAATGGTAAGACTTTATATTAATAACATTTTTTCAAATTGATAACCAAAAGGCCATAATAATTAAAATCTGCTGGTCGCATCACATATTTTACTTATAAGTCGAGCTAGACGCATAAGTGCGTTGTACCTAAGCTTGTTTTTGAAAATGATATTACAATTGGAAGTGCTAGTTTACTCGTGTCATTTTCTAATTATCTCGATAACGACACGAGTTTGAGAAAAAATGAGTCTTATAAAAGATAAAGATATTAACATTTTTAGCAACTTTTGTTTGAAAAAAAATTATTTTACTGTAAAATCGCAATATATTATTTTATGGCAATGGTAGAATATTCAAAACACGATATAGCTAGAAAGTATAAGAAAATCGAGTGAAGGCCACACCAGATCATTTATTTTTAATACATATATATATATATAAATATTTATTTTTATTTAGCTTTATGTATTTATACATTTGTAAACGTATGAATTGTATCTTTTCCTTGTTCGAGGAAACCTTGAAAATACCAGAAACCACTTGATTTTACTTATAAAACAATTAAATGATATCAGTTCGAAAACAAAAGATTAATCAAATAGATTTACGATAACTTATTAATAACAAATGGCAAAACTATCCTTGTAAAAAATTAAAAAATATAAGAATAAATCCTTCACTTGTTACGTGGCAAGTGGCATTCACTACTAAAAATGCATATTTTATAACTAAACATTCTAATAATAATAATATAAATTTATTCAATATAGAGAATATACGCTATAATGTATTGTAATTCTATAAAAATTCCAATGAATAAATATAGTATTTATGCAAAGTGATAACAAATAACCTAAAAATTATTTGTTTACACTAAGGTTAGCCATTAATTTGCATTTTTTTATGTTTATCTTTTTTAAATATCAATAAATGTTATCAACATTCATAAATTATTTGTTTTAGGAACTAAAACATGTTCATCCAAGTATCTATAACGTACTAAAATTATGATATTTTGTTGAATAAACAAAAAAAAACGCATAAAAATGACTGCAGATAATTTATTAGCGACTTATGTACGAATTGCCATTGTTGTATCTTTATATTGGTAAGAACACGTATGAAAATAATATGTTTCCGGTTTCTTTTGTGTATTAACCTCACTTTAATTACAGGATAGTTTCTATTTGTACTGTGTTTATTAATAAAACACTTTTAAGTACCATAAATTTAGACGCTCCATTGTTTATAACATGGTATCAATGTTTAACGACAGTATTTATTTGCCATATTATGAAATTTTTAAATCGATATTTTCCCAACAAGATTAATTTCCCGGAAACAGATCCATTTTGTTACAACAATATGAAAAAAGTAAGAAACTATAGGACACGATACTATCCTGCTATTGGCTCACATATTTTATTTCACGCCCCCAAAAATTAACTAGCAATTTTAATTTTACGAAGTATACTTAGGGAAAACGCACTTATGCGTCCAGCTCGCCCTTTGGATAGAATCAGAAAAAACAATTAGCGAGAATAACAAAACAAAGCTTGAAATGCCATCTATTGCTGGCTAGAATAACAATTATTTTTACGTTTTTTAGATTTTTTGCGCTTAAAATCTGAAAAAATGTTATAGATACAAAAAGTCTTACAATTATTTGTTGATTTTTTAAAAATACTAAAAAAAAAAAAGAAATGGTGTAAATTTGAAAATACAAAATTATAATTTTTAATAATTTATTATGGCCTTTGGGTTACCAATACACAAAAATCTTGTAGACATAAAATATCTTAGAATTTCTTGTAAAATTTTTGAGTGTTTTAATTATTTGTATAAGGCCCGTAATAAGGGGGGCTCCAAATTTTGGGGCCCTATAACTCGGGAAGTATACGGGCGATTGAATTTAAACTGCGAGCGGATTTAAATGAGATTCTAATTAATATGTGTAGCAAATTTGGTGTAAATTGCTCCGGTACCTTCAGAGGCACAAATTTGGTCTTAC
Source organism: Leistus spinibarbis (assembly GCA_933228885.1). Taxonomy (NCBI): domain Eukaryota; kingdom Metazoa; phylum Arthropoda; class Insecta; order Coleoptera; family Carabidae; genus Leistus; species Leistus spinibarbis. Next base: position 2,878,295 of record OW121793.1, read on the forward strand.
GTACGAGCAATCGACGACTAACATCCAAAAATAAAAGATATATTTTTGGATTCAATTTATAACAAAAGTAATGCATTGAATTTAAACAGCAAGCAAATTTGGTGTAAATTGCTCCGGTACCGGTTTTAATTATTTTTATAAGGGCAGTATTAAGGGGTGTTCCACAAATTTTGGGGCCCTATAACTCGGGAAGTATACGGGCGATTGGATTTAAACTGCGAGCGGATTCAAATGGGATGCCAAATAATATGTGTAGGAAATTTGGTGTGAATCGTTCGGGTACCTTCAGAGGAGGGCACAAATTTGTCTTACGAGCGAGCGAGCGTCGAATAACATCCATGTATATAAGTTATATATTTTTTGGTAATGGATTTTTTGATCTGAAGATGCTACAGACACACGACCGAATGCTGTAGCTTCTTCGGTACTTCGTACGGGGAGCTTAAAACCTCGACATCTTTATGAAAATATACATTTTTAGAGTCCTTGAATCCATTTTGACTATTTCTCAATAACATGTTTGTGTGAACACCTAAATTTTTTTTTGAATATATAAATGTAATGTTTTGAATACAATATTTGTATATTCTGGAAGGAAAACCTCTTATTTTTGAAAAGGATATTAAAGCTGGAAGTGCTAGTTTACTCGTTTTTTAATTATCTCGAAATCGACACGAGTTAGAGAAAAAATGAATACAAGATTTGTATATCCGGGAAGGAAAACGTCTTATTTTTGAAAAGGATATTACAACTGGAAGTGCTAGTGTACTCGTTTTTTAATTATCTCGAAATCGACACGAGTTAGAGAAAAAAATTAAAGATATTAAAATTACTAGGAAATTTGTTTGATATGTTTTTAAAAACTGTTAAAACCATATCAAATAAACAAGATGTAAAAAAAAAAACTGCAAATTATATAATTAAACACAGAGAATATACGTTATAACACCATGAAAATATTGTAATTCTATAAAACTACAATGAATAAATAGTGTTATAAAATCATTTTTTTCGACTAAGGTTAGCCATTAAATTTTTCATTTTTATGTTAATTCCTTTAAATATTTAATGATTACCATTCATAAATTTAGCTACAAAAACAAAAAATTGCTTCAAAATATCTAGTTTTCGTTGTTTACACAAAAAAAAATAAACATAAAAATGCCTGCAGATAAATTAGTAACGACATATGTACGAATTGCAATTGTTGTATATTTATATTGGTAAGAACACTTATTTTCCGATTAATTTCATGCAATAATCTCATTATCTTAAATTTTGATTACAGGATAGTTTCAATTTGTACAGTTTTTATGAATAAAACACTGTTAAGTCATATAAATTTTGACGCCCCATTATTTATAGCATGGTATCAATCATTAACGACAGTATTTATTTGCCATATAATGAAAATTTTAAATCGATATTTTCCAAAAAAGATCAAATTTCCGAAAACTGATCCATTTAGTTTCAAAAATATGAAAAAAGTAAGAAACTATAGGACACGATACTATCCTGTTATTAGCTCACATATTTGATTTCGTTAGCCCCTAAAAGAAAACTAACAATTTTTATTTGAAAATATCTGGAGTGGCCTGCACTCAACTTTCTTTTACGCAGTTTTCAAATATAGATATATATATATATATATATATATATATATATATATATATATATATGAAACTAACCAATACTCTACAGAAAAATCCTGAAATGTCATTTATCTAATAGAGTCTATTTTGTTTTCCTGTCAAACAAGCAGATGATCCGATTTTATAAGCTACATGCGAATCCATGGCAACGTAAACAACATATTTATAATGTTTCGTAGTATTTTTCTCGCAACTGGTACATTTTTTGAAGAAATGTTTCAAACAAAAGTTGTGCGAAATATCTTTCATTATGTATATAACTATTTTTGCCGTAAGTGTAGCCGTTCTAGTCATATTGGAGATAGAATAAAAAATTCATAGAGTAAACATGCACTACCGGTTTGAATATTCTTTTCAAAAATAGGAGGTGCACATCTAGGGCATATACAAGTCTTAAGTTTGAAGTTTCATAATTTTTCGTTCGACAGTTTTGGCCCTAGAGCGTTTACAGACACACACACACACACACACACACAGATAGACAGACGTCATTCCGAAAATAGTCACATTCGATTTGAGTTCGAAATTTTTAATGATTCCTAGACTTACTTATTACTTCGTAAAAGAAAGCAAAAATTGAGCTGGTATACTAACTCTCGATTAGGACGATATGAATTAATACAAAATTGCTTTATTTTGTTATAAATGCATGCTAGAGTGCCATGAAACCATATCAAAATGTGTAGTAACTAGGGAAACGTAACCAGGCCATTTTCAAATGCGATTTTTCAGAAAATGGTTAAGTTTTGCGAAAAACTTTTCTAACAAATGTTACTTGAAATTGTAATATCTTCAAATATTATGCGACTCACTTTTCTCTAACTCTTGCCATTTCCGAGATATTGAAAAAATACCCAGAGTAAACTGTTACTTCTGGATAAGATATTGTTTTCAAAAATAGATGCACACTCGGACCATATTAAAGCTTTATAATTTTACCTTCAACAGTTTTGGCAAACAGGTTTCACGTATAGATTTAATTTCAAAAATAGTCAAATTCGCTCAAAAGTGGCCAAATGGTGTAATTCTGTTAAAATCTCAAGTTTGAAATATACCGTGATTACAATACTTCCTTATATACATTCGCATACGTAAGTAAAGCACGAAAACAAATTAGTTGCATATACGCATGCGCGCGTAACATAACAAAAACGAACTAGTTCGGCTAACTTCGTTTAATTAATTTCTATACAACAAATTTTAGCTTATCTATATTATAAAATGTATAATATCAATTATACAGCAAATTAGGATAAATTTGTGAGTTATAGCAGGAGTCACAAAAATATATTATCTATAAATAATATGAATTTCTAATTATTTTTTCTTAGGTATTACCGCTCTCTGTGATGTTTACGGCTATGATTGCTACAAATAATTTATGCTTAAAATACGTTTCTGTTGCATTTTATTATATAGGCAGATCATTAACGACAATATTTAACGTTTCGCTAACTTATATGATACTAGGAGAGAAAACTTCTTGCAGAAGTGTTGGATTTTGTCTTATAATTATTATTGGTTTTATTATGGGAGTTGATCAAGAGAATTTGGCAGGTATATAACATAACTAATAATAGGCGGGTTCCTTTCAACTTTCAGAACTGAGTTAATTCATACTGAATTTATATAAAAATGCACCATTCATATCTTATATCAAATTGTTGTTTTCCCTTTGTTTCAATTTCAGTACTAAATTATTTGATCTCAGTGCGATTCTCTCAAAATTAACGAATAACCGTTAATAGTAAAAGGAAATTAATTTTATATAATTTTTGGAATTAGTTTTCCCAGCATTATATGCTTATTTCTACTTTGCGACATTGAACGTTTACGCGCACGCACATACAACAGGGATTATTTATTTAAATAGTCTCGGGACAGTTGAAAAGAAAATGCGAAATGTTTACATTCATAATTAATATTTAATCCTTTTTCAGGTAGTTTATCTGTGAGTGGAACCGTTTTTGGTATTTTAGGTTCTTTAGCATTATCTCTTTACTCGATTTATACCAAACGTGTGTTACCATTTGTAAATTATGAAGTGTGGCTTCTGTCTTATTACAATAATTTATATTCTATTGTAATATTCATTCCACTGATACTTATAAATGGAGAACTTACCGAAATATATAATTATGTACATATCTTTGATTATTATTTCTGGTTTATAATGACTGTTGGAGGCGTATGTGGATTTTCAATTGGATTTTTAACAACTTTACAAATTAAAGTAAGTTATTATTATATCAAATTAAAGATGCAAGCGTTGGGGATATTCCTAGACTGAAACATTCGGCTATCTTCGTACGAAGAAGCTAAAGCATTCAGTCGTGTGTCTGTAGCATTATCGAATCAAAAAATTTCAATAACAAAAAGTGTTTGTCTCGTCGCCCTGAATCCAAAAATATATATAACTTATATACTTGGATGTTAGTCGTCGCTCGTAAGACCAAATTTGTGCCCTCTATTCCTCTGAAGGTACCGAAGCGATTTGAACCAAATTTGCTACACATATTATTTGGCATCTCATTTGAATCCGCTCGCAGTTTAAATCCAATCGCCCGTATACTTCCCGAGTTATAGGCCCCCAAAATTTAAAGCCTTCCTTAATACTGCCCTTATAAAAATAATTAAAACATTCAAAAATTCTACCAAACATTCTAAGATATTTTATGTCTACAAGATTTTTTCATATTGTTAACCCAAAGCCCGAAAAAAATTTAATAAATATTATAATTTTGAATTTTAAAATATACACTAAAATTTTTTTTTATCAATATAATCTACAAAAAATTGTAAGACTTTTTATATTTATAACATTTTTTCAAATTGTTAAGGCCATAATAATTAAAAACCACTGCTCGCAACGCATATCTAAAGGCGAGTTCTACGCATTGGTGCGTTTTACGCGTACCAAATCTTGTTTATAACAACATTATGGCCTTTTGGCAAACAATTTGATAAAATGTTATAGATATAAAAAGTCTTACAATTTTTTGTAGATTATTTTAATAAAAAGAAAATTAGTACATATTTTAAAATTCAAAATTACAATATTTAATAATTTGTTTCGGGCTTTTAGTTAACAATATGAAAAAATCTTGTAGACATAAAATATCTTAGAATTTTTTTTAGCATTTTTGAATGTTTTAATTATTTTTATAAGGGTTGTAATAAAGGAGGCTCCAAATTTTGGGGCCCTATAACTCGGGAAGTATACGGGCGATTGGATTTAAACTCCGAACGGATGCAAATGGGATGCCAAATAATATGTGTACCAAATTTGGTGTGAATCGCTCCGGTACCTTCAGAGTAGAGTGCACAAATTTGGTCTTACGAGCGAAGACTAACATCCAAGTTATATATATTTTTGGATTCAGGGCGATGAGACAAATACTTTTTGTTAATGACATTTTTGATCCGAGAATGCTACAGACACATGACCGAATGCTTTAGCTTATTTATTAATAGTCAATGTATCCTTGTCTAGTTTTGAATTTTAAAATTTGTCATCTCAATAACAACTATGAATTTTTGAAAAAATAAGCAAAAACTTGAAAATCGAAAACTAGAGAAGGCATTTTAATATTGTAGTAAAGGAGTTTTAAGGGTTCGACGAAACCTAGTTTTGTTATGTTTGTAGCAGTTAAGGGGATTCCTGTTAAGCAGACAACTATTTTGAAATAATTCTAAAACGTTTAGTAATTTCTGGAATATATTTAATAATTTATTTAGAAATGAGAATATTTTTTTTTTTAGGTCACTTCTCCATTAACACATAATATATCGGGAACTGCTAAGGCCTGTGCACAGACAGTTCTAGCGTCATATTGGTATCAAGAATCAAAATCATTTTTGTGGTGGTTTTCCAATTTGATTGTACTATTTGGTAGTGCTGGTTACGCACGAACAAAACAACTCGATATGGAAAAGAAACATTTAATCGCTAGTATTAATAAAAATGAAGCAGTTTGATAATAATGTATATTTTTATTTCTGTATTTTTATTATTGTAAACATAATAAAGTTTCAAGGAGATTTCTATAAAGCATAAAAACGGATATTTTTTTCATATAAATTAGTTGGTAAAAATTATAACAAGAGATAATTTTCTAAGGCGGTAGGGACGGTAGGGTAGATATTGATATAGAACTATATATATATATATATAGTTGGCAACACTGCCGCATTGTATACACTCCGTATGTAGTTGTAGCTGTCTCATAGATAAGTGGTGAGCTGATTGTGTTTGCAGGAGTAAAAATAAAATTGTTAATTAATTCAAACAAACGCTGTGTGTGTGTTTTACTGACATTTATAGTGTTTTATCTAAAAAGAAATTATCAGTGTGGTATGATATGCATATTTTATCAATCGATTGTTTCTGTCAGGTGTTTAAACTTTAATGAACGAATGTGTATGCATTATTTGTCAAAATTCCTGCTGTGTATTAATATATTTATTTCCGAATAGAATTTATTTCATAATAAACAATTCGGAGATTCATATGAATTATTTATTTATATAAAAACACCAAATGTGCATACGGTATTTAATCGGAATTTTTAAATATATATTTTTGCAAATCAATGTTTTTGGACGGCGTTTAAATGAATTTAGGTTTCAGTTAGTTTTGTTTAATTAAAACATATATTTGTTTTTTAAGTCACATGATAGATAAACGATGTAGAACAAAGACGTCATTTCATTTTTCTGTACATGTTTATTATGCATCTAGAATAACATTATTTAGGTTTATTGTGTCTGAATAACAGGTTATAATTCAATCAAGTACATATTTATTTTACGTTGTAAAATAAATGTGTTTGGTTCAACTACGTTTCTCATTTTGTTGTAATGCGATGTTTATATTTGCTGCATAAAAACATAATATAAATGAAATTAATCATACAAAGGATTGTCAATTGCAGTTAAAGCTGACTGACCATCTCTTTGTTTGCTTGGGCATGAAATAATTAAATTTAACAGATGGAATTAAAGAATTTATCAGTTTATTTTAATCTAAAAACAAATTGGTACAGCACAATAACAACTCGCATTTATTTTACGCGTACGATGCATGCTTCAAATATATACTATATTTGCTATTTTTATACACTATTATCAAATATATATACTTGTTATTCATTTATTTTATGCATAATTAATATTATTTACATAAATATTTGGTGTATACAATCTACAATATTTGCTAAAGGGTTTAGGCACGTTTACTTACTTACTTTTTTTTTTTACCGTGGCTGTTTATTACTATATTTGGCAATACTTTATTTCCTGGTCTAACAAAGGATTTTTTACTTTCTTTTAAAGAGTAATAAGTAAGTATTGTAATCATGAAAAATGTCGAACTCGAGATTTCAACGCAAATAAACGTTTTAACCCTCCCTGAATCGAATCTGACTATTTTCGGAATGACGTCTGTCTGTCTGTATGTATGTCTGTGTGTGTGTGTCTGTATGTCTGTGAACGCTCTAGAGCCAAAACTGTCGAACGAAAAATATGAATATTCAAATTGGTAGTGCATGTTTACTTTATGAATTTTTTGTTCTATCTTCAATATCACTAGAACGGCTACACTTATGGCAAAAATAGTTATGTTCATAATAAAAGATAGTAATATTTCGCACAACTTTTGTTTGAAACATTTCTTCATAATTTGTACCAGTTATGAGAAAACTGCTACGAAAAAACTCAAATATCTTATTTACGTTGCCCCATAGTGATACGTACACTTGGGACAAATTTTATTATTTTTAAATCGGATCAACCATTAGTTACATCATTTGTTTCTTGTTTATTGAAAACAAACAAGCATTACATTGACAGTTAACTGTATGAATATTTAAAATAGTGATTTCTTATTAGAATAAATTGTATCAGGTAAATTATTATAGAATCAATTTATATTATATATTTGCTGACATAATTAATTAACAATGTCAGAGTTTTACTGTGAAATTTGACTGTTTAAGAGTGAATACGATAAGTACTTCAAATTCAGATCCATTATAAATTGGTATAATTATCCAGTTATTCATTATATTATATTATTATCATTATATTACATATATATATATATATATATATATATATATATATATATATATATATATATATATATATATATATATATATATATATACACATAAAAGAAAGTTGAGTGCAGGCCACTCCAGATATTTTTTAAATCGGATCAACCATGAGTTACATCATTTGTTTCTTGTTTATTGAAAACAAACAAGCTTGACTTTGACAGTTATCTGTATGAATTAATATTTAAAATATTGATTTCTTATTAGAATTAATTGTATCTGGTAAATTATTTATATCATATATTTGCTAACATAATGAAATAACAATTTCAGAGTTTTAGTGTGGAGTTTGACAGTTTAAGAGTAAATACGATAAGTACTTCAAATACAGATCCATTATAAATTGGTATAATTCTCCAGTTATTATTAAGTTATAGTAATTTAATTTGAATTTTCATTTTATATTGGTCAGCAAAAGATTTTGTTATCACTTAATAATAATAAGTATTATCTGCGCCTGTTTTTGCCAGGGAAACAAAATAGACATTTCAGAGTATTCCTGTAGAGTATTGGTTAGTTTGACCGTTTGTTTGAGATTATATAAATATATATATATATATATATATATATATATATATATATATATATATATGTAGACAGTTTGTTTGGGATATATATGTATATTAATATCTATCTATTGAAAACTACGTAAAGGAAAGTTGAGTGCAGGCCACTCCAGATATTTCTTGTACAAAAACAAATTTACTTGCATAGTTTAGATTTCTAAATAAGGGGCGAAAATTTTGTGCGATTATTATAATAAATTAAAATACATATTTGTAATGTCATTGACCTATGAACTATGATTCAAGTACACAATAGCCATGATGACATTGAAGTGAAAATCTTTGTTATCTTGCACTATGGTACAGTGCAATATAACTATTAACATGTCTGCATACAAGTGCATAGTATTAAAAAAAAAAAAAAACACATGAAATTATACATGTATTCAAATCGTAACAAAGAGGCATCAAATTACAGTTTATATATGCAGTAGACGGTATAATTTATGTATCATTAAATTGATGATAATTTTTGGGAAAAAAATAATCGCGCACTTATTAAATATCTATAATTTGCTTAATTATTCTCTAATGATTTAATTACTTTATCGTTCTGGACTAAAATTAGAGATTATATTTCTTTTGACATATATAGTTTTTCGAAGAAAATATTAACTTTAGTTTATAGTTTACACACGCGACAGTCGTGTATAACCGGAAGTACATGTTCCAGGCGGAACTTGATATATTTTCGGTTTTATTTATATATAATTACACTAAAAGCACCCATTCCGGACTCGTTTTTTTTTAACCACTCGCAAATTATTTTACTTCGCAACGCAGTTGTTTCTATATATATATATATATAAATAAATACAAAGTTTATTAAAATTTCGCACCTTTGTCCGGAAAGGGTTAAGAAATAAAGGATTGGTTGCTAAAACATTACGGACATTAGACATTATAATAAATGTATTTTATTCCAACCTTTACAAAGTTAAAATATATCACATTTTTAGAAAAAAACAGGAAGTAAAGTTGAATAAATAAAAATAGTTATGAATGAGATGTATAAAAAGAATTTGCGATAACATTTTATAGAATATGTGTTTTGTATCCATGAATTTATGTATAATTTGCTCATCGTACTTTATGAATAGTTTTCGGTTGTGTATCTGTAATATTCTCAGAGTTAAAACGCATTTGTAACAAAATGCGTTACATGTTTTGCTAATTTCGAAAATAATTATGACTCATATACTTCATATATACTTGGATATATGTCGGTCGATTTTTGTACTTATAATATTAGTTCCCGGTAAATTAAAAATCCAATAACACTTTAAACTCCCCTGTTAACTTTGAAGTACCAAAGAAGCTAAAGTATTCGTGTATCTGTAGCATTCTCGGATCAAAAAGTGTTTGTCTCATCGCCCTGAATCCAATATATATATATATATATATATATATATATATATATATATATATATATATATATATATATATATATATATATATATATATATATATATATAACTTATATACTTGGATGTTAGTTGTCGCTCGCTCGTAAGACTAAATTTGTGCCCTCTACTCTGAAGGTACCGGACCGATTCACTTCAAATTTGCTACACATATTATTTGGTTTCCTATTTGAATCCGGTCGCAATTTAAATTCAATCGCCTGTATACTTCCCGAGTATTAAGGTCCCAAAATTTGGAGCCCCCCTTAATACTGCCCTTATAAAAATATTTAAAACACTCAAAAATTCTACTAAATATTCTAAGATATTTTATGTCTACAAGATTTTTTCATATTGTTAACTCAAAGCCCGAAAAAAATTATTGAATTTTAAAATATGCACTAAACTTTTTTTGTAATTGTTTAAAAAGAAACCAAAGGTTGTAATAATTAAAAACAATTATTTTTAAATTTAAAACATGGCAAGCGCGTAGTGTGAGGGGAAGTCGCTCGTATCGCACAGTAATTAGGTAGTATCAAAGAGTATTTAATTAATATCTGATTAGATATATAACTAATATTCTATCGGTTCAGAAATTAGTTTTTATATTTTTTTTTAACTCCACGAAGATTTATTATACAGTGTACGGTGAGCTGGAGGCATTATTGCATGCGTTAGTGCATATTATTTTTTAATAAATGTTTATTTTTATTTAAAGATTACTAATTAATTGTGAACTAATTTCCCAAAGTATATTTAGAATATAATTTCTATAAAATTGATAAATTTATCAAGTTATATAATATTTTAATTAATTACAAACCGTTTTATTGAAAATAATCTAAAAGAAAAAGATTCTTTTGCAATGTTTTAATTAAAAATTTGTGTGTATGACTGCTCTATTCTTGTTTCAATTATCACAGTGTTTATTATTTGATAAATATTTATTTTCATCTGCTTCCAAGTTATTTTTAGAATTATCTTTAAATAGAATTCAGAACATTTTGTTTGTTCCTACATTGTTAAATATTTTATACATTATGGAATAATGCACATACTTACAATATATATATACATTTTTTTTGTGTCAGAAATTGCGTGACTATTTCAGTATACAATAGCATGAGAAATAATGACGCTCAATATCAAAAAAGTGAATTCTGTTTTTCAGTAGCAAATGCGTATACATGTAATGACATTGAATAATATTGTTACATTAATATTCAAATATCTGAATTTACACAATTTATATACATATATATTTATCATGTAGAATTATTATATGCAATTGGAAAAAATCAATGTGTGTTCATGGTCATGTCACATTTTATTTAAATGTAATAAAGCAAATCATGAAGTGTGAAGTTATTTAGTTGTTTTCAAAATTGTTTTGACCCATAATCGTTTCTGCGTGAAAACGCACCAAGGTGCGTCAAGTTTTAGGGAAGGAGATTATTTTCTCTCTTTTTTTGTTAGGTAAATATTACTAGATGACTAGATCGATATTTCAGTAGATCGATAAGCTTTCATTCTCAATTGTATTATTCTCAAAATAGCCGATCAAATATATATATATTCTGTTGTATACCGACTAAATAATTTTTACTACTATAATTTTACAAAAATAGGTAATTTTTATTAAAAATATATGTATTTTACTTTGATTTATATTCATGTCGTGAAACAATATCAATATTGTAACTAGGGAAACGAAAATGTAACATATCTATTTTCAAAAATAATTCGCCAGTGAATGGTACATTTTTTGAAAAAACTTTTTAAACAAAAGTTGTTAAAATTGTCAATGTTTTCAACTTTTATAAGAGCTATTTTTCTATAACTTATGCCGTTTTCGAGAAAAAAGAGCAAAAGTAAATCGATACTTCCGAATAAAATATTATGTTTAAAAATAGTAGGTGCACGTTCGTGTTATATGCAAAACTTTAAAAGTTTTAATTTTTTCATCGACTGTTTTGCCTCTAGTTTACACGTTATGCCGAAAATAGTCTCAATTCATGGAAGGCAAAAACGTGTATTTTCCTTAAAACCTCAAATTCGAAAATTTTATGAATACAATACTCCCCTTTATTCATTCGTATAAGAAAAGCTTTGGTATACGTAAAACGCAATAATGCTTCCAGCTCGCCGTATAAATGTTGGAGGAATTAAACAAGATTTGGTGCGTGTAAAACGCACCAACGCGTTGCGAGTAGTGGTTTTTAATTATTATGGCCTTTTGGTTAACAATTTAAAAGAAATGTTATAGATATAAAAAGTCTTACAATTTTTTGTAGATTATATTGATAACCAAAATTTTAGTGCATATTTTAAAATTCAAAATTATAATATTTAATAATTTTTTTCGGGCTTTGGGTTAACAATATGAAAAAATCTTGTAGACATAAATTATCTTAGAATATTTAGTAGTATTTTTGAGTGTTTTAGTTATTTTTATAAGGGCAGTATTAAGGGGTGCTTCAAATTTTGGGGCCCTATAACTCGGGAAATATACGGGCGATTGGATTTAAACTGAGTGGATTCAAATGGGATGCCAAATAGTATGTGTACCAAATTTGGTGTGAATCGCTCCGGTACCTTCAGAGTAGAGTATAGGGCACAAATTTGGTCTTACGAGCGACGAGTATATAAGTTATATATATATATATATATATTTGCATTCAGAGCGACGTTTTGTTAATGAAATTTTTTGATCCAAGAATGCTACAGACACACGACCGAATGCTTTTGCTTCTTCGGTACTTCGTACGGCGAGCTAAAAATGCTTTTAATGCAGTTTTAGGGATAAAAATTAAAACTATAAAAGATCATATTTTGGAAGTTTTAATTATTATTTCCGAATCTGTGTTTTAAAAAGAATCATACTTTTACCAAGCAGTCTTGTATGCAATTACGCATCGACTGCTTATTTTATACAAATAAAATAACAAATATTAAATAAACTACATTTTCTGCATTAAAATACATGGATGTAGTGTTTTACTATAATATCGTTTTTGTTCCAAATTTTATCTCGGTTTTATAGCAAATTCAAAGGTGAAATTGTTATTAAATCGTGGCGAATCAGACTATTTAATCAATTTTAATGAAATATTATTTTATTTATGATTTCCACTTGTACAATGAATCATTCACTATAGGAAATTTTGTACTGTTTATGACAGTGCATGGTTAAAATGTTAACACGGTTGTAAAATGTAGGGGAAATAATTTTAATAAAAGGTTTGGCTGCCAAGAAAGTTCAAAAACAAATAACCCAGTATTTTAATGTACTACAAACATGTAGTTACATTAATTAAACACTATAAAATTAACTTTCGATTATTTGAACATTTCGATTCTATGAACACATATTCTAAGCTAAACGTGTATTTGGAATTAAAAAAAATTGATTTTTTAATACTTGTCCTCATATACAAGTATTCAGAAATAATTGGATGACCTTGATACTTGTCTAGGGATTTTACTATCAATTCCTGGGGTACACTGATTGCAACTACTTTCGTGCATCAGTGTGCAAAACACTTAAAAATAATCTTATGCAGCAATATAATTTTAATTTGGATCACCACTGCTCGGACACTCTTAAAAATCTAGTGGAATTTAAATACCAACCTTTATAAATAAATATTTCCATGGACTAATAATATATTACTAAGGAAATTGTGAATGTAATATGATTTTTTTAAAATGCAATTTTGTATTAAATAGTACGTTTTTTAAAAAAACTTTTCAAACAAAAGTTGCTAAAAATATGAATATCTTGAACTTTTATAGAATACACTTTTTATCTAACTCGTACCCTTTTCGAGTAAATGGCACTTGCACTTGAAATATTTTTTTCAAAAATAGGAAGTTTTCTTTTTCGTATTATACAAATCTAAACATACTTATATGTTATTGGTATTGGCTGTAGAGCATTCACAATACAGGCATCATTGAAAAAATAATCAAAATGAATTTAGGGCCCTTTAAAACAGATATTTCCATTTAAATTTCGTCGTTATTGTTATGAATCACATGAGAATTAATTGTCATATGGTCTAGATTTTGCATGGTTCCTTCAATGAAATTTAATGGTAATGACATAGACAATGCATTCCGAAGCTCCAAAGAAATTCTGAATCCTCATTGGCTGTATTGAATACGATTCTATTGGGGATTGGGATGGCAATGCGATCTTTAAATTAATAATGCGTCCAGAACCCTTGGAGTAATTCCAAATCCTCATGAAAAAGGCACGACTGTCTGCAATTGGTGGTTGCAAACTTCTGCCACTCTTCTTAAAATATTTTTCCTCATTGGTATTTGATTGTTTCTGTTTGTGTGCGTAGGAGTCGTCGGATAATGGGTGTTTGTGATGGACAATGAACAGCCCCACCAGGAGCTCGTCAAGTGTGTGGTGGTGGGTGACACTGCCGTGGGCAAAACACGTCTTATCTGTGCCAGAGCTTGTAATAAGCAAGTTTCGCTATCTCAACTTCTTACAACACATGTTCCCACTGTATGGGCAATCGATCAGTACCGGATATACAAAGATGTAAGTTTTTTTTGTAACTTTCGCGAATTATTGGTTTTATTATAATTAAGCTTTTCATCGCTTGAACTCTCGGCGCGGACACAATGGGAAGGCGTAATCGGGGTAATTGACCCCGACGCCGGATAAATTACTTTGAAATATATAATTATTTATTTATTATACTCTGTCCTGGAGGTTATAACAATAATAGTAAACTTTATTTAGCAGGGGAACAATATTTATTATTAGTTTAGATTTTTGCAAATTATTATTTTATTTCAATCATAATATGCATCAATATTTCAAATATAGTCAAACTACCACATCTTGAACCTCCATAAATCGATGTTTTGTGGGTGAGATTTGTGTATTCTGTGTATAATTATATATAGAATTGCTTTTATATCTCAAACTTCCACATATTATTTTTTTCTGTATCTCAACTGTATAAAAAAATATTCAGTAAGCCGAAGTTATCAACCAGAGGGCTTGCTTTAAGCCTGTTGTTGCCAGAAACTTAATTTAAAAAATAAAACAAATATCTAGATTTTACCTTAACTTTAAAATACGATTTTCACGAAAGATAAGACAATAGTTTAAAGAAATGATCAGGAATTTATTCATAAACTATCTGGAGTGGCCTGCACTCAACTTACTTTTACGCAGTTTTCACTAGATATAGATATATGTATATATATAACCAAAACCAGCTATCAAACTAACCAATACTCTACAGAAATATCCTGAAATGTCATTTATCTAATTGAGTATATTTTGTTTTCCTGTCAAAATAACAGATGATCCGATTTTATAAGCTACATGCGAATCCATGGCAACGTAAACAAGATATTTGTAATGTTTCGTAGCATTTTTCTCGCAACTGGCACATTTATTGAAGAAATGTTTCAAATAAAACCAGAAATGTATAAGATTAAATGTATGAGCTGTAGGCACTTGTTGAAACATGATTATTTAATAAAGGAATATTTGAATAAAAACACACTTGGTTGTTTCAAAATTTAATATATATATTAAGTTATATTAAAATAAATTTTGAAACAACCAAGTGTGTTTTTATTCAAATATTCCTTTACCAGAAATGTATGTTTACTCGATACATTTTTTGTTCTATCTCCAATATGACTAGAACGGCTACACTTACGGCAAATATAGTTATGTTCATAATGAAAGATATTAATATTTCGCACAACTTTTGTTTAAAACATTTCTTCAAAAAATGTACCAATTGCGAGAAAAATACTACGAAACATTATAAATATATTGTTTACGTTGCCATGGATTCGCATGTAGCTTATAAAATCGGATCATCTGTTATTTTGACAGGAAAACAAAAGACTTTATTAGATAAATGATATTTCAGAATATTTCTGTAGAGTATTGGTTAGTTTGTCAGCAGGTTTTGGATATATATATATATATATATATATATATATATATATATATATATATATATATATATATATATATATATATATATATTCATAATTGGTCAAGGTAATGTATATCATTATTTGTCTATAATTCGAATTTTCGATATCTCGAGGTTTTCTGCCCGCACTTTTGGGGTTTGATTTATGGAAGTTTGACTATAATACTATTTTAATTCTCTGAAAATATCGGTTGAACCGCTCATGTAGGTCTCTGCATAATTACCTGGATATATGAATGTTAATACACGACTTTTGCGTGATTTCCTTTTTATAAACGAACAATAGAGGTTAATTAGAGGATTAAACGGTATTAAAGGATCAAAATGGGGACTATTTAAAGTATCTGGATTTATATTTTTAATAAAACTTGGGCCCCAACGATGGATGCATCGCAATAGCGTTAATCTATTAGCGCCATTAAAATATATTATAGTTAAAAATACAATATATTCATAATTGGTCAACAATTACTACTTTTACTGCCTGTACTTATACTTTAAAGTATTGTATGATACTCATTAGTCTCTAAAACGTAAAGGAGTGTGGAAAATATGCAATTAAAATCTTATTAAAAATGCCATTAGTGTACATTGTCCTAAAAAAAATATATATATATATATATATAAGTAGGTACACGTATTGATAATTTTAATTAAACAAATATATATTACGGATGTTTAAAGAATCATTTATTTATAAATTACCTAAATATTAAATAATGAATATAATAATATACTTTGAGAGTATTGAAAATCAAATAATAACTTTATATTTTTGTAATTTGTAATATTCGGTAATATTGACTATATTTTTTTAATATTCTAGATTTATGATGTTCTATTTGTTTATTTAAAGGTATTGGAGAGATCATGGGAGGTGGTCGACAGCGTTAACGTGTCGCTCCGATTGTGGGATACGTTCGGAGACCATGAGAAGGACCGCCGTTTTGCGTACGGCAGATCGGACGTTGTCCTCTTGTGCTTTTCCATCAACAATCCGGTATCTTTACGAAATTGCAAGTTGATGTGGTATCCGGAAATACGAAGGTTTTGTCCGCAAACGCCTGTTCTTTTAGTCGGATGTAAAAATGATCTGCGATACATGTATCGAGATGAAACTTATCTCAGTTACTTCAGAGATAAGAGTCCATTCGTTAGGTAAATATTTAAACTATTTTTATTACTTTGTTATGCGAAATATACCCATTAACCAGGAAAAATATGTTGTTGGAGTATTAAATTAGTTCTATTTTAATTCTTTAAAATTCGAGAATAGAAATTTAATATGTATCAGGCATAAAAAATATCTGCAGGGCCACTGGACTTTCTTGTACTTGTAGATATATTGTAGTAGTGAGGCCACTCCAGATATTTGTTTTCGAAATTGGTTTTCTTCCGGGTTACTATGTTTAAATATTAAATTTAAAGTTTCATAATTTTATCTTCTATGGTTATTGCTGTTGAGCGCGTACACAAACATACATACACACACACATGTAGCATCTCGAAAATAGTCAATATCAATTTAGGGAAACCCAAAACGTGTATTTCCGCGTTAAAAACTCGAATTCGAACGAAATAAATAAATTAACTTTGGATTTTAATGTATTAGGGCTACAAGAAAAAGTGATCTTGTAATGCCAGATGAAGCGAGGAGTGTTGCAAGAGAGTTGGGTGTATATTACTACGAAACATCCGTATTCACGTATTACGGTGTGAATGAAGTATTCGAGAATGCCATTCGAGCAGCGCTCATGGCCAGGCGACAACAACGTTTTTGGATGACAAATTTAAAGAAAGTGCAACGTCCTCTACTACAGGTAAATATGAATCAAAATTTATATTTACATTTTATATTATCACATTCACATAATTGGCAACTACCTGGCGCCTAGTCGACGGCGCCTACAAAAGAAACCGTTCCACTATTATTATTGTTTAGATATTTCCAGTTCAATTTATTTAAAGTAATATGGAATTTTGATTTTAGGCTCCATTCAAACCACCAAAACCAGTGTCACCGGAAGTAGTAATATCATCTAGCATGTACCAAGATCATATGACTGCATTATGGTTAAATCAAATTCATACGGATTTAGTATTAGTAACTGGCTCCATCGGGTTCTCAGTTCATCGTTTCATTTTAGCTGCAAGTTCGAATGCATTTCATCGTTTACTTACTATGGAATTTACATCGGAGATGGGCGCACGTAGTAGCAGTGAATCTAGCATGGTACGTTACCTATACATTATTAACATGTGCATGTTGTTTTATTTCGATCCCTATAGAAGAGGCTCTATAAAAACAGTGGCATTATAGAGTCACTGTATATTCACGTGCGCTAGATGACATAGTGCAGGGCTTCCACGCATTCACTATTTCCACTTTTATTCACCTTTCCGAAATCCGTCACTATTTTAAAATTTGATTCACTATATTCATGTCATAAATGTATGAAAAGTATTAAAGACGCTAAAAATTCGTCAATGTTTTAACTTCGTTGACTCAAAACCGATTTTAAACATTTTTTTTTTTTTCGGCAAATGTTTATAGAAAAGTTCCCCATAGGTAAGAAGCTGTGCTTTTTATTTTTTCAATTGTCAATTAGCAAATATGTGTTTCTACTTTCGTTTACGAAGTAATAAGTAAGTCTTGTAATCATGAAAAATGTCGAACTCGAGTTTTCAACGGATATACACGTTTTGACCTTCCCTGAATCGAATGTGACTATTTTCGGAATGACGTCTGTCTGTCTGTGTGTGTGTCTGAACGTAAAATTATAAAACTTCAAACTTAAGACTTGTATTCGCCCTAAATGTGCACCTCTTATTTTTGAAAGGAATATTCAAACCGGTAGTGCATGTTTACTCTTTAAAATTTTTATACTATCTCCAATATCACTAATATGGCTACACTTACGGCAAACATAGTTATGTTCATAATGAAAGATATTAATATTTCGCACAACTTTCATTTGAAAAATTTCTTCAAAAAAAGTGCCAGTTGCGAGAAAAATGCTACGAAACATTATAAATATCTTGTTTACGTTGCCATGGATTCGCATGCAGCTTAATAAATCGGATCATCTGCGCCTTTGATAGGAAAACAAAATAGACTCAATTAGATATATGACATTTCAGGATATTTCTGTAGAGTATTGGTTAGTTTGTATATATATATATATATATATATATATATATATATATATATATATATATATATATATATATATATATCTAGTAAAAACTGCGTAAAAGAAAGTCCACTCCAGATATTTTGTATACAAAATTTCTGTAGAAGCCCTGTATAGTGTTTTCTTTGCACTAATTATTATACTTTATGTAATTAAACATTAATTCTTATTATAATGTATAGGTAAGCACTTTCGGAGAAGCTACCGTAGGAGAATTTAATGATGACACAGAATATCTTATTCGCGCTGACCAAACCAAGTCATCTAAGTATGTATATTCTATCAAAACAATAACAAGCATAAATGTGGAGCAATCTAATGAGAATTCTGTTTTTTTTTTAAAGAATGTGGGAACAACTAAGGCGTCGAGCAAGTTGTCAAATCTTGCCAACGCTTGATCGTGACAAACCAGTGAACGCAAGTAGAGAATTAAGTCATCCAGCATTTCAGTCGATACGAATCACCCAAGTGGAGGGACTGCAAACGTCCAATACACAAACCGTAGTTACGTTAACGAAATTAGTTACACCGCAGGCAATGCAACAGTGCCTACAGTTCGTCTACACGGGAACCATAGATAAACGATTCTTCGAGCTACAGGTTCGTGGCCTATTTTTATATATATATATATTTTCTCCCTTGTTTTAATTGTAAATGGAAGGTTTTTAAATGTTTACGGATAATAAAGTAAAGCGAAATTTAAAGTAAAAATGCGTAAAATAAATTATTCAAGTTTGTGAATTACTTTGTAGAGCGCAACGATAGGATTGTTACTGGTAAGATAATCGTATTTGCATCAATTTTATTTTATTTCGTGCACAGTCATACATAATTGAAAGTTTCTTATTTTAAATATCTGTCTCTTATTTTAATTTCTATCCCATTTTTAGAAATGATAGAAAGCGGGATTTTAAATACTAGACATCTATTAAAAACAAATATACATTTAGAGTAGCATGAATTTTGATTTGCTATACGAATTATTCATTCCATTAGCTTTTCAGTTAATCATACTAGAGAATATTTTATTTTGATAATCAAATCCATATATTCTACATTTCGTAATCATAAACAAACTCTAATATACAGAACAATCAACAATAATTGAACGTGTCGTTCTCTTATAATTTCTTGTGGTCCACAGGTTTGAGCTAACTCCTATATGTACAATGCGCCTGTGTAGTTACCAACATAAAATTAGGTAATATTTATTGATATTAGCAAAATTGCTATTAATTTACAAACATAAAATATTAATTAGAACTAACACTTAACTATTTTTACTTATGGAGCGTCATTTATATATTTATTAATAAGAGATAAGGTAATATTAGTTTACGAAAATATAAAGGGCATCCGACAATAATGGTAACAAGTACCGATTGCGTAACGTTCAAACATTGTTGATCGCTCTGTAGTTTAACTAGGTTTTCATCAGAGTCGAATTCATGTTCAATTAAATATAAATATATATATATATATATAAAAATATAAATTGAACATGGAATTATCCTTATGGTAAATTCGGCATATCATATAGTAAGTAAAGTGTTTCCTTTATAATTCTTGCCCGTGTTACTCCTGTATTCCCCTGATTTTGAGGAGAATAGATCTCTATTCAGAGCTGGCTCCTTCATGCGTCGCTTTTCTCTCTGCTATCATGTGAGCTAACGTATCCTGTTTCTCTTTCTACTCTCCGCCTCCTATATCAGAGGGAATGCTTTGTGTAATTTCCACTAGAGCCCGAGTCAGAATTATAGAGGGAGCACTGTATATCAATTGTTTAAGATGTGATTCGCGATATTTTACCGATGTAATTAAAACATTTAATACATATTTAACAGGGTAACTATATTTACATAAAGGTCACATTTAAATGTCGTATATTAAACTTTAAATATACTATATATACAGTGTATAGAGGTGGCTTTAACAGTGCCATTGGAAAATTTGGAAACAATATATATATTTTTAATCAATATTTTAATAACTGCTATATATATTTTAATGTGTAGTAGCTGCAAACTTATATAATAATGTGCAGTCTTGTTCATTATTTGAATGAGCTCAATTTGTTAAATTGAGTTCTCAAATCACAGTCTTAAGTATCGATATGTAGTGAGGTTTATCAAATTTTGTTGTGTGAAAATTGGAAAGTGAAAATCTTGCAGGAAATGCGACAAGCTGCCGAATTTTTAGAACTGCCTCATCTTTTGGCATTTTTATCAAATATCCAAGCGAATCAGCAATTTATGAATTGCGACGCAATAGAAAACTATTCAAAGGCATTCAGACGACGACTAGAAGAGTTATGTCTGGAGCAAGGACTGTTCGCTGATGTGATATTCGAGTTGGATGACGGAGCGTATCCAGCGCACAAGCCTATGTTAATGGCACGATGTGATATGATGAAAGCAATGTTTAGCGGTGATTTCCGAGAAAGTCAAGCTAAAGTGGTAAGTAGATTTATTGTGTATGTGTATGTATATATTTATTATAGTGTTTTTTTGGGTGATAGATCGTTTTTCCTGGAGTAAGAGAATATACATTCCATAAGCTTCTATGTTATTTATACACCGATGAAATTCCGGCCATATCAGCAACAAAATGTTTAAATTTACTTGAATTAGCAAACCGTTTATGTTTACCGCGACTAGTCAACCTTGTCGAATGTCGCGTTATAGAAGACTTAACAAGACTATCACAAAGTGAAGGTAACGAAGCTGTCGAACATTGTCTTAGACTCTTGGAACCAGTTAAGGTACATCGAAATATTAGATTAATATGCGGTGCATTCATTTGTCTAACATCTTTTATAGTTACACAATGCACATCAACTTGCCGACTGGTGTATGAACCATCTATGTGTTAATTACAATAAATTATGTAAAATGTCACCGAAAAGTATGAGATTATTACATCCAGAAAATCAAGAGTATTTGAGCGAAAATCGATGGCCACCAGTTTGGTAAGTTGTTTTTCAATTATATTAAAACTAACGATGTTATTCAATGCCATCTATTGATAATTAACAATTCTATTAAACGTGTTTACAGGTATCTGAAGGATTATGATAACTATCAAAAATGTCTGGCCGAACGGGATAAAGAAAACAAGCCCTCATTGAAGCGTAGCCAAAATACGTCGGGTTGTTTATGCTTCTCAGGCAAATCAAGACGTTCGGAGTCAACGGAATCTAATCCAGATATTCCAACCGGTTTATACAATGACGGTGCGACAACAAGTAGTCAAGATGTGGCACTTTGACAGCAGACCAATATGCATTGGAGGTATTTATTAAATTTTACATATACATATATAATTTGGGTATAATTTAAAGTTGCGTTTTCTCAAAAAACTGCTCATTTAAGTAATCAACAAGATTTTATAAATTAATATACACTTGTCTTAAAATTGTGAGCACGAAAGCTATAAAAATATTATTTTATTATATAGAAAAAATCTTCAAAAATTATAAGACTTTTTATATCTATATAACGTTTTTTAGATTGTTAAAGGCCAGAAAAGAAACAACTTTTGAAATTTAAAATATTGTAGCGATTGCATAAAAGACTGGCTATTGTTGCAATCAATTTAAAACAATTTCATTATTTTTTACATTTTATCTCTTTAAACTTCAATGCTTATAGGTTTTTTTCTTGAAATATCAGTTTTCTATATAGATTAAAAAAATTAAAACATTCAGTGACTAGATAATACGGCGAGCTAAATGCATTGGCGCCTGCACCTAGGGTTGTTTTTTTTTTAACTTAAAATTTCTTTTTCAGAACGAATGTTTCAATGCTGATATTAACGGTGCTCATAAGTTTCATTTTTACCATATTAGCAATACTACTAGTAGTACATTTTGTACACACACATGTAGAATAAACAATTTTGTTTATTTGTATTTTATAAATTAATTTTAATTAAATATTTTAAAATGAAATCCCAAATCAAAACAAATTTTAAACTGTTTTTAAAAAACAGATAATATTGATTATATTATAATTCTAATTATGTATAATAATGTCATTGACGCATTTTAAATGTTGGTTATTCCATCTTTGATACTTCATAAATAGCGCACTCTAGTTTTTAAGATCATATTTAATGAAGTCTTATGATTATAATTAAAACAATCCGATATTGATTACGTTCGTTGAATTTTACCGCTCTATGAATATTAAACACCCATAGAATATTTATTTTGGGGGCCTGCTAATTATTTTTCTTTGAAGAATAATAGACAAGTGTGATTATTTTACTAGTCATATTAGAATACTAGTCTACAAAACCAAAACATATTCTGATTATTGTATTTTGTATCTAACCATTATGATAATATAGCTGTCATTTATTATAACTTGTATTATTGGGTACGTGTATCGTCATACAGAACAAATTAAATCAGTAATGTGAACAATTTCATAATAAAATAAACAATTAAAACATTAAGTTAGTGGACCATTATTATTATATTGTTTACTTTAACAAATCCTAAAATGTATACAATTTTACCATAAGCGGTGAGAATTCAACTACGAAATACTACATGTAATTTACACTATTAATCAAACGTAATTATAGGAAACATTCCATTTATAATTATAATTAATAATAAACTGATATCTCTACTTTTATTGACTACTTGTAATCACACGATTATTCAAATTAAACAGTCAATTTTGCACTTTGAACAAAACATTTTAACAAATTCATATAGTAAACATTTTTAAAAATATCAAATACCTACCTATACTAAATATAACATTTATAACAATTGTTTAATTTTTTAACTGTAGTGATTTTAAATCATATAGATATCCCTCAATTTATGTTTATTTTCACATTACGCGATTTTTCTACTTAGTATCATCTTCCGATACATGCATATTACTAGTTTTGCGGTAAAATGAAGATTGCTTGTTATTACTATATAAACAAAAATATGTACCTACATAACAAGTCAATTCCTATAAACACTGAGTGAGATTTTTTTATCAGTTCAATATTCAACAATTTTTCGTCATACTCTCGCTCATTTATTAGAAACTCATCAAAACATAACATCATAAGTATAAAATTCATTCATTCATTGTTCATTGTCGAATTTATTTGAATTCTTTAATATTTATTAAAAATTTAGTCAGTTTGCGTGCCATAATAATATAAGCGTGAAATCACATGCATAGACAAGTTCTCACTTGTTCGACAAAATGAGATGCCATATTTACACTCTAAGTGCAAGTAAAAATTAATAATAACAAATTTGTGCAATTTAATTAAAGTGCATATCTTTCAAATATCTAATTGATTCCCATTTTCAAATAGACTAATTTTAGCTTAGTGCGCAACGTAGCCTCAACTCAAGATTTACTTCACAATAGGCATGTGGCTTTTGCTATGGAGAAAATTTCATACATTAATTTTGTACCCTTATAATTACTATAAATCGTATCAATTTACTTTAAAACTCTAAAATTCAATATTTATTAAATATTTTCTCAACCTTGCACAATTTCTTGACTGCACTGCAACCGCTGAACAAGTGCAGTTTAAGAGGAATCCCTACCGAGCTCACTTTTCGCTATCAGCATTATTCAGTAGCACAAATATAACAATATATAAAATACATAAAAACCAAATATTGATATGCTTGCGTTTCAACTGTACCGCAGTGTTTACAAATGTTACCGCTAGAGACAGTAGCTAAATTAGAATACAGAAAATGCTCCTACAGTTTTTCAAAATATGACTATAAAATGTATTTTTTTTTAAATATTTCTGTTAATAATTGCAAGTTAAAAGTTCAATCTAGGCATGTACAGCCGTAAATTGCGAATATCGTTCTTCAATTCATAATAAACCTCTTATGAAAATCATCAATTTTTATTGGAAAATGTTTCATTTATTTCTACATGTAAAATATATAACTTTGTAAAATTTCGTCTGTACAGTCGTGCATTAGATCATACTTAAGCGACATATATTTTTTTGGAACGATTATATTTTAATTTAGGATCAGAAAACGTCAAGAGCGGAACGATGATTTTTGTTTTCATGCTACTGGGTAGGAATTCCTATTAAGACTAAAAGACACGTATAGCTTAAAATAATATCTACTTGCTTTTAAAAAACGTCTAGCCACATGCGTATTTTAAAAATAGAGGTCCTATAATTTATGTTTTATTTAATTATCTCACTTCATCTAACTGTGACATCATAGCGGTTTTATAAAATCCGTATTATAATTTTTCTCAGGTATTTAAAGTTTTAACAAAATCAAAATATATAAATATTCTATTTTTTAACATAGCATAACTCTCTATTAGCTATGAACAAATTCACGAGTAATTAATATAAATTCCATAGTTTTGTCAATGTAGCAGTTAGTACGTTTATGTTTAAATAAATATAATACTATTGAAAACGTCTCTTGTGAAATTAGATTTTATATTCCAACGCCCTATTTGATAAAAATGTAAATGCAAGTACAGCGCCTTAATGTGATTCCAAAATTACATTTAATTTTCAAGAACGCGAATTTTACGTAAATTGATGGATATCTATATACATCTTTTTTATACATGTTATTATAATAACATCCCTATAATTTGTGATTGTGATTTATGTAAAAAATTATAATAGTTCTTTAGTTGTTTAAATAAGTATAATAATATAATATGTTTGTTATGTTTCATTGTATTCGTCGAAACATTTTTGTAATTTATAAACTTTAATATGATAAGCACTTAGTATTAAGGGTATAGTATTTAGGATGTGTACATCTTAAATGGTGACGTATGAATTTTTTAATTAATAGTGCTTGATTTTCGTTCGGAATTCAGTAATTTCACTGTACTTCTTAGATCTTTATACAGTGGAAATACTGTCGAAGAGAATGTACGAAAACAATAAGCCAAATTCTTAGGGCAATTAATATTTTTTTACTCTTTCACATTTTTCAAATGCCTAAGGTAATTAGCTTATTCAATTTTCTCATATATATATATATATATATATCTTTTTATAATACAGTTTTAAAAAGACAATCTACTAATGTGTAATGTGTACCATATTCCCAGTTTAACGTAGCTTTAATAGTAGCAAGATCGGTATCTTTACAGTTGAAACATACAATTCATTTTAGCCAGCTTAACATTTCTTATCTGGCATTCTTGAGCTTGAACATTCAGATTGAAGGAAACTGATAACATGTATTAGCGTGCAATAAATATACAGTGTTTTAATAATAATTTGTAATTCATCTTTTATTTTTCTAATGCCCCTACTCTGATTCCCATTTAATTTTGATTTTGATTCGCTTAATTTGTTGCATATTCTATTCCAACACGCTGCGTTGAGTAAAAAACACGTTTATAAATTCCAATTACTAATAAAAATAAATATACATTTATTTTGCAGAATATTACAATACTTTTTCTATTTAATTAAAAATATAAACAAATTAATTTTTTCTTTTAAATAATTACGGCAACAAAAATTTATATCCGAATTGCTGGGAATAGTAGAGCTACTTCTGCCGCTAGTATTAAAATATTTTTAGCTCATCGTACGAAGTACCGAAGAAGCTAAAGCATTCAGTTGTGTGTCTGTAGCATAGTCGAATCAAAACTTTTTCTTAACAAATGTGTTTGTCTCGTCGCTCTAAATCCAAAAATATATATAACTTATATACTTGGATGTTAGTCGTCGTAAGACTAAATTTGTGCCCTCTACTCCTCTGAAGGTACCAGAAGGATTTACACCAAATTTGCTACACATATTATCTGGCATTCCATTTGAATCCGCTCGCAGTTTAAATTCAATACCCAAGTTATAGGGCTCCAAAATTTGAAACCCCCTTAATACTGTTCTTAGAAAAATAAATAAAACACCCAAAATTTCTACGAAAAATTCTAAGATATTTTATATTTACAAGATTTTTGCATATTGTTAACCCAAAGGCCGTAAAAAATTATTAAATATAATTTTAAATATGCACTTAAAAAAAATTATTATATCAAAATAATCTACAAAAATTGTAAGACATTTGAAATCCCCCTAAATACTGCTCTTAGAAAAATAAATAAAACACCCAAAACTTCTACGAAAAATTCTAAGATATTTTATATCCATAAGATTTTTGCATATTGTTAACCCAAAGGCCGTAAAAAATTATTAAATATAATTTTGAATTTTTAAATATGCACTTAAAAAAATTATTGTATCAAAATAATCTACATTTTATATATATATATAACATTTTTTCAAATTGTCAACCAAAAGGCCTTAATAATTAAATACAATAATTATTTAATTCAACATGCTGGCTACTCGCAGGCGAGCAGGACGCATAGGTGCGTTATACCAAAGCTTGTTCAAATCTTATATCTAAAGGATTGTTCACAGCGAAACAATCAGTATTTAAGCTTAAGGATTGTTCATAGCTAAAGAATTAGTAATTAAGCTTAGAAATTATAAGTAATAAGTCCAGTTTGTTGTATGGCATACAAGGTTAACGTTCACAGCAACAAAATTTATCATAAATTGTGTTGCTTGGAATGTTAACATTGCTTGACATAATACAAACTAGATTATTATTTGTAATTTTCTAAGTTTAACTACTAATTGTTTCGCTGTGAACAATCCTTTAGAAATTATAAGTAATAATTCCAGTTTGTTGTATGACATACAAAGTTAACGTTAACACAGCAACAAAATTTATCATACATTGTGTTAATTTTGTTGCTTGGAATGCTAGCATTACTTGTCATAATACAAACTAGATGGTTATTTGTAATTTTCTAAGCTTAATTACTGATTGTTTCGCTGTGAACAATCCTTAAAGGCGTGTTTCTTCGCCAGTATTGTGATTCAATGCAAGTAATCGTAGAAATAGGGGGTTGTCAGTTTCTGATCACAAAATGGAAGAGTAGGGGTTAGTAACAACGAAAGAAGAAACGTGATTCTCATAGTCATGATTACTTGGATTAGTTAGATTGCGAATTAGAGTTCGAAGAAACACGCGCCATAAATATTCAAATTATATATTTGTTAAGTTGGCAACACTGTTACAAGGCGTAAACTAAGCGGTATTCAAATAAGGTGAGTGTTTTAGAACGCAGCCGGTGTCAACTCATCAATTTGATTATATTTGTGAAATATTAGTTATAAAATTATCGCAACGTCCGTATATATTATAAATTGTATCCTACTGTGACTGATATTTGTGCATAAAAGCCGATATAGTTAAGTTTCACAATATGAAATGTCAGTGATGTTAACCTATCTTTGCAAATGTAAATAAACAGGTGACAAGATGATTCAAATCCAAATTGACAGTGCTAAGTTTATATAAAGAATATGGTGTGACAATATAGTGTAGTACAGTTAATTCGTGCTAGTGAAAATGTTCAAATTAGAATCGTATATAACGCCGATACTTCTCAGTTACGTGAACAAATACATCAAAAATTTGAGTCCCGAAGACATACAAGTAAGACGGTAACATTGCACTGATATTCAAGAAATTTTGCACTCTACTATTTTCCACAAGGTGTCACTTTGGGGTGGTGATGCATCGTTCCAGAATTTGGATTTGCGCTTAGATGTATTGGAACAAGAACTGCAGCTGCCATTTAGCATATTATCGGGCCATATTCACGAATTAATTCTACGTGTACCATGGACCAAACTTGCCTCGGAACCAATCAATATTACCATCAATACAATAGGTAAAATATAATTTTTTTTTTTTAGTAGGGCAATGTCATTTTTTTAGACTGGCAATAGTGATATTTAAAATTTCACTAGGGTTGGCAACACTGATTTTACAATTTACATTTTTGCTATTGCGAAAAAAGCATATATATATTATTTTGCACTATTATTATTAATACATAACGCATAAATTTACTTTAAAACATTCACATTTGAAACTTTACACTAGATTTTTAATTTTTCGCTTCTTCCATTTAACAATGTTGCCAATCAAATAAAAATAAAGCTATAATTTTGTATTACGTCACGTAACTGATTTTATAATATACTTTTGCTATTGCGCAAAAAGCATATATATATATTATTTTGCACTATTATTATTAATACATAACGCATAAATTTACTTTAAAACATTCACATTTGAAACTTTACACTAATTTTTAATTTTTCCGCTTCTTCCATTTAACAATGTTGCCAATCAAATAAAAATAAAGATATAATTTTGTATTACGTCACGTAACTGATTTTACAATATACTTTTGCTATTGCGCAAAAAGCATATATATATATATATTTATATATATTATTTTGCACTATTATTATTAATACATAACGCATAAATTTACTTTAAAACATTCACATTTGAAACTTTACACTAGATTTTTTATTTTCCGCTTCTTCCATTTAACAATGTTGCCAATCAAATAAAAATAAAGATATAATTTTGTAATATGTCACTGTTTGTTGTTATTTGTTGTAAAAACCAATCCATACACATATTTAATTCTGATATCTCACTATTGATATTTCAAATATTTATCTGTTTAAAAATTGTTAGAAAATGTTTTGTCCCATCTTGCATAAACTCATCCGTTATATCGAACTACGTTCGTAAACAAAACTGATACACAGTAGTCTTGAAAAAGACTGATTTGAAATAATAAAGTTAGAAACGTATAATGAAATTATGAAATGTCAAAAGACAGAACAGGAAACGAAACAGTAATGGCGCATATACATGTGCGCCAACACCTAGTAATAAAATATCCCCATTATCACCTTGCAATGTCCTAAACTTGACATAAATAATACTTTTAAAACTTAATATTCACGAAACTAGAAGATAAATTAATTCTAGAATTTTTTAATCTTGCATAAAAACAATGTGCCAGATCACTTTTTACTTTCTTTTATGAAGTAATAAATAATCGTCTTGTAATCATGAAAAATTTCGAACTCGAGATTTCAACGGATATACACGTTTTGACCTTCCCTGAATCGAATGTGACTATTTTCGGAATGACATCTGTCTGTTTGTCTGTCTGTCTGTATGTTTGTCTGTCTGTTTGTCTGTCTGTTTGTCTGTCTGTTTGTCTGTCTGTTTGTCTGTCTGTTTGTCTGTCTGTTTGTCTGTCTGTTTGTCTGTCTGTTTGTCTGTCTGTTTGTCTGTCTGTTTGTCTGTCTGTTTGTCTGTCTGTTTGTCTGTCTGTTTGTCTGTTTGTCTGTCTGTTTGTCTGTCTGTTTGTCTGTCTGTTTGTCTGTCTGTCTGTTTGTCTGTCTGTCTGTATGTCTGTTTGTTTGTCTGTCTGTTTGTCTGTCTGTTTATTTGTCTGTCTGTCTGTTTGTCTGTCTCTGTGTGTGTGTGTATGTCTGTGAACGCTCTAGAACCAAAACTGTCGAACGTAAAATTATGAAACTTCAAACTTAAGACTTGTATATGCCCTAGATGTGCACCTCCTATTTTTGAAAAGAATATTCAAACCGGTAGTTCATGTTTACGCTATGAATTTTTTGTTCTATTTCCAATCTTACTAGAACGGCTACACTTACGACAAAAAATAGTTATGTTCATAATGAAAGATATTAATATTTCGCACATCTTTTGTTTGAAACATTTCTTCAAAAAATGTGCCAGTTGCAAGAAAAATGGTACGAAACATTATAAATATCTTGTTTACGTTGCCATGGATTCGCATGTAGCTTATAAAATCGGATCATCTGTTATTTTGACAGGAAAACAAAATAGACTCAATTAGATAAATGACATTTCAGGATATTTCTGTAGAGTATTGGTTAGTTTGACCGCTTGTTTTGGTTATAAATATATATATATATATATATATATATATATATATATATATATATATATATATATATATATATTTAGTAAACACTGCGTAAAAGAAAGTCGAGTATAGGCCACCCCAGATTTATTTTCAATATTTTTAAATATTAAATAATTGATTTTTCTATACAGAATTAGTTCTAAAGTTGCAAGATCCTGAACATGTTCCCGAAGTTTCCAGAGAACCAAAACGTAAAACCAAAAAGTGAGTAATTTTTTTTTTTTTTACGCTAAAAGTATTCCGCGTACATGTAATCAATTAATTTTGTAAATATCTTGAATATTAGGCAAGATATTATTGCACCACCGGGTTATGTTCAAAGTTTAATAAATAAAATCGTAAATAACATAACAATCAATTGCAATAATTTGATTCTAAAATACATAGAAGAAGATATAGTGGTATCAGTGAATATAAAATTACTAACGTTTCAATCAGCCGATGAAAAATGGCAAGCTGCATACACAGGTATATTTGCTAAATATTTTAATATAAACATTTAGTTAATTTTTTTTTTTTTTATAGATTTATCACTAACTCAATTGATCATGCGAAAATTGATCACACTATCAGACTTGACAGTGTGTATCGATAAAAGAAATGCTGCTGGTAAAATCGAAGTGTATCAAGAGCCAATTTTGTACCGATGTTTTATTGAAATGCGATTGTTTAAAAAGTTTCGTAAAACTTTTACTGAAAAAGCTATAACAACTCGATTAGATGTGCATTGTGTCCGGTAATTGATATAATAATAAATTAAAGCTTATGAGGATTTTATGAAGTTGTTTGTAGGATGGAGTTCAGTTTAACTGAGCAACAGATACCTATGCTAATGCGCATTATTAATTTATTGCTAGCGTTGCATCACGGGTTGCTTAAAAAAGAAATTCATTCGGATGCAAATTTAGCAGCTGCTGCAGTAGAAGAAGGTAAGCTATTCGAATAACCCGTGGGCACCATATGCCCGTATCTTATACTTAATACAGTCACCGATTCATTTATGTATCTAGTATTCTATTCGGAATACTATAAATCTTTCGAACAAAAATACACAATCCATTAATTTTTCAAAATTCTTACATTCGGTGGCTTTAAAACAGAATTTTCTCATAACCAACGTGACTTATGTAACCCATTTAAGTTTATAAAAATATATTGTTTCAATTTTTATTATAATTACTCGATATGCAACAAACTGTCAGCATTTTGACATCAAATACTAGATGTGAAATTATCTCGGTTTTGAAAGCGGACAGTGATTATAAATAAACTCGCAATTCACGAACAATACATATTAAAGTTAGGTACTGCTTCTATTTTTGTATTCACGTAATATATTTATTTTGATGTTTAATGACGTAATTTTTGTTTTTTATAAACAACCAGTGACCTCACTGTATCAAAGACCTGACTCCACCACTGGTAGTAACCATAACAACATGAATAAAGCGTTCTACTCGCACATTCATACATACAAACACATACATCTGGCTGTTTATAATTCTTTCTTGGTGTAAAAGACATAATTACGATCATGAAAAATTTAGAACTCGATAATTTAAAGAAATATACATGTTTAACCATCGCAGCTGTGTGTGAACGCTCTAAAGCTCAAACTGTTAAATGTAAAACTATGAAACTTTAAACCTAAGTTTTATATATGGGTCGGACGTGCTCCTCAATTTTTTATATTGACTATTTTCAAGATGTAGATATAAATATTATTAATTTTAATATTTGTATATAGCCCGAAAAAATTTTTACTATTTTTGAAAATAAAACTTAAATCGATTTACTCTTGCTACGTGTTTACTATCTTGAAAACTGCATAAATTAAATATAATATTATTAATTTTAATATTTGTATATAGCCCGAAAAAACTTTTACTATTTTTGAAAATAAAACTTAAATCGATTTACTCTTGCTACGTGTTTACTATCTTGAAAACTGCATAAATTAAATATAATAGTTGATGATATTATATTATATATTATATTATATAAGTTTTCTCAAAAAACCATTTACAGGAAAATCGCTTTTGAAATTATTAAATGTATACGTTTAATCCATTGTTACAAATCGCATTTAACTTACTTGTAGATTTGTTGTAGTCGGAAGCTTATCGACGATATTTAAACACTAATACCTTTCCTGCATGGTACTTTATCTCAATAAAACCAATAATAATATCATACAATTACATAAGTATAAACATACAAAGATTTATACGTGACGGCCCGCAGAATCCGGGCTATACTCTATTTAGGCTCTGAAATTAGAATACAGGTTTGAGTATAAACTCAGTGAGGAGCCAATCTATAATTCTCTCTCTCACACACACACACTCACCCAGGGTCAAACGAAAACCCCATATAATTAACCCTCAACCGGCAACGCAAGTCAATTAGTCAACCTCATACGTAAGCGTATAGGTTACGTATGTGGGGTCTTCCGTGCGCGACACACGCCACACTCTGACCATCGTTGGGACACACATCAACCAGTGATGTCACCGTTGGGACCCCCAGACACACATACCAAGTCATACTCCATATATCTCAACATTAATACAAATAGTAGAATACCCAATTATCAATATACGTTATAGATCAACCTCACATATTGATTCATACCAATTCATACTCAATATTAATACATATAGTAGAATATCCAAATATCATAATACGTTATAGATTAGCTATCAAGCTCACCTCAAATAATAATTCACAGCACTTTTAACACTCACTAAATCACTCTCAATACACGACCTATTTCACTGGTAGATAGACTGTAAATGGTTATACGTTCTGAAATAAAGAATTAAAGAAGACTGGTAATCACATAATATCCTATTTAATAAACGGATATAGTTATAACACACATTTTTAAAAGGCATCGTAACACCATGAATATATTCAGGACATGTTACCTTTGTACACTAAGGGTAAAATACGTAATCCATGAAATATTTGTAAATGTTTGATGTTGTATCCATGTTTACTATGTATACTATATCGGGTTCATGTAATCGCATTATCAACGAGTGACAAATTTAATACAATATAAGAGTTTAATTAGAATATCCGCACACTTTCGTAATAAATAAATAAACCACAAAGTATCAATATTTGAATACGTATAAGAAAGTCTATTATCGTAGTTTCATTTGATTTATAGAAGAAGTTAGTGGTGCAACTGAAACTTGGACTGGCTGGGCTTGGAATATAGCTACTGGTATTCTACCATTTCCATTAGATGAAGAAACGGAAGCAGGATGGCCAAATACCGACATCGATATACGAACATATTCTGATTTCACATTTCAATTTGGAATATATATTGATCATGTGATATTTTCTTTAAAAGTATGTTCATTAGATTTTTATTGCACATGGGGCATCTTGCAAATAATAATATTTAGATTTCAGAATCTTATACTAGTAACATAGGGTATAACAGTCAACGTAAAGTAAAATACAATCCGGTGTTATTTTTACAATTAAATGGTTGCTATACGGATACAGTATTAGCGGGTATTGAATGGTGTAGTGTTCAAACGGGCATTGCAGAGGTTCAGCTAAATCCGAAAGGGTGTTGCACCTGTGGTGTTAATGATGTTATAGATGACGATACACACATACAGCATTATTTGAAAACAGGTAAATAATAAAAATATAAATGTATCTTTTTATTAAAATATATATATTTTAAGGGTCATATGAAGGGAATCATAAATTAGATTCGCTTTTTGATGAAAAGAAAAACGATAAAACAAGTAAAAGGAACATATTTAAACTATCATGGGATCATTATGTAAATACTATAACTGAAGCATCTATGCTTGAAAAAACTCCCGCATTCGCCGTGGATTACCTGTATCAGTTGGAAGTACCAGACGATTTGACAAGTGAAAAATTATCAGAATTAGGAAGTGATTTAGAATACAGGTAAATGCCTATTTTCTCTGTGTGTGTCTGTGTGCGCTCTAAATCCAAGCCCATTATAAGCAAATAATGCATTTTTAATCTTTAAGGGCAAACATCAAACTCGAAAGACAATTGTATCGTACGATTTTTATAAAATAAATACCAGTCGATTTCATAAATAGTATGTTTTTTGAACCTAGCGTATAAGGGATATACCTCCAAAATAGGACATTTATTAAAGTTTTTATTTTGCATATTTGAAAATATACGTTAAAGAAAATATATCAGGCATTGTTTATGCAATTACGTATCGACTGATGTATTTGTACTTTCTTTTACGAAGTAATAAGTAAGTCTTGTAATCATGAAAAATTTCGAACTCGAGATTTCAACGGATATACACGTTTTGGCCTTCTCTGAATCGATTGTGACTATTTTCGGAATAACGTCTATCTGTGTGTGTGTGTGTTAACGCTCTAGGGCCAAAACTGTCGAACGAAAAATTATGAAATTTTAAACTTAAGACTTATGCCCTAGATGTGCACCTCCTATTTTTGAAAAGAATATTCATACCAGAAGTGTATGTTTATTTTATAAATTTTTTGTTCTATCACCAATATCACTAGAACGGCTACACTTACGGCAAAAATAGTTTTGTTCATAATGAAAGATATTAATATTTCGCACAACTTTTGTTTGAAACATTTCTTCAAAAAATGTACCAGTTGCGAGATAAATGCTACGAAACATTATAAATATGTTGTTTACGTTGCCATGGATTCGCATGTAGCTTAATAAATCGGATCATCTGCGCCTTTGATAGGAAAACAAAATAGACTCAATTAGATAAATGACATTTCAGGATATTTCTGTAGAGTATTGGTTAGTTTGATAGCTGGTTTTGGTTTTATATATATATCTAGTGAAGACTGCGTAAAAGAAAGTCGAGTACAGGCCACTCCAGATATTTTTGAAAACAATATCTTAACCGGATATCTGACTGCATATTTGTAATGTATTCCGAATTTGGATCACAGTAACCGGTTACATATTTATTTCGTTTCTAATTGACTTTGAAGAAACATAATAACATTATTTCGATAGTATTAGAGTTTGTAATCTATTTATTCTCAAAATACTTTACAAGTTCGAGAAATTAGATATTTTATACGTTACCAGTTGCAGTGCTTCAATTACGGAATATACTATTGATAGCTTGAGTTATCATTACAATTCGTTTTGTTATTTTTAGTAATTTACTAGAAAAAGGATTATGCCGCCTAGTTGCGGGGCCCCTAGAAATACTTGTCTGTTCTGGCTTGATTCATCGTCTTAGTACGATACAACAAGTAACAAATAACTACGACTATTCACCATACATAACATTG
The DNA here is from genome assembly GCA_933228885.1 of Leistus spinibarbis. Taxonomy (NCBI): domain Eukaryota; kingdom Metazoa; phylum Arthropoda; class Insecta; order Coleoptera; family Carabidae; genus Leistus; species Leistus spinibarbis. The sequence continues at coordinate 2,914,380 of OW121793.1, forward strand.
CCACCGGATCCGGAACTGGCCGAGCTACATCCACCGTCAATGGACGACTTTGATGCACTGAATGATTCCATTCCTAAACGCACAACGCAAGTGACATTCTTTAAAACAGTTATTGCGTTTCAATTATTAGACCATCCGAAATTCATCCCAACAAGTGACGTCCTAATGCGGCGGCCAAAGGTAATTATTTCCCTATTCAATAAGAAGTATACATTTTTGCAAAGAATTTCTAATTCAAATGCATTTACTGTTTTAAGAAATTATCAACGATTTCCTCGAGCACAAATCTCCCGATGTTAACATGCCCGAAATTATCGCTAGAATGTGGAACATTTGATGTAAAAATTATATTACCTATGTATCCAAAACGTTTAGTTTATACAACTGCGCAATTACCGGATCCGCCGATTCATATGTTTGAGGCATGTTACATGAACGCAAATATCAATATTACTGAAATAAGCAGTCACATGATTTACAGTGCAATCAAACGTACTACAATATTATTACCATTTAATATATCTATAAATTATAAATCGGTAATATTACCTAAATATTGGATTAATCCTGATATTCCACATGAAGATATAACAGTTGAGATTGGTATATTTTTTCTTACATATTTAACTAATGCAGAGCGATCAACCAATTCAAAGTTTGAATTGTCCGCATAACTTAAGCCTTTTCCTTTCAACGCACAGATAAGCTCCGTTTTGAAAACAGAACTAATTATACGTTCCATTTAAATACAGGGCTTCCACGCATTGACTATTTCCACTTTTATTCACTTTTTCCGAAATCGGTCACTATTTTAAAATTTGATTCACTATATTCATGTCGTAAATGTATGAAAAGTATTAAAGACGCTAAAAATTCGTCAATGTTCTAACTTCGTTGACTCAAAACCCATTTTTAACATTTTTTTTTTCGGCAAAAGTTTATAGAAAAGTTCCCCATAGGTAAGAAGGTGTGCTATTTATTTTTTCAATTATCAATTAGCAAATATGTGTTTCTACTTTCTTTTACAAAGTAATAAGTAAGTCTTGTAATCATGAAAAATTTCGAACTCGAGATTTCAACGGATATACACGTTTGGACTTTCCCTGAATCGAATCTGAGTATTTTCGACATGACGTCTGTGTGTGTATCTGTCTGCCTGTGAACGCTCTTGAGCAAATACTGTCAAACGTTAAATTGTGAAATTTCAAACTTAAGAAACCGGGAGTGCATGTGTTTACTCTATGCATTTTTTGTTCTATTTCCAATATTACTAGAACGGCTGCACTTATGGCAAAAATAGTTATATTCATAATGATAGGTATTATTATTGTACACAATTTTTGTTTTAAAACTTTCTTCAAAAAATGTACCAGTTAAGAGAAAACTGCTACGGAAAATCTTAAATATCTTATTTATGTTGCCATGTATTTGCATATAGTTTAATCAATTATATTATGATTTATTCTAGTAAAAACTACGTAAAAGAAAGTCAAGTGCAGGCCACTCTAACTTTTTTAATACACTCTTAATTAATATATGTATAACTCTTTTATTTATTTAATCAATTGCTTGAAATTTGATAACACAAGGTTTTTGGGATCGCAGATTACTAATCTGGCCTCAAAATCGGTCTAAAAACAAAATGCCGTCTACAAGATGAATATTTTATTCACTATTATTCACTTTTTTATCTTTTTTCAGTCATTTATTTCACTTTAATCCTTTAAAAACTACACTATTTCACTGTTTTGTATACAAAATTGCTGTGGAAGCCCTGCATTTAAATATAAAAACATAATCTAGTTTTAAACTCTTGCTTCGTCTCTTGTGATCTTATTTCATTATTATTTTTCCAAAATTTGACCAGTTTATTTACATGAAATCATTCATTTTTATGATAAGGCAATATAGTTTTGATAATAACGGCAACAACTACCGATTACATAACAATCAAACATGGTTGATCGCTCGGTATTAATATTGTACTTCTAATTATTAGTAACGAATAATAATTACAAATTACTTTTTAGATAGTATAACTTTAACTGGTACAAAAGCAAAATGGATGGTTTTTGCTTATATAATGGAAAAATTTAGTGTACTTGATCCGGGCGAATTTAAAAGTTCTATTTTTACTTCGTCATTGTTACAGGATGCATTTAAAGACTCTGGTAATATTTTTAATTACATATATGTTATTTGAATTGATAATAATTTTGATGGAAAGGTATGGTCGTTTTGGAACTATACGCCGAGAAAATAAAATGGCATAAGCTGAATACAATATCTACAATAGCGCATAATATAAGTTTGGATTCTTTAAAAGCATTCATATTAGAACCATATGAAGGATTTATAGAAGCTTATAAGGAACCAAATCAAGTTCTGATCATTTCTGGACCAGAATCTAATGATGGAACAAACACAAAGTATTATTTTACACATTTAAACATTTTTTGATAATATACATAAATTATTTATAGCATCGCAGAAGAATCTACATTATTTACACTAACAGTACAATATCCAATATCTCCTGAAAAACAAGTACATGCGTCCATTTTATATTTTAATTTGGGAGAAATGAAAATATGTTTTGATCCATTACTGTTTCGGTGGTTTTTATACTATCCGAATGTTATTAACAGTAAATATGATGCACATTGGTATCAAGGACAAGGTACCATTTACTTAAAATAACGCCTTTTGTTCTATGAATCTATAAGAAATGTTGTAATGTTTTTACAGTTGAATCAATTACAAGTACAAATAGACCACGAACTATATCCGAAGGAAATAGTAATCAAAAAGATGTACCTCGGTCCACACTTCATGAATCGGTGCACAGTAGTTCTGAAAAAGAACACAATATTCATCGGAATAAATCGAAGAAAGTTGAACAAGAACCACAAGTAATAAACTTTCTTGAATACAATTCTTATTTTGTTTTTATGAAAAAGGCGCGAGGTTATGTGTATGAATGTATATATGCATGTTTTTAGCTCGCCGTACGAAGTACCAAAGAAGCTAAAGCATTCGGTCGTGTGTCTGTAGCATTCTCGGATCAAAAAATGTCATTAACAAAAAGTGTTTGTCTCGTCGCCCTGATTCCAAAAATGTTTATAACTTATATACTTGGATGTTAATCGTCGCTCGTAAGACCAAATTTGTGCCCTCTACTTCTCTGAAGGTACCGGAGCGATTCACTCCAAATTTGGTACACATATTATTTAACATCTCATTTGAATCCGCCCGCAGTTTAAATCCAATCGCCCGTATACTTCCCGAGTTATAAGGCCCCAAAATTTGGAGCTCCTCTTAATACTGCCCTTATAAAACTAATTAAAACACTCAAACATTCTAAGATATTTTATGCCTACAAGATTTTTTCATATTGTTAACCCAAAGCCCGAAAAAAAAAATTAAATATTATAATTTTGAATTTTAAAATATGCACAATTTTTTTGTATCAATTTAATCTACAGACTTTTTATATCTATAACATTTTTTCAAATTGTTAATTAAAAAGGCCATAATTATTAAAAACCACTGCTCGCAACGCATATATATATATATATATATATATATATATATATATATATATATATATATATATATATATATATATATGTAAAGGTGAGATCTACGCGTTGGTGCGTTTTACGCGTACCAAATCTTGTTTATTCAGCAAATATACGACCTATATGAATATTAGAGATGTAAAAAAAGTAATTATTCGTTACTCGAGTACTCGTTACTAGGCAAGATCCGAAGTAACTACTGACATGAAAAAGTATTCGTTACTTTTATAAACAATTACCTAATTAGATTTTATGTTACATTTTGTCGTGGTTGTGGTTGCACCATGTAATAATCTGAGACACTTTTTTCCAAAGTTGGTCCGTTACTTTCAGATAGGAATATTCGATTAAAAGGCAAAAATGCTGAAAAAATATTATTTTTGCATTGCAATCATGAATTATTTTAAATTTTGTTTTTCGTTGTTTTTGTTTTGTATTTTTTACTATCTTATTATTATGTTTTTGAATGTTATAAAATATGAAAAAAAAAATTATTGACTTTTTTTTTATATATATATATATAAAAAAAAAACACTTTGAATACGACATATCAAAAACAGATTTTTAAAACTAGAGCAAAATACCGACAAAAGTAAAAGTCGACGAAAGACGAAACTAATCGTTACTCGATTCGCAATAGTATCCGAATAATCCGAGTACTCATTTAGTGCTACAAAGTAACGAGTACTCTACCTAAAAGTAACGAGTAGTCACAAGTACTCAAAAGTAACGAATGAATATCAGTGTTCCAAATTAAATTTTTAGGTAAAAAATGCGTACGAAGACATATTACGTTGGTATCAAGTCTGGACAAATGTAATTATAATTGGTGATATATCCCAAGTTACTGTTTATTTTCCAAGTCATTCTTTATCAGCTGTTGGATCGCAAGGCATAGAAGATGCCATTAAAATATCATGTGCGAAAGACCCATCACCCGACATAATTGTTGTAAAACTGCCTACATGTAATATACGTAGTGCGATTCAACGGCAATTCGTGAATTACATTAGCTCTTTGCCCATAAAATTACCGGAACAAATGTGGCAAACAAGTAACAATATATTCACAATAAATTCAACTTAAATATTAATCACATTCTATTGTAGACAAGCAAAGTTTACCATGGGGCATTAAAGTAGAAAATTTCTGCTGTTACACGTTACAAAATAAACATAAATTATGTTTTTTAAAACCGCTATCGGGAAACGCAACTATTGGATTGTCGGTGAAATATAAAAGTGAAATTAGTTCTGAGCAACAAGTTTCCCCTAAAGACGATACAAAAATTACAAAGAAAGCGGCTAAGACAAAAACTAATACTAATATTGTTGAAGAAATGACTGAATCGGTTGATAATATTAGTTCGTTTAGCGTTTGTGTACATATAGATAATACGCCTATTGTAGTAGCTTTATCAGAGATACAAGTAAGTTATTTATGCATTGTTTATTAATTTTAACAGATTGACCATCTTAAAAATTTAATACTCATTTACGTATAATGTGACCGCTTCTCTTTAATAACTCATGTTTAATTGTTTTTGGCAATGGTCTCGTGTAGTGTGATTCCTTAAGAAGTGTTGTCCAGTATAAATATAAACAAATCATTTGTAGGTATTGTTGATAACAAGCGTCATGCATGGTTTACTGGAAATTGTGAGTTTATTACAACCGGAATCAAAGCCAGTGCAAGTAAACGTAGGACCAAGTACAATAGGAAAATTACAAAATGATTCGACCTTGTTTTATAAAGATGGATTTCTGGATGTTTTAAGTGAAAAAACACCTACTAGTCCTCACATAGAAGTTCGCAGCAATGACGGTTTGTTCTTTTAATATTTCCTAAAACCCTTCAGTTTTCTTATACTTCCTTTATCTATAATATAATAATAATATATTTATTTGCCCAGTAGACCTCAAAAAGGTATAGGCATAACTCATACTTATTGATACATTTACAAGATTAATGGTGCGATTCTGAGCCAGTCTGTCTATAAGGAGAATCAAATTTTGAAAATGCTGTAGTTCTTTAATGGAGACATATTTTAGTATTATTAATTACACATATCATGTATTATGTTCGATATATCGTAAAGAATCAGTTTAGGAATTATTTGCAATTCAATTCAAATATATATTACACTATTACAATATATTACGGATTGTACTTATAGATGCATACATTTTCTCAGAATTGCACAATAAATACAATTTGAGTCAATTTAAGTTTGTAAATTCGTTAACTGAGAAGAAACTATATCCAATTAGATACTTTTTTAGTTCTAACTTAATGCTAATAAGGTTATCAATTTTCTTAGCAATACTTAGTAATTTATTATAGATATTAATACTAATAACTTGTGGATTTTTTTGTTTTACATTAATTCTACTATTTCCATGACACAATATACATATGTGTAGTAACTAGGATAACGTAAATGTAACATTGTTATTTTTAAAGGCTATTTTTCAGTAAATAATACTTTCTTTTTCCAAAAAAAAAAATCGAACTTGAGATTTCAATGGATATGCACGTTTTGAGCTTCCCTGAATCGAATGTGACTATTTTCGGAGTGACGTCTGTGTGTGTGTGTGTGTCTGTGAGTGAACGCTCTAGAGCCGAAACTGTCGTACGTAAAATTATGAAACTTAAGACTTGTATATGGTCTAATTGTGCACCTCCTATTTTTTGAAAAGAATATTCAAACCGTCATGCATTTTTTGTTCTACCTCCAATATCACTAGAACGGCTGCACTTATGGCAAAAATAGTTATGTTCATAATGAAAGCTATTAATATTTTGTACAACTTTTGTTTGAAAAGTTTCTTCAATAAATGTACCAGTTATGAGAAAACTGCTGCGAAATATCATAAATATCTTGTTTACGTTGCCATGGATTCGCATGTAGCTTAATAAATCGAATCATCTGCGCCTATCAATATATTGTCAGGAAAACAAAATAGACTCAATCAGATAAGTGACATTTCAGAGTATTGGTTAGTTTGACAAAAAACTATGTAAAAGAAAGTTCTGCGTTGGTCACAACCCATTTAACAAAAGTTGCTAGAAATTTTAATATCTTCAATTTTTATATAATAACCTTTGGTCTAATTTATGCCGTTTACGTGATATTGAAAACAGTAAATCTTTACTTCCGGTTAAGTTATTATTTACATAAATATTACATGCACATCAGTGCGTTATACCAGTCCTAAGGTTAAAGTTTCATAATTTTACCTTCAACAATTTTAACTCTAGAATGTTCACACAGACACGGATCTCATTCTGAAAATAGTCATAGAATCAATACAGAAATGGTCAAAACGTGTATTTTCGTTAAAATCATGAGCTCATTATCACGATTAACGTATATTCGTATAAGACTGTTTGCTAATATATGTTTGTTTTCATCCTGTTATAGAAGATTCAAACAGTATTAAACTTACCTTTTGGGTCCAATGGACTATAACAAGATTACGCATAAAATTATATGGATATGAAAAAACTCCAATGAAAAACATGTTGGCACCTTCAATGTCACCAACACTAAAACTTGTCTTTGATATGGAAGATATCATGTCTTCTCTTGATTTGCAACAAGTATACATGAAGTTCAAGTCGAAAATTGTTACGGCTAGTATTGAACATTTTAGAAGGTACACATTTGTTCTACTATTCTCTTCTTGGCTGTTAGTAACATATTTATTTGTATAATTCATAGAGATCCTGGGAAAGATGAGTGGGAGCGTGGATTGTACTTAGGATCTATTATGCTAGTGCGTGATGAACTATCGACTAGTGAACGGCAAGATGATTTTGATTTTATGAGTTTAACAATTACGACTGCTAGGTGCGGGCATGTACATAATAAATGGGGTGCTAAGAAAAAACATCGTTTATCAGAAATGCAGGTACATGAAAGTTACCCTATTTTGTTTTAAAGGGCACAACACGGTGACGGCCGAAAAAATGCTCAGTTTCTCGAATTTTTTTCTCTGAACTTAGAAATAGTAGATTAATGTGTTTTGCTGCATTAATTAAAGTATACATCAAAGTCTTTTCAGGATTTTTTTTATTGTAAAATAATAATAGGTTGATGCCTTTTTTGCGTTCTTCAGAGGCAGCTCAAAGAGGAGGTAGCGTCATGGTTAAATATGTTAAAAATGTTCTCCGTTTTATCTAGCACAGCCTTTAAGCGATTAAATTTGTCCATTTTTAATAATTTTTAAGCAGGATATTAAATTTAGTAAACCAAATAATTGTAGATTGACCAAAACGCGGATGAAAAATCGTCAACTCGAAATATATCAGAAGTAGTAGCAACGTTACAACCAATCGACTTTATCATATCGCCGCACACACTAAAGAATTTTTTCTTGGTATTGGAACCATTCCTAAGAATGCCATCTATAAGTGATCCGAAACCAAGGCCACAATCTAACACTCTAACATGCATAAATAACGCCAATCTACCGTTGGCGTATTTAGACTGCAGTGGCTTGCGATTCATACTAATATCACAAAACTTAAATGAAAAAATAAACAACCATGATGTCTGTATCATCGAAATTGGCAGCATAAATCTAATGCCCACGGCAGAAAATCCAATCTGTCGAACACCTGTTCGCCCTGATATCTATCAACAAGCTGCGCAAAGTAGAATCTTAAATGTGCCTGGGTCAGAAATTGAAGATCGACAGTATCAACTGAATATTAATTCTTTGTCGATTAATACTGGGTGTTGGGTCGAATTCAGTCAGTTGTTACAAAGAAATATCAATCCGGTATCGGCGTTGTATACGATGAACGAAAACCCTGCTTTGGAATGGAATAATTTAGGACTTGGCAAAGCTACGTTGACGCCACAGTTGAAATTAACACCGATTTTGGAAAAGTAGGCATTTTTTTAAATATCTTAATATTTAAGAAGGAATTTACGTTCCTTCTTACAAAAATATAAAAAAATTAACTTTTATTTATTTAATATCATACTTACGGATCTACTGCAATGAAATCTTGGTAATTCTAATTAATTTAATTTGTTATAGGTTTAATCTTGGCATAGTATTAGCGCCAGCAATAACATATAAACATTATTTACTTGTAACTGGTTGTTCAATTGAAATTAATTTTGTTTCCGATATTGATATTAATTTAAATCTACAACAAATTCGCCTACTTTCTGCTTTGCTAGCAGAATTTGGTGAATTTTCCAATCCAGTTAATACGGAATTTATAAATAAATATAAATTTACATATTTGAAACATGTAGAACCGATTTCTGAAGATACAATTTTTCATATCGACCAAAGAATTTTGGATTATACTAGAGATTCTGGAGTGGAGATTACTGATGCGAATAGTGAAGCAACGACTAAAACTAAAGTAAGGAATTATTTCATGTGTACTGCATAAACTTATGCCGACTTTATAATTGTAAATAAATATATATAAATAAATTTAATTTTAATTTATGAAGTTAAAATGCGTTATGTACGCGTTTATACAAATTTAAGTTTAATTTAATTTTTTTAAAGAGGTCAACTTTTTCTTCATTTTTTATAAAAAAATATCTGGAGTGGCCTGCACTCCACCAAGCAGTGCGCAAGGTGTTATTTCTGGTTGTCCAGCTCAGTTCCATATTTTTTTAGCGAATTGATAGATGACAGTTAATGAATGATTCTAGGATATCGTAAATATTGTTGTAGTAATTCGTTGCATGACTATTTCACTTTTTACTTTCTTTTACGAAGTAATAAGTAAATCTTGTAATCATGAAAAATTTCGAACTCGAGATTTCAACGGATATACACGTTTTGGCCTTCCCTGAATCGAATGTAACTATTTTCGGAATGACGTCTGTCTGTCTGTGTGTGTGTGTGTGTCTGTGAACGCTCTAGGGCCAAAACTGTCGAACGTAAAATTATGAAACTTCAAACTTAAGACTTGTATATGCCTAGATGAGCACCTCCTATTTTTAAAAAGAATATTCAAACCGGTAGTGCAAGTGTTTACTCTATGCATTTTTTGTTCTATCTCCAATATCACTAGAACGGCTACACTTACGGCAAAAATAGTTAGGTTCATAATGAAAGATATTAATATTTCGCACAACTTTTGTTTGAAAAGTTTCTTCAAAAAATGTGCCAGTTGCGAGAAAAATGCTACGAAACATTATAAATATGTTGTTTACGTTGCCATGGATTCGCATGTAGCTTATAAATCGGATCATCTGCTATTTTGACAGGAAAACAAAATAGACTCAATTAGATAAATGATATTTCAGGGTATTTCTGTAGAGTATTGGTTAGTTTAACTGCTTGTTTTGGTTATATGTATATCTAGTGAAAACTGCGTAAAAGAAAGTCGAGTGCAGGCCACTCCAGATATTTTATTTCTTTATAAAGTTTGCATTATTCTTGAAGGGTTACTTCAATCAAGTTGAACATAATAAGTTTTAATTAAATATTTTTAACATTGTATTACACTTATTTCATACTTTTATTGTGAACGTATTAGATATAATAGAAAAAGATATAGAAGTTATTCATATGTTCTTGATTAGTTTTTTTTTTTTATATAGGGAACTTTCTCAAGGTCTGCTAGTTTAGAAAGAGATCGCCGCCACGATATAAAGCCCTCTTTTGATACAAAGAGTTCCGATTTATCTCAATCAAAATTCACAAATAATTCCATGCCTTCTGAACAAAATGCATTTAATCATTGCCCACTTGAAATACTATTAACTGGTGGACATATTCAACTCTCTGTATACAAAATTATTAAAAAAGAATCGGTAGCAACTGAACTTGCACATAAAACTCACAATAAAGTAAAAAAGAAAAACAATATTGACGAAGCAAAAAATAAAAATCGACATCCAGAAAATATCGTTGGTCAAATGATAAAGGAAGAATTGGTGGATAAAAATTTATTTCCATCAACCAGTACTGAAGACGATATAGAGTATGATGCATCAGAAGAGGACTCAATTGAAGAGGTTGCAGTGAAAAAAACAAAAATTCTACCACTATTCTTTGTGTATCTGTCACAGCCAAACATATTTTATTCTCATCTTGCGTTCGAGAAAAAAGTCAATATTTCCTGTTTTGATATTAATTTTAAAACATGTGCTAATCAAACCTCCTATACAACCGAAATACCAACGCAAAAACATTATGCAATTAATTTATTAAATACCAAAGCTGGTATTCCGAATCAAGACACAGGAATACCACCAGCGTTCTTAACATTAAAATGGGTGAATAGTATCGGAAAGCATCCATCACTGGATATTAACTTTGGTAGACCAATAAAATTAATTTACTCACACACGTTATTAAACCATATACTGTTTATTAAAAAACAAATATTCTATAATGTCGATGACTGTTTGATACATCTAATTCAAAGTACCCCAGAAGAAACAGATATACGGCCAATGATTGATAGAAACACGTATTCTTGTAATAAATTCAATTCATGGAGGAATAAGTGCTGTGGTATAGATACATTTAATTTAAAACTATCACAGATTATGTTCGTTTTCCAAACAGTCCAAAAAATGGATTTGGTTGTATCATTTGATAATTTAGGCACTAGTTTAACATTTAGCACACGGCCAGAGCGGATAACAAATGTGTTACATTTGAAAAACTTTACGCTCTCTGTTGTTAATAATGGGGTATCAAAACTGTTGTTAAATCCTTGGTCGTGTAATTTTGAGGCTTGCATATTTTGGGAAGCCTGGCAACATCCAAGTAGTGACCCTCAAATACAAATGTCCGTGGACAGTGATGCCTTCATACTAAACATAAGTGCAGAGGAAATTAATTGTTTAAATGCTGTACTGATTGAATGCAATGATTTGATATCTACTTTATATACAAAAGACGAGGAAAATGAATTAGTTTATGAAGAATCACATAATGATTTAAGAGATCAGTATTATAAGGATGATTTACGCGCGGGCGCGTTCCAATTTATAGACGCCAACGGTGCCCATGAGTTACCGTTGCCGTATCAAGTTATGTTTTGGAATAAACCGGTTGTAGCGATGGCATGGAGATATCCACAACCCCGCATTTTGACAAAAGTCCGAGTATTTCCAGTACCATTTAAAGTTATACACGATAATGATGCCAATCAAACCGTACTATGTTATTTGGAATACTGGTCCGATTGCCATAACTGCTACAGATCATACACAAAGTTTCAATTATCCGAGTCCGAAGTACATCATTTAGAACTACCGACAAGTGTGCCTCAAATTGCTGTCGCTTGCACATGGCGTGTTGTGCTAAAATCGCCAGGGAGCAAATTGAATAAATCGTTTGTGTTAGCAAGAGCTCTAGCCGCATGTATGCGCATCGATTCTTATTTCAATTCTAGTTTAGTACCAAAAATACAAAGCACTATAAAATTATCCATTTTTGGTATAAATGTTTATAATCAATTAAAAACAAATGTCGCAATGGTAATGCCCGACAAATTAAACAACTATACTCCTGATGGACTTATGCCGGACACTCAATGCTTTATTGTCTTTGAAATAAATAATCCGCATTTATTTTGTGCTTCATGGGACTGTGGCATACATACCATAGAATTTGCTGCTAGTGTAAAATGCAGTGTATTAGACTATTCGTCGTTGACTTTACAATCATTCATAGACCCGTTTCCATTCTCGCTCACGTTAAACCTAGCAGAATGCGTTAACTTAACTATGTTATTCGATACGATCAACCTCAGAATAAATGCAGCAATCAGCCACACTTTCGCGATATCAACGCAATTATGGGAGAAAAGTATTCAAGAACACAACCAGACAGGACCATCCGAAATGGTTATAGTTACCCGTTACGTAATCTGCAATAATACTAATCTAAAGTTACGATTTGGTCAAGCTGATACTGAAGAAGATATTTTATTACCGTCCAGATTTTTACATTTGTACTGTTGGCGTTCCCAAAAACATTCGCGAAAGTTAAAAATCGCTTCTGAGCAAAATGGCTGGGTTTGGTCGGTACCATTTACGATTGAAAATGATAAATGTGAAGCAATTGAATTGTTATCAACGTTTCAGTATACATTATTTTTAACTGTTAAATCTTTATCGTCAACACAAAAACAAATTATTATCTCAGGACAATTGGTTATTTGTAATATGTTGTTGGATCATTTTGAATTGAAAGTGATACCAGTAACGACTGAAAATAAGGATAAGGAATTCAAGAGTGCCAAAACTCATGTTGTCAGCGGTAGAAATACAACGCCATCACTTATTGTTAATTTAAAGAAAAAACTGGTGCTACGGTTGCGATTTTTTAATTTGGAATCAGCTTGGTCTGGGGATATTCCGTTGGAAGAAAATTTAAAATCTTCCCAACCATGGTTAGTTAAAAGTAAGTAAAGAAATATAAACCCGATTTACACGAAAAGTTTTAATTGTATTTTTTCAATTCCCCTGAAAACTATGCAATTCGGGTTTATTGGTGAACTAGTAGTGACGGTACAAATTAATTTCAGTTCCATTGCAAGAACGCGGGCAGTTCCTCAGTATTTGGTGTCGAGTAATTATTCAAAATGTGAATGGTAATCAAAAGCTGTTAGTCATGTTATGGCCACTATTTATGATAAGGTCAAATTTACCAATAAGTACGAACGTTCATGTCGAAACGCCATCACTAAACATTCATTTAGATTCAACAGTAAGCGGTCGAGGAGAAATACAACAGCTATACTGTCCAGGAACAATTAATCATTCCCATCAATTGGCATTTAAATTAGAGTTAGTTAAAATACGATTAATGTTCTAATTATTATTAATTATTTGATTTGAACACATTTTAGTGCAGAATATCCAGGTTCGGATTCATTTGTGCCTTTAAACTATGATTTAATTGATCATAATATTTTTTTCAAAAAAACAGAGGTGGAAGATATTGATGAAATTTTGGAATCTTTAAAGGATTTTGATAAAACAACCTGGCCTTATATTGATTACAACTTAGAAGCAATCGATTGGATTGTTGACGATCAGCCATTTACAGAAATTGAGGTATTATTATACTTATAAATTTAATAACGTTTTGAATAGTCTAAAATAAAATAAACAGAATGCCTATATCAACTATATTCTTTTGGATATAACAGAAATTCAGATCAGGGATTCCATGAAACACTAGAAATAGACATTGTGTGTGTGTGTGTGTGTTTAATCATAACTGCATCGTATAATTATCGGGTTTGCGGCACCTTCACTTTCGCAAACTTCTACTGTGTCATGAAATTCAATTATTCAAAGATTTTTTTAATAATTAGGAAACAAAAAATGCTTCATTTATTCATTTTAATATCTTTAACTTTTATAAGAAATACTTTTTACTTTCTTTTACGAATAAGTAAGTAATCATAAAAAAATTCGAACTCGAGATTTCAACGGATATACACGTTTTGGCCTTCCCTGAATCGAATGTGACTATTTTCGGAATGACGTCTGTCTGTCTGTATGTCTGTGAACGCTCTAGAGCCAATATTGTCGAAAGATAAATTATGAAACTACAAACTTAAGACTTGTATATGCCCTAGAAGTGCACCTCCTATTTTTGAAAAGAATATTCAAACCAGAAGTGTATGTTTACTCAATACATTTTTTGTTCTATCTCCAATATCACTAAAACGGCTACACTTACGGTAATGAAAGATATTAATATTTCGCACAACTTTTGTTTGAAACATTTCTTCAAGAAATGTACCAGTTGCGAGAAAAATGCTACGAAACATTATAAATATGTTGTTTACGTTGCCATGGATTCGCATGTATCTTATAAAATCGGATCATCTGCTATTTTGACAGGAAAACAAAATAGACTCAATTAGATAAATGACATTTCAGGATATTTCTGTAGAGTATTGGTTAGTTTGATTGCTGGTTTTGGTTATATATATATAAATATATATATATATATATATATATATATATATATATATATATATATATATATATATACATATATCTATATCTAGTGAAAACTGCGTAAAAGGAAGTCGAGTGCAGGCCCCTCCATATATTTTAAATATGGTGTTCTGCACTCAACATTCTCTTTCATTCCGAAAATAGTCAAATTCGATTCATGAATGGCCAAATCGTGTATTTCTCAAATCTCGAGCTCGAAATACACAACTTCCTTTTATATTTCGGCCAAGACAGTGATCAAATTGTTTTAGAAAGTTATTGTACATAAAAAACATAAACTTAATTTGTTCTTATTATGAGTTATGCAATTCCACTCCAGTCCAGCTTGTTGCAATCAATTACAGATCCTTTACTGGAAACCAGTGATTGCCAGCAATTAACTGAACAAATTTGAACTGAATCTTTTTTATGGCTAAAATAAAGATGCTGTTATCTTAATATATTTTCAGATTCGTTATCAAAACACATGCGAATATTCCAGCGCGTTACTTGTGGAATTACTTCCATGGTGTATATGCCTCAATACCCTTGGCTGCAAAATTTCAATCGACGTCGAAGCGAAAAATGTGTGCATCGTTAAACATCATGGCATTGTTACTCCACCAAAATTAGAGGTACTTTTAAAACGTAAAAAAAAAACAGCAAATTTCAAAACTGAGAATATTCTTTTAGGATACATTTAATATATCGGTTAACTTTGAAGAGCAATGGTTTAAGTCGCCTCTTCTACAATTAACTCGAAATGAATGGAGCCAAAGTTTTTACATGCCAAAAATTAATGGATCTATTCCACCGGATGGTAGTATTAAAATAAATGTGGATTGTAAAAATTGGGTAATAAAATGCAATGAATCAACTAACAATGAATTAAAACTTGATTATTCTACAGATATGTATGGTTTCAATAACAAGTGCTATTATAAATGAAATGCGAATATTGCATATTGCGTCTTGTTACGTAGTGGCGAATTATACAAAATTTCATTTAGAAATTGCGTGTCTAGCACTTCTAGATCAGGGTATCACATATTCTATTCCAGATAATTTGATGGATTATAGATTGTCTGTTGCTCCGAATTTAAATAAAAGGTTTGTTATGCGCCTAGTAAAATAATATTATTTATTTGTATGTTGATTTGTTTTAATTTTTAGTAATGTTGGCACGCCAATAACTAAATGGTATACTATGAACAAAAATCCTGATGCTTCATATGAGTATAGTTTACATATTGTAATTACTTTAAATAACCAACTAGTACGATCTTGTCCTATAAGAGTTGATAATGGACTGACTAGAAAAAGCATAAGTTTATATTCTGAATCAGACAATGTAAGTGAATACTCTTAAGATTCTTGTTTTTTGTTAGCTTTATTGAAATAATTTCGTAAAACGTGATCTAGAACCATACAATATCTACTAATATGGCATATTTTTACAACATTTTATTATGGTAGCTGTAAAATGTTAAATAGATTTTTTTTAATTTACTACTTTAAAGCCACAGTAATAAAATGTCGTTATCAGAAATTAATAGACACTTACCGTTGTTAGACAGAGAACGAGATGTAAATGTTGTAATTTAATGAATATTTGGATACAAATCATAATTTTGCATTGCAAATTTAAATTAGTAGTACCCTTAGTGCCCTTTTTAATCAAAAGAAGCCTTCAAAACCACAGTTGTTTTGAGTAACAACTGTAACAATTGCGAATTTAACTAATATTAATTATAATAAAATTTAATAATCAAATTATAGCAGTTTTACATATTGAAAGGCAAAACTACCCTAGTATTAAACGAAAATTCTATTTTCGTTTACAATATCGTATATGTTCATTTATTTTCATAAATGTCTTTGAAATATATATATAAAAAGTTTACGCGCATGCACACACAACTGCTAATATACAGGACTTCCACATCAATTTTCTATACGAAAAAGTGAAATAGTGTAGTTTTTAAAGGATAAAAGTGAAAAAAGATTAAAAAGTGAATAAAATATTCATTTTGTAGACGCCATTTTGTTTTTAGACCGATTTTGAGGCCAGATTCGTAATCTGCGACCCCAAAAACCTTGTGTTATCAAATTTCAGGCAATTGATTAAATAAATAATAGAGTTATACATATTACAATTAATAGTGTATTAAAATAACTAGAGTGGCCTGCACTCGACTTGCTTTTACGTAGTTTTTACACAAATCTTAATATGATTGATTAAACTATATGCAAATACATGGCAACATAAATACGATATTTAAGATTTTCCGTAGCAGTTTTCTCGTAACTGGTACATTTTTTGAAGAAACTATTAAAACAAAAATTGTCTGAAATATTAATATCTATCATTATGAATATAACTAATTTTGCTATAATTTAGGCCATATAAAAATAATCAACCACTTGAATTTTAGATACCTTTGGTACTAATTGCTCAAGAACATAAAAATCAAGTATATTTATCGCTACACCATGACTACAATCCACAAATACTAATTAAAAATAAATGTTCCGTGCAATTATTTTGCGCTGAGTGTACCGATGAAGAAGAACCAGTGGTGGAAAATGCTCATTTCAATTGGATTTGCCATGTGCAACCAAATTCAGAAAAATGTTACACTATGCCGTATGTGGCAGAGAAATTTCCAACTGTAGATGAAATTCCAGCTAAAAATTTAATCATTGCTATTGATCCCATAGGTATAAATAGCAAAATACACTCGTACCTCGCCTAGTGCACCCCCCGCCTAGAACACGAGCTAATCCTAGGCGGGGATTTCTGAATTTAATGCCGTGCACTAGGCGAGGTACGAGTGTATTGGATTTTCATATATAAAATTTAATTTAAAAATATTGTAGATAAAAATAATGGTATCCCCTGGTCTAAACCAATTAACATTTATAATTTCACGGAACAGTATATAAATTTGCCAGAATACGGGGATGTTAAATTAACAATAAAGAAAATCAGTTATACATTGTTGATTGTTGTTGATTCTGTTACAAAGGTAGTAAATTATAATTTACTGTGTTTAGAATTTATAATAATTGTTTTTTATTTATTTAGGTAGAAATTTTCGCTCAAGATGTGCGAAGTAGATTACTATTACAGTCATCACAGTCGCCTTCTACAGTTTCATCAAAACTTTCATTAAGTAAATCCAAGTCTTCCAATGATGCTTTTGAGGTAAGTAACAGTATTTATCTTCTACCTATGGTTATTAGTAACCAAAACAAAGCGTTCTACTTACACATTCATACCAACACGTATTTAGTTTATTACTGAATTAACTCTCATGAAATATTTATTACACTAATAGAACCTTGACTTCACAGTATTCTAACACTAATCTCGCTCAACATTATTCAACAAGTTTGATGAGTTGTTTATCTTCAACTGATGAATACTCTACCAGTACAAAAACTCTATCCACACAGTTTAATAAACAAACCCTGTGGCCAGACTTAAATATGAAAGCACTATCTATAAAAACCGCTCTAAAAGAATATTGTCTTCCAAATAAAAAGGACTGGAATTTAATAAAACTAGCTGTATACGTGAAAAATATTGTTTTTACGCTGACTGTCGATAACGAAGAAAATCAATTTGAGCAAATCGATGCAACCACATGGTCTTGTGATAATGTTGCAATTACCCTAACACAAAATGAGGTGCGTGATTTTTTATGGTAACAAAAGAATTTGTGCATTATCTTATATTTTCTTTTAGAGGATAGATTGTTGTATAACAAGTACTAATATACAATTAGACAATCAATTATTCTCTAGAGGGTGTTACGATTTTCCTGTAATTTTAACAGGTGAAAATGCGTTGACTTCCACTGAAATTGATTTTGTAAATAAGCAAGTTATAGATTTAATTGAAGCAGCAAGGGAAAATAGTTTATTGACAGTAAATTTACTTGTTGACACATGGATTGATAAGGTTACAGAGAAAAAAATTACTGGTAAGTACAGTAGTCAAAAATTAGAGAAAATGGTATTATAAAATACCTAGAATTCTAAGTTATTTTATATCTACAAAGTTTTATCTGATTGTGAACCCAATAGTCATTAAAAAATAAATTAAATATATAATATTCATTGAAAACAATTATAAGACTGAAAGGCTATAAAATATATTATTTATGAATTTAATATATTCACTAAAACTATTGTTTTTAAATATTTTACTCTTCAAAAATCAGTGATTATAACTAGCTTTTTGTCATTAAGAACATCAGTGATTAAAAATATATTTCCTGTATTAAAAAAAAAACATATTATACGCAGGGCTTCCACGCATTCACTATTTCCACTTTTATTCACTTTTTTCGAAATCGATCACTTATAGACACTATTTTAAAATTTTATTCACTATATTCATGTCATAAATGTATGAAAAGTATTAAAGACGCTGAAAATTCGTCAATGTTCTAACTACGTTGACTCAAAACCGATTTTAAACATTTTTTTTTTCGGCAACAGTTTATAGAAAAGTTCCCCATAGGTAAGAAGGTGTGGTTTATATTTTTTAATTGTCAATTAGCAAATATATGTTTCTACTTTCTTTTACGAAGTAATAAGTAAGTCTTGTAATCATGAAATATTTCGAATGTGACTATTTTCGGAATGACGTCTGTGAACGCTCTAGAGCAAATACTGCCAAACGTTAAATTGTGAAACTTCAAACTTAAGAAACCGGCAGTGCATGTTTACTCTATGCATTTTTTGTTCTATTTCCAATATCGCTAGAACGGCTGCACTTATGGCAAAAATAGTTGTATTTATAATGATAGATATTAATATTTCACATAATTTTTGTTTTGAAAGTTTCTTCAAAAAATGTACCAGTTTCGAGAAGACTGCTACGGAATATCTTAAATATCTAATTTATGTTGCCATGTATTTGCATATAGTTTAATCAATCATATTATGATTTGTGCTTGTCAATATTTTGATTTTTTACGAGAAAACTGCTACGAAAAATCTTAAATATCGTATTTATGTTGCCATGTATTTGTACATAGTTTAATCAATCATACTATGATTTGTGCCTGTCAATATTTTGATTTTTTCTAGTAAAAACTACGTAAAAGAATGTCGAATGCAAGCCACTCTAGATTTTTTAAATACACTGAATTAAAATATTTATAACTCTTTAATTTATTTAATCAATTGCCTGAAATTTGATAACACAAGGTTTTTGGGGTCGTAGATTACGCATCTGGCCTCAAAATCGGACTAAAAACAAAATGGCGTCTACAAAATAAATATTTTATTCACTTTTTTATTATTTTTTCAGTCACTTATTTCACTTTTATCCCTACACTATTTTATTTTTTTGTATACAAAATGACTGTGGAAGCCCTGTATACGACGAGCTGAAGACTTTGGTGCCTATACCTATGTATCTTTTTTCAGGAATTCAAAATATAAAAATTGAAATTGGGCCTTTATTGGCGTACATAGAAGATACTTATATAACAAAAATAATGGAATATATAAACGTCTTAGAGCCAACACAACTAGTAATGTGGACATTGAAAAAGAAACCAAACAATTTAATAATAAAAACAAATATGGTCGAAATACCCGAACATTTACTCTGGGAAGCAAATATACTAGCAAGACCCCTAAATTTAAACAACTTATCAATAGAACCATTTTCTGTATCACTAACAGTACATGCGTCCGTTAAAATTTACATTGCCTTAGACCGTTCCCCATTGCAATTCTCTAAATTTGAACGAAAGAATGTAATAACGACTTCATATCGACTAGGGCATGCGCTTACTAGGCATTATATATCCGGAGCGATTTTTGGAGCAGGTTGGGTGGTAGGCTCTTTAGAAATGCTTGGAAGCCCAGGTGGTTTAGCTAGATCAGTAGGCACGGGCCTCCGCGATTTTATCAGTTTGCCTTATTACGGTTTTATCCAAGGTCCTTGGGCATTCTTAGTGGGGATAACGCATGGTTCTACATCGCTGATGCGGCATATAACTGCGGGTACTGTTGATTCACTTACTAAATTCGCTGCAAGTGTCGCTAGGAATGCAGATCGCATGACTATGGACGCAGAACACCAACGACGGACCGAATTGCAACGGCGGCAAAAACCGCAAGGGGTTGCACAGGGGTTTATGCAGGGTTTAACGGGGCTAGGGATTAGTTTATTGGGGGCTGTCGGGGGTATAGCGCATCATTCGTTGCAATCTGTGATGAACCAAGAGGCTACGCCGAGGTCTATAGCAACAGGCGTGGCCCGAGGCTTAGTCGGTGTCATAACGAAACCCTTAAGCGGTGCAGCGGAATTAGTAGCTTTAACTGGACAAGGGTTACTACAAGGCGCCGGTTGGAATTTATTACCTGTACCCCGATTCAACTCAAACCAAAGCCGTGCTCGTATTACTCACAATTCCATTTTAAAATACAAATGGAAGTTCTTACAAAATATTACCTTACATTCCAATTTATATGCTGTTATTGACGCCATATATGAAACCAATCAAGTAGCGCTAATACTTACGTTTGAAGCACTAGTCATTTATAATATCGACGAGGATGTAATACAAAGGACAATATCGTTAAACGAAATAAATTGTGTTGATGACGTAGACGATCCTACGTTACTGCGAATCACGTTAGTGCCGCCGGAGTCGATGTCTCAACATACTGAGGCAGGTGATGTGGAGATGGATCCGGTTGCTCGAGCTCGTATAACCGATTATGTTAAAAACGCGGCGGGTTTAGTACCCGTTTTGGAATCAGTTTCGGATCAATCTGGATTTGATATATCGCCGATTCCATCACGTCCTGCGTCACCTAATCGAAATGCGGTGGTTCCATCGTTGTTAACAATAATGGTAAATCCGCAAAATAAAAACTATTTTTGTAATATGTTGTCGTTTTTGAAACATCAAAATCAAGATAATGTTTTTAAAATTGTGTAACTGTCCAATTTACGGTTGTGATGAATTTGTTTGTTTTGTAAATATTTTACAGGAAATATTATTTATGAATGTTATTTTGATTGTATTGTATGTATATCTGTTATCATTTTTATATTTATGAAACTATAATAATAATAAATAATACACCTAATATTTTTCACGTTTTTGTAGCTTAATCCGTTGACTAAATTTGTCCACTCTGTAGTAGATGCAACCTATTATAAACAAATCAATTAAATCATATATTTTTACTTTCTTTTACGAAGTAATAAGTAAGTCTTGTAATCATGAAAAATATCGAACTCGAGATTTCAACCTTCCCTGAATCGAATGTTTCGGAATGACGTCTGTCGGTCTGTGTGTGTCTGTGAACGCTCTAGAGCCAAAACTGTCCCCTAGATGTGCACCTCCTATTTTTGAAAAGAATATTCAAACCGGAAGTGCGCATGTTTACTCTATACATTTTTTGTTCTATCTCCAATATCACTAGAACGGCTACACTTACGGCAAAAATAGTTATATTCATAATGAAAGATATTAATATTTTGCACAACTTTTTTTTGAAACATTTCTTCAAAAAATGTACCAGTTGCGAGAAAAATGCTACGAAACATTATAAATATGTTGTTTACGTTGCCATGGATTCGCATGTAGCTTATAAAATCGGATCATCTGCTATTTTGACAGAAAAACAAAATAGACTCAATTAGATACATGACATTTCAGGATATTTCTGTAGAGTATTGGTTAGTTTGATAGCTGGTTTTGGTTATATATATATATATATATATATATATATATATATATATATATCTAGTGAAAACTGCGTAAAAGAAAGTTGAGTGCAGGCCACTCCTGATATTTTTTCATTATAAATATAACTTTATTATCTTTTAAATTAATTCCACCGTTGCCATGAAATAATATCACTCAACGGTAAATGGTATATTTTTCAAAATTACATTTTAAATAAAAGTTGGTAGAAATTTTTATATTTTTTACTATTATAAAATTTACTTTTTTTCTAACTCGTGTCGTTTTTGAGATATGAACAACATGTCGCACGTAAACAAGCACTTCCGGTAGAAATATCCTACTCAAAAATACGTTTTATTATCAGGGGATTCACTGTAGGGCCCCATATAGCACATAATGCCTAAAGACGTCCAGAGATGTCATCTATTGGACGTCTTTAGGCATTTTGTGCTATATGGAGCGTTTATTGACGCACACAGGTATTGAGAAAATAGTCAAAATGGATTCAAGGTCCCTCAAAACGGCTTACAATTTTGATATCGATTTTATACATAACGTATTAGTGAAAATCTTTAGCAAATTAATAGAAATTTTGTTACATCAACATGTAATTGGCGATCGAGATCAAAATTGCTCGTTATTTAACGGAGAAAAATGCAAACATTATTCAACTTGAATAGTAGCCATGTTTTTGTGATGATAGCTCATACTAAAATTTAAAATGCTTTTTTCACCGTGATTCAAAAGCATTTATAAGAAATGTGATTGATAAAATTCGTCGACGTACTCTGTATCATTTAAAATCATATTTCATACTATCGTTACTCTTAATGGTCTTAATCGCTAATAGGGTATAGAATAAAATACACAAGTTATATTTAATACGAATTTAATTATGAAATTTCTTAATATCAGATCTTGAAAAAAATTTATTACATATTTTACAACGATTCTCAATTGTATTATTCAATAAACAACTTCTACAAATATAATGTTCACATATCATAATATATAAATTATTTTCAGTCTCGCAGACGCCGCAGATTTTATTATTAATTTCCTTGTCATTATCTAACGTATATCTAACTAATGTATTACTACTAAGCGCATTTCTAATAGCTTCATCTAAATCAGATACAATCGTTATTGTTTCTGTTTGATTATCTTCAATTTTGGGTTCAGTCTTCGCTTTTTTAATTACTGTTACTTCTAATTTTTTTCGCCCAACAGTTCGTTGTATATTTTGGGTTTCTTTAACGTTTGCATTCTTTAAAAGAAACGCATCAATGCGACTTTTTAACGCTGCATTCAATGCAGGTTTTCGCGATGATGTGAATATTTGTCCAGTAAATGGATCAGAGAGATTTCGGCCCCATCGCGCTTCAGATTCTTTATGCTTTTCTAGGGTAGATTGGTCAATTGTTTTTCCGCTGGGTAAAGTTATTGGCAAAGACATTATTTGGAATGTGATTGGGTCTATAAAGTCTTCAGGAATGTTGAAGCCATCATTTGGTTTTTGCGTAGTAGTTGAGCAAGACGGTAGAATTATTGGTATATTTTCATTTTTATTGCTCTTTGATATGAGATATTGTATTGTATCCCTTGTCGTTTTTGTGCAAGTACGTGATATTTCGCCCCAAACTTCGATTTTGCCAATGCAAGGAGCACCAACTTGAGTCCGATTTATACGCATTTTAAGCTTATCAGCGCAAGTTAAAATTCGTAAATTATTCGTTTTAAAGAACTCTTTCGGGAAATTTTCTGGGATATTGTGTGAAGTATTTGTCGCATGAATCCTATTAAAAATAACAACACCTTCCGAATCTTTGGTGTATACTTTAACAACTGTAGTAAAATCAAATGTAGCATTTTGTAGTAGTAACTCAAATCCTATTGTCTTAAGCGAACCAACCGAATTCCAAATAATTATATAATGTATATTTACAGGGCAAATAAAATTAAAATCTATATCAACCGGTGGTTTTATCGCGCTATATGCTAGGAATCCTTTACATTTTAATGAAATGTTATCGGATATTAAATTAGTGGCTTCATATCCATCGGTGGCTGGACAACTCGAAATTGCATGTGGTTTTAACTTACTATCCAAAAAATTGTACATATTCATTGTCAATTGCGGTGCCAAATCTTGAAAAAAAAGTTAAAAAAAACACCTAATTAGTTTTTTGCACTGGTATATCTTTTTAATTATTGCTGAAGCCGAATAAATTGCACGATTTTTATATAAAAAAAACCAGGCATTATTTATGCAATTACGAATCGACTGATATATTTTAACAGTCATTCTGTAATTGCATAAATAATGTGCCTAGTAATAATATATATTTTTTTAAACGTAAAATTTCGAAGTTAAAAATGAAAACTATATTAAATGGCATATTTTGTAGGTTCGACGGATCGACTGATATTTTTTATCAGTCGATCCGTAATTGCATAAATAATGCCTGGTAATTTATTTTTTGAACATAATATTGCGAAAATGAAAAATAAAAACTATAAATGGCACATTTTGAAGGTACTTATTTTTATCTCTGAAACTCTAGGTACTAATAAAAAATATCAGGCATTATTTATGCAATTACAGATCGACTGATATTTTTTATCAAAACTTATCATGATGAAACAAATAACGAATAATAAAAATTGTATCGTACGGTTTGTATATAAAAAAATCTTTTTTTGCAATCGATCCGAATTTGCATAAATAATGCCTAGATTTTTTTTTTCTGAACATAAAATTGCGAAGATAAAAAATAAAAACTATATAAATGGCACATTTTGAAGGTACTTATTTTTATCTCTGAAACTGTAAGTACTAATAAAAAATAACAGGCATTATTTATGCAATTACAGATCGACTGATATTTTTTATCAGTCGATCCGTAATTTAATAAATTATGTCTGGTAAAAATATACTTTCTTTTAACGTAAAATTTCGAAGATAAAAATAAAAACTATATAAATAATAAATGACATATTTTGGAGGTTTTTATCTTTTATCTCCGAAACTCTAGGTTAAAAAAAGAACCAGGCATTATTTATGCAATTACGGATCGACTGATATTTTTTATCAGTATCGATTGATAAAATTGCATAAATAATGCCTGGTAATTTTCTTTTTAACATAAAATTGCGAAGATAAAAAATAAAAACTATATAAATGGCATATTTTGAAGGTTTTTATTTTTTATCTCTGAAACTAAAAAAAAATACCAGGTATTATTTATGCAATTGCGAATCGACTAATGTTTTTTATTAGTCGTTCCGTAATTGCATAAATAATGCCTGGTAAAAATATACTTCTTTTTTTAACGTAAATTTCGAAGATTATAAATGAAAACTATAATAAATGGCATACTTTGGAGGTTTCTATTTTTTAACTCCGACACTCTAGGTAAAAAAAAATACCAGGCATTATTTATGCAATTACGAATCGACTGATAATTTTTTTATAAGAATCGTACGATACAATTTTTTTTTCGTGCTTGATTAATCTTTTTTAATTTGTAGTATTACAAATTTTCAACTAAGTTTTACTGATACAAAACATACGAATTGAATTTAATTTATTGAATTACATGCAGAATTTTATGCTCTACATATTTTATTAAAAAAAAAAAAATTGTTTAATATAATTTGTAAAGCAATGGACACGGAAAAACTGTTTTCCAATGTAAAACGCCTGTTTCAGACTTTTTGGGACAACCGGTATATTAGAGTCTATTTACATAGATTCGTTCTACCAGCAGCTATTTCGATGCCATGTTTAATTTAGTGATAAATAGAAGTTTTTATTTATTTTTTGTTAAAAAATGTGCACAAATAGAAGAATAATATTTTTTTCTATAAATGTAATATACCTTCAATATACACACATTTAAAAATTATATAGATAAAACATCTTAAACAATATGAACACAAATTATAGTTACTTTGACAGTTTCACATTTACAGCTATCAATAAAAAAAATAGCAGATTGGCAACACTGGCAAACAGTGATGGGTGCAAAATAATTTATTTAACTATTATCGAATAAAAACGATATTTAATGACGTACATTATTTCATGATTTGAGGTGCTAAGAAATATTTTTTGTGCGGCACTAGATTAGCTGCTATTAATAACAAATTTAGCGAGTGGTAGCACTGATACCAAACATAGATTCTTAGTGGATTTTAATATTGCTACTGTTGGCAACACTTATTTATTGTTTTCGTTAAGTTGGTGCTTCTTGTAATGTAACGGTCAATTTTAAAATAAATTTGAAAATGTGTAGTGACGCTAAGTAATTGTAACGTATTTTATAGTGTTTTCGAAGTGTTTCGCGTATATTAGTATTTTAATAGTTCCCCTAGGTGTAAATATAAGTGAAATACCAATCTAATAATCAATTTACATTACAGATCACGTAAGTATTTAACCTAACTATGTAAATTATGATAATTTGGCGGTTAAAAGTGTTTTGTGAGTGTGTGTGTGTGTGGTTATTTTCCGTTTATTTTGCATGTGGTGCTTTGTTTTATTTTGTAGTATCAAAACAACTTTAGGTAAGGGTATTGTTTTTGAAATTATATTAAATACATTGTTCATCTTTACTTCTTATATATTACGAATTTGTATTATGTATTTTGAATTTTATTCTGAAAAATCTCACTTGGCCGGTTTTGGATTCACAGCAAATACAACATATATATAAATGTAATATATCAGATACGTAATATATACATGTTGGTTTACTGGGTCTCAAAAATATTGCTTACTTTATTTTAATGTCTGAAAAGATAAGTTTTTTTTTTGCCACAATTAAATTTTGTATTTAAAAAAAAAAACTTCTACTTATTTACAAATAAATATAATCAAATATCTAATTAGATTTGGATAATTGCTCTTATATTGTAAATAACGATAATTAGGAAACAAAAAATGCTTCATTTGTCCATTTCAATGTCTAACATTTATAAGAAACACTTTTTACTTTCTTTTACGAAGTAATAAGTAAGTCTTGTAATCATGAAAAATTTCGAACTCGAGATTTCAACGTTGACTTCCCCTGAATCGAATCTGACTATTTTCGGAATGACGTCTGTCTGTCTGAGAACGCTCTAGGGCCAAAACTGTCGAACGTAAAATTATGAAACTTCAAACTTAAGACTTGTATATGGTCTAGATGTGCACCTCCTATTTTTGAAAAGAATATTCAAACCGGAAGTGCGCATGTTTACTCTATACATTTTTTTGTTCTATCTCCAATATCACTAGAACGGCTACACTTACGCCAAAAATAGTTATGTTCATAATGAAAGAGATTAATATTTTGAACAAGTTTTGTTTGAAACATTTCTTCAAAAAATGTACCAGATGCGAGAAAAATGCTACGAAACATTATAAATATGTTGTTTACGTTGCCAAGGAATCGCATGTAGCTTATAAAATCGGATCATCTGTTATTTTGACAGGAAAACAAAATAGACTCAATTAGATAAATGACATTTCAGAATATTTCTGTAGAGTATTGGTTACTCTATACATTATTTGTTCTATCTCCAAAATCACTAGAACGGCTACACTTACGGCAAATATAGTTATGTTCATAATGAAAGATATTAATATTTCGCACAACTTTTGTTTGAAACATTTCTTCAAAAAATGTACCAGTTGCGAGAAAAATGCTACGAAACATTATAAATATGTTGTTTACGTTGCCAAGGATTCGCATGTAGCTTATAAGATCGGAATCATCTGTTATTTTGTCAGGAAAACAAAATAAACTCAATTAGATAAATGACATTTCAGAATATTTCTCCAATATCACTAGAACGGCTATACTTACGGCAAAAATAGTCTTATTCATAATGAAAGATATTAATATTACGCGCAAGTTTTGTTTGAAAAATTTCTTCAAAAAATGTGGCAGTTGCGAGAAAAATGCTACGAAACATTATAAATATGTTGTTTACGTTGCCATGAATTCGCATGTAGCTTATAAAATCGGATTATCTGTTATTTTGACTGGAAAACAAAATAGACTCAATTAGATAAATGTCATTTCAGAATATTTCTGTAGAGTATCGGTTATATATATAGTTCAATGTGTGCATACGTTATTATTATTTACAGAATACCATAATGGTTGGCTTCTTAGTGGTTATTAATAAAAATGGCCAGGAGGGTTCCTCATACAAAATTAATGATAATAATATATATAAATTTGGATCCGGTTTTGATTGCCATGTGCGGTTTAATACCAAGAAAAAATTAAACCAAAATTACTGTACATTATCAAGCAAAAATCGATTGGTGCGTTTTTAAAAAACATTGTCAAATGTATGTTTAATAAATAAAACATTGAAATTATAGGTACAATTAAAAAAAATATCATCATTTCCAGTTTTAGTAAATAATACAAAACTGAGCTCTTCGAAAATTTTAAATACTGGCGATATAATAAAAATTGGTCCAAAATCCTTTAAATGGACCACAAACCCAGAAGACAGTGTAGAAAATAAGGTATACTTTTCTATTTATTGTTTAAATCGTATATTTGATGAGAACAATTTTAGAGTTCACCTGCAAATACAAAAATATTGACAAGTTCTTTAGTTGGAAAACGGCGGTCAACAGAGTTTGTTAAAAAAATCACTCGTAGATCATTGCGAAATTCGACTTCGGCCTGGTTAAGGTAATATAAGGTTGTTTTTGCCAAAAATATGTTTAATTTCATTCAATTATTTTAGCGCTTGGGAAGAAACAAATGGAAGTTTGCAACCATCTTTACAAGATGCAGCAATGTGTCGAAGATCATTGCGAAATTCTACTTCTAGTCGACTCAGGTAATTATTTATGCTGTATATTTTAACATTTTTTAAATTTATTTTCTGTAGCACTTGGAAAGAAACCAACGAGAGCCTGGCACCGTCTTCAAAAGATATACAAATGGAACAATATACAATTTCGGAATCATCAACAAACGAAAGGTAACAAATATACAATACAGTCGCTGAGACAACAAATATAAACCAGAAACACCAGCTATTTTTAGCTCGCCGTACAGAATGTACGTGTGTCTGTAACATGCTCAGATCGAAAAATAATCTTAACAAAAAGTTTTTGTATTTTCGCCCTGAATGTATGTATCTCGGTCGGTCGTAAGACCTGAGTTTGTAACCCCAACTCGTCTGAAGGTACCGGGCCGATTTTAATGAAATTTGTTATACATATAATTTCTACGCCCGTGAAGTTCCCGTCGCATTTTAAATCCAATCGTCAGTACAAGGTCGGAGTTATAGCTCCCCGAAATTTGAAACCCTCCTAAATACTGCACTTAGTCAACTTGTAAATTATTTAGAATTTTCTACTAGAAATTCTAAGATATTTTATGTCATTAAAGTTTTTTCAAATTGTGAGCCCATAGGCTTAAAAAATATATATATTAAGTATATCAGTCATTGAACTATAAGTGAAACGAAGAAGTTATATTTGTTTGGTTATATTTTCCATTATATAAACTATTTGCTTCTGTGTTTTAATTAATAAAATTAGAAAAAGTTCATCAAATAATTTACATTATCCTTGGCTAATCACGAAACGAACGATATTAACGTTACTCATGCGTGCAATTTTAAATGTAGGGTTATGAAAATTAATACTGGTGCAGGAATAAATAAATTTCGGGATCATAATTGATTGGATTGGTTCAGTCGGCTCTGTGAGTATAATGTCGATGGTTTAGAATTATATACGTAATCTCAGAAATGCATTTAATTCATATTAAATACAGAAAAATGTCATCAAACATTCAAAACACAAACATAAACCAAATTTTAAAGGCTCTTCGTATATTAATACATTATTGTACAAAACAATAATTTGAATATGTTCCAATATTGCTGTTGTGTAGTCTTTTATTTCAGTATAAACTATTTGATATTATATATAAAATTCTTATCTGTCGCCATGGCATGGTGGCTAAGACTCTCGCCTCTTACCCTGGAGGTCGTGAGTTCGATCCCCGTCTTTGCATTTTTACAAAAAAAGCGTTTTACACACACTCACATACAAACAAACAAACATTTCTGGGTTATTATATTTAGTATACAAATTTGTTATAGTTCAAATACGATGTTAAAAAAGAAAACCCCCAAAAGAAAATCAAACGCATCAAAGATTAGACCAGAAAATGTTGCAAAAAAGAGTACTTCAAAAAAAGCATCAAAAATTCCTAGAATAACAGGACTACAAACTAAAATAAAACTAGAGGAAAATGAATCTCCACGAAGTGCTAGAAAAGCCAGAAATATATTACGTTCTATAGATTCACCTAGAAAATTTTCCACAACAACATTTGCTGTTAAGATCAATGCTTCTAGTGCATCTACAACAGAATTCAAAGAAATTCTTTCAGATTTGAAAAAAGAGAATACAGAAATGTCATCGGATACATTGAAAATTGATAATTCTCTGACAGAATTGAAAGAAAATGTGTCTTTGGTTGAATCAGAACCAGAAACTAGTCGAAAAATGAGAAAATCGATTAAAGAACCTACGACTCCAAAGTTATATATATCTGCTGTGGATTTGGATTTAAAGGAAAATAACACCGAGCCGTTAAGAACATCTCCTCGTAAAACACCGAAAAAATTGGGAACAGTATTAAGTCCTAGGAAATCGGTTAAAGAATCAACTCCAACGTTGCATATTCTGGATTCCGTACCGGTTCTTACCGATGTAAAGACTCCGGATACTTCTATGAATAAGCCGTTAGTGATTTCTGGTATTAAGGCAATCAAATCAGCGAATAAACGAAATGCGAGTCTTGAGAAGAGCCTAGATTATTTAATGCTAGCCAAGAAACGCAACATTTCAAATGTGATGAACTTCGATGTGTCTGATATCGGTAATGATTTAAATTTAAAATTCATATATTTTAATTTAATTGTGGAATTTATCTACAGAATTGCAAGACGGTACGACTGTGGAAGATTCGATTATATTTCAAGTAAGACATATTTATAATTTAATACAATTGCAATTTTAATTGATTTTTAGCTTTTCGTACAAAGTACTAAAGTGCTACAGCATTCGGAAGTATGTCTGCACCTTAAATCCAAATATACATATATACATTAGAATCATTTTAAAATTACTAAAATTAAAAATTCATATCAGTGGTTAAGCTCGAAAAAAAAACCAACCGATTAACCTTTATAAAAAAAAATATCTGTTAATTCGTAATTGCATAAATAATAACTGGTAAAAATGTTTATTTTTTTGATCGTACAGTTTCGAAGTTAAAAAATAAAAACTATAAAATTGACCTAATTTGGGGATTTTTATTTTTTATCTTCGAAACTGTACGATCAAAAAAATAAACATTTGTACCAGGTATTATTTATGCAATTACGAATTCACTGATATATTTTTTTTATAAAGGTTAGTCGGTTGGTTTTTGCGTAATCGAGGTTTGTTTAAAAATAAAACCTCCAACATAGGTAATTTGTTATAGTTTTCATTTTTTATCTCCGAAACTGTAAATACAAAAAAATTAACATTATTACCAAGCATTATTTATGCAATTACGAATTCACTGATATTTTTTTTTATAAAGGTTAGTCGGTTGGTTTTTGCGTAATCGAGATTTGTTTAATTATGATAAGTTTTTCGTAGTTTTATGTAATTAAGAAATATAACTTTGACCAAAAGTGTAACAATGTGTCCGTAATGCCTTTATATTCAATAAACAGTCATTATTCGATGGAATATCTTTGATTATAGCGTAAAAATAGCTAATTTCTAATACTGTGCGTGCATGATTTCTTGAACATTTAAAGTCGATGCTAGCGCCACCATCTAAAATAGCCGAGAGCGGAGCGGCATTACTTCGAACTAGGTGGACCTGATGGTTTGTCTTAAAGAAAATTGTCTTTTACTTAAATTAAATAAATTCCACCAAATAGATTATGCCGCTTTTATATATACTTGTTAATTAGAGATTGCGTGATTGTACCAACATAACAAAAAAAAACTTAATCTTATTTTATTTATTTTTAACAGAGTTCCGAAAGTAAACTACAGTCTCCAACAAAATCTAATAAAATTGCCAAAGCAGACACCACCAATCTTGTGCCACTTGGTACCACACAAACTATGGATTACATAAATGTAAGTGGTATTAAGGAACTAGTGCGTACACCTAAAGACCTGCGCAATAGTTCTAAATCGCCAGGAACTAGAAAAAGTTTACGGAATCTTAGTACAACTGATGAACCACAATTAGACTCTCCAGAAATACGGAGTATAACCAAAAATATATCGTACAGTACACCGAAAACACAATTTGTTTGCGATTGGAGTATTGTTGATTTAACGACGGATACCCCGAAGAATAACGCCAGTTTCGTGCAAGACAGATCTGTTTTTGAAACAACAGAAAATGAATCTTTAAGGCGAAAATCGCCTAAACAAAATAAGTCTGTTTCAAATAGTTTTGTGGATTCACCTAAACGCAACGCATCATTACGAGCTGTTACACCAAAAGACTTATTAACCGTTGGTGACATTTTTGACGAATCTTCATCAGTTTCGGAAATTTTTGTCGATTCACCTAAACATATCACAACTACTATTAATAGATCATTGAGATCTATGCATGGCACACCTGATGTATCAATTAATGATCAAACATTCAATAAATCTTTAGGTCGTAGATCTCAAACACCGAAACAAAATCAAACATTGTTTAGTAACTCTGAGAAAAATATGACAATGTCATTTAGAGATAGATCATTGAGATCAATATCTGGTACACCAGAACAAAATCTGATAGCTTCAAGTACTTTGTGTGGATCACCAAACATAAATACAAGCAATACTAGTGATAAAGCATTACGGTCAATTTTGAAAACACCAAAACATATTTCAAACATTGATCTAACTGTTGGACGCAATTCGTTAACACCTAAACTAAATCAGAC
Source organism: Leistus spinibarbis (assembly GCA_933228885.1). Classification (NCBI taxonomy): domain Eukaryota; kingdom Metazoa; phylum Arthropoda; class Insecta; order Coleoptera; family Carabidae; genus Leistus; species Leistus spinibarbis. The sequence goes on from OW121793.1 coordinate 2,947,643, forward strand.
ACTTCCTAGTAATGATACACCGGACAATCATTTAAGCAAAGCTAAAAATAAATCAACACCAGTAAATATCACTGGTAAAACTTCAGGACGAAAATCAAAAACACCAAAAGAAAACTTAATTGTATCAGAAAATAACACACCAGAACGTAATATAACTACCGGGAAAAAATCTAAGCAAGGCACACCTGATCTATCACTTAGTGATCAAACATTCAATAAATCTTTAGGACGTAGATCTCAAACACCAACAGAAAACTTATTAGCATCAGAAAATAACACATTAGAACCTAATATAACTACCGGGAAAAAATCTAAGCAAGGCACACCTGATCTATCAATTAATGATCAATCATTCAATAAATCTTTAGGACGTAGATCTCAAACACCAACAGAAAACTTATTAGCATCAGAAAATAACACACCAGAACCTAATATAACTACCGGGCAAAAATCTAAGCATAGCACACCTGATGTATCACTTAGTGATCAAACATTCAATAAATCTTTAGGGCGTAAATCTCAAACACCAACAGAAAACTTATTAGCATCAGAAAATAACACACCAGAACCTAATATAACTTCCGGGAAAAAATCTAAGCATAGTACACCTGATGTATCAATTAGTGATCAATCATTCAATAAATCTTTAGGGCGTAGATCTCAAACACCAACAGTAAACTTATTAGTATCAGAAAATAACACACCAGAACGTAATATAACTACCGGGAAAAAATCTAAGCATAGCACACCTGATGTATCACTTAGTGATCAAACATTCAATAAATCTTTAGGGCGTAGATCTCAAACACCAACCGAAAACTTATTAGTATCAGAAAATAACACACCAGAACGTAATATAACTACCGGGAAAAAATCTAAGCAAGGCACACCTGATGTATCACTTAGTGATCAAACATTCAATAAATCTTTAGGGCGTAGATCTCAAACACCAACCGAAAACTTATTAGTATCAGAAAATAACACACCAGAATGTAATATAACTACCGGGAAAAAATCTAAGCATGGAACACCTGATGTATCAATTAGTGATCAATCATTCAATAAATCTTTAGGGCGTAGATCTCAAACACCTAAACAAAATCAAACATTGTCTAGTGATTTGAAGGACTCTGAGAAAAATGTGACAATGTCGTTTAGCGATAGATCATTGAGATCAATATCTGGTACACCGGAAAACGTGTCAAGCAGTAGTCAAACAATCGATATATCTGGACGTCAAACACCTGAACAAAATCTGATAGCTTCAGGTACTTTTTATGGCTCTTCAAGCAATATTGGTGATAGATCATTACGGTCAATATTGAAAACATCAAAACATATTTCATTTATTGATAAAAAAACGTTAGGACGCAATTCAATAACACTTAAACAAAATCAGACACTTCCTATTCATTTGAATGATTCACCGGACAATAATGTTAAAAATAGGTCATTGAGGTCTTTACCTGCAACACCAGTAAATATCACTGGTCAAACTTTAGGCAATTCTACAGGTCGAAAATCAAAAACACCAAAAGAAAACTTAATAGTATCAGATAATAATACACCAGAACGTAATATAACTACCGTTAAGCAATACCACCAACAACAGGAACCCAAAAACAACCTAAGCGATTTGCGTGGTGTTAAACGGTTGCTAGAACCATTGAAAACCCCTAAATCTCCTAAAAACGACTTGACTAATATCGCTGGCGTAAAAGCATTACTCAAAACACCTGCACGTAAACAGAAAGAAATAGAACCTGAAAATGATTTGTCTAATGTAGCTGGTGTTAAAAATCTACTGAAAACACCTGGACGCAAACAAAAAGAAATGGAGCCTGTAAATGATCTGACTAACGTAGCTGGTGTTAAAAATTTGCTGAAAACACCTAAACGGAAACAGAAAGAAATTGAGCCAGATAACGATTTAAGAAACGTATTTGGTGTTAAACGACTTATGAGATCGCCAGAACCCAAACAAAACGAGCCCAAAAATGACCTGACCAATGTAGCTGGTGTTAAACATTTACTGAAATCACCTGAACGGATACAGAAAGAAACTGAGCCTGATAACGATTTACGAAACGTATTTGGTGTTAAACAGCTTATGAGATCGCCACGACGCAAACAAAACGACCCCGAAAATGACCTGACTAATGTAGCTGGTGTTAAACATTTGCTGAAATCACCTGTGCGCCAACAAAAAGAAACGGAACCTGTAAATGATCTGACTAACGTAGCTGGTGTTAAAAATTTGCTGAAAACACCTGAACGGAAACGGAAAGAAACTGAGCCTGAAAATGATTTACGAAACGTATCCGGTGTCGAACAACTTATGAGATCGCCAGAACGTAAACAAGAGGAACCCAAAAATGACACAAGTTTGGATGATTTGTTCGATAAATTGACCAAAAACGATGAATCTATCATGGAATTAGAAAATTCTCCACATAGGCATGTTTCTAAAACTTACGAAAGAAAAGTAAAAAGCATGTCTGGAAATTCCAATGACATTGACAATAGTTTGAAAACAAGAAATTCGTTACGTTTTGTTGAAAAGGATACGAATGTAGTTGATAAATGGCTTGAGGACGTTAAAAAATATCATGGTATATTGGCTGGGTGCTCAGTAAATATTGGACAAGAACCAGTACAAGATCAACTTAAAACAGAAACTCGTAAGAGAAATCTCCGCAGTAAGAAAATAGAAATTGATGAAAATTATCCTAATGAAATTAAACCTAAACCAAGAACTAGAGGTAGACCCAAAATTGTGGATGCAGTTGTAGATTCTCCTAGTACGAGAACTAGAAGAAATAATAAGAAAATTGCAGAGGGAGTGACAAAAGAACCTTTAGAACCAGTCCAAGATGAACAAATTGTTGAAGAAGAGCCAATTCAAAAAACTACAAGGGGTCGACTACAAAAAGCGGCAAGCAAAAAGGCAACTCAAGAAAATGAATTAATTGAAAATGAAATAAGAGAAGAATCTTCGGAACTTGTCCAAAATAAAGAAATTGTTGAAGAACCAAAACAAAAAACTACAAGGGGACGCCAACGAAAAGCGGCAAGCAAAACGACAATCCAAGAAAATGAAATGACAGAAGAATCTCCAGAATCTGTTCAAAATAAACAAATGGTTGAAGAAGCAAAACAAAAAACTACAAGAGGACGACAACGAAAAGCGGCAAGCAACGAGAAAACCCAAGAAAATGAAATGACAGAAGAATCTCCAGAACCTGTCCAAAATAAACAAATCGTTGAAGAAGCAAAACAAAAAACTACAAAAGGACGACCACGAAAAGCGGCAAGCAAAAAAACAACACAAGAAAATAAAGAAGAAGAAACGGGAGAAATTGTTGAAGAAGAACCAACACAAAAAACTAGAAAGGGACGATCACAAAAGGGTGTGAGCAAAAAGACACAGGATGATGAAAATGAACCAGAAGAAATAATTGAAGCACCAAAACCAAGAATTAGGCGTGCTAAACGGGGGCAAAAGGTTGACAACGAAACTGAAGAAATTGCTGTTAATAATTCTGAACCAGAGAAAAATACAAGAAGTTTGCGGGTCAAACGTCAAGCAACTGCAGAAGAAACAGAATCTCCAGCACTAAAGAGAACAAGAAAGAATATTGTGAAATCAGATTCACCGGTTGTAGAAGAAGTTATGATCGTACAAAAAACAACTCGTACAATCCGAAACTTAGCTAAACCGGTTGTGTTCAGCGAAACTGTTGAGATCTTGGAACATACTGATTTACCGCAGTTGGATATTGAATCGTTAGGTGTTAAGGCAAAGGCCGGTAGAAAACAAAAGATTAAGAACGATGTAGTCAATAAGCAGAAAATTGTTAGGTTCCATGAATCACCCGTGACTGTAGTCAAAGAGGTAAGCAGCACAGAAGCAAACAATGAACCAACAACTGCAGTACGTAGATCGGCGCGTACTAGAAAATAATATTATTTAGCAGATTCTTTAAGCTGTATATATTATAACTTTCTTTTTTAAGATTATAAGTCATACATATTAGTAATATATATCATCGTTAAATAAATATTTTTTGAAAATTAAATTTACAAATTTTAGAAATTGGTTTTTTTTTTATATAATTGACTGTTTTCTGTAAATGATGCTGATTTTTTTTATAATACCATTTATATTTTAATATAATTTATAAATTATTATAAATACTGTATATAAGGTCAAGTTAAGCATCACTTGGTTAACTTAAGTCTTCATCAATTCGGTTCACTTAATGCCAATTGTAACACAGTATAAATAAAATATAATTTCTGATTAATAAACTTCACTATCTTATTTTTATTAATATAAATGTAAGATTAGTTAATTGTTTACAACAAATTTATATACATTGTAAATGTTTTGTAATAAAAAAATAAATAGTCTTGATTTGTTTATACATTGATTGTTTTTAATCCTAATTTTTAACCAAAGGGCAAATTGTACTTTTTTTTCAGATAAATATTTCTTATTTATGTACTCTCCTGATACTGAAAATGTTTAGGGACTTTTTACTTATATAAATGTATATAAGGAACTATTGCAAATCATACAGCATTTCAATCTCGAGATTTAAACTTTTCCACTTTTATTCACTTATGGTCACTATTTTAAAATTTTATTCACTATATTCATGTCATAAATGTATGAAAAGTATTAAATTCGTTAATGTTTTAACTTCGTTGACTCAAAACCGATATTTAACAATTTTTTTTCGGCAAAAGTTTATAGAAAAGTTTCCCATAAGTCAGGTGTGCTTTTTATTTCTAATACAAAGTAATAAGTAAGTATTGTAATCATGAAAAATTTCGAACTCAAGATTTCAACGGATATACACGTTTTGACCTTCCCAGAATCGAATGTGACTATTTTCGGAATGGCGTCTGTGTGTGTGTCTGTCTGTGAACGCTCTTGAGCAAATACTGTTAAATTGTGAAATTTTAAACTTAAGAAACCGGAAGTGCATGTTTACTCTATGCATTTCTTGTTCTATTTCCAATATCACTAGAACGGCTGCGCACTTATAGCAAAATTAGTTATATTTATAATGATAGATATTAATATTTCACACAATTTTTGTTTTAAAAGTTTCTCGAAAAAATGTACCAGTTAAGAGAAAACTGCTACGGAAAATCTTATTTATGTTGCCATGTATTTGCATATAGTTTAATCAATCATATTATGATTTGTGTAAAAACTACGTAAAAGAAAGTCAAGTGCAGGTCACTCTAGTTTTTTAATACACTCTTAATTAAAATATGTATAATTCTTTTATTTATTGAATCAATTGTCTGAAATTTGATAATACAAGGTTTTTGGGGTCGCAGATTACGAATCTGGTCTCAAAATCGGTCTAAATACAAAATGGCGTCTACAAAATGAATATTTTATTCACTTTTTTTATATTTTTTCAGTCACTTATTTCACTTTCATCCTTTAAAAACTACACTATTTCACTTTTTTGTATACAAAGTTGGTGTGGAAGCCCTATGAATCTGATTTCAACGTTCTAGAGTCAAAACTGTGAAATTTATGAGTTGTAAACCCCCTATTTTTGAAGATAATATCTTAACCGGAAGCTACTTTTTCAATATCTTAGAACAACACAAGTTATAAACGCATATAATAAAAGTTAACGATTTTTAAAGTGTCTGGCAACTTTGTTTGAAAAATTGTCTGAACATGAACATTTTTCCTAGTAATCACACATTGATATTATTTCACAGCAATTTGAAGTAATATTAAATAGATAATGAAAGTCGAGTGAAGACCACTCCAGTTTTTTAATTGTGGCAATAATAAGTAAATGATTGAAGTGAAATTCACTTACATTTATTGAATTTGTGCAATTGTGAGTTGTCCTGATTCATGTTGGTGCACTTCGACCTTGCAATCATCGTCAGGCGCAGATTGGTGCGCTATCTATGCCATCTCTGCGCAACCTTATTATGTTTCTACAGTTGTTGGCAACAATGTTGTAATACCAATGTTGCCGCAACATTGGTATTACATGGTCGAAACGTCACCTTGACGTTTTATGTAGTTATTTGCTATTATTTGTTTAATATTTCGAAGTATTCGTACTCATTTTTAAAATAATAAGCGTCTGGTTATATAAACGACAAAATGGGGAAAGGTTTCAATAATTACATGTGTAAAAAGTTCTTCCATCCCGCCTCTCGAGACAATCTAAAAAGGGTAATTATCAATATAATAATTAATTAAACAATAAATCTGTATTTTTATTATTAGGTATGGATGGCCGAACAAAAAACGGAAGCTTATAAGAAAAAGCAGGAAGAGCTTCGCATGCAGTATGAGAAAGAACAAGATTTGCATGATAACAAGTAAGTTTTTACATTTTAAAATTTAGGGGTTTTGCTAAATATTTTATTTTCTTTTCAGGGCTATGCTAAGCAAAGAGAGCAAAGACAAATTAAGCGTGAATTTTATGTATGAACCACCGCCGGGCGCGAAGAAGGAACGTGAAAAGGAAGACGATGAACCCGAGTATAAATTTGAATGGCAAAGAAAATACAACGCACCAAGAGAGAGTTACTGTAAGGGTGATCAGGAAATCAGAGATCAACCATTTGGGATTCAAGTTAGAAATGTTCGCTGTATTAAATGCCACAAATGGGGCCACATCAATACAGGTTAGTTTAGAACAACAAAAAAAGAATACCAAGTACCGAAGAAGCTAAAGCATTCGGTCGTGTGTCTGTAGCATTCTTGGATCAAAAAATTTCATTAACAAAAAGTGTATGTCTCGTCGCCCTGAATCCAAAAATATATATAACTTATATACTTGGATGTTAGTCGTCGCTCGCTCGTAAAACCAAATTTGTGCCCTCTACTCTGAAGGTACCGGAGCGATTCACACCAAATTTGCTAAACATATTATTTAGCATCCCATTTGAATCCGCTCGCAGTTCAAATCCAATCGCCTGTATACTTCCCGAGTTATAGGGCCCCAAAATTTGGAGCCCCCCTTTAATACTGCCATTATAAAAATAATTAGAACACTCAAAAATTCTAAGAAAAATTGTAGTCTAACAGGTATTCGAGCAGAATTTTTAGGGTCAAACCCACATTCGAAAGGAGAATTTTTTTCTCGATCTATGATAGTTTTTTTTGATAAAATATTTGCTAAAAGTATAATGATTATTGATAAAATTAAAATTGTAATTCTTATTACTAATAAGATATAAATTATTTATACTAAAAATAGTTAGACCATTTGAACCCAAAGCCCGACAAGAAAAATGATTAAATATTATAATTTTGAATTTTAAAATATGCACTAAATTTTTTTTTTAATTAATATAATCTACAAAAAATTGTAAGACTTTTTATGTTTATAACATTTTTTCAAATTGTTAATCAAAAGGCCATAATAATTATAAACCACTGCTCGCAACGCATATCTTACCTAAAGGCGAGCTCTACGCATTGGCGCGTTTTACGCGTACCAAATCTTGTTTTGTTTTCAATTCATGCCATGATATAATATCAATATGTGAGATAACTAGGGAATGTAAATATAACATGGCTAATTTCAGTAAATGGTTTATTTTTCGTTAAATGTTGCAAGAAATTAATTTCTTCAACTTTTATAAGATTCATACCGGTTTTTCGTGTCGCCTCTTAGATCGATTCTTAATTTCAAAACATGAAATTTGCTCCAAAAAAATAAGTTTTACGTATAAAGTTAAGAAATACTGAGAGCCACTTCATTTTTTTAACTCATTGATTTCTAATTAAGAATTTAGGTCTTAAAAGAGATTTAATTTTCAAAAACAAATTAAAAAGAATAAAGGATTGTTTACAGCGAATTATTTAGTAATTAGGCTTAGAAAATTACAAATAATAATCTAGTTTGTATTATGATAAGTAATGTTAACATTCTAAGCAACAAAATTAACACAATTTATGATAAATTTTGTTGCTGTGAACGTTAACCTTATATGTCATACAACAAACTGAAATTATTACTTATAATTTCTAATTCTTTAGCTGTGAACAATCCTTAAGTCACACAATTAGCACCGCCAAACTAGCTATACTGCTCACCCGACCCGTTCCTCACGTGCATGTAAAGAGTGGGTTCCTCATCCTCTTAATCAATGAAATTAAGCTTGATTGATGCAGTTTAAAATTCTTAACAAGTTTTATCTTTACACTTTGTCTGTAAAATGTACTGGGGAGTTAATTAAACTTGTAAATTCTTATGTTATCGATTTCGATTCACCATCTGTATATTACAGAGTATTTTTAGCTAAATTACTACATTTCTTGAAAATTCGCCACGAAATAATATTTAAATGACAATTTGCTATGTATTTAAATGTTTTTTTTTTTTGGATTGTCATATAATTAATTAACCTAGCACTAACTAAATGTAAAAACTAAATAACATAACTTAGACTTTGACATTTTAAAATTCTGTGTGATGGATCAACAATCAGACAGTTGCATGAGGTAATCTGTGACCGAAAGGGATACATATTTATAATATAAACAGAGAAACCTCTAAGAAATTTTATATTTTCGTGTTTAGACAAAGAATGTCCAATGTACAGCTTGTCAATGAGCGCAGCGCGCACTGCCGAAGCAACCGAGTTACTTGATCAGAATTCGCTTGTGCAACAAATGTTGGAAGATGGTTTGGCATTGAAGCACAACAACTTAAATAATTTACCGAGCAGTTCTGATAAACATCAACTTTTAATGAGTGATGACGAAGATGACAAAAATGTACCGCCGGAAGTGGCGTTCTTCAAATTGTTAAACCGTAAACAGAAAAAGAAATTGCTGAAGTAAGTTATAACAGTTTGTTGATTTGGCCGTCTGCTTATATTTGATTGTTTCAGGAAATTACTTCGTTTGGAAGAATTATCGAAAAACCATTCAAAGGTCTCCAAACGATAATCTATACTTATTCAGATTGTGTAATATTTAGAAACTTGTTTATAATTTATAAAACAAATAAAACCATTTTTTAAGTTCACAAAATATTTTATTAACTACAATTGTATTTTTTGAGTTTTAATATTTCGTAACTGTAATTTAATAAATCAAGAATTTATTTAAATTATAATATAAATAAGATGTGAATTTAATTTTAAATGAGAAATATTTTAAAAATAAAGCACATAAGTTTTATATTTGTATTCCACTGTAATAATTCTGAAACTTACAAATTAATAAAAAATGTTCTAACTAGGTGTATCTTCAGGACTGTAATGCAAAAATAACCTTGTCACAATCAATATTCATTGAAAAAATCTCACATACACAAAAGTATTATTAAAGAGCATAATCTAATTCATATCGTATATATTGATTTTTTGGATCATTTGATATTCGCGGATAGCCTGCTACTAATGCATCTTGACCGCCAATGTATAAAGAATTGTAGATTTTCCAATATACGTCACGCACCTTTCTAGCAGGATGAAACAAACCCTGGAACAAAAATGTATATATATTAGAAAAAACTTTACTATCCAAAGTTGCTAGGAATTTGAATATCTTTAACTTTTAAGAGAACCATTTTTTTCCTTATGTCGTTTTCGAGTTATTGAAAAATTAGCAAAAGTAAACCAATATTTTCCAGTAAAAGTTTTGTTTCTAAAAATATGAGGTTTTCTTCCGGATCACAGATTCATTCGAAAATATGCAGAAACGAGATTCAGTGATGGTCAAAACGTGCACTTCCGTTAAAATATCGAAAATTTTCGTGATTACAGGGCTTTCACAGCAATATTGTATACAAAAAAGTGAAATAGTGTAGTTTTAAAGGATAAAAGTGAAATAAGTGACAGAAAAAAAATTCAAAAATGAATAATAGTGAATAAAATATTCATTTTGTAGACACCATTTTGTTTTTAGACCGATTTTGAGGTCAGATTCGTAGTCTGCGACCACAAAAATATTGTGTTATCAAATTTCAGGCAATTGATTAAATAAATAAGAGTTATACATATATTAATTAAGTGTAAAAAAAAAGCTACGTGGTTTTTACTAGAAAAAATCAAAATATTGACAAGCACAAATCATAATATGATTGATAAAACTATTTGCAAATACATGGCAACATAAATTATATATTCCGTAGCAGTCTTCTCGAAACTGATACATTTTTTGAAGAAACATTTAAAACAAAAATGGTGTTAAATATAAATATCTATCGTTATGAATATAACTAACTTTGTCATAAGTGCAGCCGTTCTAGTGTTATTGGAAATAGAACAAAAAATGCATAGAGTAAACATGCACTACCGGTTTCTTAAGTTTGAAATTTCACAATTTAACGTTTGACAGTATTTGCTCAAGAGCGTTCACAGACAGACATACACACAGACGTCATTCCGAAAATAGTCACATTCGATTCAGGGAAGGTCAAAACGTGTATATCCGTTGAAATCTCGAGTTAGAAATGTTTCATGATTACAAGATTTACTTATTACTTTGTAAAAGAAAGTAGAAACACATATTTGCTAATTGACAATTGAAAAAATAAAAAGCAACTTTTACCGAAAAAAAAAGGTTAAAAATGGGTTTTGAGTCAACGAAGTTAGAATATTGACGAATTTTTAGCGTCATTGATACTTTTCATACATTTGACATGAATATAGTGAATAAAATTTTAAAATAGTAGATAGATTTCAGAAAAAGTGCATAAAAGTGGAAATAGTGAATGCGTGGAAGCCCTGTATGCCGTTTTCGAGTTATTGAAAAATTAGCTAAAGTAAACTAATATTTCCCAGTAGTTTTGTTTTTAAAAATAGGAGGCTTTCTTCCGGATCCCACTCGAAAATATGCAGAAACGATTCAGTGATGGTTAAAACGTGTATTTCCGTTAAAATCTCGAAAATGTTCGTGATTACAATACTTTTTTATTTATATTTGTGTAAGAAAGTAAAACCAAAGTGTTAAAAATAACATAGCTTACCTGTAGGGTATACTGTAATATTTTAATGGGTCCAAGGGCAACACGCATGCCTTCAATCGAATCCATAAACGCTTGCACTAAATGCGGCGAAGTTTCGAAGATATTCGGCCAGACATAATTCAACAAATGTATCAGGGCATCCTCACATCCAAATCCGTAAACACCCAGTGCCATATGTTTGATAGCGGCACAGGCGGTCTGTCTATGAACCAAATCCCTGTCCATCAACGCGTCCTCCAGCAGTGGACTAACCGCATAAATATAATCTTTACCCATTTCACCAATATACTCAAACAAAAAGGACAACGACTTTAAAACGCCATTTTGTACGTTTAACTCCGGCACTCGATACTCGTTCATTAGGGCTGGCAAAACAGTAAACGGTGAACAAGTTTCGGCTACAATAGCTATAGCTACTGTTGTGCAAACGCGATTTTGTCGTTCTTGCACTTTGAGATTATTTAATAATGTTGCAAGCACATCGTGTGGACCAATGGCTTTCGCGATGTAGCCAAATGTGTTGACGGTTGCTCGGCGGATCGCTTTTTTGTGCGCTTTTAGTAGTTCTAGTAATTCGAAACAAATTCGCATCCATTCTCTGGCTGAGACGTATTCTGGCCCTCTATCAGCGATTCGTCCAACTAAGTCGATACAATTCTCCTGGACTTTTTCGTGTCTGTTCTTTAGAATTGGAGTCAAACGAGGTAGCAGGTCTTTGATTGGTGGCGTCATTTTTGTCATGCCAATTACATTGACAATTGCTTTAAGTGCGCCTAGAATTGAACCTAATACTTCAGGGTATTCTTCGCCGAGGTATTCGTAGAGTACCACACCAAGATGACCCATTAGCTTTTCCTGTAAGATACAATGTTATCTGTATAATAGGATTTCGGGAGTTTAACAATTAATTTGATGATTAAGATGCGTTCAGATAAGAGATTAGTGCAGTTGCAGTGGAATGTTTGTCATATGTTGTAAAATTTTCTAATAAAGAACGTTTCATTCGTGTAAATTCCCTTATTATTGTACGGAGAGCAATACCATTTCCAAAAACTGTTTTTATATATTACATAACACAAAAAAATGGGTTGTGGCCAACGCGAGACTTTCTTTTATATAGTTTTCATGATTGTACCAATTATCTTACTATTTTATTATGTCATCAAATATTGTTTCATCAATATTTATTGATTATAAAAATATAATATTAGGAAATAATAATCCAACAGAAATAATATGAAAACCAGGACTACCTTAAATATATGAAATAAATGAATGGGTGGAAAAATAACACCAATACCGATTTGTAATGGTTTTGAAGTACTAGCTTTCAAAACTAAACAATACTCTACAGAAATATTCTGAAATGTCATTTATCTAATTCAGTCTATTTTGTTTTCTTGACGAACTATTGATAGGCGCAGATGATCCGATTAATTAAGCTACATTCGAATCCATGACAACGTAAACAAGATACTTATGATTTTTAGTAGCATTTATCTCGCAACTGGTACATTTATTGAAGAAACTTTTCAAACAAAAGTTGTGCGAAATATTAATATCTTTCATTATGAACATAACTATATTTGCCGTAAGTGTAGCCGTTCTAGTGATATTGGAGATTGAACAAAAAATGCACTACCGGTTTGAATATTCTTTTCAAAAATAGGAGCATATACAAGTCTTAAGTTTGAAGTTTCATAATTTTTCGTTCGACAGTTTTGGCTCTAGCGTTCACAGACAGACGTTATTCCGAAAATAGTCACATTCGATTCAGAAAAGGTCAAAACGTGTATATCCGTTGAAATTGCGAAATGGAAATTTTTCATGATTACAAGACTTACTTATTACTTCGTAAGAGAAAGTAAAAAATATGCATAATACAGTTTAATTATTAATATTAATTAAATATGTAATATTTATATTTTGTTTGTTACAAATTATTATATTTTTGTTTTTGTAATAGCATTTTTTGCTAAATAAAAGTCTATTTTATATATGGAGCGAAGCAAGGCCCCCAAATATTTGACGCCCTACTGCACTAACCCCTATCTGAGTGCACTTTAGCCATAAATAAAACGTTTTAATTTATTTCTAAAATATAGCACTTACTTCTTGACAAGTTTTCATGACTACGGCAATTCGTGAAATAAGATCAGCAGCTTGTTGTCGAACTTTTGCTGATTTGTTGTTCAAACGCCATAATATTGTGCCGCAAATTTGTGGTAAATATGGTTTGACTCGTTTTCCTAGTTGATTAACTATCGTGCCAAAACCATTTAACATAACTACGTCCTGAAATCATAAATAAAAAACGCATTAATTGAAAATATAAACACAATTATGACGAATTGAATAATTATATATATATTTAAAAATCAACATACCTCTGTTGTTTGTTCCTGGAAAGCATACAGAATACCATCAATAAGTTGTTCTTCCAATCGTGAATCAATATCCGCAGCTCCCAAATTTCCCATGATCTTCTCAATCGTCTCCATAACCATTTTACGATACTGTTCATTTTCATCCTTCAAATCATCTACAACTCTATTGATGATCTCTGAGGCGCCAACTTTATTCGCTATCTCAACCGTAGTATCAACAAGTTGCCTATAGTTTCTTCGATCTAACGCCATGCGATGGTTCCAGAAATGTTTGAAAAACTGTGGCAAAATCTCCTCTTTAATATACTGCGACTCAACACCATCAGTGCCACAACACTGTTTCACTACTTTCAGCACGATTTTCTTCATTTCTTCATCGGGTGACTGAAATTCACGAATAAGAATCAACATTACTTCTCTGGTGTAGTAATTCGCGTATTCTGCGTCCATAAGCGGAATTAAGTAACCGATAGCTTTTAAGAAAGCGGCTAAACCTTTGCCTCTGTGCGTTCGGATACCTCTCCACAGAGGTTTCAGCACCGAATCAAAACTTTCGATACCATACGGAGTTGCAGCTTCGGCTAAAGCTGCTATTGCTAGAGCAGTAATAGTGCGCACTTTCTGTTGTTCGTCAACTAGACCATGTTCAATGATTTCAACTAAAGATTTGAGATGGGGAAGGATGGCGCATCCCATTAAAATCGCGATTTGTTGCACGATCTTTATGCCAGTGTGTCTAGCCTGCCAGGATTTCTTACTGCGGCACACAGCTTTTAAGAAGGGCAATAGAGATGGGATACCCAGAGCTGATGCGACAACTGCGAACGCTCTAGCAGTTGTGTTACGAACGTATTCGTCAATGTTGTCGATGTCAGGGCGCATTGTAGAGATCATTGTTGCTAAACCGGCGGCTTTGGCCAAATTTGATATAATCTCACGGCCTTCAACGCGCGCATAATAATCTTCGTCAATTAACAGTGGTTCAATAACTACAAGTATTTTGTGGACGTATGGTCGAACTAAATCATCTAATTTGTACAGGATTCGATCAATAACTTTGACAAGTAAATGCCGTTCTTGGTCTTCTAAAGTTGGACTCATCAACAGTGGTAGAATTTGGTTAAATAATGGCCCGGCACCGAATTCTCTAGCTTTATCTGTTATTTGCCTCAATGCAGCTTTACGCATTGGCGGTGTACCATTTTTAATTTTCAACAAAAGTTTCATTATCTTTCTCTCCTTTTGTTCCTCTGGGCTCAAAGCTTCCTCATCCACATCCAACAGTAATTTGTCAAAATATTGTGCATCCTCAGGCTTCATAAACGGCAAATTCGACCCTTTCGGTTGATTATCAATATACTTAGCAGATTTATCTTCTTGCTGGATGAAAAAACCTTGTGGCGTCCCCATTATCGGTGTAGGGGTAGCAGTTAGTTTCCTAGCTGGAGTTCTAATTGGAATATATCCAGCAGGCGGTTGCAAAACTTTGAAACCGGGTGGGAACATAGTATCTAGTTCTTCATCGGAATAGGGTCGATTACGCTCGTCTATTTCACGTTCCCAGCGATAAGCTTGCAACTGCTCGGGGGTCATCGACGCCAAGTGGCCTGGTGTTGGTGTAGCCATCGCCATAGCTTTTGCTCCCATTGGGGTAGTTCCACCGGGAGTCATCATAGTTGGTGTGTGGCCAGGAGTTGCGTGAGGTGTACCATGTGGTGTACCGTGCGGTGTTTGAGGTGTCATTGCTCCTGGTGTCATTGTGTTGGATGGTGTTAGCTGAGAGGATGGAGTCTCGTCCCAGCGGGAACGACGTTTGCTCGCGCCTGGGGTTGGGGTCTCTTGAATGAGATCGCCTGCACCGGTTCGGTCGGTGCGCGGGGTTTCGGCCCAACCGCTATTGTGGCCGGGGGTTTCTTAAATAAAAATTATATTTTGGCATAATAAAATACATGTGTATTGTGCCCAAACACAAACCTCTTTCGGTTTTCGGTGTTTCATCCCATCGATTTCGGCGGGAAGTATTTTTATCGTGTCCGGGTGTGTCTCGGCCCGGAGTAGCTGCTCCTGGTGTGGCATGGCCCGGTGTTGGCTCCCACATTCTTGTACTTTGTCCCGGAGTAGCACCAGGAGTCTCACTACCTTTGTGTCCTGGAGTTTCATCCCAACGTCGATCTGCTGGTGTTCTCTAAATTACAAAAACAAACAAAAAATGAATATATTACATATTCAAGTTAGTTGGATTTAGAGCATACATCGTTGTCCCATGTTGGCGTTGTTGAAGCGTTATTTGTGACGGTAGGTTTCTTTTTCGATGGTGTTGGTTCATCCACGGTTTGATCCCAACGGCCTCGTTTCTTTGGAGCTGCTTTTGCGTTATCTCCGTTTTGAACTTTAAGTGAACCATCTTTTGCTTTTTCCAAAATCTTTTTTCGTAACTGAACATACAAGAATATATATAAGTATAGTGTTGTATTGAATAGATGGAATCAATTGTTACCTCTGATTCTTCGCCTCGGAGTAACTGCTCCTTCATAATGTCGGTGTATGTTCGTGACCCGACATCTGGTGTCTTGCCTCCTGCAATTTCAAAATACACATTGACATGCTAGCAATGCAATGGTCATTTTTAATTTAATCGGTTTACATGTTTACTGTTAAACCTTTATAAGAATTTATAGATTAAATTAAAATAATTTATGATGTAGTATCTGTTCAATTCAGTAAAATACCAGATTTATTTATAAATCCACCTTTTTGTTCGGTTATTACTGATATATGGATCAATATTAACATCAATGTTCTCAGAGAGATGTTCCGAGTTACAGTCTTGTTCAAATTCATTGGGACAAAGACAATGTTTTCGGAAATTGTACTTTTATTGAAAAGTATTCAGCAGAACTGAATTATGGCCTATAGCAAATTTATGTCGCCTTTTTAACGGTTTAATAATAATATAGTTACATTTTGTGTATTTGTTCGAAAACTTTGCCACCTTTAAATATCTGCCACTTTAAGCAGCTGCTTAATTATTAATTCGTTATAAAATGTTTGATACTATTAGTTAATATATTACGTTATCTCTCAATATGGCGATTTTACTATATGAAGTTTGTTTTAAATTTAATTTTGATATTGATTCGCAATCTAATGCTGTTATTTTAATGCAAATTACGTCATAGATATAATAAATAAATATAGTAAGCATATATAATTATTACTCATACATAATAAGTTAAAAGAGTTCCGTTAGGAATTATTTTGAAAAACTCAAATTTACTAGTGTTGCATTCATCCTCTAAAATCTACAATTAACCAATGTAAGATAATAAAATACAACAGAACATTGTTTTATTCCTAATTCATTTTTAGAAGACTGTATATGTTACTGTTAAAACGTATAATTCCAGTATTTTATGAAATAATTAGTTATTTCATACAATACTGATTTTATAGAATAACTAGTTAAAGTATCAAATAATTTAACTACCGTAGATCGGTATTTTATGAAATCACTAGTTATTTCATGGAATATTGGATTACACGCTTTCACGGTCACATATATTTTATAACGATTGAGCATGTTAAAATATTGAGATATTTCTGATAATTTGGTAACATAACATCGCTGTGAGAAATTGTTTTGGATACGAACATTTTAGGTGGACATTACAAAATACGTACGTGAACATAGGATCCATCGCAAGATGCACGCAAGTCATATTCTTCCAAAACCACTTAGTTTAGCGAACCTAGAAATATGCTGGGGTAATTAATAATTTTCTCTTGAACTCATACACACATTCACGCTAAGTTGTTTCAATTAAGTCAAAGAAATGACGACGGCAGCGAAAACTCAATAAAACTAATTAATAACTTGGATAACTTACAAAATAAAGTCATTGTTTTTTTTTAAATTATCTTTTGTTTTAATAACTATATTTGCAAATGTTACCAACAAACTAGAAGTTGTAGGTGGTGTATCTTCTATTCCCGTAGAAACCCTCTCGATTGGAAAACAAAACGGAATCATATTAGTTCGGATTGTATACATTACAATAATAATAATATAAATAAATAAGATTATAAAATTAAAGTTTACAAGCCTCATCAATCTATTGTTATATATATGTATTTTATAATGAATAGTAATTGTAAAAATAAATAGCAGTCACACGCACAGACACCAGCATGTATACACCCCAATGTACTTGCAAATAACAAGACAATCAAGAAATTGTATAACCTAGTCAAATATTAGAACGTTCAGAGATTCGCACTAACCTTCGGCAAATGGATCCACCCGCTCGGGCGATATAATCGCCATTCGCCTCCGTTTTTGACGGTATTCATCTTCTTTTTCAGCAATTGTTGGACGTCTACGGTCCGCGAATGGGTCATAATCTTTGTCACTCTGTAATCATTAAAATCACAACCGAAATATAATAAGATTCGATTATTACTCCGGTTTCTAGAATATACACTATATGACTTTTCGATTTTGGTTCAATTTTTACTTTATTGCATGATGCCTAATAGAGAGTATTGTAATCATGAAAATTTTCGAACTCGATATTTTTACGGAAATACACGTTTGGACCGTTCCTGAATCAAATCTGCGTATTTTCGAGAAGACGTCTGTGTGAACCCAATATAGTTGAAGGCAAAATTATGAAACTTTAAACTTGTATATAATTACAAAATGCAAAACAAAATAAAGCATTATTATAAACACAGATTGTAAATGTAAGAGAGTCGAGTTTTTAATTTATCTAAACCGGTAAACGTTTAGGGTTTATTTTGTTACTTTTAATGGTTTTAAATTCCAATTCGGTTCGTTGCTTATAATTTTTTTTGGTTACGGTTCGGTTTTTAATGGTTTCAGTTTTTATTCCGATCCAAAAAAGAAAAAACTACTGTGGCCAGCACAATACTACCTTATACATTCATATAACGATTGAAATGAATCAATATCAAAATAATAATAATAAAAAAAAACAGGGAAACGTAAATGTAAAATTTATTACGTTATTAAATATTGCTTCTTCAATATAAAATACATATATTGTTTCTTTAATCCATGTATTCAAACATGTTTTCAAAATATATTTCAATATTTAACACGTTCTCAGTCGATTTATTTGTGTTGACAAATTATTCTATTTTGTTTCTATCAAAATATTTTCAGGCCTAGTTCATACGATTTAATAATTGCATATTCATGACAACATAAATAAGAATTTAAAAATTTTCCATATCGGTTTTTTCGCAACTGCCAGGGCTTCTACAGCAATTTTGTATACAAAAAAGTGAAATAGTGTAGTTTTTAAAGGATAAAAGTAAAATAAGTGACTGAAAAATGATAAAAAAGTGAATAATTGTGAATAAAATATTCATTTTGTAGACGCCATTTTGTTTTTAAACAGATTTTGAGGCCAGATTCGTAATCTGCGACCCCAAAAACCTTGTGTTAACAAATTTCAGGCAATTGATTAAATAAATAAAAGAGTTATACATATTCTAATTAAGAGTGTATTAAAAAAAGCTAGAGTGACCTGCACTCGATTTTCTTTTACGTAGTTTCGTAAACTGCGACCCCAAAAACCTTGTGTTATCAAATTTCAGGCAATTGATTAAATAAATAAAAGAGTTATACATATTATAATTAAGAGTGTATTAAAAAAAGCTAGAGTGACCTGCACTCGATTTTCTTTTACGTAGTTTCGTAAACTGCGACCCCAAAAACCTTGTGTTATCAAATTTCAGGCAATTGATTAAATAAATAAAAGAGTTATACATATTCTAATTAAGAGTGTATTAAAAAAAGCTAGAGTGACCTGCACTCGATTTTCTTTTACGTAGTTTCGTAAACTGCGACCCCAAAAACCTTGTGTTATCAAATTTCAGGCAATTGATTCAATAAATAAAAGAGTTATACATATTCTAATTAAGAGTGTATTAAAAAAAAACTAGAGTGGCCTGCACTTGACTTTCTTTTACGTAGTTTTTACACAAACCATAATATGATTGATTAAAATATATGCAAATACATGGCAACATAAATAAGATATATAAGATTTTCCGTAGCAGTTTTCTCGTAACTGGTACATTATTTGAAGAAACTTTCAAAACAAAAATTATGCGAAATATTAATATCTATCATTATGAATATAACTAATTTTGCCATAAGTGCGCAGCCGTTCTAGCGATATTGGAAATAGAACATAAAATAATGCATAGAGTAAACATGCACTTCCGGTTTCTTAAGTTTGAAGTTTCACAATTTGACAGTATTTGCTCTAGAGCGTTCACAGAAAATAGTCACATTCGATTCCGGGAAGGTCAAAACGTGTATATCCGTTGAAATCTCGAGATCGAATTCATTCATGATTACATGACTTACTTATTACTTTATAAAAGAAAGTAAAAACGGACAAATTGTTTTAATTTCGGTTTTGCATCAAACCGAGAACTTAGTATTAGTTTCGTTCCGATATGCATTTTTAGGAATCAGGGAAACGTGAAATTAATTTCCGAGTAGAAATGTTTGAATTCTGATATTGTTCAGGCATACAACCGAATACTATAGGCCTTTGTATGAAATAACTTACTTGTGCAACATCGTTGAGCAGCGCTGCGGGAACGGAATAGCCAGCCCTTTTATTTTGCGTATACGACGTAGATACATCATATTCTTCATCCTCAACTTCATCATTTGCTGCAATTGACGTAACGTAGCCCTCGTATTTCCCCTTAACGCCACCGCCATCGTAAATTTCACTATCAAAATATCCACTTTCACCCAACCCAACGCCCTTATCCGTTTCTTCTTCGGTTACAATCTCCCGTTTCTTTGATTGAATATCTCTAATTTGAGCTTCAATATCTATTCATAACGAAACAAACATAAACAATTACATTCATGTTTAATAAAGTGCGAATAACGGTTCTAAAACTCACCTTCATGTGTTCTTGGTATGTTATCCATTTTGAACAAACGCGAACTGTTCTCGGATTAATCTTGGTTTAAAATACAAACTTATTCATAAAGTAGCACTTAAAAAAGTCAATTTAACATGAACATCAATAAATTTACCACTCGATACGTACATGTCGTTGTTCATCCACCATGTTTTCAATAATGCCAACTGCTTTCTAAACAAACCAATAACATTTTTTACTAATGCGTATATATTAAAATAACGATTTTAAAACACGTATATGTTTCGTATACGTTCAAATTTCGTTTAATTGACAGTTAAATCACAATTTTTAATTAAAAGTATAGTATTTACGTATAAAACGTAAAAATAATATTTAGAATCTAGGGGAAATTAGTTATGGAGAGAGATTGGCATCATGTACGGTTTAAACCAATCACAGAAGAGATATAAATGTTGAAATGGGCGCACAATTTGAATTCCAATATCTTTCAACAATAATTGTTTTATTTTTAATTACTTTGAGTATATACTATCAAAGAAGCTTAGGTAGAGGCACCTTTAGCTCGCCGAATAAATACAAACGACGAGTGTATGATATTACCCGTTCATAGAGATACTCGCCCCCCCCCCCCCCACCCGCAAACATGCATATAATATTTAAAAATAATTATTTTTAATTATTATAGAAAAAATGTATTTATTATATTGATATAAAAAGTCTTAGAATGTTTTATAGATTATTTTGATGTAATAAAAAAATGATATTTTAAAATTTGTAATTATTAAATTTAATAATTTTTTATTGCTTTTGTGTTTGCGATATAAAGAAATTTTGTAGATATAAAATATCTTAAATTTAATTGCAAAATACCGGGGATTCACATTTTGGGGCTCTATAACTTAGGAAGTATACAAAACCAGATTTGGTACGCGTAAAACGCACCAATGCGTAGAGGTCGCGTTGCGAGCAGTGGTTTTTAATTATTATGGACTTTTGGTTAACAATTTGAAAAAATGTTATAGATATAAAAGGTCTTACAATTTTTTTGTAGATTATATTGATATATATTTTTTTTAATTGCATATTTGAAAATATAAAATTATAATATTTAATAATTTTTTTCGGGCTTTGTGTTAACAATATGAAAAAATCTTGTAGACATAAAATATCTTAGAATTTTTAGTAGAATTTTTGAGTGTTTTAATTATTTTTATACGGGCAGTATTAAGGGGCGGTCCAAATTTTGGGGGCCTATAACTCTGGAAGTATAGGGGCGATTAGATTTAAACTGCGAGCGGATTCAAATGGGATGTTAAATAATATGTGTAGCAAATTTGGTGTAAATCGCTCCGGTACCTTCAGAGGAGTAGAGGGCACAAATTTGGTCTTACGAGCGAGCGACGACTAACATCCAAGTATATAAGTTATATATATATTTTTGGATTCAGGGCGACGAGACAAGAACTTTTTGTTGGGGAATTTTTTAATTCGAAAATGCTACAGACACACGACGGAAGGCTTTAGCTCTTCTGTACTTCGTACAGCAAAAATGTTGAACATCCTAAAATCTTCTTTATACAATTCAACTATTTCAATTGAATATATAAAATGTTGTATCTTTTATTACTTTACAATATTATTATTTATATATTCAATTATATGACATATACACATACATACATATATATATATATATATATATATATATATATATATATATATATATATATAAATTTTCTGCGAAACGCGATTTGTAAAATCCGTACCTGGTATTAGGTGATACTGCCGTAATTGGCAAGAACCCTTATTGATCAACAACATTTTTGATTGACACATATTCCGAAACACTTAAAGTTCAAACACAATTTACTGTTATATAAATTAAGAATACTGTAATGGGAGCATCAATGTGTAAAGTATGTACCAAAAGAAGCAAAAATAATCTTGCTGTTGGTTCAGTGTTAGATCGAGTTATTAGTCAGGCTTCTAATCAAGACCAGTGTTTACTATATAAATTAGCTAACTACAAAAAAGGTATAAATTCAAAAAAAGTTAATTTAAATTATT
Source organism: Leistus spinibarbis (assembly GCA_933228885.1). Classification (NCBI taxonomy): domain Eukaryota; kingdom Metazoa; phylum Arthropoda; class Insecta; order Coleoptera; family Carabidae; genus Leistus; species Leistus spinibarbis. Next base: position 2,970,024 of record OW121793.1, read on the forward strand.
ACAAAATAAAAATTCGGCAGGTGGTGAATTAATAGACGCATACAATCTCGGCGGGCAAATCGAGGTTGAAAAATTAATCAGAGAACAATTCGGTATACTAATGTACTGTGAGGGCAAGGGGCAAATAATAAATAGGGCCGAATATTTACGATGGAAATTCAGAGATCATGAGCAGGTAGTTTTACCGATTGAAGCGTCGTTAAACGTGCACGATCCATTAGCAAAATGGGAAGATCATGATGCGTGTTGGCAGATGCAATATAGAGGATCTTTGGGGGAAACTTTACTGCATGTTTTGATTATTTGCGACACGAAAATGCATACGAAACTTGCCCGAATTTTACTAAAATGTTTCTCGAAGTTATCACTTGATGTTGTCGAAGGAGAAGAATATTTAGGTATGTTGTAACATAATAAAGGATCATTTTTATTAACAACAACTGGATTATAAAATGGGAACAGAAAAGTATTAATTAAATTAAAATTCATTTAAATGTATGTTCAGGTGCAAGTAGTTTGCATTTAGCGATTGCTTATAATAATAACGAACTCGTTCAAGATTTAATTGAAGCAAATGCTAATGTAAATCAGCGTGCAATTGGTATGTATATTTTATACGAGGGCTGTCCGACAAGTACTTAGCCTCACCGGCCTATGGCGCCACTGTCGCAAGAGACAACCTATTGTGTAGTACATTATCTTAGACAGTGGCGCCATAGGCCGGTGAGGCTAAGTACTTGTCGGACTGCCCTCGTATATATATATATAAAAATTGAGTAATTCCTTAATAATACTTTTCCTGTTAGGAAGTTTCTTCTTACCGAGAGATCAGCAGCGAGAGAATCCAGCAAAGCACACAGAATATGAAGGATTAGCATATTTAGGAGAGTTTCCCTTAGCATGGGCTGCCTGTTGTGCTAATGAGAGCGTTTACAATTTATTATTAGATTCTGGAGCACATCCGGATATGCAAGACAGTTTTGGAAACATGATTTTGCACATGGTTGTCGTTTGTGATAAACTTGTAATTCTTTCTATTTATTGAAACAAATCATGCAATAATTTAGTATTTTCGATTCTAATAGGATATGTTTGGATATGCTTTGCGACATCCGAAGTTACCCGCTAGTAATGGAATATCAAATATTGCTGGATTAACACCCTTGACATTAGCTTGTAAATTGGGTATGTATTTCATTATTCAATCAACATTCTTATACAATACCGACGGAAAGTATAGAAACAATATATAATTAATATTTTAATAAGAGCCTATTATACAGCATAATATTGTAACGTTTAAATCTGTTGGGTGGAGCCTTGTAAACATTTATGCAATATTTATTTTGACAATAGATGTTTATTTGAACTATAAAGTATTTATTATATTGATATCAGACTCCCTATTTATCTCTGACCAACCGATTAGCGCGCTTATATATTGAACACAAAGCTTCTGGAATACATCGAGGTCTCTCTACAACGCTCTAGAACAATCTACAGCGCAGCACAGATTCTATGCGCTCTGCATTCGGTTACAATATTATATTGTGAATTATCAAATATCTGGTGTAGCATAATACTATCTTATAAATACATTTATGGTTGCTATTGGAACGTCTATGAATTTCAGATGCATTTTTAGTTCGCCGGACGAAGTACCGAATAAGCTAAAGCATTCAGTCGTGTGTCTGTAGCATTCTTGGATCAAACAATTTCATTAACAAAAAGTGTTTGTCTCGTAAACATATATAACTTGGATGTTAGTCGTCGCTCGTAAGACCAAATTTGTGCTCTCTACGCCTCTGAAGGTACCGGAGCGATTCACACCAAATTTGGTACACATATTATTTGGCATCCTATTTGAATCCGCTCGCAGTTTAAATCCAATCGACTGTATACTTCCCGAGTTATAGGCCCCCAAAATTTGAAGCCCCCCTTAATACTACCCTTATAAAAATAATTAAACCCTCAAAAATTCTACTAAATATTCTAAGATATTTTATACCTACAAGATTTTTTCATATTGTTAAACCAAAGCCCAGAAAAAAATATTAAATATTATAATTTTGAATTTTAAAATGTGCACTAAAATTCTTCTTTATCAATATAATCTAAAAAAATAAGTAAGACTATTTATGTTTATAACATTTTTTCAAAAGGGCCATAATAATTAAAATCCACTGGACGCATATCTTACCTAAAGGCGAGCTCTACGCATTGGTGCGTTTTACGCGTACCAAATCTTGTCTTCTTACAAACGGTATACTCTTTGAGAACCGACACACATACAGACATCAGTCATCGACACAGTTTTATACATTAAAATCTAGTAATCCATTTTGATCAGGATTCCCATACTATCTTTATAAGAAAGTAAAAAAAAGTTACTGTAAACTTATACAAGACATGATCATTTCTGTTGCTCGAAAGAGTTTATAGTATATTCAGAAAGGGAAACGTTTCCAAACTTTCCGACGTTGGTATATATATATATTTTTTTTACCGATTTATAGGACGTGCTGAAGTATTTCGTGAAATGTTGGAGCTTTCAGCGAAAGAATTTTGGCGTTATAGTAATATAACTTGTTCCGCTTATCCATTAAATGCTTTGGACACATTACTTCCTGATGGAAGAACAAGTAAACAATGTGTCTAATTTAATGTATATCGGTGTTAAAACAGTTATTTTTTTAGATTGGAATTCGGCATTGTTCATTATCTTAAATGGTACGAAAGAGGAACATTTAGATATGTTGGATGGTGGTATTATACAACGGTTATTGGAAGAAAAATGGAAAACATTTGCTAGGGTACTTTTCATACAGTCAAATGATTGCAATTGAAATAAAACATTTTTTATTTTCACAGAACCAATTTTTGAAGCGGTTACTTATATTATTTATACATTTATTATGTTTGTCTTTGGCTGTTTACTTAAGGCCAACTTCACCTGAAGTACCTCTTCTAGGTAAAGTTGAAGATATTACTGATATAGCAAGGTATATTCATTACATACATATTTTACAAAATTTATCAAACATCTCCATCTATATTGGCCCTTTATGTTCTTTTTCCTAACTCACTAGTAAATTTTCCATATGCTTACCCAAGGTTTTGCTATTTTAACTCCACCGATAGTTATGGAACTACTAGTACATAAATAGTTGTTTTTTTTTTTAAAGATATGGTTGTGAAATTGGAACATTATTAGGGGTTCTAAGTTATGTGATATTTCAACAAGGAGACGAAATAAAAAATCAGGGTTTAGTAACTTTCATAAAACAACAGGTACTTTTAGTGTGTAGTAAAATATAGTGTGTAGTAAAATATAATTCCGAACTTTTTCAGAGTCATGCTCCAGCAAAAGCGATATTTTTAATATCGAATCTTTTGATATTAGCGTGTATTCCAGCCCGATTAATGGATAATCGTGAGGCAGAAGAGGCAATATTAGTTTTTGCTGTCCCCGGGTCATGGTTTTTGTTAATGTTTTTTGCAGGGTATTACGCAATATAACTTAGATATTATTCACGTCGTCAATAAAAATAACGTAACGAATAACAAATTACATAACTTCAATAGAACCATATGTTATGTAATTTGCCTATTTGTGGGAAATATAATGACGACGTGAATCATCTCATATCTTGGGAAAACTATGCAAATTAAATTTATTTAATGAAGTATTCTCCTACAGTGCTGTACGTCTTACGGGACCATTCGTAACAATGATTTACAGTATGATTACTGGAGATATGTTAACATTTGGTATCATCTACACAGTTGTCCTATTTGGATTCTCACAATCGTTCTTTTTCTTGTACAAAGGATATGTAAACGTAAATTCAACGTTATTTAATAGTTATGCGGCTACATGGATGGCTTTGTTTCAAATTACCCTTGGCGATTATAATGTAAATTAATTATGAATAATAAGAGCACAATATGAATTTATTTTTATAATTTTCTAGTATTCAGAATTAAGTATGACAACGTATCCAGTGGTGAGTAAAACAGTATTTGCGTTATTCATGGTATTTGTGCCTATTTTGTTGCTCAACATGTTGATCGCTATGATGGGCAATACTTATGCGCACGTTATTGAGCAGAGTGAAAAGGAATGGATGAAACAGGTACATTAACCAGATAATCTACAAATTGTAGCACTGTAATTGTATAAAACATTGATTTAGTGCTTTCCTCTTCCAATCAAATTAGTTGTAAACATATCCTTAGTAGTTAAAACTTTGCGACATGACGTCAATAAATTGTAACGTTTATTGCAATTGGGTGACTTATTTTTACGTAAACGCGACTAACATTATTTACTTCACTTTATTTATTTATAAAATTTTGACTATCGATATTTATTTTAACTATTAAGTAATTATTATATACCAATATTAACTTTATTCCCTTCATTTATCTGTCTGACTAACTATTTATCTCTTACTGACTGCCTATTTATCTCTGACGACCGTCATAGTAGCATGGCTTATATATTGACACAAAGCTTTTGGAATACATCGAGGTCTCTCTAGAAGGCTCCAGAACAATCTACGGTACCAGTCCAGCATGAGTGTGTATCGGCGCAGCGCTGATTCCGTTACAATATATTTACAAATGTGACCAGCACAAGATAATATAATATATATATAATAAACTGATAAAATACATATTTGGTTGCTATGAAAACGTCTATGAATTTCAAATGCACTTTTCTTACAACTAGTAGACTTTTTGAGAAAACTTTTCAAACAAAGGTTATTCTTTTTTTGATAGTTCATTTTGAATCTATCAATTTTTCTGTAAGTACAGTCGTTTTGGCGATACTGAATAAACGACAAGAGTAAAGCAGGCGCGGGTTGGGATTATTATTTTTATCGGGAGTTTAAATGACCGACATTATGCATACCAGTCCCTTTTGATATAAATGGGTGTAATATTTGTAAAATTAATCGGTCAAACGGCCGTAAAAGGCATGGCCATTATGACCAGTTCACCTCTGGTATAAGAGCTTCCAACTGTGCGATTATGCCCAAAATCTAATCCGCTTTTCGCAAATATATCTAGGCTCAAATACGAAGTCTCACTGTTCTGCACTTAGTAATTTTTAAGTAATGTGACCCACACACACATACATGATTAGGAAAATAGTCAAATAATACTTAGGGGACCTCAAAACGGCTATATCTTTGAAAATATAGCAATTGGTTATTTCATGATTCCTATACTTTCTTTATAAAGTAAAAATCAAACATTTGGAAATAGAAGTAAAAATCAATTTTCTGTTTAAAGTGGGCTAAAATTGTAGTAACACTGGAGCGTGCAGTACCACAAGCAGATGCCCATCATTATCTGCAAGAGTACAGTATAAGTTTGGGGCCAGCAAACGATGATCCAACAACAGAAACACGCGGTGTGATGATAATCAAATCAAAGAGTAAAACTAGAGCCAAACAAAGAAAAGGTGCCGTGTCCAACTGGAAAAGAGTTGGAAAAGTGACGATAAGCGAACTTAAAAAACGAGGAATGACTGGAGAAGATTTACGATGTATTATGTGGGGAAGAGAATCTATTAGTACTCCAGTCAAAGTCAAAAAGTACGTACATGTCCACCAAATCGTATTTGGCACAAAACTAGAAAAAAATAATTTAAACACTACATAGTAGCATACAATAAAGACTTGTAACAAATTGATGGATTTGTAAAACTTTGCCAGCTCTTCAAATATATTTATGTGTATAATATTTTAGAGGAGCTACAACGTCAACTATTGATATACTTAAACCAAACGTAACAAATACGACTGACTGTTTTGCTGGGGCATTAACAGCGACTTTAGATGTAATGACATTTACTTATGAAGTAGATCCAAATGCACCATCACAGGCTATTACTAGTGCTGATATTTTGAACATGGAAAACGTAATAATATTTTTAAATTATTCACACGATTATTCTTTTGATCTTGTTACAAATGTCGCATAGAAACCTAATACATTTAATATATTTTATATGTTTATAAAATGATATTCCTCAATTTCTTTTTAGCTTTTTATTCTGCTCAAATGTACAAAAGTTGTCTGTCTGTCTGTTTGTGCTAGTTTTATTAGGACATATTTGAACTAATTACGATGAAACTTTGTACAGAGATATAACAAATTAAGTTGCACAGGATATCCTATTTTGAGTTCTCAATTTTAATTAGAAACATAATAATTAATTTTAATTATGTCCTTATAGTTAAGAAATGCATTGAATTTTACTTATATCTAGTATATCCGGTCTAACTGAAACCCATATGATAAAAAATGAAGTAATCAATCTGATTCCATAAAATTAATTTCCATAACTACCATAGAATCTTATAAAATAAGTGTTAGGTTTCTATGCGACATTTTTAGCTTAAGAACTTTCCTCTATGCATATTACAAAATCATATTACCTTTTATGTTTAAAGACAAAGCAACAAAATCTTTTAGTACCTTCCAAAAAGAACGCAGGTATATAAAAAATTGAATATCTACGATTTCCATAAACTAAAACAATAATTTATAGATGGTTCAATGTTTGATGCACTATCACTATTAGCTGACTCTCAAACAGTAGATAAACCTGCAAAACCGATACCTGGTGTACCTATACCAAAGGTAGTAAATATAAAGGATATTTCAACAATATTCAACGATCCAATGCGTGATCTTGTAATATATTCTAATAAGAAAAATTGTGAAATTGAAAAAGTAAATGAGCTAGCTATAAAAGCAGCAAACATTGATAACTTCGAAACGATACCACAAAAAAATGAAGTATCAATTAAAAGTCTTACTGGTATATTTACTGGTACTGATACATTTATTAAAAAAATTGAAGATAATGTTAAAAAGAAATCTCCTTTGATTGAGCCTAGCGACAGTGAGAGCATGGGTAATTTATTAAATATATGTGTACTAGTGACGTCACTAACACCGTATTATAGGCGTTGTATAACTACTACAATTATTTTAGAAACATCTTTATTGGGAAGATTATCCAGAACAAGACGAGCTATTTCTGCTAATATTAGAAATATTTCGGCAAGATCTAAAGGTTCTAATAAAAAATTACTCGCTAATTCTGATTCTAGTTCGGTAGAATCGAATATTAATATTATATATGAACCGATGAAACAAGACGATGAACTTGATTATGCGGGAGAAAGAATTAGTATGATTAAAGAATCACTGAAGCAAACTTTATTGTATAATTCAAACGATACTTTGAAACCTATTTATTGTGTTATTGCTACAACGTAAGTATAAAATTTACATTAAATTAAGTATTATTTTTTATTAATTATGAATTGTTTCAGAAATAATAGTAGTGAAGAAGCAAATAATGGAAAACAGAAAATAATTGAAAATGATAGTCAGTTTCTTAAAGAATGTAAAGATAAATCAAAATCTCGCTCGAAAACTGCAAAAACGAACAGGTACTTCATTTACATTTTAGTACAATAGACGCAGTGTATTTTAAAATTGATCACAACATTCATTTTAACTATCAATTCACACACATTGTTTTCAAAAGAAAATTATTGTTTTATTTAGAATTAGTCACCATTTTACTAAAGAAATATATATAATTTTTTTTTCAAACATCAATCTATAACCACTGATAATTTTAATTGTGTCCGTGGTGACTTTGAAATTAATATTTCTTGTTATCTAAAGAGTGACGCCAACTGTGGACTCTCACCAACGTAGAGGTTACTCTGCTCAAGAGAAAGTTGAGGAGGACCCTCCAGTTGAGCCAGATCCTCTAAAACCTTGGAGCGTGCAGAATATATCGAGTATGAACAAAATTCTAGCATGGGAAAATGAGACAAATAGTGAATAATAACAATAAAATGTATAACATATTTTCTTTTTTAATAAAAATTTTAAATTACAGTTTACAAAATGTTTACTTTATTTATTTTAACAATTACTTGTCGGTTAAAACATACCAGAAATACATTCTGAAATATTTTTACCATTTAACATTCGCGAACTTCATTTAGGGATTTTTTGAAGTACTATAGTATAAATAAGTATTGACATAATGGTATATTTTGTTGAAAAACTATTTTGGGAATTTTAAAATTTGTTGCTACAACAAATAATATTTTAATTTATATAACTTTCATTTAATAATTGAATATATATTATTTTTCTTTAAATTTCATTCCGAATAAAAATATATTTATAACTATAGCACCAAGAATGGTTTACGAACTATTTGAATATAGAAATAAGAATAAATAAGAACAGTTTTCATTTATTTTATTTAAGAGGTTTTAAGTACGTATATTGTAAGTAAATAAAAGCTGGATAAACGTAGAATAGAATGTAATTGATCGGTAATACAAGAATCTCTATATAGTAATTATTACTATATTGAAATTCTAAACATGATTTTGTGAAACTGGTAACTATATAAATACTGTCGGATCGACAGCAAAGTTTTCCACACACTACGCACTCACTCAAATTGACTAGAAGTTTAAAACCTGTTTGACACAATTCCATGTTCTATGTAAAATAAATTCTTAACACGTTTCTAAAAGTAAAATACACGCCATTACGGCGTATATAATATATTATGAACATGATTATTGCATAGGAAACTGTTCGTATTAATACTTTTTTTTTCAATTCGGTATAAACAAAAACATAATATAATCATGGGTAATGTTTTGTATAGAAAAAAGATCGTGTCAAACTGGTTTTATATTTATATAATATTCAACCAGGAGCGTAAAATTATAGAATACAGAATGAAAATTTCATATAGTAAAGTAAAAATGATTATATAGAAAAAATCAGCAGTAGAAAATTCTGGTAAATATATTAATAATTCATGAATATTTTTCTCTTCATTGTACTTTTTGTCGTATAAGTAAATAACAATTAAGTTCAATTTTTAGTCTCTTTCAATAAATATTTAAAATTTCTATAAAAATTTATAATTTTTCTAGTTATTTACAGTAACGTTGTAAGAGTAAATGGATGGCTTTTTTAACACCAATTCTCTATATTTATGGAGTAATCTTACATTTGTTCCCAGCACACTCAAAATAATTTGTTACTGTTCACATTTACATATCTATATCTTATTGTTTAAGTGGTAGGCTCAACTTAAGGCTATACATGTTTATAACGCGTTCTCTGTCTAGCAACGCTAATATCTATTTATTTTTGGCATATTAAGCTTTATATAATTATAATCGTAAAAGTGCCATGTATATAACATACAACTATGGTATTTTTATTTACAGCCAAATTTCATTATTGTACCTGTAAAAAAATAAATAGATAATTCATTAAAATTTCCCATTTTACAGCTGCAATAATAAAATTTTGTTGTAAAAATATATGCCATATTGTAGACATTGATTGTTCTAAACGGCACGTTTTACGAAATTATTTATATAAAGCTTAATAGATATTTACCGTTGCTAGACAGAGAACGAGATATAAGCAGGTTTAGTATATTAGGTATTTCTTATACATGTATTTGCATTGTCACTTAGAATTAAAGCCAAATTAAAGTAAAGAAAAGTAAATTAAATTATTGAAATTAGCTAAGCTAAAAATTTAGATGGGTTCTTTTCTTAGTTATTTAAAAATTATTTCAATAAGATTAAATGTATGAGCTGTAATCACTTATTGAAACATGATTATTTAATAAGGAATAATTGAATAAAACACACTTGGTTGGTTTCAAAATTAATGTAATGTAACTTAATACGTATTTCGGCTTTTACACCATCGTCAGAAGTGTCGGAAAGAAGTAAACTGCAAGGTATATATACACACAAATAAATATAACAGGTATAAAGTTTAAAGTCTAAAATTAACTTAATTCTAAAATTATTTTTAGACTTTAAACTTTATACCTGTTATATTTATTTGTATGTATATATACCTTCCAGTTTACTTCTTTCCGGCACTTCTGACCATGGTGTAAAAGCCGAAATACGTATTAAGTTACATTAATATAATTTTGAAACCAACCAAGTGTGTTTTATTCAATATATTTCAACATTACGTGTGTCATTATTTGCCAAAAATTATATGTAACCATTTATTATGAATATTTAAATGAATAAGTTCCGTTATTTGAGCCTACCAATGTAATGTATCAGAAATGCAATAGAGTCGTACTGGGATATAACACATCGAACTATAGTTTCTTATATTTTCTGTTGATAAACACTTTATAGTATTGTTTCTATTTAAATCTTATACTGTATGACCCATACAGCGCTTGAAATAAGAGACGATAGACAAAAAGGTGACATCACAAAAAATATTTCACTACACATAGTGCACATCAACAACAATTTTTTACCTATTTATTAAGCGGTACGCATTAAGTGCGAACCACAATATAAATCCTAATACATATATCACAGTGCATTGAAACATGTGAAGTCACCATAGTTTGCCTATAAACAGACCGCTAAACTATTTGGGAGCATTTCAGCAAGGTACACTGTGTAAAGCTAAGTTCCGACAGCAGCGGTTTTCGGATTTATATTTTGCGAAGGATTTTTCATCGGTCCGAAATTTGGAATATATTTCAAGGGTAATTTATTTCATGCTATTGGGGAACTAGAAACACTTCCTATATGGTAAATCATGTATATGAAACTACCAACTTTTACAAAATTAATGTTTGTGCTTGGGAATGTTTGACAGAGTTCTCTTGCTGGAAAACATCCTTTATGAGCAAGTAATATCTGTAACGCAGCTGCCATTACGAAATAATAAATTGCTAAAAATTGTATGTCTTTGTTTAAAAATTGAGCTCGCATTTCACTACTTCTCATTATTTCAAGCACTGTATTCAAATCTAAGTATTTTGATAGACAAGTAACATATTATTTTTACGAACCTACATCTGTGGTGAAACACTGGTTGACGCTCCAGACCGAATGTCTGAATCGTTATTAGGACTAATTGTCTCACGTGGTGTTATGCTACTATCACGATATCTAGGAGCTGATGTCCGTCTATTAGATCTGGAAATAATAATTATATATATATATATATATATATATATATATATATATATATATATATATATATATATATATACACCCAGATGTATGTGTAGAACGTTTTATTTATATGGTTACTAGTGGTGGGTTCAGTATATTTTTGTGAAAATGTCAGCACGAGTTATTTATAAAAAATAAATGTTACCTTATTAACCCTTATTCGGCACACTTCTCTGGTATAACGTGCTCGGCACACTGGGATCATGTGTACCCCAGTGAAAAAAATGAGCAATTGAATATTTTAACTTAATTTTTTTTTGCCTATTGAAAGGGTGCTTTTTAATTTAGTATAGGTAAAATAGGCCAAAAATTTAATTAAGTACCTTTAAAAAATTGAAATACCGAAAACAAGCGAAAAAAAGTGGTTTTATGAAAAAATTCATAACTATTTTATTTTTACATATTAAGGGCTAAACATTTAGGTAGGTCTTCTACTAATGTGGCACTACAAGATAATAATAGAGGTTTAAGTGCCCCTTCAAATAAATGATATTTGCAAAAATATCATAAAAATTATTATTTTTTAATTAATTTTTTCTTTTTCATTTATAATTAATCTAGCCGGCCCCTTTAAGTACTCAAAATTTTTGTATTATAAGCGTGGGGTGTATATGATCTCAGTGTGCCAAATAAGGGTTAAACATACAAAAAAAAATTGTTTGTGAATAGTGTATATTAAATTGAAGCACTGTCTAAGTTTAATAAATATTGTGTGTGAATTGTGAGAAGCAGTAAGCTTATTTATAATTACTGATTTTTCTAAAAGATTAAATAAATTGTTTTTGATTCATTGACAAACAATACAGAAAATTCAAATCAATTCAGTGTCTCACTGCTCGCGTATGCATTATTTTAAATTTCAAAATAATTAATATGTGTCTGTGTCCAGGTAAGGAAAATGCTTTATTTATATGGTGTATCCATGATAAGATCTAAATTTACAAAGAAAAGCACAACTCTTGGTGTGAAAAGGGTATAACGGAAACGCACTGATCCCTTGAAGTTACTCTGGAGTAACTACAGCGACTAACGGGATCTACAAGACAGCAATAGTATATTTTAAATTTTAACTTACCCTCTTGGTTTTGCAATTAATGATTTATGATTGTTGTCCACATCATATTTTATTTTCTCATCAGGCAAATCCGTGGAGGCATTCGTATACGATGTGGAATCACGATATCTGTTTGAGGTGTCAGGGTACAAGCTATCATTCATAGAAAATCCCCGTCTATATTCTCTAACGTCTTTAGCCGTCGGCATTAATACATGAGAATTGGTTAAAGATTTATTAAGTACATGCACATCATTTGTATGCTCTTTAGTTTTCTTTGATTTTCCCGAATGACTGTTTGCAAGTTCAGTATAATAATCCAAACTATTACCAAGTATCGAACTTTTCCTAGGCTTCTTCTTTTCATTAAACCGACTGTAGAAACTTTTCCTTCGTATTCTATCAATCATGGATTCATTAGCTTCCTCTTCAGAATTTGCTTTGAAATCTGAGACCGGTGACATATCTTGTAAATGGAAATCCGAACACATTGATAAAGAATCATCACTTGGGGAAAATACACCATTTTCTTCTTTATTCGAATTGTTAGCTTGCGCATTATATTGTGTTCGTTGTGGCTGATTATTTGAAAAGCTCAAATCTAATTTCAAATCTTTACGATCTGGTTTATAATTTTCTACCCCAGGGATGTATTTCCTTTCGTTAACAATACTTTGAGGTCTGTCTGATCTACCTTTTAATTCAGCTTCTGGTGAAGAATATTTAAACGGACTTACAGGCAATTTTGAGCGATTTGTATTGCATTTCTTTTCCATATTTTCTTCACCATTAGCTTTTGATTTTGAGTTACGAGTGCTGCTCGTTTGTTCAGTTTTATTGTCGACTTCCTTAACACTTTTAGTTTTACATTTGCTTGCGTCATCTGTTTTGTTTTTCTTTGTTTTAACTTTCTTCCCATCACTACTCTCTTTACCTTTTGACCCTGGTTTATCTTCGTATTTTTTAAACAAGCCTAGAATTTTCGATACTGATTTTCTGGATGGTTGTAAAGTTTTGACGTTTTTCTTATTCGATCCAAAAGTAGAAAAATCTTCAGATGAAACCGCTCGTTTGATTAGGCCTGATTCAGTGACACAAGTTTCCATGTTTCTTGGTTCACTTTGTTCGCGCAAACTGCGTATTGTGCTTTTAACACGTGAGTTCGGGTCACATTTGGTTTTATCAGTGGATTCTAAGTAAATGGAACGAATTTTTTTCTCTATGGAATTTAAAAATTGGTTGTGTGAATGAGGCTCTGAACTAGTTGGACTTGGCTTATCAACAGTAGTACTACGGCTGAAAATTTTCTTTTTCAATGTACTGGGTTTGTTTTCATTCTTTTCAGTGTCTTTACACTCAGTTGGAAAACTCTTTGGACGAATTAGTTTCGAAATTTTACTTTCTCTTTTCGTTTTCTTTTCTTCAATATTATTAATCTTTGGTTCTAGTACAGTATTCTCGTTTACAGTAGGTTCATCTACAACTACTTCTGTATTTTTGGGTGTAGGTGAAGTTGAAACAAAATTCTTTGGTTTTTTATCTCTTTGGCTTGTGTTTTTATCATTGGAACTCACATTATTTGTATGCTCATTAATACAGGGGTCTCTATGATCACTGTGCTTTTTATTCCTAATTTCTTGAAGTACTTTTTGTGTTTCAATTTCTCGCTTTTGTTTTTCTTTGGTATATACACAGTTACTATAAAAGTCTGGTCTTAAAAACCGGGATACTCTACGACCAGTCGTTGATGGTTCCAGTACTTGTTGCGAACCATCATCTATATCGCGAGATAAAGATCCACGTTGTACAATATTATATTTCGGAGTAGGAGAGTACGCATTTCTATTATGTTGCTCATCTTCATATACTGGCTCCACATTCCCCGAACTATAATTCGTATTTTTACCATACAATGGGTTTCGGTACGAATTATTTGGTTCCATTAAACTATGTGACCGATAACAATGACGATACGGTTTATATTTACCGCCATCATTACCTTTTTCTTGTTCTCGTTGTTCTTCTGCTGCTTGCTTCTTTAAATCGCTTAATTTAAAGTAATGCAAACCATTATCTTCTGAATGTGTTCTGTTTTTATCATGTCCGTGCGTTTTAAAATCTAATTCTTCTGCAATTTCATCTTGTAATGTGTTATGTTTGTAATGTTCACTGGGTGTCTCTGAGTCTCTATACCGGTCTTTAGATCTATTTCGTGTTTTTTGTTCATCATTATTAGATCTTCGACTACGTGATGTAGGTAATTGTGAAAGTAATTGACTTTGTATTCTACGAGATAAACCTGGTGTAAGGTATGATAATGCAATAGCGTCTTTATCTGATAATTGTAAATCCTCTAAATTTACTTCTTTTTGCTTCTTACTTTTATCTGAAACAAGAATAATATTATTTAATGTCGTATCACGTAAAAAAAAATTTTTTGTATAAGCGATATCTCAAAAATCAATAGATCAAAATTAAATTGTTTTTGGATAAGAATTCCATATTCTTTTTTAACACTGGTTTTGTTTTTATAGTGCTAATGATCACTAAAGAAAAGAAAATCAACAAAGCGTAATAAATAATATTAAGATAGTAAAATATTTTACTAAAAACAAACTGAAAATCCAACTAGTTGACTGCCAAGTTTATATCAATTTGATACATAAATACAAATGAAATTTCAATTTTTTGGCAAGCAACTAGTTATTAATTAAACTATATTTGTATACTCTACTATTTAATAACAACCAGTGAACACCAATAAACTGTAAAATGATAATAATGTGCTAGATTGCGCCCAATTTGTGCTTTAATTTGATTGTTTTACACTTACACTCATACCACACTTAGACATCCATGGACCAACACATCAGCGTAGATCTTCTGGGTTACAAATCGTGATTAATTTGATGTTAATGATAAATTATATCTGGGTGAATATCAACACAAGATGTGCAACATAACACCCATCAAAAACAAGAATATTTACTACGCAGGACACTTATTTATTATATTTTGGACAAAATGTCAACACGTAAGAAAGAGTTGAAATTCGAAATTACCCATTACTCTTTTTTGTCGTTGAAATAAAAATTGTCATTAACGGACGTCTCCGCAAAACCACATTCCTGTTATAATTTGGGTTCTAGATCTATTTTAACGAATTCTGTCATAAATTAGGCCCATTTTAGTAGTTTTTATTTACATACACGTATCAAAATAAATATATAGATACCTAATTTGCAGTTTTTTTTATATATAAGGACATAATTTAAGACAGAATTAGTTGCGGTAAAACGTCATCGAATCGTACGAACAAAATATCTTAAAAATAAGTACAAAAAACAAACAAAAATCAAATTCTTTACGTAGAAAATTTTGTCGAAGTAATTCACACTTAAAATACAATTAAAAAATGCAAATATATATATATGTATATATTATATAAAGTGTATGTAATGGGAAAAAATAGAAAATAATCGATGATTGTTAATATACTGAGGTACAAATATAAAACACAAGGAAAAGTAATAAAATACATAATTCTTTATTAATTTTAACAACTCGACAGCTTTATACTCTTGTCAAAAATTACAATTAGGTACTCATTTAAAAATGATGTACACTGCAATATACAAAAGAAACGGCATTACAAAATTTAAAATAATTCTTTCATTTGAAAATAATAAATAAAGTAGTTCGTTTAAATTATATCAAGATTACAAAATTTTCGTGTATTTAAAATAAATAATCACTTAGCATTTTTTGTTTTTTAAATAAATATAATTATTATAGCTTCAATTAAAATATCAAGCGCTCATTATAGAATAGACTTTAAACTTTAAAACAAAAAACTTTAACAATATTATTGAACACGAGCATGTGACACGTCCTATATCAGTTTGTTGAGTAAACTTTTGCACAATTGGTTTTAACTTATTATATTTAAAGTAAATTAATATGAAATAAATAAAATGTTGATATATTATGGTATATGTAATAAGCAAAACAAAATGTTGTTTACCCACCAATCTAGAAAGCGTTCACATTGCCACCTCATTCCCGAGCTCAATAGAAGAGTTGCACAGTACAATCTCAATTTTTTATGGTGGTCAAAATAATTATTTTCTGTACTTGGCAACAATAAATCAATAGCTTCTATTTGATATGTATTTGAATATTATTTCAGTATTTTCAAGTCATTTTATATAAATGTATAAATCCGTAACTAATCAATTATTTGGTATTTAGAAAAATATAGTCTCAGCAAATAATTAAAACTAAGATCAAAGCTATTTATGTAGATTTCATTGTTGCCTTATGAACAATATAAAAAATGAGATTATGTGTACAGGCTCTTTTGATGGTGAGACTGGTCGCAACTTTCGAGATAATCTATATATGATTAAGTTGCATTTGCCTAGATATAATTCCATATCAGGATGATATTTATTTATTTCTATGTTGTATATGTATGATAATCTAATTAGTGCATGCAGAGCCTACCGAGTCTGGTCGCAGCAGGTTTGCCGTAGCCAGGCAGGTTAGTTGTTGCCCTTCTGGCTTGCAGGTCCACATGGCACATGCACCGTGACGCGCACTCTCGCTGCAACCACACACAACTATCACAAGCATGCTCTACCCATTATGTGCTGTCAGCTGACGTCACTCGCCTTTTACGGTAGATGATTGCGGACAAACGAGGCACCGTGCGTACAAACAAACAGGGGCTCTATTCCCATGACTTTGCGTATTACATAAGAAATAACATAGGGACAAAAGTCTATTTACCATTTGCGACCGAGAAATTTAAAATTTATTATAATGTTCTAAAATATTTGCTCTCTTATGGAAAATTCGAATGCAATTTGAAATACGCCCTTCTAAGTGATCACTTATAGAACTTCCCTTAAAACTATTTTTAGTTTCATTCCGCTACAACACAATTAACAAGAACATTTTGAAACATGTGAAATAAAGTCGTTATTTCAGCATCAAATTCTTTTACGGAAGTCAAAAAATTTAAATCCTACTACAACCTACTATAAACATATTTTATAATTAATTATACTTATGTTACTTGTGTTTGCAACTAATATTATTATCAAATCAATATTAATAATTTACGTAGCCGTATAATTTAGACGTGTATCAATGCTTTTTAAATATATGTTATAACTATATCCGTTTATTAAATCGGATATTATGTGAATACCAGTCTACTTTAAGTCTTTATTTCAGAACGTATAACCATTTTCAGTCTATCTACCAGTGAAATAGGTCGTGTATTGAGAGTTATTTAGTTAGTGTTAAAAGTGTTGTGCGTTATTATTTGAGGTGAGGTTGATAGCTAATCTATAACGTATATTGATGTTTGGATATTCTACTATATGTATTAATACTGAGTATGAATAGGTATGAATCAATGTGTGAAATTAGACTAATCTATTGAATTGTTATTGATATTAATATATAGACGATGAGACGAAGTATTAGATTTGGTATTGAAGTATAATTATGGAGTAATTTAAAGAATATGAGCTAGACCTAACATATAAGTTTTGAAATAATACTAAAGAGTTGATTATATATAATATGAGTTGTATTGAATGTGTGAGGATGATGACTATTGATAGTGGCCAGTCCGGTGGATCCGGCGGTCCCAACGAGGCCAGTCCGGTATACCCGGTGGTCCCAGCAGTGGCCAGTCCGGTGAATCCGGCGGTCCCAACGAGGCCAGTCCGGTATGCCCGGTGGTCCCAACGTGGCCAATCCGGTATGCCCGGTGGTCCCAACGGTGGCCAGTCCGGTATGCCCGGTGGTCCCAACGGTGGCCAGTCCGGTATGTCCGGCGGTCCCAACGGTAACACCCCTGATAGATATGTTCTTCAGGAGGTGGTCCCATCATGGTCGCAGTAAGGCGTGTGTCGCCCACGGAAGACCCCTCAAACGTAACCTTAACGCTTACGTATGAGGTTTGACTATATGACTTGCGTTAAGGGTTAAATATATGGGGTTTTGGCATGACTGTGTGTGTGTGTGTGTAAGAGAGAATTATAGACTGGCTCCTTACTGAGTTTCTACTTAAACTTGTATTCTAATTTCATAACCCGGATTCCGCGGGCCGTCACGTATAAATATTTATACTTATGTAACTGTATATTATTTGTTTTCATGAAATATAGTGCCATATAGTGTTTAAATATCGTCGATAAGCTTCTGACTACCACAAATCGACAAGTAAGTTCAAACCATCTTTAACACACGCTTACATAATAACAGCTAACCATCTAGAGTTAGTTGAAACAACCATGTAAGTTATGTTTTAGAATGATTTATTAAATTTATCAATAACCTGTAATGGCGGCTATAAACAGAGGTTTCGCTAAAATGAAATAAGACTTCATTTCGCATGTTGCAGTATGTTCTTGTTAACAGTGTGGTAACTAAAAAGGTTTCAAGAGAAATTCTATAAGAAATCACATGGAAGTGCAATATATATTAGGAGAACATTTTTTAGAACATTATAATAAATTTCAAATATCGGGGCCGAAAACAAGCATCAAATTGACCCCTATGCCGTACATATACGCAAAGTACGAATGTTTTCGAGAATAGCCACCCAGGACCAAGCGAGAATAAATACAAAACAAAACATGTACCAAACTTGAATAATGCTAAGTAACACAAGCAACTCTGATGAGAGTTTTTAAATGCAAAATTTATAATAAAAGATCATCTATAGTTAACTGTAGTGTTTTGGGCTGCATGTTTAACTGTACGTCTTGTTTCGTATATGCGCTAGAGTCACAGGTACATGTTTTCTTCAAAGTTTATCCGTCGGCGGCGATGACTACACCTACCTATGCACGGTGCCTATAGTAAAAACATTAAATGTGTGTTTAAACTGAATCATTTCGTAATTTTACAAAAATAATGTTATTTAACTTAGTAAATGTATCCCTTGGTTTATTACAAAATTAATTAATTTGTCCACAAACAACTGATGATTCCGTATATATTGGGCAATAGTGATGTAAGTGATAGCACTCATTTGTATGTATTCAATTACTACATATTTATTTTGATCAACAATCTAATTTAACTGCTTCTTAACTGTTATGTGCTTTTTGTTTCAAATCTTAAATGTTCCATATTTTATAAATATCATAAATCATTCCAAACTTGTTATTTTATAAGATATGCGATTGTTTTAGCGAATTTACTCGAATAATTTTTACAATTTATCTATAATCTATCTATAAAATTTATAACACGAGTTTAAGTAAAATACTAATTGTATAGTTATTATATACATATTTTTTTTGCTAAACAACAAATCTATTCTATGTAACAACTATTAATATAAAAATGATATTCACTTACCATTTTATATATTTGTAATAAACAGATTTAATAATAACACAAGTAAATGCTCCGATTAGTTTGCTAAGCTACCTATTATTATAATAAACGCAGAAATTCCGCTAAGCTAAATATATTGCTAATTTCAACTCTTTGTTACGTTTTAACATTTACGATATTTTAAATGCTATTTTAATTCCTTAAAAATATATTGTAAACGAGGCAATAAAATTACACAACATATCTTGGCATAAGTCTCAATAATATGTGTTAATATAGTAATTCCGGAAAATTGTGTAAATATTTTCTGATATAGTTGTACTTTTATTTATGATGTAACAATCTAAATAATGCAAACAAAAAATAGGAGGCTTACCACATGCGTACTGAAAAACAAAAAATATTGAACGAAAATATTGAAATTACTACATTTAATATATAAAGCAAGATTGTGCTAGAAACTGCGTGATAAACCCTAAACCAATAGCCAAGGAATGAAAACAAAAACTATCTAATGACCTAGTCAATTATACAAGTTCGAAAAAGTTAATTAACTGATACGAATATGTGTTTAAATATTTATAATAATACTATAAAGTTAAAATGTATTATTTCATTAATTAGGAATATTGAAATTCCAAATAATTCACGGAAATATATAATTTAAAAACAAAAGATTTTCAAAATCACAAGTTTTGTGGGTAACAACTGTTAGGTTGTGCTATGAAACAATCAAATTGGTTAACGTACTATTTTATTTATTGTGTTGCATTTAAAAAAACTGGTTACAACACAATAAATAAACAAGAACGTTAACCAGTTTGATAAGACGCTATTACAGTTGTTCTCCAGATCAACCGTGATTTTGGAAATGGTGCCCGAACTGTATGAGTTACTTAAGATCAAGTGTTATTCTTCGATTTTAGTTGAAAAATGATCTTGACTCACAATACACATTTTTATTAGTGCTATTTAAAATGACGATGAAAAATTAGCTTTGTATTTTATTTAAATTCAATATCATAATTATGGTTACAAAATAATGGAACATTTTAAATTATATAAATAAATTAGATATATTTTAATTGATTTGTATTATAAAAATTGTAAAAGACTAGTGTGTTCAAAAATATACGATAAAAAAACAAAAACAAAAACAAAAAGCTACCTTATAACACACACACAAACATTATATAATTATAATGTTCATCTGTATAAAAAATGATGTAAAAAAAAAACCAAAAACAAAATACATCTACTATGCAGCACAAAACAGTTAAACTAAACGAGCAGTGATCAGCATTACTCATAAAACACAGAAACAGCTATGTTACCTCGTGGCATGGTAGCAGTGGCTGTTGGTGTATCATTATAAACACGTTCGATATCTGTAGCTAGATCCCGGCTAACACTTCTTCGCCATGGTGCACCTGATCGGTCAGAACTCACCGAACTACTGTTGCTTTGATTTCGGTGCAGCGATCGGTCCATTGGCGAAAATCTATAATATTCAAAAATCAATAGACGTTTAATCATCAAAATATATTAACATTCAATAATATCCCTTAAATTTGTAGTAATCATCTTGCTTAAATTGTCAAACATTGTTATATAAAAATTACAATACTACATATACAATGGAACCATGATATAGTGAACTACTTGATAGAGTGAAGACAAAAAATAATCGGGAGTGGCCTGCACTCGACTTTCTTTTACGCAGTTTTCACTATATATATATATATATATATATATATATATATATATATATATATATAACCAAAACCAGCAATCAAACTAACCAATACTCTACAGAAATATCCTGAAATATCATTTATCTAATTGAGTCTATTTTGTTTTCCTGTCAAAATAACAGATGATCCGATTTTATAATCTACATGCGAATCCATCGCAACGTAAACAAGATATTTATAATGTTTTGTAGCATTTTTCTCGCAACTGGTAAATTTTTTGAAGAAATGTTTCAAACAAAAGTTGTGCGAAATATTAATATCTTTCATTATGAACATAACTATTTTTGCCGTAAGTGTAGCCGTTCTAGTGATATTGGAGATAGAACAAAAAATGTATAAACATGCACTTCCGGTTTGAATATTCTTTTTAAAATAGGAGGTGCACATCTAGGGCATATACAAGTCTTAAGTTTGAAGTTTCATAATTGTTCGTTCAACAGTTTTGGCTCTAGAGCATTCACAGACTAACACAGACAGACAGACGTCATTCCGAAAATAGTCACATTCGATTAAGGGAAGGTCAAAACATGTATATTCGTTGAAATCTCGAGTTCAAAATTTTTCATGATTACAAGACTTACTTGTAGCGATGACCACTAATTTAGTTTAGTTCGTGAAAATAACTTATAGGGCATGGGCGACATGGCCGTAATCGCTGTTCATGTACAGAACTATACGAGTTGTGTACATCTAACTAACTTTGTTATGAATTCGTTGATTTTTTTGCGAAATAAGTATTTCATAAACTAAAGTTATAATATATTTGTATTTTTCAGTATAATTTTCAGCCTGTTATTTAGCGATAAATTAGCCTTTATCTGGTAATGAGGCTTGTGCCTGTGCCGTATTATGGTACACATATAATAGAAGACATTCAACTTCCTAGAGAAGCAAAAATAAAGTATATTTACAAAAAATTACAAAAGTACTAATGCATTGTATGTATCTACGCTATTTACAACAATAATGCAATAAAAAATACTGTTCACATGAAACTCACGTTACTGTTTCACTTGAATATGTACAACTGTAATGCATGCTTAGAAAAAATGTACAATAAAAAACATATTAAACCAGCGCGTATGACAATTTTAATTATAAATTAGCAAGCATAATAATTATATAAATACCTTGACATTGGATCTTTCCACAACTTCGAGCCGTGGTCAAAACTGTCGAAAAGTCTACTTCTAGGGAAACCAGCACCAAGTCTTCCATTGTCTTCAACATTTAATCTTTGCGTTAAACTGCGTACCTACAAAGAAACAACACAGCATCATAGTTAAAGTCGATTCTAACAAATTTCTGCATCAAAATTGGTATATTAAATATTAGCCAATATTAAGAAATTACCGCAAATATGCGGTAATTTCTTAATATTGGCTAATATTTAATATACCAAGTTTCGTTCGGTTTCTTTTACAAAATGCATTTCAGTGTAAGGCAAAATAAAAAATTATTGGTAATGGCATTAACTTACTCTTGATAGCAATGTAGAAAACAATTTCTCAGCAGTCAAAATTTCAAAACCGTCATCGTCATCTTCTTCTCCTGAGCTTAAAGAGTCGGTGTGTTCTAGATTTGGCCTTTGTGTGGGTCTAGAGCTCCTGTAAAATGCAAAGCAAAATTAGATGCAACATAGATATATATAAAAAAAAAAACCGCAAAATATAGTACGAGCGCAATAGTTAGTCGAAATAGCACTGATGACTCGGCTATGGTTACCAGGATCGTATCCACTGTATTTCTTTTGTAATGAAAACTGAAAAGCTGAAAATAGCCGAGAGAAAGAACTGTACCTGAGTCGGTGCATGTGTAGTGGTTCACTCCTTGAATCTTCGTTATCACTGTCTCTGTTCACTGAATTATGCCGATGTAACGAAGAAAACGCAAGTCCATCATCCAAACCCTCGTGATTTAGCAAAGAACTGAAAATATACAATCAAATTATATAGTATTTATGCTAATAGAGTCGTATTTCTAAACCTACCTTAATCGCTTCATTTGACTTAACTTTGGTAAGGGTCGCCTACTCGACATGGTACTACTTGAATCCGATGGTTCCAGACTTGTAGCACGTGGTGTGACGTAACCACCGCCTTCTACAGCGATCGGGATGATATATTCTCGTGGTGATTTACGGATAGGATCCATACTTTCCGAAATTGTTGCCTCGGAGTCTGAATCGTGGGTGGATTGCCGTGAAAGACTTCCAAATCTAACAAAAAAAAAAATATATATATAATTGGCAGCCAATACAATGTAAAACTTCTAAATCCCTGTTACGAAACTTTTACTAACTATTGTCACAATGCCGAAACCCTGAATGTGAGAATTTCAATTCTAATTTCATTTAAATGCACATTTCTATAATGGTTCATTGTCAATAGTAATCAGCTACAGCGTTGATAATAGCATGGAAATCAGTATTAACAATAAAAAGAATGAACATTTGACTATCAAACTAACCAATACTCTACAGAAATATTCTGAAATGTCATTTATCTAATTGAGTCTATTTTGTTTTCCTATCAAAGACGCAGATGATCCGATTTATTAAGCTACATGCGAATCCATGGCAACGTAAACAAGATATTTATAATGTTTTGTAGCATTTTTCTCGCAACTGGCACATTTTTTGAAGAAATGTTTCAAACAAAAGTTGTGCGAAATATTAATATCTTTCGTTATGAACATAACTATATTTGCTGTAAGTGTAGCCGTTCTAGTGATATTGGAGATAGAACAAAAATTGTATAGATAAACATGCGCACTTCCGGTTTGAATATTCTTTACAAAAATAGAAGGTGCACAAGTAGACCATATACAAGTCTTAAGTTTGAATTTTCATAATTTTTCGTTGGACAGTTTTGGCCTTAGAGCATTCACACACACACAGTCAGACAGACAGATGTCATTCCGAAAATAGTCACATTCGATTTCATGATTACAATACTTACTTATTACTCTGTAATAGAAAATAAAAAAATAATTGATCCTACGGTAAATAAGAAATAATTGATTATGATTGTTTTTAATATTAATAAAATTATCACTTGATAAGAATTAATTCCCGAAGTCAATAATGATATAACTTAAAAAAATTATATTATACCTCTGTGATTGTACGGATCGTTGAGACTGATAAGGCTTCGGCATTGGTGGTTTTGCCTGAGTCAAATCCGTCCTCTCACCATTATCTTCTTTTTCGAAAGAAATAGGAATAATTCTTTCCTTAGGAGATTCTTTAAACTTCAACTCTGGATCCAGCGATGTAGATCTAAGATTAAAAATCTTAAAACATGTTTTTAAAACTTTGGTCCGATATACAATACCTGACTCTGTTTGCTGTATCATTTTTAACTGGAACTATAATCTCTGATCTTTGTGGTTTCAACTCTGGCCGGCTCTCAACACGATGGGCCATTTCAGTTTTGAATTCCATTTGCGCTGGCTTCGGTGGTGGATAGTCAAGTTTGATTTCCGCTTTAGCTGTTTTCCTTCGTGGTAGTGTAGCAGATTTCAGTGTGATTTCCGCTGAAGATTTCACGTTATTTTCAATTGGTGAGCCTAATTCGGTAATATCATCAGGCGCTTTGTGTGTCGGCGAAAGTTGCGCTGGAATCAGGCCAATGCTACCAGATGCCGATCGGCCATTAATGCCGAATGGAACCGGTGGTTTTCTCATCATACATGGCCTTGACTTAGATTTACGCGTTCCTTCTTTACTAATGAAATTTGATATCATACTAATAGCGTTCTTTTTACGAATTTGTTCTTCGTCAGTCTCTGGAATTGATTCATCTTGCTCAATCGGTGATACTGCATTCTCTAATTCTGACTTAAGATCAATTTCTTCGATTATTTCTTGCGTTATAGGATTTTGGACAATTTCTTCAGTTGGCGAATTGTTTTCGCTTACTTCTTTCGAGGTTTCTTCACTTTTGTTAGGAATGCTTTTTCTTGATAACGCCTTTTTAAGATCTGGCACAGCAGTTGATGTTAAGCTTGCTTTCCGCTCAAATTCTTTTTTGAAACCGCCAACATTTACACCAGGTATAAAGATTTTCTTCGGTTTGTCTATGGATGTTTTACTTTCATTGTTGGTAAGGAGATTTTGGAATTTTTCAGCGGTTTCAAATATTTTAGAGCGTCGCCTTTCTACAGGTTTTGCTGGTGGTTGAGATTCGTCATTTTCATTTTTCACATCTTGTTTTAATTTAGGTTCTTCGGTAGGCGCAATAAGAGATTCTGGTTCTTTACTTTCGGCTTTCGCTTCTGTTTTGGGTTCTTTCGGTAAAACGTTAGCTTTATCAGTTAATGGTTTTTTCTTAATAATTTTCCGTTTAACAGGTATTTTTGTATCGTCTTTCTTTTCAGTTTCTGTTGTATCACTACTTTTATTTTCTTTGTCATTCGTATTTTCGTCATTTTCAGCGCTAGATTTACTTGTAATTGTAGTAGGTTTCTCAACTTTAGCAACTTTTTTAACTTTAATAACCTTCTTCTTCTCCTTCATTTCATTCTTTTTAGATTCCTCTATTAATTCTGTACAAGCTGCTCCTTGTAAATTGGGGTCCATGTCGCACTCTTCATCAGCATCATTAGCTGCCGTTTCGTCGCTTTTTAATGCTACATCGGGCATAAGTATTTGGGTTAGATTTTTTGTTACAGGAACTTGGCTGGACTGAGCCACGTCAGTGACTGGTTGAGTATCAGTCTTATTTAATAAAATGGCACTTGTTAAATCTTCGTCAATTTTCTGCGGTGGTTTCTCTTTCCGTTTTGCGCCGCTGTTCGATAAATTTGCATTTTCCGTACTGACAGTTACTTCCAGTTTACGTTTTGGCGATTGTTTGTCTTCAGACACTAAATCTCTGATGCGTTTCTCCGCAGATGGAACCAAATCCATTAAACTGCCTACGGATTGTGAGCGAGTTGGTGCAGACGCTTCTGCGGCAGCTGGTGGCATATTTGAAGACTAGAAACGATTATAATTATTTAATTTGGAAAATTGGCTTTTGGGGTATGAAAATACCTCTCCTGCGATCATGAGCTGATCACTTCCGGCTTGAGGTAGTGGGGGTACTAGTGATAGTAACAAATCTAATCGAACAGGTGTTTGATTTGCTAATTCTTCGGCGATATCGAGACATGAATCTGGATAGGTTGTGTTGACCCACCAATGCGCGCATATGTTCTCGATATTTGCACGTTTTTCAGAGACAACAGTTAACATATCTCGAATCAGGGGAGATGCGGCTATAAATTATTCATTTAGATTTATAGATCATTAATTATATGAAGAATAGAAATGGAGAAAATGTACATAATAATTACTATTAAATGAGTATTGCATGATTTTTGGAAATACAACATTTTTACTCAATTCAATTAATATATATCTAGTTTCCACAATTTCATAAATTCTACCGATGGCTAATTATGGCTATCTGCAGGATATGTTAGTTTTTGAAATTAATTTTTTATTACCATATTTTCCTAACTAAAATAATAATACAAACTTACAACTTGGTTTTTTCGGTTCAAAATAATCTCCTTGCGAAATTTGTTTAACTAATCTCTTAAAATTACTGCCATCAAATGGCATAGCTCCGTATACTAATGTGTACAAAAGTACACCAAGTGACCAACAGTCAACTTCAGGCCCATGGTACGGAGTGCCCTTAACAATTTCGGGTGAAGCGTATAGAGGTGATCCACAAAATGTCGAGAGTAATCGTCGTTCATCGAAAACATTTGATAGCCCAAAATCGGCGATCTATACAAAATAAAACCAATATATCAAGTAATTTTATTATCTTATGATTAAAATGGAAATGATTTAACATGCTAATGTCGCTTTAGTAGCAATCATTTCATTTATCAAATGCAAAAGTGTTAAATTTGGCATATTATTGTGTAATTATCTAAGTGAGTTGTGGATTAGTAATATTCATTGGCATAACCCATAATTTACATTCGTAACAAAACAAACCATTGTTAGATAAAGCAATGGCGGCCACAAAGTGAGACTCTAGTTCATAAATACGACACCAGAGCGGCGTAAATTGTATGTCATGTATTCAATATTCCGTTTTTTGTAAATTTACCTAACTTTTTAGAAATAAATATCAAAATTGAAATAATGTTTCAATAACAGTTGGAGTCAAACTGCTTATTGCTAACATACAATCCATATATTTGTTGTTTAAAACAATTGATGTTTGCCAAGATACGATTTCTTCGTGTTCCTATTTATAGACATAAAGGAAACGTTTTTTATAACATCGTTAATTCAATACATATTATCATCTGGCATGAGTAAATTTTATTATTGGCAAGCAAAAATAAATTGTTTTTGTTTTTCTACGAACGAAAGATAAGGTCGTTCACCATTCGTAAAGATATTGAATAAATATAAATAAATAGCTAACATAAATTATATGTACATAAAATTTAGCAACCATTTTTCAAATATATTATTAATTTTATTTATTATTGTATAGATTGCTTGTGTCTAACAAGAAGTTCCACTATTTTGAACTTACAACTTGAAAAAACGTATCCTTCTTGATTACATTTGAATAAGAATATATGTGGCGATTTTACATGTATTTTTTTTGTAAATGTAGACCTAATCATGGATACACCATTTAAATAAAGCATACACACACACACGTACGCGAACAGTGAGACAGTATTGTTTGTCGATTAATCAATTTCATTTAATCTCAAAAATCAAAATTATAAATTTACCAATTGCATTTGTATTTTAATAAATTATTTAATGTACACAATAATTATTTTTGATATTTTCATAAATCACCAGTGGCTAAATTTATAATTTTGCAGTGGCACAGCATTTTTAAAGTGATAAATCTCGATCTTTTGGTGCATAGAATATTTCAAAATTTTACAGTGACGATTTTCACAATGGTTCGACCCAATGGTAGTAACCATAGAAACATATAAGCAAAGCGTGCTACACATACATTCACACAAATACATATATCATATAATTATATAGCTCGCTTGTTCCTGTTATGGGCAAATATGATTTAATAAATGCGTTCCAAAACATAACCAGTGATACCGGTTATCCCCAATATTTGAATTTCTTTATTTACTTATAAAAAATAAAACATATATGAAGCATTTATTTTAATAGCGGGTAATTAAAAATGGCTAGTAAAAAAAAAATAAGTCGGTTAAAAAGCATATTGTATTAGTGCAGTGAAGTAGCAATTTGTGTAAATAATACATAAACGTATAAAACAATGATCTTGACTTATACGCACTTTTGCACTGCCATTTTCATCAAGTAGAATATTTTCTAACTTTAAATCTCTGTGACATATTTTATGTTTATGACAGTAATAAACCGCTGTTGCAATTTGTCTGAATATTCTTCTTGCTTCGTCTTCTGTTAATACTTTGCGTTCTGATAAATAATCATATAACTCTCCCCCAGCCGCGTATTCCATTACCAAAACCATTTTTTCTCGATTTTCAAAAACTAATTAATTAAATCATCAGTTTCAATGAAATACATCTAAAGGGGAGAGTGCACACTTTACGGATCGCTTATTGGGCTCAAATTTGGGTAACAAATAGATGTTCACTGCGTAACCTCCATTTATTTAACCTACTTACTACCAACAAGAGTACAAATATTCCCAAAATATCTAAATAATTTTCATTCTATTTTATTACTAATTAAAAAAAAAATTACAAAACATCCGTGCCATTTTGACTATATTCTCCAATGTATGTCTGTTATTGCGTGAATGCCCTAGAGTTTATACCGTTGAATGTAAAAATATGATTTGAATTCAATATGTTTATTATATCCCAGGAGAGAAAACCTCCAATTTAGGATATTTGAACCGGAAGTGTGTATTACCGTATAATTTTTTAGTTATCTCAAAAGTTAGAGAAAAAGTAAATTTTATAAAAATTAAAGATATTTAAATTTCTAGAATTTTTTTCAAAAAATGTACAATTTACTGAAAAATCGCTTTTGAAAATAGCTAAATTACATTTACGATTCCCATATTGATATTTTTTCATGGTAATGGCAAAATTATATGAGCGGCTATTATATTTTAGTACAAACTTTTAAAATTAATCACACTAAAGAAAAAAATAAAAAATGGCCTTATTTTTTTTTAAATGGGGCTAATTTTCAGTGTCTTATTAAAAAATAAAACAACGATTAAACCAGATTTGGTATGCGTACAACGCACCAATGCGTAGAGCTCGCCTTTAGGTAAGATATGCGTTGCGAGCAGTGGTTTTTAATTATTATGGCCTTTGTGTTAACAATTTGAATAAATGTTATAGATATAAAAAGTATTACATTTTTTTGTAGATTATATTGATAAATAAAAATATAGTGCATATTTTAAAATTCAAAATTATAATATTTAATATTTCTTTTTCGGGCTTTGGGTTAACAATATGAAGAAATCTTGTAGACATAAAATATCTTAAAATTTGTAGTAGAATTTTTGAGGGTTTTAATTATATTTATAAGGGCATTATTAAGGAGAGCTTTAAATTTTGGGGCCCTATAACTCGGGAAGTATACAGGCGATTGGATTTAAACTGCGAGCGGATTCAAATGAGATGCCAAAAATAATAAGTGTACCAAATTTGGTGTGAATCGCTCCGGTACCTTCAGAGTAGAGTAGAGGGCACAAATTTGGTCTTACGAACGGATGACTAACATCCAGTTATATATATTTTTGGATTCAGACATTCAGAGCGACGAGACAAACACTTTTTGTTAATGAAATTCTTTTATCCGAGAATGCTACAGATACACGAATGCTTTAGCTTCTTCGGTACTTCGTACGGCGAGAAGACCATATATGGTACAAAAGTATCACAGCGGTAATTCCCGCTATTCAAGGCATAATAGGCATATATTTTTAATATTTTTAAAAATGCGTTTCTGTAACATTATTCTGTTGTAGTTATTTTTCTATGTTGGTAGTATGAAGGTTAATTGAAGACAGAATAGATTCTTGCTTATGTTGAGAACACTGTCAGGCACTTATTGCCAAATGTGTTCTCAACCCAAGAATAAATATTTCTGCATATAAAATAATTGAAAATAGCAATAAAAAATGTTTTTTGTCGAAATTTAAGGCCCGAAAGTATGCACTGTCCTTGTCGCTCAAAATAAATGTCATTATTTGTTGTAATTACCTTCATATATGTGAATAATATTTGGATGTTGTACACTGGACATAATTTGAATTTCTCTTCGAATGCGTATCAAATCTGCTTCGGTTTCAATTTTACATTTTTTTATTGTTTTTATAGCTACTTCTTGGCCCGTTTCTTTATTGATTCCTAATTGTACTTTACCGTATGTTCCTTGTCCAAGCTTTTTTATTATATCGAACCTAATTGTAATGGTTATTATTAACAAAACAAGACTTACTTCGTTAAAGAAAGTAAATATTAAAAAAATATATATATATTCGCGACTGAATCGTTCAAATAGAACAAAAATAATAAAATAAATAATTAATTCATCGAGCCCCTATTTTTATCCGTGGCCGGTGGCCCCACTGCCGTAGCGACGTAGACATCTATTTTATAAATTCGTGGCATTTGTTAATAAATTCTTACCTTTGCTTTAATTTTCTCCGATGGTTATGCAAAGTTACACCTCCAGTATTTTCAATACCACCCATTATATTATTTATAGCTGATTCACAGACAACCATTGTGTTTCTAGAAAATATATAACAACTATGACTAATACTGCACTAAATTCACATATAATTAATCAATTCATAAACGTATACACGTACAATTTATTCTAAACAACCCTCATCAAATCACAAAACACACAAATGTCAAATATTAATCAACATAATCTAATTTTGAAGAGGCGTGTACTTTATAATACAATGTTGCCAGATTGCATTTACGATTAATTTAATTTCAATATGTATCTATTTAATATCCATTTCGTATAGTTAAAAGATATTTAAAATGTATGAAAACATGTTATTATGGTTTTTGGAAACATGTGTAAGGTCAATCAGTGGTTATTTTTACACTATTTTGCAATGAAAATTTTCAAAATATTCCAATTTCTTATGTATGTGTTGTGCTTTTTATCTTTATTAATATTATTTTCGAAATAATAACAATTATTTTGACTCACTTAATATATCTGGCAACACTGATAAAATATATCCGTACATTCACACTTTACGCAGACACGGAGACACGCACGCCCAGGACCTACATATACCGACTAGCCTAATGCCAAAATAACTTAGCAAAAATTTCATTGCCCGTTTATGGGTTTCGCGATCACATTAGCATCTGATGTTTTACCCATTTTGTTTGTGTATATACATTAAACAAATATAAAGATAACACTATATGTTTATTGTTATATAATGAAATATTTAGTATCATATTTTAATAATTTTTAAGCTTATATAATTATATATTTACATACACCAAATAAATAACACATACTTTCGATATAGAAAGTCATTTCAATTACCTTTTTTGGTACACTTGCACGCGCAATATTAACTATTCTCTTTCGCAAATAAGTAGCTTTATCAAATAACTACTAGACACAGTACATTTCTACATTCCGTACAATGAGCATTTAATTTAATAGTAACGCAGAGCTACTACCCGAAAGCCGCCATTTTACACGTATAAAAATAGAAAAGTACGTAGTTTAAATTCGTAGGCGTTATTCAAATAACGTACTGTTGCAATGTATTAAAAATAATTATACGTTTCGGTGGTTTCTTCTAAAAGCGGAATTAAAAAACGACACTACCATTTTATTTAAGTATGATGCCAGCTATTTAAAAATAGCATTTTTAAAGCAAATAAGATAGATTTTTGTTGAAAACAATTCCAATTTTTTTTTTTTAATAAAATAAAACAGTTAAAAAGTGATGGATTTTTGAAACAAACGGATATCCGTTAAGTGACATCTAGTGAAACAACAGCCTATTAGAGATGGCGCTAGTATTACGCGTAACACCTCGATATTTTATTCTAAATTTGATCTGTAATAACACAGATTATCTGTAGTAATATACACGAAATATGAGACATGTTATGCAAAACTTTGTGTTATTTAATGCAATTTTGTTTATTTTAAATGAAAAACAAAACAAGTAACATTATAAATACTGGATTTGTCACTAGCTTCATTTTCCCCCCCTAAGAATTAGACAATTCAATTGTTTGCGTGTATATATGTATATTTATATATATATATATTTTGATGACATTCGCAAAAAAAAAATCGGAGTGGCCTACACTCGACTTTCTTGTCCTTCGATTTTAAATTTACTCTACGATTGCTATGAATCAAATAGTATTGTATCTAGGAAAACGAAAATATAAAATAACCATTTTTAAACTCAATTTTACAGTAAATGGTACATTTTTCGAAAAAACTTTTCAAATAAAAGTTGCTAGACATTGTAATATCTTCAATTATTGTATTTATCACTTTTTCTGTAAGTTATCCCGTTTCCGAGATATTGATTATATTGTGTGAGTAAACAGTTACTGCCGGTTAAAATATTATCTTAAAATATCTGGAGTGGCCTGCACTCGACTTTCTTGTCCTTCAATTTTAAATTTACTCTACGATTGCTATGAATCAAATAGTATTGTATCTAGGAAAACGAAAATATAAAATAACCATTTTTAAACTCAATTTTACAGTAAATGGTACATTTTTCGAAAAAACTTTTCAAATAAAAGTTGCTAGACATTTTAATATCTTCAATTATTGTATTTATCCCTTTTTCTGTAAGTTATGCCGTTTCCGAGATATTGATTATATTGTGTGAATACACAGTTACTGCCGGTTAAAACATTGTCTTAAAATATCTGGAGTGGCCTGCACTCGACTCTCTTTTACGCAGTTTTCACTATATATATATATATATATAACCAAAACCAGCTATCAAACTAACCAATACTCTACAGAAATATTCTGAAATGTTATTAATCTAATTAAGTCTATTTTGTTTTCCAGGCAAAATAACAGATGATCCGATTTTAAGCTACATGCGAATCTATGGCAACGTAAACAAGATATTTATAATGTTTCGCGTAGCATTTTTCTCGCAACTGGCACATTTTTTGAAGAAATGTTTCAAATAAAAGTTGTGCGAAATATTAATATCTTTCATTATGAATATAACTATATTTGCTGTAAGTGTAGCCATTCTAGTGATATTGGAGATAGAACAAAAAATGTATAGATAAACATGCGCACTTCCGGTTTGAATATTCTTTTCAAAAATAGGAGGTGCACATCTAAGGCATATACAAGTCTTACGTTTGAAGTTTCATAATTTTTCGTTCGACAGTTTTGGCCCTAGAGCGTTCACAGACACACAGACAGACGTCATTCCGAAAATAGTCACATTCGATTCAGGGAAGGTTAATCCGTTGAAATCTCGAGTTCGAAATTTTTCATGATTACAAGACTTACTTATTACTTTGTAAAAGAAAGTAAAAAATTAATTATTTGCATTTTTATAAATATTATTAAAATGTACTGGTGCCATATTTCTTATAAAAGTTTATCAGGCACTACCTAACATGCGCACAGAGTACTGCGCACATGTATTTGATTCAATTTTGCCTTAGGTATTATAGGGCGCATTATGCAATATGTGTTATGTGAGTGAAGAAATTCTGAATTAATTTTAATACTATATTTCTAGTACTAATTACAACGAATTTTTGTGTGATACATCATAATTTGTATACATATTTATATCTCGTTATTGTAATAATATCATATTTGTACAATAATTCATTCACCATCTAAAATAAAACACCAAAGAATAAAAGAAATGCTAAATTTACAAATGATAAAAGAAGATTTGAGCGAAAACAATTACATATGGAATGTATGATTAATTTTTATTGGTTTTTGGTTACCAACCGGCACTGTACATAGATATCAAATCATTTTAAAATATTCACATTTGGAACTTAAAGCAAAGCACGATACAAGAGGAGAGACACTGCAAAAATTCTAAATACAACAGTACTACATTTCTATATTTTAAATTGTAGTGATAATAATAATATAAATGTTACATTTATACATTTAAAACATTCCTAAAACAACTAACAAATTTAACAATATAGAATCTTTCTTTAATGACGCGAATCTCGCGGATAAAATTCCGCGAGTGTTGTGGCTGGAATACGTTTTAACATTTCTTTGGGGAAAATACGCAGTAATTGCCAGCCGATATCTAACGATTCAAATACGGTACGGTTTTCATAGTTGCCTTGCGAGATGAAGTT
The DNA here is from genome assembly GCA_933228885.1 of Leistus spinibarbis. Taxonomy (NCBI): domain Eukaryota; kingdom Metazoa; phylum Arthropoda; class Insecta; order Coleoptera; family Carabidae; genus Leistus; species Leistus spinibarbis. The sequence continues at coordinate 3,004,634 of OW121793.1, forward strand.
CTTCTCGAATTTGGTCAAGAACTCCAGGTAGAGCAGATCGTCGGGCGTTAGAGCTTCCTCACCCACCACAGCCTTCATGGCTTGCACGTCTTTGCCGATCGCGTAGCAGGCATACTAAAGATAAACGAGTTTCAATTTTATTGGGTAATAAAAGATGCAAATTCAAACTAGTATCGGTCAAGTTTGCCTATTGTAAATAATACAAACATGTGGAGTAAACCATAATTACCAGTTGGTTGGAGACATCGGAGTGATCTTTTCTTGTCATACCCTCTCCAATGGCGGATTTCATTAAACGTGACAATGACGGTAGCACGTTTACTGGTGGATATATTTGTCTGTTATGTAATTGACGATCAACGTAAATCTGTCCTTCGGTAATGTACCCAGTTAAATCGGGAATAGGATGGGTGATATCGTCGTTGGGCATAGTTAAAATAGGAATTTGTGTGATTGACCCATTTCTTCCTTCAACGCGACCGGCCCGCTCGTATATCGTAGCCAAATCGGTGTACATGTAACCAGGGAAACCTCTTCGGCCGGGCACCTCCTCACGGGCAGCGGACACCTCACGCAACGCCTCCGCATACGAAGACATATCAGTCAAAATAACCAACACATGCTTCTCACATTGGTACGCCAAGAACTCGGCGGCAGTCAACGCCAAACGCGGCGTGATAATTCTCTCAATTGTAGGATCATTAGCAAGATTCAAGAAAAGACACACGTTCTCCATAGAACCATTCTCTTCGAAATCTTGCTTGAAAAACCTAGCAGTTTCCATGTTGACACCCATAGCAGCAAACACAATAGCGAAGTTATCCTCATGGTCATCCAATACCGATTTCCCAGAAGCTTTCACCAAACCCGCTTGTCTGCAAATTTGTGCAGCGATTTCATTGTGCGGTAACCCTGCAGCGGAGAAAATCGGGATTTTCTGTCCGCGAGCAATCGAATTCATCACATCAATCGCACTTATACCGGTTTGGATCATTTCCTCGGGGTAGATACGCGACCACGGATTAATTGGTTGCCCTTGAATGTCTAAGAAATCTTCGGCGAGAATTGGAGGTCCTTTGTCGATTGGTTTACCGGAACCGTTGAACACACGGCCCAACATGTCTTCGGATACTGGTGTACGAAGAATGTCACCAGTGAATTCGCAAAGTGTGTTCTTAGCGTCAATTCCGGAGGTGCCTTCGAATACTTGGACAACGGCTTTTGTGCCGCTGACCTCAAGTACTTGGCCAGAGCGAAGAGTTCCATCGGAAAGTTTTAGTTGTACGATTTCGGCGTATTTAGGGAATTTTACATCGTCCAAAATAACCAGTGGGCCATTTACACCAGATACGGTTTTATATGCTAAAAAAAGGGGTAAAAATAAACCGTAAATTTAATTTTTGGTTTTATCGGATATAATAGGGTAGCAGATTAATGTTAACGTTCATTCTTCAAACCATTATCATATGAACACGCATAATTCATGCCAATAATTTTTGAAATCAGATAATTTAGAGAAGATATTGTTACTATAACAGTAAATATGCTTCTGGTTGTGTATATATTCAGAAATACGCGAAAATTATAGTAATAATAAATGACGAATTTTGAACAAATGTGTACATTAATAATAAATAAATGTAATTTAATATATTTTATACATTATACACGTACAATAAACAAAAAGAAAAGGCATCATTATTTAGTTCTTGTTTTTATTTGATCATATTGAGATTTGATAAGTGTAATAGTTATATATGAGCAACAAAATGATTAGAGTTAAATATTTTAATAGAAAAGGCGCATGCGCGCGGATCATACACTGAATGTACACCTTCGACTAATGTCGGGGAATTTCGTTTATTTTCGACACAATGTACAATTTAAGTTAATTTTTATACCAAAGTATGTGTTAAAATATGACTTTTTCAACAAAAAACAAGATTTGGTACACATAAAACGCACCAACGCGTTGAGCTCGCCTTTAGGAAAGATATGCGTTGCGAGCAGTGGTTTTTAATTATAATGGCCTTTTAGTTAACAATTTGCAAAAATGTTATGGATATAAAAAGTCTTACAATTTTTTGTAATTATATTGATAAAAAAAAATTTAGTGCATATTTTAAAATTCTAAATTATAATATTTAATCATTTTTTTTTCGGGCTTTGGGTTAACAATATGAAAAAATCTTTTAGACATAAAATATCTTAGAATATTTGAGTGTTTTAATTATTTTTATAAAGGCAGTATAAAAGGGGGGCTCCAAATATTGGGGCCCTATAACTCGGGAAATATACGGGCGATTGGATTTAAACTGCGAGCGGATTCAAATGGGATGCCAAATAATATGTGTACCAATTTTGGTGTGAATCGCTCCAGTACCTTCAAAGGAGTAGAGAGCACAAATTTGGTCTTACGAGCGAGCGACGACTAACATCCAAGTATAAGTTATATATATATATATTTGGATTTAGGGCGACGAAACAAACACTTTTTGTTAATGAAATTCTTTGTCTCGTCGCCCTGAATCCAAAAATATATATAACTTATATACTTGGATGTTAGTCGTCGCTCGTAAGACCAAATTTGTGCCCTCTACTCTACTCTGAAGGTACCGGAGCGATTCACACCAAATTTGGTACACATATTATTTGGCATCCCATTTGAATCCGCCCGCAGTTTAAATCCAATCGCCCGTATACTTCCCGAGTTATAAGGCCCCAAAATTTCTAACCCCCCTTAATACTACCCTTATAAAAATAATTAAAACACTCAAAAATTTTACTAAACATTCTAAGATATTTTATATCTACAAGATTTTTTCATATTGTTAACCCAAAGCCCGAAAAAAATTATTAAATACTATTATAATTTTGAATTTTAAAATATGCACTTTTTCTATATAATCTACGAAATATTGTTAGACTTTTTATATCTATAACATTATTGCAAATTGTTAACCAAAAGGCCATAATAATTAAAAACCACTGCACTCGCAACGCTCATACCTAAAGGCGAGCTATACGCGTTGGTGCGTTTTACGTGTACCAAATCTTGTTGTTTTTACATGATCATATTGAGATTTAATAAGTGCAATAGTTATATAGAAACTGTATCCTTGCGCTAAATAATGAGTAACAAAATGGTTGGACTAAAACTTTTTATTAAAAGATAAAGAGGCGCATGCGCGCGGATCATACACTGAATGTACACCTTCGACTAATGTCGGGGAATTTCGTTTATTTTCAACACAATATAAGTAAAGTTAACTTTGTAAGTTTTATACAAAACTATGACTCTTTTAACAGAAAGGAATAGCGTATGAGGGAAACTTTATTTCACGAAGATTCTATAGAAGTCCACTGCCACTCAAAACATGTAACAAACCTTTCGAAAATTAAAATAATTTAAATATCATATACATTTTATTATAAATGTAGTTATTAATACGAATTATTGGCAAAAATTGAGCAAATACAGCTTTTGACATACATTTGAAAGAGGAGTGGCAGTCATATGTCAAGTCACATGACACTATGCTGTTTCATCTAAACACTCTTATATCCCGCAAAATTATATGAAATTTATTATAAAATCGTATACAACATATAACTATTTAAATAGTAATATCCAAAATGCTATGATAGTACATTAAAATACAAATGTGTGACCGACAAAATGACATCTCATCGATCTCAGGGCAAAATTTAGGTTGAACACTTACTTAATCTCGGTTGGGAAATGAAATCTCTTGAAACGGCTAGCACATGCTCTTTGAATGCAGCTTTCGTTGCTGTATTTGACGGTTTCGACATTTTGCCCAACAAAACACCCTCGGTACTACAAATGAAATCTTACACTGGGAAATACAAATGGACAAGTGTAGCTTCGGCAGACAGCTGATTTTAGATTTCACGTGCGGTCACGTGATCACATAATTATTCAGTTACGATGTTTAAACAGCGAAATAAAGTGACAAAATTGTAGTAAATATTAAAAAAGGGTTAAAAACAGTACATTTTGCCAATTTTATATGGTCTACTTTGAGATTTATATAAAATGAATTTTAAAATAGTAAGAACTCTACGATGGGTAAACAATAGATGGCAGATAAATCTACATTTCGAGAACTGAGCGTTTAGTTATAACAGCCAATCATAGTGCAGTTATTGATCACATTGAAGCTGTGATTGGCTAGAATAGTGAATTGAACGCATTCGTGTTTGTTGTTGAAAGAATTGTCTTTAAAGTGATATGTTGGTTTTCTCTCTTGAATCTGACAATTTCAAGGATAATATATTTTGTTTTCCACTATCGTTGGACGAGGTGGATGTTCTGCTGACAAAACTGTGAAATTCAAAATTCTAGTGACAGTATCTGAACTTTACGTGGAAATAGTGTGTTTATCTAGGAGACCAAATAAAATATTTTAATAAATATACAGTGATAGTGACAGATTGTTAGTTATTGAAAATAATGGCAACAGCAGCTAAACTAGCTTGGCTTCGTTTGGGTGGTGTACGTTGCACTTTACAACCGAGAAAATATCATTCTTATTCCCCTGAACCAGGTTTACCCATCAAAGGCAAGGAGCCGAAATGGGTATCCGCGGACGAGGCTATGGAATGCACGATAAAATCATGTAAGGCTTTTTCACTCCCTTTATATATGAATGTCAAATTATTTTTATAAATACAATTATTTAAAATATCCGAGTCAAAGGTCGATAGATTAAAATATCGGTGATGATGATGACTATTAAGTGTATTAATATATTCTTGAATTTAATTAATCATCTTTGAAAGATGTGAATTCCGCGCTACATGTTGCATATATTCCTGTAACTTGGGGTGATAGGAGATGTTTCTCACTCGTTTTCTCCGCTCTTTCAATTGATCCATTTGAACAATGTTTGTTATAACTTTTAATTTAATTGTAATTTGCATAGTTATTTATTAACTAAATATAAACTAACTAGGGTTCTATCCTGGTTTCATAACTGAGGCGTAATAAGGACTTTTCATTGTCTCCTATCCGTGTTATTTGCACTATAAATAAAAATTTAGAGTGCCCTTCACTCGATTTATATATATATAATATAGGTTTATTTTTACTTTCTTTTACAAAATAATAAGTAAGTATTGTAATCATGAAAAACTTCGAACTCGATATTTCAACGGATATACACGTTTTGACCTTCCCTGAATCGATGTGACTATTTTCTGTGAACGCTCTAGGGCCAAAATTGTCGAACGAAAAATTATATGAAACTTCAAACTTAAGACTTGTATATGGTCTAGTTGTGCACCTCCTATTTTTGAGAAGAATATTCAAACCGGAAGTGTATGTTTACTAGATATATTTTTGTTCTATCTCCAATATCACTAGAACGGCTACACTTACGGCAAATATAGTTATGTTCATAATGAAAGATATTAATATTTCGCACAACTTTTGTTTGAAACATTTCTTCAAAAAATGTACCAGTTGCGAGAAAAATACTATGAAACATTATAAATATCTTGTTTACGTTGCCATGGATTCGCATGTAGCTTATAAAATCGGATCATCTGTTATTTTGACAGGAAAACAAAATAGACTCAATTAGATAAATGACATTTCAGGATATTGGTTTTGGTTATATACATATATATATATATATATATATATATATATATATATATATATATATATATATATATATATATATATATATATATATGTATATGTATATGTATGTATATGTATATGTATGTATGTATATATGTATGTATGTATATATGTATGTATGTACATATATATGTATGTATGTATGTATGTATATATATATATATATATATATATATATATATATATATATATATATATATATATATATATATATATATTATATATATATATATTTATATATATATATATACATATATCTATATCTAGTGAAAACTGGGTCGAGTGCAGGCCACTCCAGATATTATTTTTCTATATATTGGGAACAAATACGTAAATATTATCTTTGTAAAAATAAATCGAAAATGTGTTAAGCTTCATAATATTAATCTTTCGACTAATCTAATCTATAGCTTTAAAAATTTAACTAGTGTAAAAGGTAATATTTCATAACTTGTCACTTGTTACTAAAGGAAATAATTACATTGGGAATATGGAGTATTAATGTCAATTTAAGTACTTTTCAATTATATAAAATGTGAACGATAAGTTATATTTGTCATAATTATTTTTAATGCCTGTCAACGTTAAACATTTTATAAGTAAAACACGAAAGAAAAAAATTGGAGTGGCTGGCACTCAACTTATACATAGTTTTAACTAGAAATGTCCCAAACCAACCAATACTCTGAAATTTAACTTATTAATTTATTACGCTATAAAAAAATATACTGTTTGTTCAACATAAAATATGGAATGTTTCTATAATATTTAATTATTCAATATATTCAAATATAATATTTATTATGTAGTCTACTGTTTTCAATATTTATTCTTTGCTATATCGTTGAATATTTCAAGTTTCAAAACCGGAATTTTGAACCAGGACCACGAAAAAATAATCTAAGAAATACTACAAGCCTCGTAAATAGATTCAACTTTTTGTTGACCTTGAAAATTAGATTTAATGTATAAATATTGTTTGTGCAAATTTCACTCATTCTGCAATTTTAAAGGATTGTTCACAGCGAAACAATTAGTAATTAAGCTTAGAAAATTACAAATAATAATCTAGTTTGTATTATGACAAGCAATGTTAACATTCCAAGGAACACAATTAATGATAATTTTGTTGCTGTGAACGTTAACCTTGTATGTCATACAACAAACTGGAATTATTACTTATAATTTCTAAGCTTAATTACTAATTCTTTAGCTGTGAACAATCCTTAAGAAAAACTAAAACAAGAACCCACAGTATTATTCTTATACATTTTTAAGTCAATCCTCTTTTATTTTTATCAATTGGTGCAAGTTTATCTTTCTCATTGTTATTTAATAGTACCCAGGAGTTCTACGAATCTTTAAATTCTCTAAATAAATATTTGAAGTGGCCTACACTCGCTTTTCTTTTACGTAGTTTATTATACCAATACCAATTTGTAATGGTTTTGAAGTACTAGCAATCAAAACTAACCAATACTCTATAGGAATACTCTGAAATGTCATTTATCTAATTGAGTCAATTTTGTTTTCTTGTCGAAATATTGACAGGCGCTTATGATCCGATTTATTGCGCTACATGCGAATCCATGGCAACGTAAACAAGATACTTATGATTTTTTTTGTAGCAGTTTTCTCGTAACTGGTACATTTTTTGTAGAAACTTTTTAAACAAAAGTTGTGCGAAATATTAATATCTTTCATTATGAACATAACTATTTTTGCCGTAAGTGCAGCCGTTCTAGTGATATTGGAGATAGAACCAAAATGCATAGAGTAAATATGCACTGGTGGTTTGAATATTCTTTTCAAAAATAGGAGGTGCACTTCTAGGGCATATACAAGTCTTAAGTTTGATGTTACACAATTTTAGGTTCGCCAGTTTTGGCTCTGAGCGTTCACAGACACACTGACGTCATTCCGAAAATAGTCACATTTGTGTATATCCGTTGAAATCTCTAGTTCGAAATTTTTCATGATTACAAGACTTAAGAATTGTTCACAGCGAAACAATTAGTAATTAAACTTAGAAAATTACAAATAATAATCTAGTTTGTATTATGGCAAGCAATGTTAACATTCCAAGAAACACAATTAATGATAAATTTTGTTGCTGTGAACGTTAACCTTGTATGTCATACAACAAGCTAGAATTATTACTTATAATTTCTAAGCTTAATTATTCATTCTTTAGCTGTGAACAATCCTTTATGGTTCATTCACAGCGAGCCAATTAGTAATTAAGATTATGAATTACAAATATATATCCATTTAGTTTTATTACAAGCAATCATAGTAACAAAATTAACATATTAATTATAAATTTTGTTGCTATGAACGCTGGTCATAAAACAAACTGAATATTTCTGTAAAGAAAGTAAAAATAGATTTTGATAGACAATACTTATTTATTATTTACGATATTAGAGGTACACATTTTTCCGAAATATATAAAGTAAACATGAAACGACTGTCAAATAATGTGTTTGTACTATTGACACATATGTCATGATGGCAACTGATATTTTTAAAGCTTATTTTTGAGATGTTCTATAGAGGTTTGTCAGTGGCGTGATTTAAGTACATGCGCACTTGTACCTATATAATAGGAACCCAAATATTTAGGTTACTACAAATCTAAATGTTGTTTTACATTATATATAGCGAGACTGAAATCTCACAATGTTGAGACTTATCGAATCTCCTAACTTATCAAAATTGTACATTTAATTAATGTTAAATATCATTTTTAAAAATGCTTGATTATTATTAAAATGAAGCATTTAAATCGAGAGTGCTTTAAATGTTTTGGCTGGTTATAAAATTGACAAATACTTTCTCGCGTGTACGCATTTTTTTTCTCGTAGAAAAATATAAATAGGTTGTAATGTATTGGACTCAATTCAAACGTGAATGTATGTCACTGGCGCCGAAATTGTTACTTCATAGCAATTCATACTTATCCAATCTATGAACATAACACATAAAATACATTATTCTTTTGAAAATTAAAGAAAATGGTTGGTTTTTAGCTTATCGTACAGAGTGTATATAGTGATCGGTCGTGCGTCTGTAACATTCTCGGATCAAAAAATATCCCTAACCCTCTGTTTACAGCATCAACTTGTGCCGAAAAGCAATCAAATATTTTTGTGAATTCTATTTTAAATTGTAGTTTCTACTCCCGGGTGAATCATAAGAATTATAAGGCCAGCATAACTGATGAGTAATTTTAAAAATATGTAAATATGTTTACCCAAATTACAAAGCATATTGATTTGAAATAAAAATCATAAAATAAACTTTAAGTATCGATAACGATTAAATAATAAACCAAAGAAATGTTTATAAAACAGGTTTTTATTAAAGATTAAATTTATTTATAGCCACTGATTTTTAAAAATATGTAAAAGATTGCTACTGATTGCAACAATTCGATCGCTACGTTTTTAGCTCGCCGTACGAAGTACCGAAGAAGCTAAAGCATTCACTCGTGTGTCTGTAGCATTCTCGGATAAAAAAAAATTCATAAACAAAAAGTGTTTATCTCGTCGCCCTGAATCCAAAAATGTATATAACTTCTATACTTGGATGTTAGTCGTCGCTCGTAAGACTAAATTTGTGCCCTTTACTCCTCTGAAGGTACCAGAGCGATTCACACCAAGTTTGGTACACATATTAATTGGCATCCCATTTGAATCCGCTCGCAGTTTAAATCCAATCGGCCGTATACTTCCCGAGTTATAGGGCTCCAAAATTTCTAGCCCCCCTTATAAAAATTTTACTAAAGATTCTAAGATTTCTAACATTTTTTGATCCGAGCATGTTACAGACACATGACCAAACACTGTAGCTGTCTTGTACTTTCGTATGAGCTAAAAATGTGTTTGTATCATCGATGTTGTTACTGCTAAATGCGTTTATTGTGGATTTTGCTCCTAGTTTTGATTATTGAATAAAAATGTCGTTAATTGTGAAAACTGTCTAGACGTTTTTGTATTAGTATTCTAATGAATTTTTTTATTTTATAATTAGGTCAAACAATTTTCGCATCAGGAGCCGCTGCAACTCCAACCATCTTACTTGAGGCTATGACAGCTCGAGGCAAAAGTAGCAAGTTAGAAAATATAACCGTATGCCATATGCACACCGAAGGCAAAGCTTCTTATTGTGATCCAACATGCGAAGGAATATTTAGGTAACCATTTCTTTTTCATTACATTATAATATAAACGGTTATTAAAAATATCAAATGAATTCGATGTAAATTAATATTTTGCATATCATTTTATTTATATAAATGTATTTGTAGGAACATTTCAGCGGTGTGTTTACAAATCTAATAATATCTGTTCTTCTTTCGCAAATATGCCTAATCATACGGCATTGAAATATCCTCGATTTAGTCTATTTTGTAAATGCTTATTATATAACGCATTTAATTTTAAACCATAGACGTCATCGTACTATCTATTCAGGCGTTCAAGAAAAATGATCGGATACAATTTGGTAATCGTTATAGAATTTACGATCTTTTGCGAAAATTCTCTTTTCATATGTTTCATTATTAAGACGAATTTCCATTGTTATTCGTCCTTACACGAATATCGTAGCGCCAATGTTATGTATTTCTGAGTTCAAGCGTTAAAATAATTCTTACAAATTAGATTTGAATTTAATTTCAACAGCAAAAAGAAAAATGATAATTTAAGGTCAATTTTTTTGGCTGGCTTGTGAACATTTTTAACAGGTGCTTACATTTTTAATCAATGCAAAAAAACAATTCAAACACATGCAACATGCTTTTCCTGTATATCGCAGCTAATACGATATAATTTGTTATTGTAGTTGCAGCTATTGCAGCATATATAGGTACAGACCAATCTTAAGTTGTAAGTTTCAACAGTTTTCGGTCTAGAGCATTCAGACAGACACACAGACGTCATTCTGAAATAGTCAGATTCGATTCAGAGATGGTCAACGTGTATTTTCGTTAAAATCTCGATTATAATTTTTTAGACTTCATCCAAGAACAAATAAATAATTCATAATGTGTTTTTGTTTGTATTTTTACGTAATAATTACGTAATATTTTTGTTATTTAAATTGAATGAACAATAGCATTACAAAAAAACAAGCATTGGTGCAGTTTTTTCATAATACAGATAATGTTAAAGACCCACTAATGACTCTTACGTAGCATGTACACCTGTCAATCTATGTTTTTATTGTTATTAATAACCTTCTCAAATATGATTTTAAATATTGTTTTTGTGATTAAAATTTAATTGATACAGCAGTTTTGAATAGGAATTTGAACTAATTAAATTTTGCTATCGTTTGTTTACTTGGCTTTAAAAGATAATTACAAATCTCTTGATAAGAATAATTTTTTAATCCTGTTCTTCGTTTTTTTGTAGTTGTTCAAATTAGGCATTTTTAAAGAATTTATATATATATATATATATATATATTATTTTCTCCATAGCAAAAGCTTGCCACATGTCCATTGTGGACAATTTCCTCGATTTATCATTATATATATGTATATATATATATATATATATATATATATATATATATATATTATATATATATATATATATATATATATTCATTATATTATATATTCATTATGATATATATATATATATATATATATATATATATATATATATATATATATATATATATATATATATATATATATATATATATATATATATATATATATATATATATATATATATATATATATATATATATATATATATATATATATATATATATATATATATATATATATATATATATATATATATATATATATATATATATATATATATATATATATATATATATATATATATATATATATATATATATATATATATATATATATATATATATATATATATATATATATATATATATATATATATATATATATATATATATATATATATATATATATATATATATATATATATATATATATATATATATATATATATATATATATATAATGATAAATCGAGGAGGTCCACAATGGACATGTGGCAAGCTTTTGCTATGGAGAAAATAAAATACATATTAATTTTGTAACCTATACACGTATCAATTTACTTTAAAGCCTTAAAATTCAATATTTATTTAATATATGAAAATGTGTAACTAGAACAAAAAATTCAGGAATTTTTCATAAAATCGTAAATACAAGTTTGTTCATTTAAATCTGTTTGGTCTCAAAGTATTCCCCTCCGACTGAAATGCTCAAATTTCAGCGATTGATCCAATCACACATTTTTGGTACTCGATTTTCGACCTTTTTTTCCATTACCTCTTCTTGGTTGTCAAAACGCGTTATTATATGCCAACATTTATTTACTTGTTATTAGTTTAGCTACATCCTACGTACAACTGAAATTACATCTATATAGATTAAGATAAAACAAAATAAAATGTATCAGATGATTACAACCTGCGCTACATCCATAACCATGACGCGACCTCTTCTTTGAGCTGCCTCTGTAGAACGCCAGGAAAATCAGCAAGTTATTATTATTTTTCAATAAAAAAAATCCTAAAAGAACTTAGATATATACCTAATTTAATGCAGCAAACCCTATTAATCTACTATTTCTAAGTTCAGAGAAAAAAAATCGAGAAGCGTGTTGTTCCCCCTTAAATCATGAACCAAATTAACACGGTTAATATATTATGGTATAAGGGAAGTTTTTCATCAACAATAATAATACAAAATACATAAAAATGATATTACTATTAGAATGTCCTTTCTCTAATTTTGTTTTTATAATATGCACATATTTATAGTTTGTGTATATCGGATGTTATATTCCGTAAATCTAACAACACGTTTGCATGTCCTTCATAGAGAACAAAACGAGTTGGCATTGAAGTAAAATTAAATAATGATTCCGCTTCAAGTAAATTATAGAAATAATGATTGGTAACATTAATTTCAGATCAAATTCGTTCTTTATGGGCGGTAACGTTCGAAAAGCTGTTGCAGAAGGCAGAGGCGATTGTATTCCAATTTTCTTGCACGAAATTCCATTGTTATTTTTTAAGAAATTGATTGTACCAGACGTTGCATTGATTCATGTAAGGTGTACAGAAATTGTGCACAATGAATATTCAATATAATACAATGGTGTTTATATTTTTAGGTTTCTCCTCCAGATAAACATGGTTACTGCAGTTTAGGCACAAGTGTTGATTGCGTCAGAGCTGCCCTCATTCACTCCAAAGTTATTGTAGGTAAGTACACAGAATTATCGATCATTTTATATGTCTGCATGTCTTTATCTTTCTGATCATTTACGGACATGATTCAATCCATATTACATGTAAACAAAAAAAAAAAACTCCTGTTCGATATACACCGGGTGCTATCCTGGTAACCATAGCCGATTCAGCGGTTGTCTTACTCATCTGTCTAAATATTTTATAGTTAATTTTACAGTGTTCATAACTGCTTTCCTGTTATGCCCTTTTCACACCAAAACTTTAAGATAGGATGTTAAAGTGGGAGTTGTGCATTCCCGTTACACAGATCAAAATAACTCAAGTAACTCTAGAGTTATTTTCCCCAGCCCCCACAGTTTTTTTTTCGGGTTATAATAACTCCAAGGTTATATTTGAATGTTATCATGTTTGCTAAATATATTTATGTATTACTTTTATTAAATAATATCTAAAAATATATTCAAATAAATTAAATAAACATATTAATGATATGAGATTGTACGTAACACGTATATTGCAATATTATTTCATGTTAACAGGGACATATATGTAGAACGCTCATATTCAAGAATTAATTTAGCATAGAAGGAAACAAGTAATGATTCTGTACTTTTGATATTGTTTTATTACTGCTGAGTACGGGAAAACATATTTATTAAATGATTAGTAGATAATGTTAATAACAAAATATCATCGATGAACTAAACTTTTCATAAAAATATCAGAATTAAATCGCTTAAACAAATAGTTGAAAAAATAAAGTGCATTACACTGAAAATGTCAGCTTATATATGCAAAAGTAATTAGTTATCAAAACTTCTTTAGAAATTTTGTTTGTTCTTCGTCGATGGTTTTTAATTATCTATGCGGAGGACAAAGAACAAAGTCAATCGGTTGAATAGTTTTTCTGTTATCTTGTACACGAAGTGGGAAAAACTTGATTTTGATAGAAACGCGATACAAAAATATCTGGAGTGGCCTGCGCTCGACTTTCTTTTACGCAGTTTTCACTAGATGTACATATATATATATATATATATATATATATATATATATATATATATATATATATATATATAACCAGCTATCAAACTAACCAATACTCTACAGAAATATTCTGAAATGTCATTTATCTCATTGAGTCTATTTTGTTTTCCTGTCAAAATAGCAGATCATCCGATTTTATAAGCTACATGCTAATCCATGGCAACGTAAACAACATATTTATAATGTTTCGTAGCATTTTTCTCGCATCTGGTAAATTTTTTGAAGAAATGTATCAAACAAAAGTTGTGCGAAATATTAATATCATTCATTATGAACATAACTATATTTGCCGTAAGTGTAGCCGTTCTAGTGATATTGGAGATAGAACCAAAATGCATAGAGTAAACATGCACTTCCGGTTTAAATATTCTTTTCAAAAATAGGAGGTGCACATCTAGACCATATACAAGTCTTAAGTTTGATGTTACACAATGGCTCTAGAGCGTTCACAGACGTCATTCCAAAAATAGTCACATTCGATTCAGGGAAGCTCCAAAACGTGTATATCCGTTGAAATCTTGAGTTCGAAATTTTTCATGATTACACAAAACTTACTTATTACTTCGTAAATGAAAGTAAAAATATGAAACACTGAACTTGTTCTAAGGTCGATATCTCCAGTAATATATATATTTTTTTTTTGGTTTTAAAATTTTAACAGAATATTCTTCATAAATATCATTGATTTATTAAAAAGAGAAACGATTTTTTTTACTCTACATGTATGTCCCTCCGTAAGTGCACCTAGTGAATTATGCGTTCCCGTTATTACAGGGTCAAAATGACCCGAATCACAGTATAAATATATAACTAGTAGCGACACTGTTAAAATAACGGTAAAATACAATTATCCTTAATTAAGTGTGCTTCAATTGTGTGTATATAATTATTACAGCGCAAGTAAACCCCAAAATGCCTCGAACATTTGGCGATGCTCTCGTGCATCAAAGTCACTTCGATTATGCTGTGAAAGTAGATATTGCATTGCCAGGACATGGTGGTGGAAAATTAACAGACAACGATAAGAAAATCGCTAAACTTATTGCCGAAAATCTGGTTGAAGACGGAGCTACTTTACAAATGGGTAACTTACTCTCATTAATAATAATTAAAAAAAAAAAACTTATTTTCTTTTTTGAAATTAGGTATTGGAGCTATTCCCGATGCCGTTTTGGCAGCTTTATTGAACCACAAAGATTTAGGTATCCATTCGGAAATGTTTGCCGGCGGCGTTGTTGATTTGGTGGAGAATGGATGTGTTACCAATCATTTGAAACCCCAACATAAAGGGCGCACAGTCGGCTCTTTCTTAAATGGAACCCAAAAACTGTATGACTTCGTGGACAATAATCCATCTGTTGGTAAGTTATTTGCCAATGCATAAGAAAACGGTTATTTCATTGTTTTATTTGTATTTGTTTAGAAATGTTGCGTGTTGAATATGTAAACAATACAAAGATAATTTCGTCACAACCAAGAATGACTGCAATCAATTCCGCTGTTGAAGTTGATTTAACTGGACAAGTAAATGCTGATTCGATTGGTACACGAATGTACTCTGGTTTCGGTGGTCAAGTCGACTTTATCCGTGGTGCTGCCGAAGGATTCGACGGAAGGGGCAAACCTATCATCGCCTTGCCATCAACCACTAATAAGGGCGAAAGCAAAATTTGCCCCATTCTCAAACCAGGTAAAATTGAATCTTCGAATTTGCAAGATTTATATACGAGGGCTTTCCGACAAGTACTTAGCCTCACCGGCCTATGGCGCCACTGTCGCAAGAGACATAACCTATTGTGTAATACATTATCTTAGACGGCTACTGTTAAAATTTCAGCCGAATCGGACTCGTAGTTTTGTTTTGACCGCGTGTGAAAGTATCCGCAGATTTTAGAAAAATGGAAAAAGAGCAATATCGGTCGGTGATTCAATTCCTGTACTACACAATAGGTTGTCTCTTGCGACAGTGGCGCCATAGGCTGGTGAGGCTCAGTACTGGTCGGACAGCCCTCGTATATTGGCGAAAAAATACGTATATTTATGACGTAAAAATCAGCCATAGGTCCATTGCTTCCCGTATTTTAATTACTAATTTTTTTGTTTATAGGTGCCGGTGTTGTAACATCCAGAGCTCATGTACATTATGTTGTTACTGAATACGGTATTGCGAGCTTATTTGGAAAAAACCTTAGACAGCGTGCCCATGCTTTGATTCAAATCGCGCATCCAGATCACAGAGAAACATTGGAGTGTGCAGCATACAAGAGATTGAATGTTATGCCTTCCCCATGTTAATCAGACAAGCCTAGTTTATTGCCTTCATACTATTGTTCAACTATATGAAATTTGTGAAATTATCTAGAAATTGTAACATTCGTAAATAATGCATTATGAACTTTATCATAAAAAAGTTTTTTATTGAATACATAAATTAGTTGCATGGCACAGTTTTGTACATTTGAATTAAGTAATAAATAATCTATCAATGTTTTTAATATTAAAAAAAAAAAATACAATTAACTATGTTCAACATTATCTAATAAATCTGTTCATTATTATTTTTTTAACAATATAAATTATATTATAGTTTTGTTCAATTGATTGCCCCAATATTATTATTTTTGTAATGAAGGCAGGTATTGTTTTTGTACTGTTTGAAAATACGTTTTTTGTTACTTTTAAAACGTTGAAAATTTAATAGAACTTGCTACATTTATGGATAAAAGAGACGAATAACCTGTGAACACGATTAGATTATATAGGTAGTAAACTCATATTCGTATTCATAGAACTTTCGCAAATTAAAATAATATAATAACCGTTGTATACTTTCAATGTTGCAGAATAGTCTATGTCATATTTACATTTATGTGAACATCAAAAGGTAACAATTTTTCACTTATACGTAAGGTATAAAAGATAGTATTGTAATCACAAAAAACAAGATTTGGTACGCACCAATGCGTGGAGCTCGACATTGGGTAAGATATGCGGTGCGAACAGTGGTTTTTAATTATTATGGCCTTTTGGTTAACACCTTGAAAAAATGTTATAGATATAAAAAGTAGATTATATTGATAAAATATCTGGAGTGGCCTGCACTCAACTTTCTTTTACGCACATTCACCAAGCTTACCTTATATAAATGAATGGGTGGAAAATGATACCAATACCAGTTTGTAATGGTTTTGAAGTACTAACTATTAAAACTAACCAATACACTACAGAAATATTCTGATATGTTATTTATCTAATTGGGTCTATTTTGTTTTCCTGACAAAATAGCAGATTTTATAAGCTACATGCGAATCCATGGCAACATAAACAAGATATTTATAATGTTTCGTAGCATTTTTCTCGTAACTGGTACATTTTTTGAAGTAACTTTTCAAACAAAAGTTGTGCGAAATATTAATATCTTTCATTATGAACATTACTATATTTGCCGTAAGTGCAGCCGTTCTAGTTATATTGGAGATAGAACAAAAAATGTATAGAGTAAACATGCACTACTGGTTTGAATATTCTTTTCAAAAATAGGACATAACTATTTTTACTGTAAGTGCAGCCGTTCTAGTGATATTGGAGATAGAACAAAAAATGTATAGAATAAACATGCACTACCGGTTTGAATATTCTTTTCAAATATAGGAGGTGCACATCTAGGGCATATACAAGTCTTAAGTTTCTTAATTTTACGTTCGACAGTTTTGGCCCTAGAGCGTTCACAGACACAGACGTCATTCCGAAAATAGTCGCATTCGATTCAGAGAAGGTCAAAACGTGTATATCCGTTGAAAACTCGAATTCGAAATTTTTCATGATTACAAGACTTACTTATTACTTCGTAAATGAAAGTAATTAACCTGAACATTATTATGGAAATATCCGTTTTAAGGAGACTTGAATTCATTTTGACAATTTTCTCAATTCGATTGAATTGAAAGGTGGGTTTTAATTTTTAATGAATATAGATATGAATATTGTTTAAATATTTCCGTGCCGAACGATTACATGGTTTATTATTAACAGCACAAAATTATCTAATTTCAAAATGACAACTACCTGCCTTCATTCATCTGAAATGTTGACCCCGATTGCAGTACCGTGATCGTTCAGTCGATAATAGTTTGAAATTCAAATCACGTCTACAATAATATTAGCGTTTGAGAACCGTTAATTTTATTTCCGTATATTTTTGTAATAAATCGAAAAGTCTACATAAGGTTTGAGTCTATTTTGAATGCCACCATCATACATCGTATCTGATAGCGTATCAGAACTATGCGATGAATTTGTATTATTCATAGTACTGTTTAGGGTTGAATTTCTAGAAGAATCCTCCGAACTGTTTGTGGCAGCATATGTAATATTTCTGAGTGGAAAATTAAAATTTCGGACAATTAGAGTGATGTCTTCACGTTTACCGGGCAGACAACCGACTGAATTTGAAATGCTATTATAGTGAAGATTGACAGTTTTATCGACGACAAATTGTGCGACTCCGTCCAGCGTTGCTTGCGATTTGAACTGAAAATAATGAAAGGTCTTGATTATATCTCCATCTCTGTCTAGCAACGGTCACTTACATGTTGAACAACTAATTGTGCAATATGTTTGTTGACTTCATGTGCGGGCATTACTTCTTCCAGCGCTTTATAAAGTCCCGCAGACATTAAAATCATAAACCTACACGAGTCATCTAAAAAAATACCACCATGAATTTCCGGTTCTGCAATCACTGGTTCGCTGATTGCTTGATTTAAATCTGGATATTCCCTATAACCGGCTTTCACCAAATAATTGCCAATACAGCGGGTAGTCTCCTGATTTCCAATCTGTGAACCTAAATTTAAGCAATAACTAAAATAGTCATAAAATTGTATGATTAAATAATGGTACGATTCTGAACCAGTCTATAGATCTGTAAGAGTTTGAAAAAGCTGTAGTTCTTTAATAAATACACATTTAAGTATAATTAATTGCACAAATCATATATTCAGAGCTTCCACTGCAATTTTGTACACAGAATATCTGGAGTGGCTTGCACTCGACTTTCTTTTACGCTTTTTTCACTAGATATATATATATATATATAACCAAAACAAATAGTCAAACTAACCAATACTCTACGGAAATATTCTGAAATGTCATTTATCTAATTGAGGCTATTTTGTTTTCCTATCAAAGACTCAGATGATCCGATTTTATAAGCTACATGCGAATCCATGGCAACGTAAACAACATATTTATAATGTTTCGTAGCATTTTTCTAGCAACTAGCACATTTTTACTTTCTTTTACAGAGTAATAAGTAAGTATTGTAATCATGAAAAATTTCGAACTCGAGATTTCAACGGATATACATGTTTTGACCTTCCCTGAATCGAATGTGACTATTTTCGGAATGACGTCTGTGTGTGTGTGTGTGTGTGTGTCTGTGAACACTCTAGGGCCAAAACTGTCGAACGAAAAATTATGAAACTTCAAACTTAAGACTTGTATATACCCTAGATGTGCACCTCCTATTTTTGAAAAGAATATTCAAACCGGTAGTTCATGTTTACTCTATACATTTTTTGTTCTATCTCCGATATCACTAGAACGGCTACACTTACGGCAAAAATAGCAATATTCATAATGAAAGATATTAATATTTCGCACAACTTTTGTTTGAAAAGTTTCTTCATAAATTGTACCAGTTATGAGAAAACTGCTACGAAAAAACTCAAATATCTTATTTACGTTGCCATGGTGATACCTACAATTGTGACAAATTTTATTATTTTTAAAACGAATCAACCATGAGTTACATCATTTGTTTCTTGTTTATTGAGAACAAACAAGCATTCCTTTGACAGTTATCTGTATGAATTAATATTTAAAATATTGATTTCTTATTAGAATAAATTGTATCAGGTAAATTATTATAGAATCAATTTATATTATATATTTGCTGACATAATTAATTAACAATTTCAGAGTTTTACTGTGAAATTTGACTGTTTAAGAGTGAATACGATAAGTACTTCAAATTCAGATCCATTATAAATTGGTATAATTATCCAGTTATTTTCATTATATATTAATATCTATCTATTGAAAACTACGTAAAAGAAAGTTGAGTGCAGGCCACTCCAGATATTTTGAAGACATTTTTCAAACAAAAGTTGTGTTAAATATTAATATCTTTCATCATGAACATAACTATATTTGCCGTAAGTGTAGCCGTTCTAGTGATATTGGCAATAGAACAAAAAATGCATAGTGTAAACATGCACTTCCGGTTTAAATATTCTTTTCAAAATAAGAGATGCACATCTAGGGCATATACAAGTCTTAAGTTTGAAGTTTCATAATTTTACGTTCGACAGTTTCGGCTCTAGAGCGTTCACAGACAAACACAGACGTCACTCCGAAAATAGTCACATTCGATTCAGGGAAGCTCAAAACGTGTATATCCGTTTTGAATCTCGAGTTCGATTTTTTTGGTGATCCCTAGACTTACTTATTACTTCATAAAAAGTTATATAGTGTAATTTTTAAAGGATAAAAGTGAAATAAGTGACTGAAAAAAGATAGAAAAGTGAATAAAATATTCATTTTATAGACGCCATTTTGCTTTTAGACCGATTTTGAGGCCAGATTCGTAATCTGCAACCACAAAAACCTTGTGTTATCAAATTTCAGGGAATTGTTTAAATAAATAAAAGAGTTATATAAATATTTTAATTAAGAGTGTATTTAAAAAAGCTGGAGTGGCCTGCACTCGACTTTCTTTTACGTAGTTTTTACTAGAAAAAATCAATATATTAACAGGCACACATTATAATATGATTGATTAAACTATATGGAAATACATGGCAACATAAATAAGATATTTAAGATATTCCGTAGCAGTTTTCTCGTAACTGGTACATTTTTTGAAGAAAAACAATTGTGTGAAAAATTAATATCTATCATTATGAATATAACTAATTTTGCCATAAGTTCGCAGCCGTTCTAGTGATACTGGAAATAGAACAAAAAATAATGCATAGAGTAAACATGCACTTCTGGTCTCTTAAGTTTGAAGTTTCCCAATTTAACAATTTGACAGTATTTGCTCTAGAGCGTTCACAGACAGACACACAGACGTCAATCCAAAAAGAATCACAATGCGATTCAGGGACGGTCAAAACGTGTATATCCGTTCGAAATTTTTCATAATTACAAGACTTACTTATTACTTTGTAAAAGAAAATAGAAGACACATATTTGCTAATAGACAATTGAAAAATAAAAAGCACACCTTCTTACCTATGGGGAACTTTTCTATAAACTTTTACCGAAAATAAAAAAAAGTTAAAATCTGTTTTTGAGTCAACAAAGACGAATTTTTAGCGTCTTTAATCATTTTCATACATTTTTAATATGAATATAGTGAATGCGTGGAAGAATTACTCTAAATATAGTAATATTGAAATATTTTGAAGATTCTTCTTATAGATGTATAAATTTGGTCAGAATTGCGTCATAAAACTACCATATCTGAATTCTCTAGTTGCAATCCCAAGTTGTAAAAGCCTCAAAATTTCGTCTTCATTGCGAAGATCGTGATCAACACTTAACTGAACCACCTTTAAAACTGAGTTTGCGTCGGTTTTGCACAAAAGTGCCCTACTATTCCCTACATTCGCAACATACAATTTATTTCTAAATATAAGTGAAATGACCGCAGACGTCCCAGACGAAAGTTCATCGTTGATTAATTTTAATTTTTCAAAAATATGCGGATGCTTGTGATACGCATCAAACGCTGAAATGCCTTCGGGAATCTCGCACTGCAAACTCGTTTTCTCTGCAAGCAAATCGTTTATAGTAACTAGATATTCTTTTTCAACCGAAATGTATGCCTGTCTGCAAATAAACAAAATAAAACATAAAATAAACATAACGCATACATTCGCCTGTATGCATCAACCTGAGTACGTCTTTGATTTCGTCGTCGTTTTCTTTATCTTTCAACTGTCCGAACAGTATCTCAGCTGGCATCCGTTGCAGCCCAAAGTCGGCGGCCCTAGCCCCCATATGACCGTCAAATATCCCATAAAGATACGTTGTATTATCGATTTGGCAGTAAAAACTTCGGTCTTCGAACGCGTGAGCTTGTTGAAACCCGTCGCTGACATATATTTGATTTGTGGATACACCAATACCAGATTTCTGGCATAGCGGAAGATCGTCAATCCAACTTCTCACCGAATTATATTGCTTCATATTTTATTTCTAGCAAGATGAAATCGACATACTTAAAATAATTTATTGTATTTAATGTAAACTGCTGTAAACAATCACGTGATACAGTAAAAATAAATAATGCCTAATCGTGTGCGTTCCGTAGTCGAAACCTCGTTATCGTTGCCGCACCGAATTGGCTGAAAAAGTGGTACGTCACATCCGTTTATTGCAGCCCGCGAAATATGAAAATTGGTCCGCTCAACGCGTAAATGCACACTTATTGAACATGTTCCCACGACATTATATTGAAGCTGTTTAAATTTGTCAAATTTTCATTATCTTAACACATAAGAGAATTTCGGCCTAAAGGATTAAGGATTGTTCACAGCTAAAGAATTAGTAATTAAGCTTAGAAATTATAAGTAATAATTCCAGTTTGTTGTATGGCATACAAGGTTAACGTTCACAGCAACAAAATTTATGATACATTGTGTTATAATACAAACTAGATTATTATTTGTAATTTTCTAAGCTTAATTACTAATTGTTTCGCTGTGAACAATCCTTTATTCACAGCTAAAGAATTAGTAATTAAGCTTAGAAATTATAAATAATAATTCCAGTTTGTTGTATGACATACAAGGTTAACGTTCACAGCAACAAAATTTATGATACATTGTGTTAATTTTGTTGCTTGTAATGTATTGCATTGGTTGACATAATACAAACTTGATTTTTATTTGTAATTTTCTAATCTTAATTACTATTTACTTCGCTTTGAACACGTCTATAAGTGATAGTCCCATAAGAATAACCCATATATATGAATATATATACATATATATATATATATATATATATATATATATATATATATATATATATATATATATATATATATATATATATATATATATATATATATATATATATATATATATATATATATATATATTTATTACTTTCTTTTACAAAGTAATAAGTAATTACTTATTACTTTGTATACTTAAGTATTGTAATCATGAAAATTTTCGAACTCGAGCTTTCAACGGATATACACGTTTTGACCTTCCCTGAATCGAATGTAACTATTTTCGGAATGACGTCTGTGTGTGTGTGTGTATGTGTGTCTGTGAACGTTCTAGAGCCAAAACTGTCGAACGAAAAATTATGAAACTTCAAACTTAATACTTGTATATGGTCTAGTTGTGCACCTCCTATTTTTGAAAAGAATATTCAAACCGGAAGTGCACATGTTTATCTATACATTTTTTGTTCTATCTTCAATATCACTAGAACGGCTACACTTACGGCAAAAATAGTTATGTTCATAATGAAAGATATTAATATTTCGCACAACTTTTGTTTGAAACATTTCTTCAAAAAATGTACCAGTTGCGAGAAAAATGCTACGAAACATTATAAATATGTTGTTTACGTTGCCATGTATTCGCATGTAGCTTATAAAATCGGATCTTCTGCTATTTTGACAGGAAAACAAAATAGAAACTCAATTAGATAAATGACATTTCAGGATATTTCTGTAGAGTATTGGTTAGTTTGATAGCAGGTTTTGGTTATATATATATATATATCTATATTTAGTGAAAACTGCGTAAAAGAAAGTCGAGTGCAGGCCATTCCAGGTATTATTTTCAAGAAACCAGTTTAGTTTCGGAACGCGGATGATGTAAAAAGTTGCATTTGTCTAGATATTGTCTAAAACTTATTATATGTCAGCAAATTATTTGAGAATAGTAAATTAGCATTATGAAATAATTGTTTAAGTGTTTGAAAACAACTATTTGATGAAATATATTTATATTAGTATAATGATATCTTTTCATCATGGATATTTTACATATTTACACATGTTACATTTATATTTTGAAACCCGGCATTTACTGTTTCCCACCAAAACGCAGCTGATATAAATACATTCATTCAACTAACATTCTGTCCAATTTTGTATGCGATTTATTTAGGAACCGGCAGTTGCTAACTGCAATTACTTCGATAATTCAATAGCTATTGGAGTCATAGCCACTTTCTCAATGATAGTAATCGAATTCGAGTACACATTATTTTTAATATATGCAAATATTATCTCCCCAGTACATTTTGTGTAAAGACAAAACTGGTTAAGAATTTTAAACTGCGGGCTGTCCGACAAGTACTTAGCCTCACCGGCCTATAGCGCCACTGTCGCAAGAGATATAACCTATTGTGTAGTACATTATCTTAGACGGCTACTGTTAAAATTTCCGCCGAATCGGACTCGTAGTTTTGTTTTGACCGCATGTTAAAGCGGGAGTATCCGCAGATTTTAGGTCGATGATTCGATTCTTGTTTTTGGAAGGGAAATCGGGCAGTGGATAATGTACTACACAATAGGTTATGTCTCTTGCGACAGTGGCGCCATAGGCCAGTGAGGCTAAGTACTTGTCGGACAGCCCTCGTAATTTCATTGTTTGAATACATTTAGTATAACACACATTGAATAAATTAAATATGCCGATTTCATAAAAATCAATGTGGTCACGGATTTTCTTGCCCCCACAAACGGCCCCACAAGGAGCTTGACTGGTAAACCCTGTGGGCAGTCCGCCCCTGATAAAGAGATGAACAATAATGTGTTATAAGAATACAAAAGGAAATAAAATAAATTGTACAATAATTTCAGTTTATTTTTGTTTATTAATCTTATCAAATATATATATATCCAATTTTTCTATGTTTATAAGTTGGATTAGTAAATAGTTATTTTAGTTACCTAAGGAGCCGGCAATAAGTATTTTTAACTAACATTATTTTTAGAGTTAATACTTGTTTTGCAACTAGTCGCGTCGTAATATCCGTGTAGCGTAGTAAATATAAAGTATATTTGTGTATTATTATGAATAAAGGCTGTTGGAAACTTGACGAAAATGATGAAGGTAACTTAAAAAAGAATATTTATTTGTACATAAAATACAAACTAAAATATATATATATTTTCATATTCCATATCTAGCTGTCTTTATTGATATTGAAGATGATTATGTAGAAGATGAAAATAAAATATATTCTGAATGGTCGAATTTACCGGATTTACTTTTAGAAAAAGTATTCTCCTATTTGACAATAAAGCAAAAATATTATGCGAGTTTAGCGTGTAAATCATGGAATAGAGGCTTCTATTTGCCTTACGTATGGTCACGATTTGTTTTAGAAGATACAACGCTGACGCGAGGAAGATTTAATTATTACACTGGATGGCAGGTTTTTTTCGATACTTGCAAACAAAATTGTTATAAGTTTTAAACGCTAATTTTTTTTTTGATTTTTTATAGTATGTACTTGATCATTTTCGAACACAAACTTGTCTGGCACAAGTGGGAAGAAATTTCAAAAATTTAACAGTTGAGCCAATGCTAAATTTTTACAATCTGTATGAATTCATGAATATGATTTCATGGTATGTTGAACAATCACACCAATGCACCAAATTCGTCATAAAGGGCATTGGATGTAATATACAAGCATTGAAATTTACGTTTCCATGTAATATGAATTCCAGAGATGAAAGTGAACGAATTAGACTTTTTGGAACAGGAGGTAAAATTATTAAGTTTTTTTTATATTATTTACCACCAAATTTGTTCTGTCTATTTAAAGCTCGTCGTACGGTTGTACCAAAAAGCTATTGCATTCGGTTGTGTGTATCTGTAACTTTAGTGAATTCAAAAAGAAAAATTACACAGATTTAATTACTTTTATTGTTGTTAATTGAGTTGTTTTATGCTCGCCAATCAAGTTTGTACATATGTTTAATAAAAAAATTGTGATAAATCTTCAATTAATTTGATGATTTGAAGTGTATTTAGTGTGTTGTGTACTTTACACAGAGTGGCATCTGCTAAATTAAATTCAAAAACAATAATGAATCAAATGTCAAATTAAAAATGTTGTGTAAAAAGGGTTTGTAATACATATTTTTTGAATAATCGATTCAAATAATAAACAGGATTGTTAGTAAATTTATAATCCTGTTTTTTTGTGTAATACAATCATGGAAACTGTCTAAATGATACAACACTTATGGCCAGTTGCACCATACAAGCTTAAAATCAAAGTTTAACAAAACTTAGTTTAAATAAATCTTAGTTTAAATTTATCGGATGTTAAACAGTGCATGATAAGCCATCGATTAGTTAATCTCAGCATAGTGATCTAAAAACATAATTAAGCGTTCAAAAAATGGAGTCGATTTTTTCTTAATTATTTGCGATGTGGAAATTTGTATTACTATTATAGTCAAACGATACAAACTGAAGAAAAACCGTGTAATCATTATTAAATTACATGAAAATTCGCAATCAAAACTGACCCTAGTATTGAATATGACATTTTACAATAATATAAATTATCTCGGAACAGGCATTATGGTTACTTTTATTTTTTAAGGAAAACTATTAGAGTCACTGAAGCGATTGATGAGAAATTTGACGAAAATGAAGCGACTAGAATTAATTGATTTGATGTTGGATTCACGAGAAGCGCAACATTTATTGGACGAAGTTTGTGAAATATGTTGTCTTACACTGAAAACATTGGTATTAATAAATACGACTAGAGTCCAATGTCAATTACTTCATATTGGAGTGTTTTTAAATTTGCAAGTATATTATTATAAATCATATATTAATTATATCTATTAATATTGAACTGTATGACTTATTGAATTTAGGTTTTAGTTGTAAGTCCCCAAAATTTGGGTGAAGATGCTGTTGAATTGCTTGGATATATAAAATTGAAACATTTACACATTGTGCAAAATCGTTTCACACCAAATGATGCTTTAATACAATCGGTATCGTCTAAAACTTGGCGATTGTGTAAGAAAAATAATCCATGGTTGTGCGTACATTTGGAAGTGGAAGGGACACGGGAAAAGGAAGTCTTATGGCAACATTTTGCACCAGTCAAAACCATATTATATGATTCTTGTCATATGCAGGTATTTACAAGAGAATGCAAACTAATGTCGCCTAATTTTGAAACTATACTGTCTAATATACATGAATATTCCTGTTATTTACAATTATATATCTTATAATAAGAGATAAAAATTATTACTGGTCGCATTCGAAAGAAATTAAAGCTAAAGTTAAGAGGAATCCCCATAGCCGCTGCAAACATAGCTAAACATAGGTTTCGTCGTACCTTAAAACTCCTTTATTACAACATTAAAATGAATGCAATTTTTATTTTTCAGATAGCCAATACTTAGCTCTGGCCTTCTCTAGTTTTAGATTTTCAATATTTTGCATAGATTCTTTTTTATATTGTTCTATATTTACCCTATTTTCAAATGACTATAGTTATTATTGAGATGACAAATTTAAAAATGCAAAACTAGACAAGGATACATTGACTATTTTTCTACTGGAATATTCTAAAAGTTTTATTCAAAAAAATGTATTAACAAGTATTTTAAGGGTCAAACCCTTCAACTGAGTAGTAAATAGCATTGGCGCTACGATATTCGTGCGCTTCCCCCTTTACACCGACCTCTTAAGGTCAAACATCAAGCTCGAAAAAAAAAACCCGACTAACCTTTATTAAAAGAAAAAATATCAGTAAATTCGTAATTGCATAAATAATGCCTGGTAAAAATGTTTATTTTTTTGATCGTACAGTTTCGAAGATAAAAAATAAAAACTATAAAAAATGACCTATTTTTGGGCTTTTATTTTTTATCTTCGAAACTGTACGATCAAAAAAATAAACATTTTTACCAGGCCCTATTTATGCAATTACGAATTCACTGATATTTTAGATTAGATTGCAAAATATGCATACATAATTTTAAAAATATTTCAATAACTTGCAAATGCTTGGAGATTTTTATATATTTCCGTGCATTTATTATTTGTAAAGGATCAAGAGATTAGGTACAGGCACCTATGCCTTCAACTCCCCTTATAGGAAATATATGCGATACGAGCAGCGGACTCGGCCACTTTGCGCTTGCGCATAAAATATTAAATTTGAAAATAATTGTTTTTAATTATAAATTTTTACAAATATGCGTGTAACTTCGAGAATATTCGTCGGATTGACATGAAATTTTCAGTGTATATACTTAAATATATGTACATTACGAAAATGAAATAAAAAGAAACGATTTTTTGACAATCCTGAGAGATATAAACAAATGTATCTATTTTAGATTCGCAATGAATCGTTGCTAACGGCGATAGATCTATATAAAAACTACTTAAAAATCTATGGCCACAAAGGCTTACCAAGATTTCACATGGCAAAGTCATTTCACGATCGAATAGACGGTTTAATGTTTTCACTATGTCACCAATGCATTTTCCTACATACACTGGTATTTTATTCCACTGTTAACAAACTATTTCATTATTAATAAAGATATATTTTAGATAATTCGCGAACGTGTATCAACATCAACCCTTCTACTTTTAGCGTATACTGCAAAGAATTTACGGTACTTTTACGTAAGAAGAAATGCAGTTATATTACGATGTGACTGGCCCCGAAATCCCGATTGGTCTGAGGAATTTTTCTCCTGGCTACAAATAAA
This sequence comes from Leistus spinibarbis, assembly GCA_933228885.1. Classification (NCBI taxonomy): domain Eukaryota; kingdom Metazoa; phylum Arthropoda; class Insecta; order Coleoptera; family Carabidae; genus Leistus; species Leistus spinibarbis. The sequence goes on from OW121793.1 coordinate 3,033,436, forward strand.
CAGTCGGTCGTATGATTTAATCGAACATGAAATCTCACAAATACTTGGGTATAGATGGAGAATGTTATCGGATAGAGAATTTAAATTTGTGTCTGTAGATGTGCATGCTGACAACTGATATATTGGAAATAAATGTTATTACTTTACGCTTTATTATTCTACAGAAATATATCCATATCCACTGTAATACTTATATAAACAACGCTGTTCGAATTATACAACAAGGTGAATATATTCGAGTCATGATTTCTACTGACTCACCATATCCATTTTAAGAATATTGATTAATAATGCGACGATGTATTAAATATATTATGCTATATAAAGTGTAAAATGCCATATTTGTATTTACAATTTTCATATAAATTATACAATATATTGTAATTAAATTTTTTTTCATTATTCAATCAAATATATGCTTACTCCAAAGTTTTATAAACTATAAACAAATCTAAAATCTAAAAGGTATAAAGTGCAATCCACTTGTAAAATAGAAATGTTTTCCTGTCAAAATATTGACAGGCGCAGATGATCCGATTTTATAAGCTACATGCGAATCCATTGCAACGTAAACAAGATATTTATAATGTTTCGCGTAGCATTTTTCTCGCTACTGACAAATTTTTTGAAGAAACTTTTCAAACAAAAGTGAATGGGTGGCAAATTATACCAATACCAATTTGTAATGGTTTTGAAGTACTAGCTATTAAAACTTAGCAATACTCTACTGAAATATTCTGAATTATCATTTATCTAATTGAGTCTATTTTGTATTCTTGTCGAAATATTGACAGGCGCAGATGATCCGATTTATTAAGCTACATGCGAATCCATTGCAACGTAAACAAGAGATTTATAGTGTTTCGTAGCATTTTTCTCGCAACTGGTACATTTTTTGAAGAAATATTTCAAACCAAAGTTGTGCAAAATATTAATATCTTTCATTATGTACATGACTATTTTTGCCGTAAGTGTAGCCGTTCTAGTGATATTGGAGATAGAACAAAAAATTGTGTAAAGTAAACATGCGCACTTCCGGTTTGAATATTCATTTCAAAAATAGGAGGTGCACATCTACGGCATATACAAGTCTTAAGTTTGAAGTTTCATAATTTTACGTTCAACAGTTTTGGCCCTAGAGCGTTCACAGACATACACACACAGACGTCATTCCGAAAATAGTCACATTCGATTCAAGGAATATCCGTTGAAGTCTCGAGTTCGAAATTTTTCATGATTATAAGACTTACTTATTACTTCGTAAAAGAAAACAAAATTTTAACATTAAGATATGAGAAGAAAACATTAATTAAATTTAAGATCTACAAAATATTGAGAATTTTTAAATAAATTTGAGTAAATTCGGTAGAAATATTGTTTTATTTATTTTAACATTTTAATTTACAGAAATAAAGAAGGGCACGACTTAGGGCTTGTGGGAGTTTCTGTGCTACTTCAAGCAATGTTGCATTAGCCCTTCGAAGGTCACCTAATTCCACAAATTTCATCTCCAACACTGTTCGAAGTGATGTTATTTCGCTCATCTAATGAAACGTGAAAATACAGAATATAAATAAAAATAAATGAAACAAATAACAAAAATAAAAATGTAATGAATTTCATGATATCTAGTGAAAACTGCGTAAAAGAAAGTCGAGTGAAGGCCACTCCAAATATTTTAAATAGTTTTTTTCTGGAATGGTATTAAGGTTTGCTTATTTTGATACATTATTTGGGATAATTCCTGATAGTTAACAGTTAACATAAAATATTCAATTATATAGAAAATAAAATAATTCCTCGAAAATAATAAAATGTGTAAATTTGGTTTATCGCAAAAATGTTAGTTTTTGGATAATATTGTATAATAATGCTTGCTAAGAAAAAGGAAGTGTTTGCAAGCGTGGGAAAAGTTGTGCCGAATTATAATTACCTGTCCGTGGCGTCGACTATCGTATTCACTACACTTGTCGCTTGTCATAATTCCGTCGATCGTCTGTCGAATCCCAATCAAGTTAATATTGTCCATCAGTTTGCTATTAGCACAAAATATAAATAAAATGGGCTGTTTCTAGCAGGAGATTAAGCTATGATGTTTAATGTCATATATTTACCCTGTGGCGATATCGTAGACACCGAAGCTAATGACGGCGCTGGCGTCGCCGGCGTCGTTTTCCATTCTGAAATAGAAACAAGAAGACATTTTAAAACGCGAATTACATTCCTAATTTCAAAAGTGATCTTCCAGTAAATGATACAAAAAAAATTAAAATATATTTATCATCTTTAAGATTATTAGCTTGCCGTACGAAGTACAGAAGAGCTAAAGCAATCGGTCGTGTGTCTGTAGCATTCTCAGATAAACAAATGACATTAACAAAAACTGTTTGTTACGTCGCTTGGCGTATATATATATATATATATATATATATATATATATATATATATATATATATATATATATATATATGTATATATATATATATATATATATATATATATATATATATATATATATATATATATATATATATATATATATATATTAATATATATATATATATATATATATATATATATATATATATATATATTAATATATATATATATATATATATTTACTTTCTTTTATGAAGTAATAAGTAAGTATAGGGATCATCAAAAAAATCCATTATGAGGGTCCCTGAATCCATTTTGACTATTTTCTCAATGATGTCGATGTGTTTGTCTGTGTGTGTGTATGTGTGTGTGTGTGTCTGTTGTGTGTGTGTGTGTGAACGCCCCAAAGCCTATACGGTTCACCGTAAAAATATGATGTTATGGATTTAAGATTTGTGTACCCCAGAGTAGAAAACGTCCTATTTTGAAAAGGATATTTCAACCGGATGTACTGGTTTACTCGTGTCATTTTTAAACTTAGAGAATGCAACATTCTCTTTAGGAGAAAACTATTGAAACAAAAGTTGTTTAAAATCAGAATATTTTGAGTTTTTATATGTATATATTTTTCTGTAAATGCAGCCATTGCCAAGATAGTTAAAAATTGACACGAGTAAATGCGAGCACTTCCGGTTGAAATTTCCATTTCGAAATAGGACGTAGAAATCTTAAATGCAAAACATCATATTTTTACGTTGAACGGCTGTAGGTAGAGCGTTCACAGACATTGAGAAAATAGTCAAAATGGATATTTCCATTAAAATCTCGAGGTCGATTTTTTTAGTGATTCATTTACTTATTATTTCATAAAAGAAAGTAAATATATATATATATATATATATATATATATATATATATATATATATATATATATAAAAAATATACCTTTAAATATAGCACCACTTAATGAACACAAATTATGAACTATGATTATCATTTTATGCATACGTATTTATATGAAAATATTGCTATGGAAATGCATTTCTCTATTGTTTTATTATTAGTAACTGAAAAAGTGGCCACGTCACATCCGTTTATTTCAGCCCGCGAAATACGAAAATTGGTCCGCTCAACGCGTGATCCTAGGGTATTACCTGGGCCAAAATACTCTGATGTGTTAATTTATTGAAAATTTGAAAAAACTAATAGTGACAAATTTAAACAGCTTCAATATAAAATCGGGAACATGTTTAATAAGTGTGCATTTCTAACAAAACAACAGAAAGTAACTGAGTCAGCCATGACAGATCGTTTTATCAACCGAAACGAGTCGAAATTAACTGAAACCTGCAATCTGCATGTTCGGCAAATCAGAAATTTTTCTTTCGGTATAACAATTGCGCATTGCATTGCCGATGCAAGTTATGAGAGAAAGAATTTGCATTTATCTTTAATTTAGGAATGCACACTTATTAAACATGTTCCCGCGACATTATATTGAAGCTGATTAAATTTAAATTTGTCATTATCAGATTTCTCAAATTTTCAATAACTTAACACATAAGAGAATGTCTATATAGTATCGGTTATCGGTGCGTTCCATTAGAATAACCCAGGGATGCGTGGACGTGTGAGTGTTGAGCAGATCTATTTTCGTATTTCGCGGGCGGATGTGACATGCCCCTTTTTCGTCTATAAATCTATCTGGAATTTGGTGTTTTACTATTCATTGGGAATTCGGGCTAAAAGATGCTATGGATGTTTTGTTTTGTTTAAAATAATAGTTAGGTTAGAAGTTCAGGTGGTATTGTTTGTCTGTATGTCACATTGGTGAAATTTTTGCGAAAATGTTATAATATTCGTGATCAAATATGTTTTTCACATACGTAGCATATATTTTATTATTAATACCCGTAGTTTATAGTTCGTACGGTGACCAATCTGCATATTATCAAAAGTGTACAGAAAGATGTTTAATTCTTAACTGCACCGAAGGTAAAGTTGCTATAATGTAATTAAAATTATATATATATTACATCAATATTTTAGATGGAGTTGATTTCTTGCAAGGCCATGTACAACCGTTTTATTTGAAATTGTGGAATTGCCGGGCTGAATGTGAATATGAATGTATGTGGAAAACAACGGATGCATTCGCAAAAAGGGACTGGAAAGTGCCACAATTTTACGGAAAAGTAAATATGTCCGTGAATATTATTTTGGGCATTTTTCATATATATATTGAATGTTTGTAGTGGCCGTTTATTCGCATTTTGGGTATCCAAGAACCAGCTTCTGTTGCTTTTTCTCTGTTAAATATGTATGCACATACTTCGCTATTTAAAAAATTCAAACGACAAATTCGAAATGATGCTCCATTGTATTGGCTATGGCTTGGTTACTGTGCGGTAAGTTATCTTCGTGCCACCCCAAGTAACAATACGACCAAAAAGTCCGATTCGTGGATCTTAGTGACGTCAAATGAGTAGACTTAAAAAGGCATGTCTGTCTGTCTGTGTGTGTGTGTGTGTGTGTGAACGCTCTAGGGCCAAAACTGTCGAACGAAAAATTATGAAACTTCAATCTTAAGACTTGTGTATATGCCCTAGGTGTGCACCTCCTATTTTTGAAATGAATATTCAAACCGGAAGTGTGCATGTTTACTCTATACATTTTTTGTTCTATCTTCAATATCACTAGAACAGCTACACTTCCGGCAAATATAGTTATGTTCATAATGAAAGCTATTAATATTTCGCACAACTTTTGTTTGAAACATTTCTTCAAAAAATTTACCAGTTGCGAGAAAAATGCTACGAAACATTATAAATACGTTGTTTACGTTGCCATGGATTCGCATGTAGCTTAATAAATCGGATCTTCTGCGCCTTTGAAAGGAAAACAAAATAGACTCAATTAGATAAATGATATTTCAGGATATTTCTGTAGAGTATTGGTTAGTTTCACTGCTTGTTTAGGTTATATATATATATATATATATATATATATATATATATATATATATATATATATATATATATATATATATATATATATATACATACATATATCAAATCCGGTCGTAATTTATATCTGAATTTTAATTTTTATTATAAATAGTTTTTCTATTTCAATCTTTAATATTGAAAACGAAAATAGTATATTAATTATTTTTTTTTATAGTGCAGGTTCAAATAGAAAATAGTTACCTACAAAATGGGACCTAACCATTTAAAAAATAGGTCTATTATTTTTGTCACAATCGTGTTCACAAATTTCAAAAACACAGTTTTGAAAAAAACTTCATTAATGTTTTAGCTTGCCGTACGAAGTACCGTAGAAGCTAAAACATTCGGTCGTGTGTCTGTAGCATTCTCGGATCAAAAAAATTCTTTAATAATCTCGTCGCCCTAAATTAAAAAAAAAACAAATATATATATAACTTATACTTATACTTGGATGTTAGTCGTCGCTCGCTCAATTTTGTGCCCTCTACTCCTCTGAAGGTACGCGACCAATTTGAATCCAATCGCCCGTATACCTCCAGAGTAATAGATCCCCAAAATTTGAAACCCCCCTCAATACTGCCCTTATAAAAATAATTAAAATACCCAAAAATTCTACTATTAACTCTTAAGATATTTTATGTCTACAAGATTTTTTCATATTGTTAACTCAAAGGCCATAAAATAAAAATTAAATATTAAATTTTGAATATATAAAATATGCACTCAACATTTTTTATTATCAAAATAATCTATATCGAATTGTAAGACAATTTTTTTATATCTATAATAAATTTTTAAATTGTTAACCAAAAGGCCATAATAGATAAAAACCGCTGCTCGCAACGCATATATTACTGGACGCATAAGTGCGTTGTACCTAAGTTATTGTAAAGTAAATTATACTTACGTGCTTCTTCTTCTTGGTGCTTAAAGTAGTCTTACGGTGCGAATCAGAGCCAGTCTGTCTATAAGGAGAATCAGTAAGATTTTGAAAAAGCTGTAGTTCTTTAATGGTGACATATTTTAGTATTATTAATTACACATATGGATTATGTTCGATATATCTTAAAGAATCAGTTTAGAAAATATTTGCAATGCAATTAAAATATATATTACACTATCATTATTTTACGGATTGTACTTATAGATGCATACATTTGCTCAGAATTGCACCACAATACTAGAATATAATAGTAAACATTAATATATACACAAGAAGCATTATATAATTATATTGGGGAATTGCGTCATTGTATAGAAACATTTTTCTATTTGCCGCGAGGCTTACCTACTAAAATAGCTGTATTTTCGGAATTTATTTGGATTTATACTTTTAACGTCGATTGACAACTAGATTTTCGACTACTTATGACTTAATTAGTTCCACAAATTGAAGTCACATATTGTTACTTGGGACATGAATACTGAATATGGAAGAGGAGAACATAGCATAAAATATATTTTGTTTAATTTAGGTAAACATAAATACATGGATTTGGTCAACAATATTCCATACGCGTGATGTTCCATTCACTGAATTTATGGATTATACATGTGCATTTTCAGTCATAATGTTTAGTTGTTATTGTATGGTGATGAGGTAAAATTATTCTAAAAATTGTTTGTACAACGATAGTAAATGTATTTGATTTTTTTTAGAATATTTTACGGTATGCCTAAATACTTGAAAATTCTAATATCTTCATTTTATTTGGCATTTTTTGTGAACCACGTCCTATATTTAAGTTATGGAGGATTTGACTATGGTTATAACATGAAATTAAATATAACTATTGGTAAGTGAATTATGTACTCAGTCTGATTTTATTTATTTTATAGTTAATAGTTATAAAATACTGGCTATTCTTTTTCTATATTTTAATTTCATACAACGATTACTATGAAAGTATTATGTATAGGAACCAAGGAAACAGAAACGTAAAATAGCTAATTTTAAATGTTTACCGCATCCGGTTGAAAATGCGAAACAATGCTTGAAAATAATACAACAAATTTAAAAGAAATGCAGGATTGTTAGTCATAATATTCGCATGTATTACAGCATATTTCTTAAATGTTTTACAGTAATGCAACTAAATAATACTAAAATAAAATGTATTATTTTTCAAGGTGGTGTTACTGTAACAAGTTGGTTTTTGTGGAGTTTTTGGAATCGTATCAAACAGCCGTATTTATGGAAGTGTGCAGCTTTTTATGCATTATCCGCATTTTTGATAATCCTTGAAGTATTCGATTTTCCACCAGTGTTCTGGACATTCGATTCTCATTCATTATGGCATTTGTGTACTGCATTCACATGGCCATTATATTATAGGTACGCATCAAATAATATGAATAATACACAGAATTTGTGTTTTAATAAATAATTGGTTGTAGCTTCATTATTGACGATAGCCTGTACTTGAAGAAACAAGGGATGCACATAGATTAACAACTTATTTATTTGAAGTTATTTTTTTTGATAACATAATTGCATTTTTTAGGATTTGAAAGAACTTATTTACGTAAATTCAGAAGTTATACCTAACGCACTTATGATTTAAATGGTTGCTAATTTGTACTTTTCGACTTATACACTAATATTAAATTTCTAATCTACTAGTCAAATGTTTAAATGTTTAATTGTATGTAATTGTTACTCGAAATAAACTGGTTTTTATAAATAAAGAAGCAAACATCAAATACATTTATTTGGCCATATTTTCAGGCCACACATCCCGACATAGGAAGTATTCTTTATAAAGTACGGGTGCGCTCAGAAAAGTTTCATTTTTCTTAATTCGTTAATTTTTAGCGAATTTATATTGAAAGGAGTGTTTAATATACTTGTATTTTTATTTTAATATATTTGTATTTTTACTATCTTTTACGAAGTAATAAGTAAGTCTTGTTCAATACTATTTTCAGCATGTTTGGTGTTATTTGTCTGTGTGTCTGTGAACGCTCTAGGGCCAAAACTGTCGAACGTAAAATTATGAATTCAAACTTAAGACTTGTATATGCCCTAGATGTGCACCTCATATTTTTGAAAAGAATATTCAAACCGGAAGTGCATGTTAATTTTATTCATTTTTTGTTCTATCTCCAATATCACTAGAACGGCTACACTTACGGCAAAAATAGTTCTGTTCATAATGAAAGATATTAATATTTTGCACAACTTTTGTTTGAAACATTTCTTCAAAAAATGTGCCAGTTGCGAGAAAAATGGTACGAAACATAAATATCTTGTTTACGTTGCCATACATTCGCATGTAGCTTAATAAATCGGATCATCTGCGCTTGTCAATATTTTGGCAGGAAAACAAAATAGACTCAATTAGATAAATGACATTTCAGAATATTTCTGTAGAGCAACTTCCGAGTAAAAATTGGAGGTGTACACCCAGGCCATATGCAAGTTTAAAGTTTCATAATTTTCCTTCAACCCACAGATATACACAAGTCGAAAATATTCAGATTCGATTCAGGGATGGTCAAAACGTGTATTTCTGTAAAAATATAGAGTTTTATATGTTTACAATATTTCCTTCGTATAAGAAAGTATAATTCTGGGTGCGTGTGACTAAAACAACTTCACAGGTTCAAATATTACAAATGTTTTGAGCTTGACCGTCAAGTCTGTGGTTAACGCTGTAATAAAACTATTCGAAATTGTGGAATGTGCATTGTTTTTGTTACAATTGCATAAATCTGAATTCGAATTTAGCTTTCCAAGTATTAGGATTTCTTTGGCGTTATAAAAATATGTGACTATTGGTAAATGTATACAACAATGTTTTCTTCATTTACTGTTACGGTTCATTTAAAATGCGGTGGGATTTATATTACGCTAGGCTAACATTTCATGACTTATTATGCAATTTGAATTACGAATAAGGTTAGACACAATTTCATATTTTCAATAATGTTAAGTCATTTGCAGCAAATACTGGTGGTATTTGCAAAACGATGTGCGATAGCACTTGTTTACTTACACAGGTAAAGGTTATAATATTCTTGGAATTGGATTCTCTTGAAATGCTAAATAATAATTATGAAATTTAAAATAGGAAATCTTAAGCATAAAATGTATATATATTTTCGGAATACGAAGACGTGAAATTAATTTCTCTGCAAATATGTTTTGTTTTCAAAACTGTTACAGACACACAGCTGAACACTAGTTCTATTATGCATACTGAATGGCGAGATAAAATAAAAAAGAATTCAAATCGTGAAAGCTAAACGTTTATTGCGTATCATTCATTAGTGAATTATATATTACGATTATAATTACTATTTTCTTAATTTAGTCTGGTCTAATATCTAGATCTATTTGAAGCAAATTTCCTTTTTGAGTGAAAGTTATTACGAAATATTTTATAAGTTCTAATGTGGCTGATTTGGGCATATAGCGTAGGCTTAGTAAAATTTTCTTTGATTTAAATATGTATATATTTTAAAATAACTTTCCAAAAAAAAGTTTAAAATATTTTGTCGTTAAAAACATTTTTGTCTAAACATATTTAAACCGTATTTGTATAAAGGTTGGATTGTTTATATTTCGCTACGTAATGGGAGATGTAATGCAGACGTTACTTGTGCCGTCAAGAAAAGTCCTTTTAATAATTGTATAGTATTAAACGAATCGTACTATTTTCGGAATTACGTCTGTGTGTGTGTGTGGGTGTATGAGTGTGGAACGCTCTAGAACCAAAACTGGTGATGGTAAAATTATGAAACTTTGCATACGACCCCGGTGTGCTCCTCCTGTTTTAAAAACAATATATCTTAACCAGTAGTACCAGTTTACTCTAATTACTCGGTGAAAGTGATTCTACTAAAATGTACCATTTATTGAAAAATAGAGATCTACATTTACGTTTCCCTAGTTACAATATATATTGACATTGTTTCACATCAATCTAGTTGAATTTCAAACAAAATAAAATAATATTATATTAAATAGATACTGCAAGTATAAGAAAGTCGAGTGAAGACTACTTCAGTTTTTTTTTTAATAATCTGTTTTCCATTAGGATAGGTAATGTAAAATGTAAAAAAAGAGATTTGTTTGCTGTCTGTCTAGTAATGTAGCTTGCATTGTTGTATTTATTATCTTTATATAAGTTGCCGGAATATGATGAATGGATGCTGCAATGCATGTTATGATCTTATGAATGACAAGTAAAAAATATGAAAGATGACTCGTCCTAAGTCAACACACTGCGTTATTCGCGAATGTTTTTTTGCAACACTATAGAAATAATTATTCTGAACAACAATTACTTATTTATAGACATTACAACATAAATAGTTATAAAAATAAACATTATTTTGAATATTTAATGCCTAGTTGCCCGGCTAGAAGAATTACATTCGCTTAAATTGTTTAAGCCTCGCTTAGTGTTAAACTGGCCATCATAGATGTCCATCTTCTCTGGAATTATTATGCCTAGTGTGACAGTTTGTATTGAAAATTGAGCTATACTCACGTTCGATTTAATTTTTCTAAAAGTTCTAAATAGATTTCATTTACGTTACGTATCGGATACATATATTATAATTAAAGGTAATAGATAATGGACCCTTGGATATTTTTATACGGTTTTAATGCTTTAAAATGGTTACTAAAGTATACGATACTTATTGTACTCGTACACGCTCAGGAATGCGAGATACACATATCGAACAAATCCTATAACGAACACTGTATTGAAACGTTACTTGTACGTAAACCGAAACTTGCCTGTTTAAGTAAGGGCTCGTCTGCAACTCCACCAATATTCGTACCTAGTATCTAATCATTGCAATTTTCTCGCAAATTTAGTTTTGTAATCGATTTCAAGGTCACCATCTCTACTTTTCTGATAAAAGTTGCTAGAAATTTTGATTTCTTCAACTTTTATGATAATATTTTTCTATAACTCATGCCATTTCCGAGATATTGAAAAAGTAGCTGTAGTAAACTATTAATTCCGGTTAAGATAATGTTAAGTTTAAAGTTTCATAATTTTATTTTCAAGAGTTTTGGATCTAGAGCGTTCACACATACACGCACACACAGATATACACAAAACCATATACACAGACAAACACACAAACATCCACACAGTGATCGACTCAAACATACACACAGACATACATATAGACATACACACAGAAATGCACACAAACATACACACAGACATATACACAGAAATGCACACAAACATACACACAGACATACACATAGATATACACACAGAAATACTCACAGCCATACACACACACACACACACACAGATGGTCAAAACGTGTATTTTCGTTAATATATATTTTCATAATTTTATTTTCAAGAGTTTTGGATCTAGAGCGTTCACACATACACGCACACACAGATATACACAAAACCATATACACAGACAAACACACAAACATCCACACAGTGATCCACTCAGATATACACACAGACATACACAGAAATACACACAGATGGTTAAAACGTGTATTTTCGTTAATACCACGAAATCGAAATTTATATATATATATATATATATATATATATATATATATATATATATATATATATATATATATATATATATATATATATATATATATATATATATATATATATATATATATATATATATATATATATGGGTATACATTCGTATAAGAAAGTAAAGCACTACTACAATATAGTTTTATCTCAAAAGTTTTTACAGAAATTTACACACACATACACAGAAGTTATGACGAAAATGGTCAGAAACTATTTAAGGATGGTCACAACGTGTATTTTCGTTAAAATTTCGAGTTCCAATATATTTGTAATTGCAATAATTCCTTATATACATTCGTATTAAAAAGTAATAAGTATTACGATATTCTTTTGATCTCAAAAATGTTATTACGAGAATTCGTGCAAAGTAAAATAAAATTTGAATGATGCATCATAATCTAGAATATATGTTGTTCGTAATAACATTCACTTTCGATTGTTCTTGCAGAAAATAGTAATAATCTCAGCTGACTCACGTTACGTTATTACTAGAACCGGTCCTGTGTTTCTAATTTACCACAATTATCCTAAGTGACTAATATGTCTGGCTAACAAAGGGAAAGTTATAAATCTTCCAGCACACTCGCCGCTTATTAATCTTATAATATGATCAAATAAATGACCAGTGCTATTTGGAATTTAATTTATTAGAGGGGTATCATTCCAAATTGTTTTAAATGCATATGCTACATCTAAATAAAAACGATGTATCTATCTATAGTATGTGAACGTGAATCTAGATTCAACATCTACTTATCTATAACGAGTTCAATAGCCTTTATGACATTCACTACATAGGTAATGCGACCTTGTTCAATTGAATCTAGAGTTTATATAGAAAGACGCTGGTTGCAGCCTTTCACGTATTAGAGAGGGAAACATGACGTATTCTAATATCCTGTTAAATCATTTCATAAATAATAATATACGAATAATTTCGAACTGCAATATGTATTCTGATTTTCTTCCATACTATTATTTAACTTTAGGAAATGTGTGTAGGCGTATTTGTGTGTCTGTGTGTGTATATGTGTATTATATCTTCTAATATTTTTCTAGTAAAATGTTTGCTATTTTAAACAATAAAATGCAATTGTATGAATGCAAAATGTTGTATTTGATGCAAATAAGTACTACTTTACTCAAATATTTCTTTTATACTAGTAGCAAATACATATCTTATTTTCTCAAATTTCTTTATTACATAATAATATATATATTTAAAATAAGAAAGTTGCCGAAATTAACGGAATCACAATAAATTTAAAACTATACTGTAAAACATGTTATATCTAATGTAAAAACGATGTTAAATACATTGATTATAAGTTAATAAATTAAAAAGGAACACAAATTAACTAATCTTAGTAAAAAATACACGATGTTTAATTGCAATTTTACATATAATGTTACACTATTATTACAGTACAAAATGCACTTTCAAAGATTCTATAAATATTTATTAGTTAGTTTAATGTTTGGGCTGCACATAAAACGATGGCGTGACTTTCTTATAAAATCTATATAATTCAATATTGCTTTATTTTGTTTGAAATTTATGCTACCATTGTCATGAAAAAATATTAATATTAGTGGTTTATCATTAACACTGTTTGCTGTAGAGCGACCACAGACACACAGACAAACACACACACACACACACACACAAAGAAAAAAGAAACACACACAGATATCAGTTCGAAGATAATCAGAAACGACTCAGGGAGGGTCAAAACGTGTATTTCCGTTAATGCTTCGAGTCCGATTTTTTCTTGAGTACAATACTTCCTTATATACATTTGTATAAGAAAGTAAAAACAATGAAAACACCGAATGAAATCTTATTTATATAAATTTGAAAATTTCAAGATAAAATACATCGGTACTTGTATTTATGATGAGAAACTTAGCAGGTATGAAGCTCAATTGCTAAGTTTTGTAGCTAAATATGATAGAACTAACTTATATATGTATGTTGTGTTTATGTTCCGTGTAATGTACGCAATGACCGAACGAATTAAATTGCAAATTCTAAATTAAAATATGTGTTCCACCAATCTGCGTGCATGGTGCAACGCTAATTGGCTAGCGTGTAAAATAGATTGTGATCATATAGTCATTATCAAGCATCAAACAATTTAAACGTATTGTTGTTCAATGAATAAAAAAATTGATCAAAAAATAGATTAAAAAATGAGATGAATGTGAGAGGAACAGAGTTGTATTTGCAAGCGTAGCGTTTGCCCAGTGAAAGTGAACTTGGTATATAAGATACATGGATCTTCCAATTGCACCATGAGTTGTCCGTTGATCTTTCATACTTACACATATCTCCACTAAGTGCCAATCAGTGAAAATGTATTTCAACAAGACTAGCACGCTGGTAGCAGTTCTCTGTTTAGTGGCATTCGTGCAAGCTAGACCAGGATACGGCCACTACGAAGAGCACGGCCATGGCCAAGCGATTCCAGTTGACGAAACTGTGGAAGTTCATAAGCCCGTACAGATTCCAGTGTACAAACAAGTTGTTGTACCACTGCCGCACGCTATCCCGGTACCAGTACCAAAACCAGTTGTAGTACCAATCGCTCAACACTACCCGGTCCATATTAAAGTACCGCAGCCAATCCCTATTCCAGTGATCAAAACAATCCACTTCAAGGTTGAGAAGCAAGTGCCTTACCCCGTCGAGAAGAAGATTCCGTACCCAGTTGAGAAGCATATTCCCGTTCACGTCAGTGTGCCAAAACCATACCCAGTTCATGTGCCCGTCTACAAGCATATCTACACACATTCCAAGCATTCTTCCTCTGGACATGGACATGGACATGGACATGGAGGATGGCATTAAGCTATATATTGTTGATCGTTTTTGTTTTATCATCTTCATCATTATCATGCCTTTTGTTTACCATTGAACCAAAGAAAATTGTTCTTGTTGATTATTTTTATATGTTGTTACTAAATAAATCGCTTTTATTATAATTTGTTGTTTTATTTAGTTTGTGTAGTCAAGATTCACTTTTCGTATAAAAGTGTACACGATTTTAACTAATTTTGTTAAACATTTTTATATCATCGTACATCATAAATTGACAATTTAGGTAAAATGACGCCAAAAAGATGTTTATATGACTGGAAATTGACAGAATTAGTCAATGTATTCTAGTGGTATTTAATATGTTGCATATATTCACCGATATTATTTATGTTTAACTGAAATTAGTTACAGCAAGCAAGTAGCACTCTTAAGGATTGTCCACAGCGAAACAATCAGTAATTAAACTTAGAAAATTACAAATAACAATCTAGTGTGTATTATGACAAGCAATGCTAGCATTCCAAGCAACAAAATTAACACAATGTATGATTAATTTTGTTGCTGTGAACGTTAACCTTGTATGTCATACAACAAACTGAAATTATTACTTATAATTTCAAAGCTTAATTTCTAATTCTTTAGCTGTGAACAATCCTTTAAGGATTGTTCACATCGAAACAATTAGTAATTAAGCTTAGAAAATTACAAATAATAATCTAGTTTGTATTATGACAAGCAATGTTAACATTTCAAGCAACACAATTTATGATAAATTTTATTGCTGTGAACGTTAACCTTCTATGTCATACAATAAACTGAAATTATTACAGCGAGCCAATTAATAATTAAGATTATGAATTACAAATAAATATCCATTTTGCTTTACTACAAGCAATCATAGTTAAAAATTAACATATTAATTATAAATTTTGTTGCTATGAACGCTAGCATTGCTTGTCTTTAACAAACTGAATTTTTCTTTGCAATTTCTAATCTTAATTACTAATTGGATACCTGTAAATTCAGCTTTAGCTTGCAGGAATAAAATATAGCATAGACTTCAATCTTTGTAAGAGTAAAATATTTTAATATATATTCAATTTTCATTCTTAGTAAATTTTTATCAACAAAAACTTGAAGTTTTTTAATCTTCTGTTCTGACTGTGCGTAGTTCTTTGCACGCACTCATACTTTTACTATCTAATATTCAATGTATTAGAAAGTATTGTAATCATGAAAGAAATCGATCTCATAATATCAACGAAAATACACGTTTTGAGTGTCCCTGAATACATTCAGATTATTTAGCTCCGAAATCGTTGAACTTTAAAACATTTTAAATTTGAATTTTTGAACCTTTTCATCAAAACCCCTTTGAACGGATGTTCCAACTGGTAGTGTCATTGACTCGTGTCGTTCTTTCACTATCTTGAAAATCTATTCAATATACACTTATAATTAAATAGTTAAGTTCAACATTAAAGATATTCATATGTCTAATAATTTTGATTTAAAAAGTTTCTTAAGGAAATCATTTGAATGTCGAATGTAGGCCACTCCACATCTATTTTTAATGTGTAATGAATTTCAGACTGGGGAAATATTGTCTTAGTCTGATACTGGTTTAATGCATTAGCATTTGAATAGGGACTTTCTATTGTAACTTTTTGTATTTCTCATTAATTTTTTGTACAAAACCATCTTTTTGTGAGATGCGTTCTTTTATTCTTCTTAGAATTTTTTATGCAAGTGGAATTATTCCATGTTCCTGATTAAAGCGGATAATTGGGGTCACGAATATAGTGCTCTAAATAGAACATCATAGCATTATTAAAATGCAACATGTTTGCTATTAGGGTGTTGACGCCAAGACAAGAGAATGCGGTTATGGTTCTTGGTTTGATGTTGTGCTTGATGTATATTGTAATAGATAATGAGTATTGTGAAATACTAAAGTACCGTTTTTATATGTGAAATAAAATAAAAAGTATATTATACTTGAATATGTCTAAATTTTGTTTAAACAAAAAAATAGAAAGTACTTATTCAGTACATTTTCATATCCAATTTTGAAGGATCATTAACTTTTATTGTAATATATATATTTTTTGTTGTTAATGAGATTCTTGCATATTATATGTTTTATAACCTTATTATTAAGTAATGAAAAACCAAATTTACATAATATTTAATTTATTAAAGTGTATGTACACAATTTATACAAAAAATAAATAGTGTTGGAAGATCGAAGAAGAAATAATATAAATTTCGAGTTATAAACACAGTCAAGATTGATCCTAATTCTAAATTAATAAAATAACTTATTGCCATTGTCCTTGTTGTTGGTTATATTGACCGTTGTCTTGTTGGTTATATTGGCCGTTATCTTGATAATGGCTTGGACCGGCTTGAGAGGGTGCACTACGGGCGTTAGCCTCAGCGTAGGCGGCGAAATGGGCAGCCTTGGCAGCGGCTACGTCAGGGTTATCCTGGGGAACTCCTTGGGCATTGATAACTGGCAGAGGTTGTTGCTGTTGGTTTTGATGTTGTTGATATTGTTGGGGTTGTTGCCATTGTTGTTGTTGTTGTGGTTGGTATTGTTGGGGTTGTTGTTGGTATTGTTGGGGTTGTTGTTGGTATTGTTGGGGTTGTTGCCATTGTTGTTGTTGTTGTTGGGGTTCTTGCCATTGTTGTTGTTGTTGTGGTTCCTGGTATTGACCTTGGTCGTATTGGTTGTTTTGTTGAGGTTGACCGTTGAAGTTAGCCAAATGGTTGTTTCTAGCGGCGATAACTGCTTCGGGCTCCTTTGGTACTCCATTGGGTCCAATCACGGGCACGTGAAGGGGTCCCTTGTATCCACCGGTGGGTGTTTGGAGTTGTTGTTGGCCATAATAGGCGCCGGCGTTAGCAACGGCCAAGAAACAGGATACTGCAATCTTTTTGGAAAAGAAAATATTGATAAGATAAACCTTGGACGAAATGGTATGTTGAATAAGAGTGTTTTAGTGATTAGATTATTTTTGGTTTCATTTATATTTCAATGTATGGACTTCAAATTTAATTCCCTAAGATTCTATAAATACTAACGACCGATAAGGAATATACACATGATTGTAGGGGCATATGACTATCCTAAACAATATCATAATATTTGATAGTGCAATACAGAGCACTTTTAAAATTTAGAAGAAGAAACTATAAGAAATATATATATATATATATATATATATATATATATATATATATATATATATATATATATATATATATAAACTAAATCACTAATCAAATATTCATTTAAACTACTAAATATATGTAAATTTATTATAGTTTAATGCAATTATTTTTATGGTTAAATATCAATATGCAAAATATGATGTAATTTACAAAATGTGCATTACATCCTACAGCATAGCGTAATTCAGTAGAATTTTTATAATCTTAAAGGTGAGCCTAAAGGATTGTTCACAGCTAAAGAATTAGTAAGCAAGCTTAGAAATTATAAGTAATAATTCCAGTTTGTTGTATGACATATAAGGTTAACGTTCACAGCAATAAAATTTATCATTAATTGTGTTGCTTGGAATGTTAACATTGCTTACCATAATACAAACTAGATTATTATTTGTAATTATCTAAGTTTAATTTTAAATTATTTCGCTGTGAACAATCCTTATAGGCTTAAAATATTACAAGTATTTAGTCATATAAGTAGTCTTATATAAAGATAAATCTTATAAAAATGGTTTAGAGTGTAATTTTGTGATATCATCCATGTTGAAATTTGACTATAAATATAATTATTTAAGAATTTTACAGATTCTACATGCATAATTAGCTTAGAATCGCACCGTAAGTCTTAAGGAGGTAAGAATCGACTAGAATATTATGAATTATAATTTATAATTTCTATTCTTTTTTATCTATAATTTGTAAGTATATTACAATTTAGTATAAGAAAAGAATTGTTTGAACTTTAATTAAAGGATCATAAAAACTGTACTAATTGACAATAATTTTCAATGTCTTCTGATGCGACATTGAGATATCACCAATGTGAATGTTAAATGAACCAGTTATGATGAAACTGAAACCGAACCAATCACGTTTATATATTTTGTATGTGTATCACTGCTGTCAACTTACGAAAACTCTCATGGTGAATTGGATCAGCTAAACCTCCTAGGCAAGAAAACACTGGGACTGTTGAGCGAACTGTGCTGTATGAAATTGTTACTCTGGTTTATATATGGTTTGCGTTTGGTGGGCCAACGCCCCATCAAACACCACAAGGTCTCTTTCACTCTGCCGAAATAGTCAAGGTACCTTCGCGGGTGCACGGTTAGCAACTTATTTGTATGGAATCATTGTGCCAATGCTGGTAAATCATCCACTTAATTATAGCTGATTCGTATGTGTATATATAAGTAATTGAAAATGTTTACTTCAAGTTCAGGTAATTATTGTAAAGTTCAGTGGATATTGTATCGACAATACTAGGTAATACGTTTTAAGGTGCGACGTTAATACTCTTTTATTATTCAAGAACAGTAATGCAGCAGTAAGTGTAAACATTTCATTCCCTTAAATTATTTACATATTAATGATTGATAAAAAATATATACATTTGTCTATAGTGACAAGATTAAAATTACTAAACAGTATCATAATATTTAATTGTGTATTTTTGGGCAAGTCTGTAGATCTATAAGGAAATTATTTTGATTTAATAACAATTAGCCAATTTATTAAATTTTAGTATATTTTATGTAGCAAAATAATATTAATTTACAGAGCAACGGCTGAAAACTTAAAAATATACGTATTTCAAATTTTGCAAAATAATTAATTGGATACCCTGTCTGTCAGGCAAAAAAAAAAAATTGGAGTGCCCTTCACTCGACTTTCTTACAATTAGTTTTCACTATATATGTTTATTGTGTTTTAATTTCATTCTACCATTGCCATGAAACAATATCGATATGTGTGGTAACCAGGGAAATGTAAATGTAACTTGTTTATTTTCAAAGACGATTTTTCTGTAAATAGTACATTTTTCTACAAAACTTTTCAAACAAAAGTTACTACAAATTTCAATTTCTTTAACTTTTATACGATTCACTTTTCTCTATCTCGTGTCGTTTTCGAGATACTTAAGAAATAACAAGATTTAACGAGCACTTCCGTTTCTGTTTCAAAACATATTTTTATATTCAACAGCATAAACTGTAGAGCGTTCACACACATACAGACAGACATACACACGCAGATGTCATTGAGGAAATAGGCCAAATGAATTCAGGGACCCTCAAAACAGATATTTATTATAATTTTGAGATAGATCTTTAGGTTATCACAATATATATTACGCTTAAGAAAGTAGAAACATATTTGTAATAATAAAATTGAATTCCTATGGAACATCTATTATCTCTACAAATGGCCGGTTACTTAACCGAGATATTGGTATATCTATTTTCAAATATTTAAAAAATAGGGTTGGCCAAGTAGGTGTATTAATTAAATTTAGTTGGTCAATGTCATATCATAAACAAAAAAACAATAAATAATATTTAATTGAAAATAAAGAAATTTAATATATACAGTAAAATCCGAATTATTCAATCTCGCTTTATCCGAGTTTCCGATTACTATAACTTACATCGGATTCATAGTACGACGAGTTAGTAGTCTGTAATAATCGCACTTGGGTTAACATGTTTTTTAGAATCGTCTGTACTATCCGACGATTTCGATTATCCGAGTCAGGGTGGGTCCACAATAAGATAATCAAGCATCCATTATATAGTTTAATATTGGACAACCTTAAGGTTCGTGAAATACTGATAAAAGGTGATTACTCGGGAATGCAGCCATTGGAAAAATAAAATTTTATTTCTTCGTTCCGGTCGGTAAAAATATAAATTAATTATAGCAGGACTATATTCCAGAGTTATTTCCATTTCATATAATTGATTTTATATTCAGTACAGTGACGTACTAAAACATGGGCGTCAAAATATAAACTCAAATAATGTCAATTGATAGAATTTGTAATTTATATCTCATATACCTAGATTAGTGATTCTCAACCTTTGTTAGTCGTCGGTCGTTAGAGTAAATTTGTAGCTTAATCCCCCAAAAATTAGAGCTCTCTTTAGTACTGAAAATTACAAAAAAATGTTAATTAATGTATGAATTTTAAAATATTCAATAATTTTTTATAGTAAATTAAAGAATGTACAATATGTATATATATATATATATATATATATATATATATATATATATATATATATATATATATATATATATATATATATATATATATATATATATATATATATATATATATATATATATATATATATATATATATATATATATATATATATATATACATATTGTACATTCTTTAATTTACTATAATATATATATATATATATATATAAATATATATATATATATATATATAAATATATATATATATATATATATATATATATATATATATATATATATATATATATATACATACATATATATACCATATTTTCAGATTGTGAAGCAAAAGGTCAGAAAAATAAATGAAATATAATAATTTTGTAATTAATAATTAAAAAATAATTGTTATTAATTATTATGGCCTTTTGGTTACAATTTAAAAAAATGTTATAGATATTAAAATTCTTACAATTCTTTGTAAATTATTTTGGTATAATTATAAAAAATATTAAGTGCATATGTTAAAATTCTAAATTATACTTTTTAATATTTATTTACGGCCTTTGGGTTATCAATATGCAAAAATCTTCTAGATATAAAATATCTTACAATTTTATTTACAAATTTTGGGTGTTTTAATTATTTTGCTAAGGGTAGTATTAAGGGAGGATTCAAATTTTGGGGCCCTATAACTCGAGAAGTATACGGGCGATTGAATTTAAACTACGAGCGGATTCAAATATGTGTAGCAAATTTGGTGTGAATCGCTCTGGTACCTTCAGAGGAGTAGAGGGCACAAATTTGATCTTACGAGCGACCGAGCGGGCGAGCGACGACTAACATCCAAGTATATAAATTATAATATATGTTTTGCTCCGAGTATGCTACAGACACACGACTGCTTTAGCTTCTTCGGTACTTCGTATACGGCAAGCTAATATAATTGTATAGCGTTTTTGCATGTATTGAGTTGATTGTTTTCCGGGTTTGTTAAACAATCAATAATAGTTGCTTACGATATTTTTTTTTCATGATTTTAATTCTTCAAAGGTCATAGGTTATAAATAAATTGTTTTCTTTTAATGAAATCAGTTGTTAAAATAAGTTTTCCTAATAAATAGAAAATACAAACTCCACCAAATATGTTGTTGAAGTTATTGGTGTTTGTTTTTTTCAAATTTAGTAAATTGTGTATTTTTCAAATGTAAATTTACATTAAATGTGTATAGTTAGATTATTTTTAAATTTAAGTTTTACAGTGTATAGAATATAAATGATGATTGCAACTTTTTGTTCAAGGTTCTTTAATAATTCGAAGATAGGTAGGGTAGGAAATTAGTTCAATACCCAACCAAACTAAGGTAAACTTTATAATTAAATATCCATACTACTAAATCTAGATAAGTTTCGTGACGCAGTGAGTAAAATTTTGGCCACCCTACTTTAAATAGAAACACCGTTACTTTATGTTTATTGATGAGAAAACATTTCTTATTTAATTAATATTATGCAATTTGTATGAAATATTTTGATACCTAATTAAAATATTAGTATGCATCCATAAACAATTGTAATGTGATTATAATAATGGGCAAATTTGCCAATTCACATATATCCTTCAGATTTTGGAATGTACATGCAGTATTGTTTTAAATTATTTTTATGAAAGTTATTAAATTCATTCGTTCGTTTAACGGCTTCATGCGTCAGTGACATATAATAAATACTTTCAAAGCGTCCTCCGTAATTTCACGCACCCCTCATAGCCAATCAAAATTTGCATATATCATTTTACTTGTCCTTTCCATTCAATTTAAAACGTAATTGTGTTACTGTAAATACCGTGTAGTAACAAGGTGGTAACAAGTTTAATATTAATGAATAATCAATACCAATAGTAACTTTTTATTGCCTCTTTTGCCATACCCATTATTTTTTGTCGGACTAACCTATATATAGAACCGTTAGTTACTTTTATTTTTCACACTACTGTGTCCTTAGTTTCTACATAAAACAAGTTTTGATTTCGTTCAAATTATCATCTAAAATTTAACTTGCATAATGCCAAATGTGGTAACCATAAATGGATTTAATTCAAAAGTTATCTTTCTGTAAATGGTACGTCATTAATTTCTTATACGCAGTAAAAAGTAAGTCTAGTGAAATATTTCGTACGGAAATACACGTTTTGCAACTGCGTGAATCGAAACTAATTATTTTCAGAAAGACGTCTGTGTGTCTATCAGTGAACGTTCTAGAACCAAAACTATCGAAACTTCAATTATGAAACTTAAAACTTAAGACTTGTATATGGCCTAGATGTGCATCATTTACTTTTGAAAACAATTTCTTAACCGGAAGTAACAGTTTCATCCTGCTACTTCTTCAATATCTCGGAAACGGCATGAGTTAGAGAAAAAAAAAAATCTTATAAAAGAAGATAATAATATTTCCAGCATCTTTTGTGTAAAAGTCTTTTCGAAAATCGTATCATTTATTAAAAAATAAACTTTGAAAACGGTTACTTTATATTTACGTTTTCGTAGTTAGTAATAAATATGGATTTTGTTTTATACCAATCGTAAGTTGAATTAAAATAAATAAAATGCAGATAGTTAAAGGACAAGAAAGTCGAGTGAAGGCCACTTTTACTTTGTTATAAATACATGTGGTTGCTTAAATATTGGCGTACAAATTGTTCTTTTCCTTATTTATATTTAATGAATATTGTTTAAATAATAATCATTGTTTTGGGCTGTAACGAGGTAAATAAAATAATATGTCAAAAATATATAACTTTGGCAATATAATCAAATAAATAATAATGACAATGTCAGTTCAAAATAAGTATTAAGAGTAGATAAAATAAATCAATTTTTGAATTTTATTATTTTACCACGTTTCTACAGAGCCCAAAATTTGTAATTATTATTGGAAACATTATGAAAAGTTAATTGACGGTTAAGAAAAAATAGTTCGTGTGTCACAAAAATTGATATTAAAAAAAAAACAAGAATAATTGGCGTATTATAAATGAGTTTACATTTTTAATGCTTAGGCGATTTTTCTAAATTATAGAAGAATTACTATTATGAGTTAGTGACATAATGAACTAAATAACATCAACATTTGAGATATGAGCAATTATTTATATCCGTCAAAATAAGAAATGAGCTCATTTATCTCAATTAGAAGGCTGAATATCAACTAAAACTTTAATTGATAAAAAATAAAAATCATAATATTAACAGTCTTGTTCTTGAGTGTATGCCTCTCAGTAAAGTTAAAAATCTGAAGTGGCCTCAATCGAATTTCTTATACTTAATTTTCAATATATTTTGTAATATAGCTTTATTGTGTTTTAAATTCATTTATTTGTCCAATAAATACCATTTAGACCCGCTGGGATCTTGCTTCGAAAAAAAGACGATTTAATTGGGCACCGACAGGCGCAGTATATGTATGTAGAAAACATGTTGTTTGGTGTTTTTTCTTCCGATCTTTATGGAAAACACTACACCAAACTCGTGAGAATTGTTTGAAGATGAAGTAACTCATAAATCGTACTGCCATAAATTACTTAAAAACTTTTATAAAAAACTAATAATCATTAGATTGGAAATATATTTCTTATACATTCCAACTATTGTTCATATTAAATACCTTGATAACATGTCATGATTTGACCTTATAACTTCAAGGTTATAAGTTTTTTATAAATGTGTGTAACTTTTATTCATGTACACACCTAACTTAATATATGTATAAGCTATATGACCATGCGTATATATATGGTTGGCAGAAGAAATAAATAGTTTAGCTTTAAGAATGTGGTTTTCACTATTGTTCCTGTATTTACAAAGAAACATAAATTTACAAAGTCGTTATTGTCTGTACTAAATTAATTTAAAAATAAGAAACCCATAATACTTTAACGGAAACAGTTGAATTCGTCCGACGTTACCCGAATATGTACATTTTGTGTATGCGCATCGCGCATGCGCTATTATACCTGCCACAGTTGTCAATTTTACTTGAATGAAATAATACAATGTATAAATATCATTACACCGATGGTGGGAATAGAATGTAAATAATTAGAATGAATTCAATGTGATTATAATTGAAAAAGAAAACGTGTAAACTTAAATCGTAGACGGGATCCTCCTATAGGAAAAAATAAACAATCATAAAAGCAGAATTATATGATAAATGACTTTATTATTCGATTGACTCAATGAGTATCTTAATTAACGAACACAGACAGGTTATTTACAGTACAGTTTACCAAGATTATTAACAAAGCTTTGCTCTTTCGCATTCCAAACATTACTAGTAGTGGAAATATGACGATATTTCTGTGTAAACTCGAATCATTGCGTAAGAAAAACCTCTTGTTTAATTAACTGCACCATCGTCTTTTTGATGACATTACGCTCTTACGAATGAGCAAACCTCTGTCTACCCAACGTATATAAACTCCAGATAATGAAGTCCAACCTCCATTAGGAGTTTCATAACGTTGTTTAGCCAAGGAATTAGTTATAATCTTGGTTTATAAAGTACGAGTCTCTTCAGTGCCACTGATGAGCAGATTGGGCTTGAAGATTGCCATGACGGGCAAGGACCTTAGCGTATTCAGCTTGATGGGCTTGACGAACAGCAGCTACTTGGGCATCATATTGGGGCATACCATCGGCGCCAATGCGGGCCAATGGACCATTGTATCGCTGTTGTACGGGAGCAGCTTGTTGTTGATAGTTGTTCTGGCCTTGGTATTGTTGTGGACCTGGATTGTATTGTTGTTGTGGTTGGGCTTGTTGGTTGTGGCCCTGGAATGCGGCCAAATGAGTGCGTCTGGCAGCAATCACCTCTGGGGGTTCTTGTGGGACACCATTTGGTCCAATTACGGGCACATGGTATGGGCCATTGTAACGTTGGTTACCACCGTTGTTATAGTTGTTACCACCTCCATAGTGTTGAGCGGAAGCTACTGCTAAGAGGCATGTGACTGCGATCTAGTTGGAAGGAAAAGAAACGATTACTTCCTCAAGTTAACGCGACTACCTGAGTGTAAATTTAGATTCTGCATGCGATTTATTTACAACAGGTGCAAGGCCAGTTGCTAGGGCAATCTGCCTAATTTGATATGCGATTGATCTATCAACCAAGGACGGACTGGATATAAAATTTCAATGTGGAATTTAATTAGGCGGCCCAGATTAGCAGCGGTCTTTTTATTAATAATAACAATAATGTCATTTATATAGTGCATATAAAATGGTAGTTAAATCGAGTTTAATTTGCGCCGCAGGCGATTTGTTCTTTTGAGAAGCTGCTATAACCTCTGCAGAATGTATAAATATTGAAAATTCTGAATCAAGGTGTAGAAAATGCTATATCCTCTACTCTGTCTACCTCTGCTAGTAGTAATAATATCTTTTTACAGAAGATAACAGATATAAAGTTAGTTAAAAAATATGAAAAGTGAAAGTATTTTAATTGTTAGTTTATATATAAGAACGTCTCTATGCAATATGAAATTGCGTAGACCGTAGAGTATAATAAACCTCAACTAATATAGCAGAACCTTCAAAACTGCATTCTCAGAACTTTGCGTGGGCATTACATTACATGCAATTTTTTTTCAGTTACGCACGACTACCTCAAGTTAAATGAAAATATATACATATATTCGCCTACACATATCAAATATGTAACCTCAGAATAATATTTGATTGATTAATGACAATCAGCTATTTTGATGAAATCAAGTTAAGGTGTGATACTTGTGTGCAGAAAATATATTCTCAACGTATTTTGTATGCTTCAGAATAATATAGATTGTTATAGTCACGTCCGTTATGAAAAAATGTGTTTTAATACAATCGATTCTGTCCA
Source organism: Leistus spinibarbis (assembly GCA_933228885.1). Lineage (NCBI taxonomy): Eukaryota > Metazoa > Arthropoda > Insecta > Coleoptera > Carabidae > Leistus > Leistus spinibarbis. The sequence goes on from OW121793.1 coordinate 3,060,320, forward strand.
AATTATGAATTTCTAACTCGAATATTATATGGTCTTAAATAGAAGAATTCTACAAAGCGTTGTATGAAGAAATATATTTGAATAAATTCACGAAACTTTGCAATAACTTCTGCAGAATTATAAATATGGATAGTATAAATGTGAAATGAAATATTCGGAAATCTTGCTAAATATTTCATCAAGCAGAGCCTTAAACCTATATAGCTGCACTAGAACTAAGAATATACGCGAAAATTGATTTGGAATGCATCTATTTCCCTAACATAAAAAATGAATTAAGAATGAATTTTAAGGTTTTGCTAATAATGTTGCTTATTTTAGCGTTTAGTTCCGAGAATTTGCGTAAGTTCTGCAATGAAATTGAGTTGCAGTTTCGAATTTAATTATGTTGAAAATTTGACCAAAGTCATTCCACTGTCAGAAGTGTTCCGAATTGTTGGCACTACATGTTAATAAAACGTTTGGTTGCTGATAGCAAAGTGCACGTAACACTAATATAGTTAAAACTTTCGGGTGTAACCCGGTAGTAAACACTGATTAAACTTACAAGTACTTTCATGGTTGATCGACCTCCTTTGCTCACAGGACTGTCGCGAGAAATAAGATCGTTTACTTACTGATTGAAAATTAATGTACTGCTTGTTTATATACCCTGTTGTATGTGCGTTTGTTTGTATTTGTAATTATTTAAATATTAATATATATAGATATATTGACGGCATAGAAACTTATGGGTGGGTCGCGACAATTTCCCACCCTGAACAAGGCCTCGTTCAATTCACTTCACTCACATAACTGTGTTTTACGTTTATGTACAGTTTTTCTTACGATCTACTTCAAGGGCATGCGTTCCTTTATTAAATCAATCCAGAAGTAAAAGTGAAATGAAATCTATTTCAGTATAATTACTCGGTGACAAATTGATGTGTACTTATACAATATATATAGAGTATCTGACTTATCCTTACTGAGCAGGAAGTATTAATTTCCATATGTATAAGATTTGGGAAAATTATTCGAACATTGGACATGCGATCCCTATATTTCTCTTATTATAATTCGGACCTGCTAAGCTCATGTATCCTTGGTTATGGCTTTATTTACCAAAGTTACTCAAATATCATTACAAAAAATGTAATAAGACTTGAAATCTCACCTCTGGACTTCATTCGCTTCATTTCAAACAATATCTCTGGTGCACTCAGGAATTAATCTTGGAGGGAGCCGGCTTGAACAGATAAGAATATTTTTATTGCATATTCAATAAAATGAATTAGGTGATTATACAATTGTATTTAAGACAAATCATCAGGTTCATTAGTTCGAAGAAATACCGGTCTACTCTGGGTTATTTTTTATATTCATATAAACCAGTATTAGAAATATGCTAGTTTTACGCTTCAATCAAAGATATTCCAGCAAATAATGACTGTTTAATGAATAGAAAGGTCATAATGTATTTTTTTAATCTTTCGAGGCATATATCCTATTATACATATACTTTTTTAAATCCTCAATTTCGGAGATAAAAATGATAACCTCTAAAAGGTCTCTCCGAAACTGAAAATGCAAAAAATATCAGGCATTCCTTATACAAGACGCATTAATAAACAATTTATATGTTTAATTTATTTCCGAGCCTCGACAAATAAAATCCTTTTTTTCTTTTCATTTTACAATATTCTTGAATTCCTGCCTAATACATGAATTGAGAGAAGAATTTCGGCAATATATCTGGTTATTTTTCTTTTGGGGTGCAGTTTTAGCGCTATATATTTTTTTTTATTTGGTGAATAATAATTAAGCAAACTTACTTAACTTTCATCATTATTATTTAATAAGTTTTATAATCCTGCCATTACCTTGTTCCATAATCAATGTGTATTTGCACCTTGCGATCTTGATCCATACACTATCTTTGTTGGTAACGAAGTGAAATTTAAAATTCGAACTTGAACGCATTCTAAAAGACAGGAAAGAACCTGTCTTGTGAAATAACTCCATAAGTGAAACCTAGAACTTGACCTATGACAGAGTTTGTTTTTTGGAGAAAGGGCTACGCCTACATCATTTGGCGCATACATATGTCTTGGAAAGCATTTATATACGTGATGCAATATACTTAAGTAATAAAAATCACATTGTTCGAGTACCTATATTCAAATTACTTTCCTGTTGTTTTTTCTCTTCTCCATTTCAAACATTGCAATCATTTAAACTTCCATGCATTTTTTGAAGAAACCTTTAATACTTGTGCGAAATATGAATTTCTTTCATTATGAACATGATTATTTTTGCCATAAATGCTAGTGATATTGGAGAAAATATGCACCATATTTTGTTAAGTTTGAAGTTTCACAATTTTAGATTCGACTGTTTTGGTTCTAGAGCGTACACAGACAGACAGACACACAGACGTCATTCCGAAAATAGTCACACTCGATTCAGGGAAGGTCAAACGTGTGTATCCGTTGAAATCTCGAGTTCGAAAGTTTTCATGATTACTAGACTTACTTTTTACTGCGCATTATTAGGGGTAAAATATTTGGGAACAAATTTGCGGATTACTTCAAATCTGTATTAGTTATGAAACGTGACCTTGTTTGATTTTTTATGTTTGGCATAAATATTTAAAAAAGAGGGAGGAGTCAGTTGTCCTACAAAATTTAATAATTTGCCACGGTTGATTTGCAACACACACGTTGTCATATTAATATGCGTAGACTCGTTGTAAGAACTGTACTGTTTTCATGGACATGTTTCGTAGGTTAAAAGAATTGGTGATTTAATTAAACCCCACCAGGTGTGAAATTAACTCTTTGGCTGTACCATTTCGTAAAACTATTTATTTGGATATACCAATAACAATTGTTGGTTTTGCTTGTATATTCAAGGTTATATGTTAGTTTTCGTGTTGAAATCACAAATAAACATAACATTTATCATAAATACGCTCAATGAATCACTACATTTCTACATACTATTACCGGAATATTGTATCAAACGATTTTCAAAAGGCTGTTACAGAACAACGTGATACTTCGCTTTCGGTGCTGTGAGTAATTAGTTCCAAATTAATGATTTTGCAGTGGTGACGAGCAACTTTAATATTTCACTAAAATTTCACAGTGGATAATTTTAGATTTGTTCTTTTGTTGAAGGTGTAATAAGCTGAAAAAGGTTGAGAGCTATTGTAATAGGGTCAGCACCAAATTTGAAGGGGTGATTGCTTTGGCAAAAGTCAAAATTTCATTTCATTAAACAAAACGCATTTATAGTATTTTGAATATGAGTAGACATGTCTGCAGTCATGTATATAAATACGTTTTGCGCAACTAAAGGCTAGGTATCAGGTGTTCTAGTGACCATTAACAGCACTTGAACTTGCATAGATCTTAGATCGTAGCTTCAGGCGCCGAAAGTAAAAGTTTATACGTAGTAGATATGCAGGTATTACTTGATCAGACCCAATGAGTCTGATTTCATATCTTTTTCATCAATTATTACATTTGTCTTTTGACATTTACTTTTCCTATATTTAGATGCCTTTCCCCTATTGTTATCGATGTTCTTTTAGACTATTCTTAATGCACCTGTGGCCATCACGTGCCCGTATCATATTCAGAATACAGTCAATTCCTCACCGAACCTATAATTAAATTTTAATAATATATCTTTGTATCAAGATTTCTATCCTGAACACTGTAAATTTTACATAGTAACATACACAAAACATGAAATAAATGCATACATTGCAAGCAAACGTCTAATAATTATTCATTTTTTATTAATTTTTGACATTCGATTATCATAGAACATTTTTATAAATGTACAACATATACCCATGTCCTGAATAGATAGACAGATACATCTGGGTATTTATATTTATAAGTTTTATTTACAGTGGGATGTCAAATAATTAGGGATATTACAACATTATAAATAGTAACATGCTCTACATTTAAATTTTTGTGGCTGTCTGCATTTATGTGTTGGTATGTTTATGATATGGAAAATATATGGTAGTGACCACAAATTGTTGTATATGACAAAAATTAAATTTTTCCGTGGTCTGACAAATAATTTGATTATATGGAAATTTACTAAACGAAAACTTGCCCAAAAAGTCATCACACATAATACAAGACTCACTGAAAAGACATTAAAATATTGGGCACACTATTCGACGAAGACAAAGCAATGTATATTAGAACCCTATACCAAGATGTGGAAAAACAGTTATTTGGGGCTATTGTTTCAGTAACTAAATATTGAAATTTCAACTATTATGACTTTATTATCTAAATAATATAAGAAAATTTATAAAACGTATTTTATGTTTAAAGTGTTGCTTACTCACTGACAATGTATGTAGTAATAGAATTTTTGTCGGAAACAGTCGAGCTTGCTCGATGCTATTCGAATAGGTTTACTCGGCGTGTGTCCTTTGCGCATGCGTGTTAATAGTTTTATTCCTTTATGTATTGTTCTTAGCTTATTTTATTTATTAAAGTAGAATCCTGTAAATGACAAATTTGTTGATTTAAATTTTCCTATTGAATCCTACACACTGAGCTGATAAGTGGACATTTTTCTTTTGCATAAGTAAGTTGACTGTTCAACATAAAATGGAGTTTTTGTGATTCTCAGGAAAATTATAAGAATGCAATGACTAACAGACTCATTGTGATCATACCCGATAAAGTGAAAATCACATATTTTTTAATACTGACAGCATTTCCTGAGGGACAAAATCCAATTTCTTTTGGTTCAAATAAAAATAAAATTACGTACACTGTAATATGTGTAAATATATGTTGCTTAACCTTTCAGCACTGGCGCCTGGTCTCACAGACACTTGCGATAATTCAGTTCAGTTCAGTTTCAACATATGTTTGAGTTTTTTGTTTCAAAATATAGAAAAAATAGGGTCTCAACTTAACCTAGATTAATTAATTTCTTTTCTTTGAATAAATATGATACATAGCTACACAATCTGCTTAGATGCTAGTCTATTATGTAAAGTTAACGTAAATAATAGTATATGTTTAAAATTTTTTAATAATAATAACAACAAAAAGAAAAACATTTAAAACAAATATGTGTCTCATTGACAAATAGTTGCGTTATTGGGAGGGCACCAGTATACTGAAAGGTTAAAAACAAACTGATTGAAAATGCAGATGTACACACAAAATGTTCGAAAATACAATGAATCCATGTGGTTGTATGACCTATACGAAACAGTGGACACTTTTGGTATTTTAGGTAGTTAAGTGGGAATCCCAATGAAGAAGCCACAACGTATAGTCAGAGTTCAGTTGAACATAAACAGTGCTATCATCGCATCGTATATATCGCGTATCGCATCGTGTTGTGGTTCGTGTTCATTTTACTTGTTGTTTCATTTTCACCAAAATTGTTACAGTTTTCGCAAGTGTATGTTTATTTTTATTTGGTGTGGATAACATGATAATACCGCTCCAATGATGTGTCTATAAGGAAGTTGTTTTCAAAACAAAACTATTCACGAAATTTAGGAGAAGTATGCTGTTCATATTAAATAGTTTGATATTCAAATACTACTATTTTGATTATGTGTGTAGTCTAGCCAATAGCGTCATTTTGTGCGATAAGGGGTGGAAAGTAAATAAAGGGGGGGCTTGAGCCTCTTTCAGTTGAGCAAAGTTTGCTTCAATATTGTTGATGCAAACTTTCGCCAAAAACTATGCTCGCTTAAAGTTCAGTGCAGGCGGTGCCACTAGACATTAGAAATATATATTATTATTAATATCATAGCCGCCCGCAGGGCTTTCTTTAGATGGGGTCAACCTATTTATAACTAAAACTTTATGTTTGGGATTATGTTGGATGGGGAATTAAAAAGAAGTAGGCGTTTGATGTTATTTTAACTTTCCTATACGTAATGTATAAAAGAAAGTATTATGATCACAAAATAAAATCAACTGCGAATTTATAATGGAAATATCCATTTTGATGGTCTCTGAATTCGTGTTGATTATTTGTGTGTGTGGGTCTGTGTGACTGTATTCGCTGTTTAAGATTATAGTATAGTTAAACAGGAAAACACATCACCGAATAACACCCATAAAACCGCATGGGTCGGATTTTTCCAAAACTTTATGGGTACCACACAAAATATAGATATTTTATTTTCTTTTTAAATCCGAAATATGTATAATTATCCTTTTGTTTAATCATTTTTCATAACCGCAAATTAAATTAGGTATATACTTCTTGGTATAACATTTATTTAATTTCATTCCTTTTTCCAAAAACTCGCAAATTATCTAGATATTGTATTTAAAAAGAAATCTTTAATTCAATATGGTGGTATAACAACAAAAATATTTGCACACATAAATAGAACGAATTAATCTTTATGTAAAAACTTTTATCGACATCTGACTATAAACCTGTTTATATAGAATGACTATAATCACACTGAATCAATTAAAATAATTGCGAATGATAAGAAAAATGAACATAAATATATGCGTGTTGAAAATGATGAGAAAGATTATCAGAATTTTTATACATATAATTATTTGCGCTCCTTTGATTGAATCACGAACTGGGAAAACGAAATAACTCCAAGAAACCCAAGAAATTATATTTTTCTGCTATTTAGCCTAAAAGAAAAGCGTGGTGTTTTTTTATTATTTTCATTTTCACATTCTAATTCGAATGTATGTAATCACGAGAAATGTCTAAACGGAAGTAATGGTTTACTCTTACTGCTTTTTGCATATCTCGAAAACCACACGAGTTAGACAAAAATGAATCTTAAAAGGAAAAAATATTTAAATTTCTAGCAAATTTTGTTTGAAAAATGAATTCGAAATATGTACCATTTATTACGAAATTGCTATTAACAGTAGAAATGTTATATTTACGTAAATACATATTGATATTGTTTCACTGCAATCTTAGGATTAATTTAAATAGTTAGTTGAAGTATAATTACGCCGAGGAAAGACCACTCCAGCTTTTTTAATATATATATATATATATATATATATATATATATATATATATATATATATATATATATATATATATATATATATATATATATATATATATATATATATTTAAAGACTAATTAATTTTCATTATTCCAAATTAAATTTTTAAGCTTTACTTAACCTATATTATTTTTGACAGCAATGCTAATTCCTTTAAGGAGTGTTATTTATCTAAGACGGCCTTAAAATTTCAGAAACAGCAGATTGCAATCTTTTATTTGCAAAGAAATTAAAACTTAATGCAAAGTTAAGTTCCGTTTAAAATATGTTGGTGCAAACAGGCTTTACTAGAATAGACATTTAATGATTTTGGATTCATTTATTCATTTTCAATTTTCACATTAATTACATAACTAATTCAGACAGAGACTGTGTCAAAGATATAACTTTGAAAAAATCACGTAATTTTTTTAATGTTCAACGTTCAAATAACAATAACACATGAATAAATTAAATTACTATTATTATGTAATCAATAATAAAACTTCGCACATAGAAATAATCGCACAGTAGATCTACCGTCTGTCACCTGTAGAGTTTGACAAATACCAGTTTAGTGTAAACATAATTATATCAAAAATATTATAATAAAGCTGGAGTGAACTTTCCTCGATTTTCTTGTCTATTCTACTATCAGTTATTTTATTTTAAATTATGTAATATGTTATAAAATAAGCATTTTTTAATAAATGGTTCATTTTTCGAATAAACTTTTTATACAACTGTTGGTAAAAAATTTTATATATTCAACTTCTATAAGAAACATTTTTTTCTCATACCATTTCCGAAATATTGAAAAAGTGGCAAGAGTATACTATTACTTCTGGTTAAGATATTATATTCAAAAATTCGAGATGTTTAAGTTTGAAGTTTCATAATTATTGATTTGGATTTAGTGTTCACACACACACACATACAGGGATGGTCAAAATATGTATTACCGTTGATTATTCGATTTAGAAAATGTTCCTGATTACAATATTTATTTTTAGACTTCGTTGAAGAAAGTAAAAACGCACAAATATTTACATGTATTTCAAATAATAAATCAAAATAAATCCTGATTTACTCTCCATGCCAAAATTGAACAAAAATTAGTTTCAATAATATTTACTCGATTATTTTCCAATATTCTAGAATATGCTCGCTGTACTAACAATATTTTCAATATTATTATTGTTACCTGGTTGGATAAATGGGCTATCAGATTTCACATCTCCCTGTCCAGATGTATTCAAATATGATAATATAAACACGAGATATAGAAAATGGTATGGTACACTATATTTGTTTGCTGCCAGGAAACCGACAGCTGTGACTTCTATAAGGATTTTGTTGGACAATTCTGCATCTGACCTTAATTTATACAACCACGTATGTATTATTTCTTTGTTTGTTTACCTTTTTGAAATATAATATCTATTTGCATATGAAATTGCCTCTTGTTAAGTGCATTTTATTCAGGGGATAAGAAATTGCGACGAATATTTAGTATAATAACATTATCCTCAGGATGGCGACATAGAAAGCTAGTCGTGTGAAATTACAAAAGAGCTATTGTGTTCGGTTGCATATTTTTAAAATTCCCACTTTGATTTTACCCGATACTTACATGTATGTTAGTGGGACTAAAATTTGGTTGCATTTCCTGAGAATAAGACAAGTTTTAATACACTTATAGCTTATTCAGTGAGAATACAAAAGCAATAAAAATGATTAAAAAATGTAAATCTTTAAATTTAAAATAAAACATTGCCTTTATGGGTTGTGTTTTGAATTGTTTTATGTCTGCCATTCAAGTTTGAAGACATGCTTGGAATTTTTCTTTATAAAACAAAAGCAACAAACATGTTTCCTTCATTCAAGAAATCAGTGGTTATAAAATGTTTATATTATTTTAACAATCCTTGAATATAAGTAGGCAGTACGAGCTGAAGCCATTGGTGCCTATGCTATACATATGAAAATGTACACTTTAGAACAAAAAGTAGTTCAGATTATTAAACTGTATTGATTAAATCTAAATTATTATTGCGTGTAGAACATAAGATAATAATTATTAAAAATAATATTTATGTGTCTATTAATTTGTTTACTAACCAGATTAAAAAAAATATTTAAATATGTACAATTAAAATAAATTAACTTCGTCAGATTGGCGTCATCGCCGTAAGGATGAGTATTAAAAAAACATGTAAATTCTAATTTAAATATAAATAGTATATTTTTACGTATTGTAATTTAACAATTATAATTGGTTCAATTTAACCATCAAAATTTTTTGATTGTTTCTTAGCAACATGCGTCTTTTTAATATGGAAAACCCCTTAAAAAAAAATTTCTTCGTCAATTCCATATATAATTGCCTACAAAAAAATAAATAAAAATTGAACCTTGATTTTTGCGGTCAACTTCTGTTCATGCATACAACATATTTAAATATTTCATTTTACTTGTCTTATTATGCCTGATCTTATAAACGGGAAATAACTAAAATACTTGAGAGATGTTTTTATTTGTAAAAGTAAGTACATTTATTTACATAAAATAGAAGTATAATAAATCTACCAAGACAATTATTACCTCAAAATACTTATGGTTAACATTTAATCTCTATGTTTACACAAACAAATGACCAACTTTTTAAATATATTTTTATTGCTAAATCACCTGTTCATATTATAATGAGTACGATGCTTCCATTAAACATACTCGACTATACATGTCTTTCAGTGTAGATGGGACATTAGTGTAGTCTGTAGTCTATATTATTGATATGATTTCTTAACATAATAGTTACGTATAACACGTTCTATGTAGAGCTATTGCAGAAATGGCAGGGTCGCATCGAGAGTTTCGATAAGACGGAGTTCGTAGTTCGAGACCCGAATGTGGTGGTGAAGCCTGGCGTGAAAGTGCCACTCAGATTTTTTGTCATTTCTCCTGCAGTTGGACCAATACCCCGATTGATAGCCATCAGAGTTAATGAGGTGACGGTGTGTTCTGGAACATCATCGCTTGGATTGGATGGCGAATATGTCCTACGACCGCAGAAAGAACAAATTAGGTGAACACTTTTTATAAACACTGATTTTCTTTCTATCCCTTCATTCTCTCGATAGATAATCATTAAGAATATTGCTCATTGCATGATCTTCCTTCGAAACATCCAGGTTACTGAAATGTAAAATTATATTACAATACGTTATATTTTAATTATATAACGACTCATTTATCAATTAGTAACGTCAAAATACGCTTTCGTTTTTAGTTCAATTAGTAATTAATGAATTAAATTGAAATATTTGTCGCGTTTCCGACCACAGAACGATCGTTGACGATAGTACACGATGCAATCGTGACGTCGGGAACTTTGTTAACGCTCCCAACATGTACTGATGGAATAGACATTTTAATGCATTTCGTAGTGTTTTTAATAATAGCAGGACATGCTTTCTTTAGGGCACAAAGCGATAATTTCCCAAATGTTGATACGTATATGCTGTTGCAGAGGCAAAACAATTATTGTTTAAACGCTGTAGAAATAGTAATACATTTAGTCAAAGCCGATTTGTAAGTTTCAGTTAAACTCATATTTTAGAATCTGATAAATAAAAAGGTAATATCAACAACAAAGTATTTAGTTGATTTTTTTGATTGTGGATTTATACAGGAAGTCTTTTTTTTTTAAAGAAAGTAGTCAAATAAATAACAAACAACCTGCAGTGTATCATAGAATTCGTGTTAATAAAAAATAACATGATATTATTCATTTTCGTTGTAGGAAACTACGCCATATTTGAAAAAAGTAAGAATGGCATTCAAATATCCATAATTTTGTGTAATAAATTTTTGATTACTGTCCAGATACTGTGGGTTATTCCTCGTGTCAATGGCTTGAACTGCGTGAAAATCTACAATTTATTTAAATTAAAAGAATAAATCATAAATAACGCCAGGAATTGTTTCTTTTTCTACTTCATAGTACAACGCCAGTACCCGTACAAATATGGAACAGGTGGCCATTTGATGGAACCTCCAACAATCCATTTAATCCAAGTCATACGCAAGTTGAGTATATATATATACAAAAATTATTATTTTGCAAAAAGACCAACAAAAAATTAATCTAAACCCAAAATAGGTTGACCATGTTGTACCTATTAACTTTTTGTGGTAAATCTATTTAGAATACCAATAACAACAGCAAAAAATCTGATTATAGAATGTGGTACGACGGTGGCGAATGTCGTGCCACTGATTGTGAACGGTGAGTCGTCGGAACGTGGTCAGTGGCCATGGCACGGCGCCCTATACATCGGCGAGACGAAGGGTATTTCATATCGGTGTGGTATGACGTTGATAACAACCCAACACGTCTTGACCGCCGCGCATTGTATCACCGTCAGTCAGCACTCAACGAAAACCATCGAATTGGACTCGCTGCTGCTGTACTTCGGTAAAACCAAGCTGTCACGATGGCATTCGGCGGATATGCAAGAAGCACAGCCCGCTAAATTGACTATCCACCCCCACTACAACTGCAGTAACCTGCATAATGACATCGCTGTCATACGCTTGCTTGAACCGGTTCGCGTAACAAATTGGGTGAGATAACATTTACTTACGGTATTATTTTTAGTTGAATCAAATTTGTACCCGTCGAATAAAATATTTAGCCGCGTCGATTTCGTTGCAATTGAATACACAACTTTTTTTCATCCCGTCATACCACATAAAAATCTTGTTCAGATAGTATTTCGATAATATAGAAAAAAATTGAGGGACATCATTAATTCATTTCCCATAGACGACAATATATTCAACTTTGGGTACATGTCGTATTGCTCTTTGGTTGTTTACGTTTACATTTTAGCACATTTCAACATATGTAGTTGTTGTTGTTGGGAGACAATACACAAAATGAAGTTAGTTGTAATATCAATGTTCTGGGTCGTTCACATGCAATAACCATTTATGTTTGTTCGCATAACAACTAGTATAACGATGTTAGTTTTGAATTTGACAAGACGTAAAGATTCATATAAGCATGTTTATAATAACAACCTTTAAGCTTCGTTTACGTATAGCAGTTCCATGCCAAGTTACGCATAACCCAACTGCTATTTGGCTTGTACATGCTATTTTATGGCATGTACATTCTATTTTATGGCATAGTATAGCATGTACATGCCAAAAATAGCATTTACATGAGAAATAGCAGTTGGGTTAAGAGTTGGGTTATGCATAACTTGGCAGGGAACTGTCATGCGTAAACAGACCCTTAGTACATAACCACCTTTAATGGTTTTATTACTCTAAATAGGCCAAATAATATCTTGTAGGAAGTGTATAATTTTGAAAGGGGTATTACAGGTCCACGTAATATTGAATATCTTTATAATTACAAACATGGTAAGATATGAGAAGAAAATTTTACAATATCTATTATTTTATACGCAATATTAGTTCACTTAAAATTCTAAAACTCTTTTTAAAATGAATTTTCTAATATTGCCATTTAACAAAATAACAGCATATCATGTAAGGTTACCAACCAATTATTCTGTATGCAGGGCCATTTTAAGATTTTTTGAGCCCTTGCGTTAATCATATATGAAGCCATTTTTGGTAGTTTATATTTACTTAATCGCCCACAATAATAATTAAAAGAACGATTTGGGGCCCCTACGTTAGCGCTAAAGTAAAATTAGCTTATAGGTTAAGACGGCCCCGACTGTATGTCTTTCAGATAATCATTATACAATATTAAATATTTATATTTAGAAAACGTCGTGACTTATTGATACATATACGCATTAATAGTCACAAAACAACTAAATATTCATAGAAAAAACCCAGAAATTGTCCACATCCGTATTATTATAGATAGCATTTTATTAAATTGGAGGAAGACACTAATAATTGAATATTAATTCAAATTATCAGGTTTCCATTAATAAACTCAGGGCGTCAATGTGGCTAGATCCGGCCCTGAGAGTCTCATTCGTTTAAAACAATTTAAAAGTAAACGGATTTCGGTAAAAATAAAGAAACTGTTAAATTGCATATATAGTTTGAAAATCAGTTTTTATAAATCACGTTGGGTTATATCAGCCATACATTTGTTTAAAACTGTCTGAGCGGTTATTTTGGAGATCGTCCAATTTTCCTTCCGCAGTCATTTGTTTTTCCTCGTCATTTCAACTTCCCGTTATTGGTGCTTCATTCTTATGTTATCCCCCATTACAAAGGCAATATTATCCCAGGAAAAAAAAAAACATATTTGATAATTTTACACCTTTAGGTGAGACCGATTTGTCTAGGCAAATCCAATGAGCTCATACCCATCCTAGATATGGTCAATAAAAGGGGTACAATTGTTGGCTGGGGTTTCACGAAACGCGGCGATATATCAGACAAGTTGCAACATGCTGAAATACCAGTGATCGAACCGCTAACATGCTTATATTCGGATCCGGTATTCTATTCGCAGTATAGTTCGCCAAAATCCTTTTGTGCAGGAATACCTGGCAGTAAGTATATTTGATAAATATATAATATTCAAAATAGAACAATGTTTAAAACGTTGTTTTCGATGAACATTTCACCCATTGTGTGGCTACAATGTTGGTTACACGACCTTCATGTTATATCCATCCGTTTCGCTACTGTTAGCCTAGGAAACATAAAGTTCATATTCATAGGCGTGCACTAGATGAATTGCCCTAAAAAACAAACAGTAGGATAATTTATATTTTTTGAACTATTAATGACCGGATTTTCAGTCATGGTGTTTCCTTTCGCTGCCATGGTTACGATTTTTATGCATTAATATTATTCTAAAGCCACTAATGCAGAATTTTAAACTTTTGCCGAAACTGGAGTTTAAGCTATGTCTAAAAAAACTAGGCATAAGAGAAATATGATATCTTCTTTTAAAGAAAGGGTTCAAAAGAGATATTTAAAATTGTTTTTTCAAAAATCATATAGGGTAATTATATAAAAAAAGAAACTGAAGTGGCCTTTACTCTATCTGTTTTATAATAATGCATTATTTTGTTTTTAATTCACCCTACAATTGCTATGAAACAAAATCAATATGAATTGTAACTAGGAAAATGTAAATATAAAATAATGATTTTCAAAGGCGGTTTATCAGTAAATGGTACGTTTTCGGAAAATACGTTTTGGACAAAACTTACTAGAAACTATAATTTCTTCAACTTTTACATAAATTATTTTTCTCTAATTCATGCCGTTTCCGAGATATTGAAATAGTAACAAGACAGTACTTCCAGTAAGATATTGTTTTCAAAAATAAGAGGTGCACATCTAAACTAAATACAAGTTTTTAATTTCATAATTTTGCCTTCAATCATTTTGGCTCTAGAGTCTAGAGCGTTCACAGACAGACACACACGCACACACAGATACAGACATCATTCGCAAAATTGATTCGATTCAGGGATGGTCAAAACGTGTATTTTCGTTAATATCTCGAGCTCGAAATTTTTCAGGATTACAATATCTGCTTCCTTTTAGACTTCGCCAAAGAAAGTAAAAAATAAAATATTAGATAATTTTGCGAATTATTCACTATGCAGTTATAAATCTCTCAACGCACCATATTCTCCGTTTGGTACAAGTACAACAGTGAAAATTTAAATTTAAAAATGAGTATTTCTCGAAAAAAGTGTATTTTAATTATGCTTTTAGTAAATGTTAGATTTGCAATTTTATTTCGAGTGGCCTGCACTCGACTTTCTTTTACGCAGTTTTCACCAGATATATGTATATATATATATATATATATATATATATATATATATATATATATATATATATATATATATATATATATATATATATATATATTCTTAGATATCGTAGAAATTGTTTATAAGGTTACAAGAAAGTGAAAATTATAAACTCTGCAGCACAATAAGAACAAAATGAATATTATTACAAATAATCTAACTGGATTGATTTAAAAATAAAAGTTGCTTTACATATACACAGATTCTATGTGTGTATATAACTTGTTTCAAATTCTAGTGCAACTTAATTATACATATTATATGTAGTAGAACAATATGTAAATTATAGTGATCAACCTTGAAACAATAAATTATTTTTCCATCTAATTTTTTCTCTACAAGTCACGTGGCTGCTAAATGCACAAATTTCACAGCGTGAAATACTTATGATTATGCAGAAATTACAATTTTATAGGACTTGACATGTGTGATTAATGGTTTCACGGATATTTGCCGACTAATTATACTATGATATTTAATGGATATCTAAGTGAAAATTGATCTTTTTTGCTCGACTTATTTTTAGAGATTCACCTCCGAATTTGGGGCCGAAATTCACACTAATGCCCAATCTTATGCACGTCGAAAAAACTAAATTACTTGGGAGATATTGTTTATTTGATAGTAAATTTATTTTCTTGTCTGATTTTCATACTATAAAACCGGAAATTAATACTTCGTAATTCTTAGGAGTGAATTAATCTTTAAATTTGTTTTGGAACATTATTCTTGCTGTTAATTCTATTTCTATGTTCAACTTATTTATAAACAGGTAAACGTAAATGTAAAATAGTTAATTTACAGTAAATGGTACATTTCTCAAAACACCTTATGTTGCTAGAAATATGAATATCTATTATAAACTTGTATCATTTTCGAGATATAGAAAAAGTAGCAAGGGTAAACCATTACTTCCGGTTCAGACACTGTTTTAAAAAAGTATGTCGTTTTCTTACGAGATATTGTTTTTAAAAAAGGAGGTTTACTTCCCGGAAATATATAAGACTGAAGTTTAAAGATTCATAGCTTTGTTTTCAACAAGCTTGGCTATAGACTGCACCCAGACACACACACACACACACATGCACACACGATCACACACACACACAGACACACACAGAGAGATGGTGGAAATAGTCAGATTCGAGTTAGAAACGGTTAAAACGTGTATTTACGTAAAAATCACGAGTTGGAAAATTTTCATGAATACAATACAATTATACATTCGTATAAGAAAGTACCATCTGCAAAATATAAAATCCACTTATTGTAATATTGTCTAGTTGGTAATTATTTTAGAAAACATTATTTTGTGTTTTATCTTTAGCAAATTTAGTTGCATAGTAACTATGCAACATTTACTTTTATGCTTATAAGGTCGGCCATTAATATTACGGATTTATGAATGTCGTTGTTATGTTCCCATGTTTTTTTAGCGACATCTGCCTGTAACGGTGATTCCGGAGGTGGTTTAGTGTTTCGAAGTGAAGACACGAATGTATGGCATATACGTGGAGTTGTCTCGTTATCTTCCGTCGATTCAAGAACGGGAATGTGCGATGTTAGCCATTATGCCGTTTTCACGGATGTAGCACTTTTCCTTGACTGGATTAACGAACAAATTGGACGTTGACAAATTAAAGTATTATAATTATGAATAGTATCATTAAAAACTTACATTTTAAATTCATTTTACTGTTATATGTATTTTAATAGCAAGAATAAATTATATATTACGATATTCAGCTAAAATTAATTACTGTTCTCATTTTTATGTAGGTCACTGAATAATATATAAGTACAAAAATACTATAGTATTCAGTCGTCGGTGGACATTTTCATTATACAATGTTTGTACAGTAATTCGTATTCGGTCTTCCAGGTTCGGAAAATGTTTACAACTCTAATTCTTGAATGTATGTCGCCTGATCGGTCGTAATACTTGGAGTTTGTGCATTGCATTCTGAAGGTAAAGGCCGATTTTAACCATATTTGGTTTATAACATATACCTCCATATTCCTCAATTTGTTTCAGTTGTATTTTAAATCAGATAGTTCTTATATTCTCTTCCTTCTTTTTAATTTACTTTAAATACATTAAAGAATAATTAATTGTTACATATGTATAAATTACAAATTTTATTCGCACAAATTCCAGAATCATGTATAGCGGTAATTAGATATCTCTTCAAAAATTTGTGGTATTAAAAAGGGTTTTCCCTGAAAATTCAAAATCCTATATTTTGTTTAAAATTCACCCTACGATAGTTATAAAACAAAGTCAATATGTATTGTAATTTAATATATATAATTATCATTTTCAAAAGCGATTCTTTAGTAAATGAAACGTTTCTCGAATAAAGTTTTTCAACAAAAGTTGCTAGAAATTTTAATATCTTCAACTTTTATGTGAATAATTTTTCACGTAACTCATGCTGTTTCCGAGATATTTGAAAAGTAGCATGAATGTAATTTTTACTTCTGGTTAAGTTATTTTTTTCTCAAAAATAGGATTTGAACACCGGGGCTTCTACAGGCCCTAATGCGTTCACTCACATACAGAAGAAAATAGTTAGATTCGTTTTAGGGATGGTCAATACAATACTTCCTCTTAGACTTTGTCCAAGAAAGTTTTAATTTTTTATTGATTGAATTAATTTCTAAGATTCGCTTTTAAAAAAATATATTTTCGACCTAGTTTGTAAGGGAATGCGATCTAAAATGACATAGTCCATTAAAATGACATACGAGTGTGTTTACAAGTTAAAATTTAGTGGTTAGTTCACCCCCTAAAAGTTTTTATATATGGATTCAAGTCATATATAAAAACTTTTATCCATTGTATATATATAACATTAAGAATATTTTTAGCAGATAACCTTGACTTTGAAAACAAAACGCTAACATATATTTATATAAACAGAATACTTATTTTATTTTTACTTTAGTAAAATCGACTAATTTGTTTTAGTAAGATATTGAAAGATGAATGTATCTATTTAAATGGGGCCAGCAAAAGCTTATATATATTCAATGTAATAACTTAGAAATGTGTACGTAATTGTAATAGTTGAACGTGGCATGGAATAGAAACAAAACTTTTCATAATAAATAATGACCACGACCAAGTAAACTAACTAACCAGTTAACTAAGAGTTTATGAAGATAGAAGACATGTTGCGAATGGAATCACGTTCCTCCTGCAGTAAACAATTTATGAGTAAGTCTTACTTGTGGATTATTATGAATAATGGTCACCAGGCGACGGGCAACTTGTACAGCACAGCGCACGCCCAAGGTACAACTCCCCCGGTAATCATTTGGGCACAGATATAATAGTACTTTCTTAAAAGTCTTTCCCTTCGTGCTAGCAAAATTATGAACATTACGTCCAAGTTTTTTCCCATCGCCCATATAGGTTTGTATCTTAAAAGAAAAATACGTATATTTTACGAGAATTATAAATTAGACCTAAAGAAAATCATGTCATATATCTTTATTGTTTTCATATTGCTACGCGATCGTGTTCCTTATTTTCTTTTTATCAAAAAATGGCCAGAGGATAATTATTTTTTCATTATAAAATTAAATATTGGTTTATATATCTACTTTATATTTCATATTATATTCAACATGTAGAATTTATCTTAAATTAGAATAGCACTATGCTATAGAAAATATTTTCCTTCATTCCATATATATCTGTTTGTAGGTATTCATATATTCGGTATTCACTATTCAGTATTCAATATAAAGCTACTTATTCAATATGCTGCATAAGGTATGTGTATTACCCAGGTTATTAAATCTTGACCGTATTCATATCTATTCAAACTATATATAAGAAAAAATCCATTGATAAAAATTCATAAAATATGCATAATCTTCTGAATATACATGACTTTATATAGTGTAGTGCGAATATAATCTTCTGGTGGACATCTGCAGAAACATCTTTGCAAAATCCTGCTGATGGTTGATCATTATTTTGGTTTTGGTGCAGCGTTTTACAAAATCAATAAAATAAAATAGTAGTAAACCTGTGTATCCACTTATGCAGGGATGAACTTAAATCTATTTCCTGAAGCATGCCAGGACTTATACACAAATAGCATACTCCTTTAACACAGGAACATGAGTGATGATATCTATTTTATTATTTTTATATTTATGTTCAAATAGTCTATCCACCCCTCGATACATAATCTACCATGATTTATTGGACAGTCCGCCCCTGTGCGTATCCACACGAAATTTTGTTGTTCATTACGTTATATTTATAAAAAGAACAAAATAAAATTGTATGTTGGCAGAAATGTTCAGTCTGATTTTGTAAAAGGTAAGTGACTTTAGCTACCAATTTCAGCGGTTAATTGCTGCATGGTCAGTGGGTTTGATTAGTATGCATACGGCAGACTGACCTTTTTACCAAATCAAGTTGTGATTGTATACTGAAAAATGAAAATATCATGCATTTTTGCTGGTTTGTCCATTTTCTTGTTAGTCTTTTTTTTTGTAAACGCTTCTCGTTGTTTATATTTATTTTATTTGTATTACTGGAAAATTTACGCTATTGTATTTCGTGATCATAATAATCACTTTATATTTTGCTTTCTTATACTTAATAAATAAAAGGAAGTATAGTGATCACAAAAATAAATCCACCTCGAAATTTTAATGGAAATATCCATTTGACTATTTTCTGTGAACGCCCTACAGCCCCAGGTTTACTGAGTTCGATTTGACTATTTTCTTAATCTCGGCCTGTGTATGAGTGTGCATTAAATAGAAATTACAAAACGCGGAACAGCGAATATTCGTTTTTGAGCCTAAAGGATTGTTTACAGCTAAATAATTAGTAATTAAGCTTAGAAATTATAAGTAATAATTCCAGTTTGTTGTATGGTTAACGTTCACAGCAACAAAATTTATCATAAATTGAGTTAGTTTTGTTGCTTGGAATGTTAACATTGCTTGTCATAATACAAACTAGATTATTATTTGTAATTTTCTAAGTTTAACTACTAATTGAATCGCTATGAGTCAAATCTCGACTCACGAACTTGATTCGTTTTTGAAGGTCGTCCGTAAACTGAAATGTTCGTGAACCGAAACTATTTTTCCTCAAAGGAATTCATGCAAAATGGATTAATTCGTTCCTAGACCCCAAATGATTGCTTATTTAAAATTTTATAACAATAATTTCTGCACAAGTTCGTAAACCGGGGGGTAAACTGTATTTGCGAAAAGCTGATTAGATTTTTATTATATAATTGCACAGTTAGCCCCTTATTCTTGTCGTTTTTTCAATATCCATAAAATGGCTGCATTTACAAACAAGATTTAGTACACGTAAAACGCACCAATGCGTAGAGCTCGCAGTAAGATATGCGATGAGAGCAGTGGTTTTTAATTATTATGGCCTTTTGGTTAACAATTTGAAGAAACAAAAGTTGTGAGAAATATTAATATCTTTCATAATGAAAATAACTATTTTTGCAGTAAGTGCAGCCGTTCTAGTGATATTGGAGATAGAACAAAAAATGCATGGAGTAAACATGCACTGCCGGTTTGAGTATTCTTTTTAAAAATAGGAGGTGCACAACTAGACCATATACAAGTCTTATGTTTGAAGTCACATAATTTTACGTTCGACAGTTTCAGTTCTAGAGCGTTCACATACACCCACACGCACACACCCACACACAAACACACACCCACACACAAACACACACACACACAGACGTCACTCCGAAAATAGTCATATTCGATTCAGGGAAGCTCAAAACGTGTATATCCGTTGAAATCTCGAGTTCGATTTTTTTGTTGATCCCTATACTTACTTATTACTTTGTAAAAAGAAAATAAAAATGTACCATTTGCCAGAAAATTGTATTTGAAATATATATACTTATCCATAGCAACCACAATCATAGTTGTTTGAAAAAAAAACAAACATATTTTCATATTAATTTCTATAACTACTAAATAAATCATGTTTTAATTTATTAGTCGTGTGCTAGCCACACTAAAAAAAATCTCAAGTAATAAGTAGGGCCTTTTATTGTGTCCTTTAGCCTTTAGCTCCAAAAGTGTAAGATGTATTGGATTTGATAGGCGGTAGGAAACTTATTATGTATACCGAATTTGATCAAGATCGGTGCGGTAGAGCAGATATGATCCAATCTTTTATGGAGAGACCAAGCGCGTAAGTGACTGCATTTATGTATATGAGTTGCATAAATGTTTTAAATTAAGAAGATCTAAAAGAAAATCCTGTGCAAAATTATTTGATTCGGTAATTGCTACAGACACATAACTGAATACTATGTACCTATCCTAAAAATTACGTTTAATGTGCTATTATTAATCGTCTGTTACAATCCATATAAAGTTCTATTTGTTTCCTAAATAAATTATAAATGTTTGTTTGAGTTGGTTTTGCGCTTGCGTCCATAATGTTATATAAGGGTGGTTGCGAACGCGGTGGTGCTAGTCTGAACCACGGCATCGGTATCGCACAGTCGCTTTGCCGAATTTCAATCGTTACACGTGACTTCTTGTTTACGATCACATGCCATCATGACAGATCTATCAAGACATTTGCAGTATATTAAAATTCACGAAGATTCTCGGGCAGTAGTGTAATTTATGACGTCCGCACGAATGCATTATGAAAATGTAATATTCTATTTGTGCTAA
This sequence comes from Leistus spinibarbis, assembly GCA_933228885.1. Lineage (NCBI taxonomy): Eukaryota > Metazoa > Arthropoda > Insecta > Coleoptera > Carabidae > Leistus > Leistus spinibarbis. The sequence continues at coordinate 3,081,891 of OW121793.1, forward strand.
TGATAGTTAAGTGGGTCCGAACAAAAATGGGATTTAAAAGTAATGATGTTATAGTTACATTATCTCTACTGTGTAAGTGAAGTACTGTTTTTCATTTCAATTAAGGGTTAAATTGAATTTAATGTTTTATACAAAGTTGGGACCGCTATAATTACACTATGCGCTAACCGTAATCAATTTTGTATTGTTTTCTATACAATTTTTAAAGTTGAGACCGATATTACCACAGAAATTACAGATGTAATATTATTAATCTTAAGCTTATGAATTCGGTATGAACTTATTCTATTATGCATATTTTATAATGGCCATCAAAGTACTGATTTTTATGTCTTTTCTTTTTTGTACGTAATGTATATAAAAGAAAGAGTTGGGATCACAAAAAATCGACCTCGATTTTTTTTAGAAATATCCATTTTGAGGGTCCCTGAATCCATATTGGATATATTTTTAATGATGTCTGTATCTGTGTATCTGTGTGTCTGTATGTCCCTATATGTGTATATGTGTGCCTACACGGTTGAAAATACAAAATATTATGTTTAGAAATTAAGAAATCTCGAAAAAGAAAATATTCTATTTTTCAAATGCATTTTTCAGTCGGATGTGCTTGTTTACTCATGTATTTTCTTTACTGGAAGTAAGGGTTTGCCGTTGCACCTATTTCAACTATCTCTATAACGACTCGAGATAGAGAAATACTGAATTTTATAAAAGTTAAAGATATTAATATGTTTAGAGACTTGGTTTGAATTTTTTTTTCTAAAAATGTACCGTTTATTAAAAAATTGCCTGCTGCATATTTAGTAACTATGTGAACCAATTTCAAACTTCAGTAAACGAAGGGTCATTTTTACGAATTGATTAATAATTTGTATAAGAATTACTTTTACTCTAACAGTGCCGTTTCCGAGAGTAAGAATGTAGTAATAATAAATCATTACTTCCGTTTTGAATTTTGTTTTCAAAAATAGATGATTTTCTTCTAGACTACATATAAACTTTAAATTTAAAGTTTTGATAACTTCAACTCCAACTGTTTTTGAAGCACATACACGTCAAAATGAAAATAGAATAAAATCAAGGAAGTTTAAAACTTGTATTTCTCTTAAAATTTCAAGATCAAATATTTTCTTTTGTTCTACTTCCAAGAAAGTAAACACTATTTTATTTTAGTAACTCTATGTGGTTTTTCTTTTCCTTTTTGTACGCTTCGCGAACTAAACGTATTTGACATAACATTTATGTAACCACAATTTGGTGGGATAATTATAGCGTGACGGAATTTTATATTTGGTTTGTTTACGCTTAAAGAATAAATATCTTTTTGTACATAGTTACATATATTAAAATAAAACTGGAGTGGCATCGACTCGAATTCCTTATACTTCCACTTTCAATTTAATATAGTATAATATTACCTTATTTGGCTAAAATTTACGCTAAGATTGCCGTAAAACAATAGCAACAAGCGTAAATGTAACAAATCAATTTTTAAATGCGATTGGACAGTAAATAGTATATTTTTGAAAAAAAAAAAATTAAAATTAAAGTTGTTAAGCATAATTTTTTCCTGTAATTTATGTCGTTGTCGAGAAATTGAAAAGATAGCAGAAATGAAGTCTTGAGCTCTAGGGCTCTAGAGCATTCACATACACAGTTTCAAAAATACTGAGATTCGATTTACGGATGGCAAAAACGTGTATTTTTGTAAAAATCGCGAGTTAGAATTTTCTTATAATTGCAATACTTCCGTATATGAAAGTAAAATTTCTAGTTCTATTGAAAAATGATTGCGGAGAAAATAAATATTTGTTCATTAGTTTTTAATTGTGTTATTCAAAGAATGTTTAAGTTAAAAAAGTATACATGATGCCAGAGTTTCGAATTTAATTTATTTACTTTCTGTTTCAAACTTAATATAAGAAAAAGTACTTCAAAATTTACGAATTCCGTGCAAAAATGTTATATTTGGAAATATACAACTGATTAATTTATCGAAATAAAAAGTTCAATTGCGGTCACGGTAAATATCGTGGTGTGTGTCACCTTTGTGGTCCAAAGAGTGCAACTAAACTGTTTCTATTAATATCGGGATTTAAAATGTTCACTATTTTATGGTGCGCCAACGATATATAATCGTTATATATTATAGTACATTTCTCACACATTTTCATATAAATTATATGGAATTACATTTAATATGTCACATTACAAAAACTTTCATCCAATAAGTTAATGTATTTAAATTGATTATCCATTTGTCATTATATAAAACGACTTCCACCAAACATTAAACACAGGAAACATATACAATTTTAAACTTGAAATTTGTCATTGACGGCTTTGGTCGGATATGTGTATTGTATTTTAATTTCGTTATAAAAACTCAGAAATATTAATTTAGAAGCCGGTTCAATATGATAGTAAAAAGTAATTGTGCTTCAAGGACAATTAATGCTCCAATTTAAAGCAGTGTGTCGTGTATTAGTTGTGTGTGTTAATTATTATAATTTCTTTTAATTATATACGATGTCATGACTTTTAACATTTAATACCAATTGAAACTTGGCGCCTACCACATACGCTGCGGGAGTTATTCGCGATTTAGTCTATAAAGATAATCGAATGATTATCTATAAAGGTATATATATATATATATATATATATATATATATATATATATATATATATATATATATATATATATATATATAGGGTAGCTATATTTTTAAAAGAAAGAATTGAGATCACAACAAAAATTGACCTCGTAATATAAATGAAAAATTTTAAATTTCATAGTTATTATATTTAATAATTTATTATGGCCTTTGTTTTTACTACATAAAGAAATAATATATCTTAGATTATATTGTAGAATATTTGAGAATTTTAGTTTTTTCTAAGGCAGTATTAAGGGGGGCTTTAAATTTGGGAGTCTTCAAACTCCGGAAGTATACGGGCGATGGGTTTTAAACAATGAATGCATTCAAATGTTAAAACATATGTATAGTTAATTTGGTTCAAATTGCTACGGTACCTTCAAGGAATAATCTAAAAATATCTTTAATAGATAATTTACGGTTTTGTGTGCATTACATTGTCGACCTAAAAAATTTGGAAATGCCATTAGCCATGCAATTGTGTCTCATTATGAATATATGCTAATAATGGCCACTATGGGTATGTAAGCTTGATTTCAGTATGGCAAATGGCACTCAAAGTGTTAATATTTAACTAGTATTATTGCAATACAGCACCAAATGTCCCATGGTAATGCTTAACGAGAAATTGTTAATATTAATCTTTTAATTATATAGAAATATTGACTAACCTTGGCTAGTCATGTTATAATATCAATTTATAATTTTATAACTCCTACGTGAGTCTACAAAACTATAAAATTCTGTCAAACAAGTATTCGGGAATAATTTAGCTTATACATTAACGTTTTTTGAGATATTTAAACTCATTTAACCTGTTTAACTGTCACACAAATTCAACGTGTTTATTAGGTCATTGGGTTAGAAACAAAATTGATCGGAATAAATTAACTGCAATAATTTTATTCTCAACACAGGTTTAGTGAATATCCAATATAACCTATATATAGTTCGAGAGTATATACAGGATTTCAAGCTCGATATATATTTTAAATTGCACCAGTATTACTTCCACATAAGATAGTTTGAATTCCAATATTGTGATCTTGTGCTGGAAGCAATTTTAGAAGGATATCCTTGAATCTGTGCATGTGATCAACACATGACATGACAAATCAATGATTTGACATTAATTAGTGAATACTGAAATTCGTCAAATCAAATTTTTATTGCGCGATTTTTACTATCTTACACGCAATGTATATAAAAGATAGTATTGTGATCACAAAAGAATGACCTCGACATTTGAATGGAAATATTCGTTTTGATGCTCCCTGAATCCATTATAGGTAAGCAGCCAGTTAACCGTCGTTTAATTATAAAACTGGAGTGCCCTTGATTCAACCTTCTTATATTTCCACAATCTGTTTAATATAATTTAGTTTTATTTTCTTTTAAATTCATGCTAAGATTACTATGAACCATTAACATTGGCTAAGTTCAAAAGCGATGTTGCAGTAAATGGAACATTTTCAAATACAGAAACAAGATTCGGTATGTACAATGCACCGATGCATCCAGCTCGACTTATAGGTAAGTTATACGATGCGAGCAGCAAGAAAGGAAATATTATTAAAAGATATAATTTTGAATTTTTTTTATTATTATTATAACAAACTTTTTATAACTATAACATATTTTTCAAATTGTGAACCCATAGGCCATAATAATTAAAGATAATTATTTTTCAATTTTAATGCCAAATGTATCTTATCTATAAGGCGAGCCGGACGCATCGGTGCGTTTTACGTACCGAATCTTGTTGTAAAGGAAATTTTTTGATCCGAGAATGCTACAGACACATGACCGATTGCTTTAGCTTCCTCGGTAATTCGTACGGCGAGCTAGAAAAATCAAACAAAACTTACTAGAAATTTTAATATCTATTCTCCAATTTATGTAGTTTTTGAGAAATATACGAAAGAAAGTAAATATAAGTATACCTATACATCAAGTATATTTATGCATTTCTTTAATGGCTCACCTATTACTTTAAAAAAAATATTTATGTATGTTTTTTAGTGATATTTATTACCTCTTTAATACATGCGCCATAATTGATGTGCAAATTTTATTTCCGACTTTCTAATTTAAAATAAAAAAATGTGGAGTACCCTGTACTCGACTTTCCTATACGTAGTTTTCACTATAAATATATTTCCCAAATAAACTATCAAACCAATAAATACTCCTCAGTAATATTTATTATTTTATCATGTTATTAAATATAGATTGTTTCTTTAATATTCACCTTATCAATATATACATATATGATATTTAATTTGTACTGTTTTTCATTATTTATTGTCTATAACCAATACGCTCGAAATACGTTCTCTGTCGATCTATTGTTGTCAAATGACAAATATCAAGTCTATTTTGTTTCTCTGTCAAAATGTTGTCAGGCATAGTTCATACGATTTACTAAATATGCCCGCAGCAATTTTCTTGTAACTGATACATTTTTTGAAGAAACTGTTCAAACAAAAATTGTGTGAATTTTAAATATCTTTAATTACTTACATAACTGTTTTTGCCAAGAGATAGGACAAAATATGCATAGAGTAAACTTGCACTTCCAGTTTGAATATTCATTTAAAATATTAGAGGTGCACATCTAGACCATATACATGTCTTAAGTTTGAAATTTCACAATTTTACGATCCGCAGTTTTGGTTCTAGAGTGTATACAGAAAATAGTTACATTCGATTCAGGGAAGGTCAAAACGTGTATATCCGTTGAAATCTCATGGTTGAACATTTTCACGATTGCAAGATTTACTTATTACTTCGTGTAAGAAAGTAAAATTAATGAAACATTGAAATTGTCATTAGTTAATAGCGTTATATTCAGCAGACATGTAATTTAACTAGAACTACAATTAGTTATCTAGCCATTTAATCGTTTTTAAATGAGTGATTAATTAAATTTTTGTATCTATATATGTGAGTATTCGTGTTGAATGTCAAAGTTTCTGTAGGTAATAACTTTAGGCTTTAAGAAACTATTTATTATACATGTCCGAAATGTGTGAACATATATTTATTATAGCGATGTCGTGTATTTATAATTTATTCAAAATAAACGTTTTTGGGTCAAGTGGTGTACACGAGCAAGCAACCTGTATATCATATATGTAAAGCATTTGTATACATTCATATATGTTAGAATTAATTCATCAAATAAAAGTTCATGTATGAAAGGTTTGGATGAGGCGCGTGACATTTTTAATTGTCTCTTAGAGTTTTAGGCTTTCATGGGCTTTTTGAAGCCTGAACATATATAATATTATGCTGTGTGTTTTGTAAAACCAAGTATGTATTCCAAGCATGTTCTTCCTTACAATATCTTTTTAAGTACAAATGTATATAGAAAATACAATTTTATTTGCAAATAATATTTTCGAGACGAATTACATATTATACATTTATATAATTGGTCTTCCGTTTTTTAGGTGGACTTATTTTATACAATTTATGTTTTTATTTGTTCTGTTATTTAAATAATATACTTTCAATGTAAAAACAATTTTTTACTTTCTTGTCTAAAACGATGAAATTTACGTTTTGACCAACTCTGAATTGAATCTAATTATTTTCTGTGTGCGCCCCCCTCCCCCCATTTTAAAAAACAATATCTTAACCGGAAGTAATAGTTTACTTCTGCAACTTTTTGCATACCTCAATAACAACACTTGTTAGAGAAATTAGCATAAGTACAGGCTAAATAGATGCAAATATTGTTCGTTGCATGCAAAGTTGAAAATATATAAATTTATAGCAATGGAAAAATCGCGTTTGAAAATAGTTGTTTTATATTTATGATACCCTAGTTTCAATACAAATTGATTTTATTGCATATCAATCGTATAGGGAGAATTTAAAAGTGAATAAAATCTATATATAATTGTTAGTTATAATAGCTGACTTCTTAGTATAAGTTTTTTTCTTAATTAAATATTCCAATAACTATAAAGATTATTGCCTGGAATAAAATTATATTTCAAGACGTCTAACTGTAATTTTTCAAAGTAATTGTGTTAAAAGTATTTTATAAATTATTTATTACTTGAAAGAATAATAAAGTACAAGTTCTTAAATACAGGTATTTCAAGTTTTACGATCGCGTGGATCAAGGTAATTCTGAAATGTAATCCAAATAATTATAGTAATCCAAAATAATTATTGTTGACAGTCAAATGATATACCTACACTCATATTTTATCAATAATATCCCGACAACTTTACACATTTTTAGCTCGCCGTACGAAGTAGCTTAAGCATTCGGTCGTGTGTCTGTAGCATTCTCGGATCAAAAAATTTCATTAAGATAAAGTGCTAGTCCCGTCACCCTGATTCCAAAAATGTATATAACTTATATACTTGGATGTTAGTCGTCGCTCGTAAGACCAAATTTGTGCACTCTACACCTCTGAAGGTACCAGAGCGATTCACACCAAATTTGGTACACATATTATTTGGGAACCCATTTGAATCTGCTTGCAGTTTAAATCCAATCGCCCGTATACTTCCCGAGTTATAGGGCCCCAAAATTTGGAGCCCCCTTTAATACTGCACTTATAAAAATAATTAAAACACTCTAAAATTCTACTATTATTTAATATTTAAAAAAAGAATATTTACACACGATCTATTTTATAAGAAAAACATGAAAGTATCGCCGGAAAAAGCAAAATTATATGAAGAGACCCGGCGATATATATTTGTTTGAATAGTGACAACACTTAAATATCTTTGCTCTAATTTATATAGTTGTTTGCTCAACCCCAAGGGTATTTTGTAACAACATAAAATGTGTTGAATTATTACAATACTTTCTTGTTTTAACAGGAAATGGATGTCAGTATTCAAACAATTTTAATGTTGAATTAACAAAATATCTTTCTCCGCGTAAGATGTTGAAAATGCTTTTGTTTACATAATAATAGGCCGTGTAGACCGTTACAATATTGTGATAAAACAATGGTCTATATACCATGAGGTAATTGACATTTACGTAACTTTCTCATAATATTGTCTGAGATGAATTTAGACTATAGTGACGCAAAACCGAATTGGATTATACGAAGTAGAATAATTAAATTAATTAAGCATTTAATGCAAATACGAGTTGATGTGACAAGAACGGTCAAAATAAGTTTTGAGAGAAACAGAAATTCGTATTGATTTTAAATAATGTATTATGATTAGATTATCTACACGAATACTTTCTTACAGTACGTGTGTTGATTTCATATTATCGATTTCGATGAAATGGTCCTAAATATGATTTGGAAACGATGGCGTGTTATGAAAGTTTCGAACAAAGTTACTTACATTGAATAGAATACATTAAATAATGAAATACAAAATTATACATATCTACACTGAACTAATTGTGATAATTCCTTAATATAAACTAATGTTTACCATCATATACAAAATGAATTTTTTATTCAGTTATTATACTTAAATTCATAAATTTGGTATATGGCAATGAAAATCATGTAATTACATTTAATTGCACAAAGTTTGCCATGAATCCAATATACATTCATTAATTTATAATAAACTGGCAAATCATATTAAATATTTAGTCTCGGTCAAGTTTCAGGTAATAAAATATTTATTAGAATTGTTTCTATTCTGCAAAGGAACATTTGTTGTAAATATATGTATCTAAAACGGAATATAGTTATTAACAACAATATACCATAATAATTATATATATATATATATATATTTAGATCCAAAAAAAAAAAAGAAAATGTTGTAATTCAGGGTCTGCTTAGCGCCTCCACCCTTTTTCACAATTATTTTATATTTGAGCAGCCCAAAACAAATACGTTTAGATGTTATTTCACTGATTATATAAATGTAAATCTCCTGACTAATAAACAATGCAAAAATAACACAAACCTTAATAATTTTAATGTCTTGTACTTGCCAAATGTGTAAAAGTAAGTATTAGGAATATTAAAAAAAAAAAAAACGAGAAATATTCGTTTTGAGAGTCTCTGAATCCATTTGACATTTTTGATCAATGCCTGTATATGTATGAATGTGTGTTTCTCTGTATGAACGCTCTCTAGTCAATACCGTTGAACAGAAAAATAAGACGAATTAAATTTGTCATTTGTATATTACGGGTACGAAAACTTTTTAATAGAATATTCAACAGGAAGGTACGGTTTACCCATGACATTTTTAAAGTATCTCGAAACTGACATGAGAGAAAGACATTAAATTAGCAACTTTTGTTTGAAAGTTTTTCCGAATAATGTATATGATTTACAGAATCGCCTTTGAAAATAAACATATTACAGTTTAGTTTCCCTAGTTATCACACATATTGATATTGTTTCGTGGCAATGGTAGAATGAATTTAAAACAAAATAGAATATAGGGCTCGGATTAGGAAAAGTTAATTTATACCATTTCAATTTTTTGCATATATAGTGTAAACTAAGTATAATAAAAGCAAATTAAACGAAAGCCTTAACGACTTTGGTTACCTTGGTTATATTACTCTTTAGTATGTAGTATGAATCTTATGGAACAACACACATTTCTTAATTCCGTATCGATTGTTAATATTTATAGAATAAGGAGGATTAATAATTAAAATTTGACATTTGTATGAGAAAATTAACTGCGATACATTTACTACACCCTGAATTGATTACTTTAATTAATTTATATATTTATATAATGAAAAATTAGCGGGTTGTTATTTTGAAATGGTTTAAATTACATTTTCCTACTCCGAGCTTTTTCCCCCGTTAATTACATCACCATACGAAGTACCGAAGAAGCTAAAGCATTCGGTCGTGTGTCTGTAGCAGTCTTGGATCAAAAAATTTCATCAACAAAAAGTGTTTGTCTCGTCGCCGTGAATCCAAAAATATATGTAACTTATATACTTGGATGTTAGTCGTCGCTCGCTAGCTCAGTCGCTCGTAAGACCAAATTTATGCCCTCTACTCCTCTGAAGGTATCGGAGCGATTCACACCAAATTTGGTACACATATTATTTGGCATCCCATTTGAATCCGCTCGCAGTTTAAATTTAACCACCCGTATACTTCCCGAGTTATAGAGCCCCAAAATTTGGAGCCCTTCTTAATACTGCCCTAATAAATATAATTAAAACATTCACTATATATATATATATATATATATATATATATATATATATATATATATATACACATATATATATATATATATATATATATATATATATATATATATATATATATATATATATACATATATATATATATATATATATATATATATATATATATATATATATATATATATATATATATATATATACATATATATATATATATATATATACATATATATATATATATATATATATATATATATATATATATATATATATATATATATGTATATATAAATCAAATGTATATGAACAATCCTCGTAATAATAAGAGGCTGTATATCTGATATGTGTCCTGTATAAATATTCTATAGTAACAGTGGCCATGTCGGTGGGCACAAGTGTGAAAATAAACGAGTTACGAGTACCAGAAATAATCAGACATGGCACAGCTGCAGTGTTGGATTGCGATTACACGTTGGACGATGCGAAGCACAGTGATGGGCTGGTGGTCAAATGGTTTTTCAATGATCAATCACGGCCAGTATATCAATGGATACCGGGCGCGATGAAACCGCAGGGACTCGGCGTACTCAAGAACAAACTGAATCTGGAGTACCGGGCGAGCAGCGACGTACGTACCATGCACCGGGCACTACACATCCTGGAGCCGAGTGCGGAATTATCCGGCGTCTACACCTGCGTCGTTTCCACATTCCAAAATGAGGACAAACAGTCGAAGAGAATGCTCGTTTTTGGTAAGTAATCAATTTTTATTTGCTTTCTTGCCTGTGGACGACACACCAAACTCAAATACATTTTTGTTTACGAGCAAATGCAGGTAGCCGCTGTTTCGTTCCAAAACGAACGAACGAACGAATTTTACAATGTAGCAGCTAAGTTACACGTCCTCGAAAAATACTCATAAGTAATATAATATTAATATTTGAATGCTTTGAAAAGAATAATTCAATTATTAGTAAAAATTAAAAACCGAGGGTTACTTGAGAAATATTTTCTTCAAATTAACCAAACATTTTCTGATGTATACTGTCACGTAGGTATACCAATATAAAATGGGGTATTTACGTAAATATACTTATTACATATACATATCCAATTTTCGTTTTATTTTTATAAAATATCGGATGTGTCCTACATTCGTCTTATACGTATAATCATAGAATATCCCTATATGTTTTGTGGTACATTATTATTTTATTTTTTATTAAAATGAAACCGCTATTCTTACGTGTATCTCGTTCTTTGTCTAGCAATGGTAAATATCTATTTGTTTCTGAAATTCAAATAAATAATTTCATAAAACATCCACTACAGAATCATACAATATGGCTTATTTATTTTAGAACGAAATTTTATATCTGTAACTGTAAAATAGTATATTCTATTTTAAAGCTACATTATAGAAATGACGCAGTAAAAAATATGCCATATTATAGATACTGTATGGTTCTAGAGTGGATGCTACAAGAATTATTTTATTTATAGATTAATCTAGCAATGTCCTATGTGTTAAGCAATGTTGTCAAGTCAATATGATATTCAATGGATACAATAAATATATTTGTAAACTTAGCACTTATAAGTATTATCTTAAATGTGTTTGTGCATTATTATTCAATTTCTAAATATTTGTTCATTATAGTTTATTATTTGAGTATACGCTGACATTAGCCTTTAAAAGCAATTCTTTTTGTTAATATTAAATGTATCGAACATTTTTCCATGACAACACTTTCTGTTGCACTACATCCATTAAGAAAGTATATAAATGACATCATATTTGGCAATGACTCCGTTCTTTTACTGATACAATTTTTAGGTCATCCTTGATAAAACATTTAATAAGTTTGCCTTCACAGAACACATAATTTACGAATATATAAAAAATGTATACTACGTGCTTCATGTTCTATATAGGCACTATACATATTTGATTATATCATGCGATTATAAATTGGAATTATCGTTTAAGTATATATAGTTTGTTCCATGCAAGAGACACACAATACCTATATTAAGATTAATTATTTTAATTTATAATATTCAATTTATCTAGCAAAGATAATTTCTATTAAATATAGTTTTTTTTTCTTTCTTTTATTTCAGTGAAATAAGTTAACTTCTATTGCATTTTGTTCCTATATAAAAACACAGTTTTGATTAGGAATTTCGAATCAAAATTAAGAGACGTTTCCAATATTAGCAACAAATTTATTAAGTCATATATATATATATATATATATATATATATATATATATATATATATATATATATATATTAAAAAATCTGGTGTTAAATTAACTCCAACATGGTTTATGTGTATCCACTTAGATAGTGTTAAAATAAATAATTGGTTAACACATTCGCTGCGCAATAGCACAGATTAATGGTTCCCGTAACCGGTATTTGGCGCCAATTGGCGGCAGGCGCAGCGAATGTGTTAAATATATTAAATTCGATAAGTACAAGTGGTTCAATTTAACCAATTATTGGTCAATTCGTAACCAATGCCCATTTTTAAACACAATCTAACTGTGGATAAACTGGATTTTCACGAAGAGAAATGTATCGTAAGGGTTACAATAATTATTTTAACTAGTACAATAAAATATTGTAAAGTTGTGCCAGTATTATAAAGTTTATATAGAATACAATACATATTCTAACAGATACAAATCGAATTGTATCATTTACAATATTTATTGTAAAACTAATAATATTTCGTTTAATAATTTTTTTTACATTTCGGTGTTAATTGTAATTTTACAATAGCATTTTTTACTGTGACAAGAGTGCGCTGGCTACTAATTATGTAAAAAGTTATATATTCGGTTGTTAGAGCACAAGGGTGATATATTCTACAGTATATATTTACTGTTTTCTATCATGTTTTTAATAAAATGAATATTTGGTTAAATATATGATGCTTAGAGTACAATAGTGATATGCCCCATTATATAATTTGGAGAATGGTCTACAAGGTTTGATTTTAATTATAAAAAATATGAATTATGATGTTGATCCGTGAGAGAACAATGGTGACATGTCCTGAATTAGTTTTCTATAGTTAAATATGAAATATGTCTTTCTTTGAGAATAAAGGCGATATGTTCCACTATAAAATTAGGTATTTTTTTGCATAATTTTTATTATTTGAAATATGAATTATGTATTTGGTCCGTGGAGTGCAATAACATTGATTGAATAAAATAATTATGCAATAGAGGTTTTCAATTATTCTTTTTATTGCTAATTTAATTTTAGTTTTCATTTATAAATACTATAATATAGGCAGTAGCCACAAACAAAATTAAAATTTTATCACAGATTTTTGTTTCGGTTATAGTAAAAATATCTCTTTTTTTTAATCATAATGAAAATTGTGTATATTTCAAATATACTGTACTCAATTTATTTGAAATTATTAAACATGAAATGATAAATGTTATGTAAATTTTGTAATTCAGTTTTGCCACCAGTAAACGTTTTGTTAATTAGGAATGCAAAATTATATTGGTAGGCAATATTATTAATATAATTCCAGGTAGAATCATATAATATATTTAAGTGTCGGTATAAAAGATAAGGCAGAAATTGCCCGATCTCCAGAGATATATATTTTTCAATGTTTGCGCTTTTAGAAGCGCCATTGTTTACTCAATGTATATATATATATAGGTATACACTTTAAAAGTAAATGTTTTAGAAGAGAATGTGTTTCTTTATTTGATACAGTCCCCGAGAGAAGTTTGCTGGTGGCACATGGGAAGTCAGAAAATGGCGCACCAAATGTGATGTGTACAGCGGAGGGTGTATTTCCCCAACCGGAGATGACGGTCCGTATGGGGAATGAGTGAGTTATGTTCTGTACCTATATTATATTGCGTATATATATACAAACACAAGACAGGATTTCATATGAGCATTATTAAGTGTATGTATTTACCATAGATATTACAATAAGTGGATAGTTATCCATACAAAATAAATGATCATGATGCAAAAATAGATCATACACAAAAAAAAATTAATTACAGTAAATTATAGTAAATAGTTAATATTGCACCTTCTAATTATTTAATCACACGACTAATACTTTAGATATTTGAAAACATTTGATCTATAAGATTAAAATGTGTAGTAATTGTTTTGGAGGCTACAACTTTAGATATTCTGTTATTAATAATTATTTCTATTTACTTTAAATTACTGAATAAGCATTGGATATTTTACATGAAACGTACATTAAAAACAAATAAATTATGAATAAAATGCAAAGAGAAACAAGTATTGATTCAAGCACCAATAGTTGCAGCTCATATTATAGCAATCTCATAGTCAATAACGTCAAAAAACATATTTTCTTATAATATTTATAAACTGAAGTAATAACATTTATTTATGTATGCACTATCCAATTTATTACTCAAGAAATTGCGCAAATATGACTTGAAGAAACTTGTCTAGTTAAAAAAATATTAAACCTATTAGGTTGTCTTTTTTAAAACCCGTTTACATTGTAACTATTGGATTTAAAACTAATTATATGTAAATTTGGTTGAAATTGGTCAGAGAGCTTCACAAAGACCAAGTATAAGAATTATATATCTTCGGAATAAGATAACGTGAAATATGTATCTGCATAAACGTTTTTTGCCATTGCTATGGTTACAGACACACATATAATATAAAATTTATTGCCCAGCCATTATCCCTCGAGCAAAAATAGGCCCATATTAATAAAAGACATTTATAAGACTATATATTATTTAGACGGAAAGCAACCGATGAATGTTCGATAATTTGTTTTCGACAACTTAATACGGTTCATTAGTGCTGACGTCAGAAACATATTATGGAGACTGATGAATATGGGCTCTAAACGAATTTCTTTTCTCCGATTATATTTTATAGAAAATATTTAGGTTAACCATGAAAACAATTTTTTGTTATATTGGAGGTTTAGAGTATGAACTATTTAATTACACAAACGAATACTATTATGATTAATTAAACATGTAAATCATTGAAATTTAAAACGATTTTTACTTATTTGTATCGCGTGCCAAACTACTACGTCAATCATGGTTCTAATTCTTCATTTACTTTCGTTAACATCGCTTCATCTGGCAGTATAAGTATTTATATTGTATTTTAATTCCTAACCAGAAAATTGTAGGTAACATTTATTAAATTTAACCACAACATAAACATCACATGTCAAAATATTACCAATTAAATATTAATGTTTAGGGAATTTATAATATTAGTAAGTATGTTATTCTTATGTAATAACATACGTAATATTCATAATGTATATCCTCGGTGAATCCAGGAGTTATTATAATATCTATGGTATCTTCAATGCGTATGATGTTGGCATGTAATGTAAGCGAATGTATGTACTTTATACGTGTGTGTTTAGGGAAATTGAAAGCACCATCGTATTGAGACGCGAATCGGATGGATTATTCGATATTTCTGCAGTGGCAACACTACCCGATGACGTGATCGACAACCCGGCAGACTTTGCATGTGAACTTCGCGTTCTCGCTGCAAATTACACCGTACGACGAGAGTTCGTTTACTATCCAGGTAAAATATTGTCGCTGTAAGCGTGTAAACATGCTGTCAAAATGTTTATGTTACAGGCAACGACGGCGACACCGTTACTTTTCATCGTTTTACTTTCTTTTTACCAATGCTGCTTCAATATTTGCTCTATTCACCACGTCATTCAATATTTTCAGCCAATATATAATATTATTTCTTGTGATATGTTTCTTCTGTTTAATTTATTTGTATATAAAAAAAAAAACTAAACTGTTTTATGTTAGGTCAACATTTAATCAATATATTTTTCTTGTTTAAATTGCTGTATGTATGAAACATGGCCGTAGAATTGGGGATATTAATGTAAATTTAAATGCTGACTTCAAAGGGAATAGCACAGTTTGTAATTGCGAGGAATTGTATATCTAGATCATATAATATTCACCTTAAACATAATATTACATATATGAAAGGTGAAGAAGATTATTTAAAACGTAATATTTCCACAAGGTTGTTGCCATATTCACTTCAAGTATTGCTGTGTATATCTCGTTCTTTGTCTAGCAACGGTAAATATCTATTAGTTTCTTTATATACAAACGTGTAGAAACATACATTTTCTACAATATATCATATTTTTTACAACGAAAATTTACTATAGTAGCTGTAAAATAGTAAAAAAAAAAAAAATCTATTTACCATTTTACAGCTACAATAATAAATTTCGTTGTAAAGAAAGCCATATTGTAGATATTGTATGGGCCCATATTTATATAAAGCTTAATATGTTAGAAGTTAATAGATATTTATTATTAGTAGACAGAGAGCACTTATGCATAGCTCGTTCCTTGTCTTGCAAAGCCTAAATTAATTTCAGACATATTAAACGTTATATAAATAATTTCGTAAAGCATTCTCCCCCTAGAACCTTACAATATTTACAATATGGCATATATTTTTACAACGATATTTTATAATTATAGCTGTAAAATGGTATATAGATATTATTTTGGAATATACCATTTCACAGCTACAATAATAAAATTTCATTGTAAAAGAATATACCATATTGTAGATATTTTATGGTGGATGTTGTACGAAATTAAGTTTATAAAACTATGTCAAAAATAATACCATTGATAGACAGACAAGGAGATATAAACAAGTATATCCCCTTAAATTTAATCCACAACTAAGTTGAACCTTTTTCTAACAATAATATTATAATCTAACGAGAATTATGAAGATTAATGGTTTCAACATGTTTCAAAAATTACGGTGAAATGAATGTTGCTTAAAATTGTAAAGAACAGCAATTTTTCTCGATTTACAAACCGTGTTTGACCTCATTTCCACAATTGAAACTTATCAATCAAACACAGGAACATAGAAAAGCTTCCAATACCAGCTTAAAGAAAATCTCATGTATGCGGAGTACCTACATGAAGAGCATCGGCTTTAAAACAATGGTTTGCTTTTAGAGCTAGATTAAAATGCTCGCTCAAATACCGATTGATGCACTGACGTAATTACAAATTACCACAGCTTATCTATTATTTATAGTTCACTTACGAATAATATATCCAACAGCAAACAATTGCCCTTCCAATAATGGAAAGAATAAATACAATTATATTCAATTCAATTCAACAAATCATTCAATTTGGGTAATTATTTTAACCTGATAATCTCTGAGAATTACGGCCATGACATTAAATATTCATATAGTGAAAAATACTCTATTCTGTGACTGAATCTATAGTAAATACACATTTTTGTGTGCATCTCACATAACTTTGACAAATGCTTTTATGTCTGACAACTCTATAACTCAATACAAGACCAAACAACACTTGCTCCTCTAACAAGTCAAAAAACAAAATGTTGTAACATTTTATTAACTTTGATAAATGCCATAACCATAGATAGTATTTAAAATTAAATTATAACGGAATTCCAACGAATGAAGGTGCAATTCTAAGGATGTCTGTAATTCTGTAAGAAAATATCGTAAAATTTCTAAAGAATTGCAGATTTAAAAATAAATTCAGGCATATCGTTCCATGCAAGAAGTACACCTTAAGCGTTTTCCAATGCTTACAGATTCTCCTTACAGGTTTTGCCAGAATTGAACAATAACATACGTTATGGATTCGATAGTTATGACTAATGGCGGTACATTTTTTTAAGGTCTTTTGTTTTTATAACATTTACAGAATAAAGGTGTTGAGATGTTACAGCATTGTCGGTTCAATTATGTCACAAGTATAAAATTATAGGTTTTGCAAATATTGCACAAGAAAGTTTTGAGTATTCCTGATGCAAAATATGAATACTGTCCATAATGTGGATAATTGTATGGGTTTGTTGGCATAATTAGCAATTATGGCAATTTCCCGATTATACCACAATTGAACTGATTGGACGATATAAATTGGTATTTACTGGGAAGATTATTGAAATTTGTAAATGTGTAAAAAATATATTATAATAACTTTAAGTATAATACTAATAATGACTAATAACATATTTTAATGTACTATAAAAATGTATTAACATATAATAGAGTATTATAATACTATATAATTCGTGAAATAAATATACATATTTATGTTTGTTATACATAGAATTATATTTAATAATATATCCAAATAAATTTTATGTTTCCAGTAAGCCTAAGTTAACGCACATAGGTCGAATATTTGGTATACGTTGATAATCCAATTCATTGGGTAATTGGTTTCTCATATAATCCTATTATCCGATCACGCAACAAATTCGTTGAATCGATTTGCTTGGTACAGACATTTTAACTTTACAATGCTATCGGCCACTCCGGTAATACCTACTCTACATGCGTATAGAACAATAAAAAATAACGTATATTTGGGGATCAGATTTTCATATATAATCATGATTAAAAGGTAAGTCCCGGGTGAACAAAAATCATAAAATTTTATGGATTTTTTTTACAACTCGTTTCCTGTTACCTAATCCATTATCATATTTATGATGATATTTCATTACCATTTTAACCTTTCTTTAAATTACCATGAATTATATTATTTTTAATGTAATTCATCTTTTCAGTACAATGGAATATTTACATTATATTATTTCAATAATTTATTTCTCACCGTTATAGTAATCGGTCGTATGTCTCTTCCATTTATGTGGTTACAGTAATAAACATCGATTTTACTCCAAGCATGTGGGGGAACATAATTATAATCATTTGATTCACGATTCATTGGTAGCTCACCTACCATTTTCATCTTATTGTATTAATGCTATGTAGTTGGTACCGTATATCATAGAGCTTAGATTAATATCAAACTATTAAACCTTGCAACCGTCTAAATTGAGAAAAAAAAAAAACATTTATTATTGATTTAAAGAAACAAAAATTAATATACGAAAAAATCTAGAAAAATAAACGTAGGTACAAGGAACCTATGCCTTATAAGTGATACGAGCAGCGGACTTCCCTGTCCTACTCCACGCTTGGTTAAATATTAAAATTTATAAATAATTGTGCCTTCACTCGACTCTTTTGTACGGTCACTATTTTTAATTATAATAACGCTTTATTTTGTTTTTAATTTTCCCAATGATGGCTAAGAAACACTATCAATATGTATTGTAACTAGGTTATACTTTAGTAAATGGTACATTTTTCAAAAAAACTTTTTAAGTAAAAGTTACTAGAAATTTCATATATCTTTAACTTTTATAATATTCAATTTTGCTCTAACTCGTCTTGTTTTCAAGATATGCGAAAAGTAATAAACGGTGTGGTGTGGTTAATCTGTAATAAAATATAAATAGTTTTTGGTTGTTTGATTGAATAAAAGGTTAAATTAGTTTGCTGAACAATTAGAAATTACCATAATTTCAAGACATCACTGTTAAAATATCCTTTGTTATTACTTGATACAATTTAAATTCATTACTACGACTTCCAATTGATTTCATTTATTCTATCATTATAATTGTTTTCGTTCCGGAATTTTATGGCGAAGAGAGGAGTGGTGGTGTAGGTAATTAAATGAATAATTACAGATAGCTTGGGTGGCGATGAGAAGCCAGTTTCTCGTTGGTGCTCCGTCTGTATTTTCTGCCGTCTTACAAAAGCATTCATTATGAGCGCTTTAATTTATCAATTCTCGACAATGACCGCTTTGTTCTTTCTCTTGACATGACGAGATTTAATTAGGCGTGGTTTCGGCGAATTTCTAGCTAGCTAGATGCTTTAGCCTCGAGCTAGGTAGAAGCTCCGGTTGCTGGGGAACTCGTCCTAATGACAAAGCGCCGCCCCACGTCGTCGTCTTGCCTGGCTTTGTTTCGTGTTTCTTGTCTAGAACCTGTACGCTGTGTTTTCTATGTGTGTGTGCGCATTATTATGTAAAGGTAAGTAAAATAGTTCGTATTAATTAAATACACTGTAATTACGAATATGCAACTCTTGACACGAAATTTTATCAAATGTTTGCATATTTGCATATAGAATAAACTTCTCACGACTTGCCTTTATAAATTGTTCGTATTGTTTGCTTAACACACGGTAATTTATTAAAGTCTTTATGCACGTATATGTTGTTGAAAATTAGGAAAGTACATACCTATATGCATAATTGTATAAAAACATCGCAAAATACACATATTTAAACTTTACAAATGGAAATATATACGTCTTATGCTGGCTGCAGGTGCAAGATTTAGATTTATCCTAACATTTTCATGGTTGTGTAATAATATTATTCACACTTATAACAAAATGTAGAACTCGAATTTGTTACGATGCGTTTTAAATATGTGTGTTTTAACTATATCCGTTTATTAAATAGGATATTATGTGAGCACCAGCCTTCTTTAATTCTGTATATCAGAACGTATAACCATTTACAATGTATCTACCAGTGAAATAGGTCGTGTATTGAGAGTGATTTAGTGAGTGACAAAAGTGTTGTGAATTATTATTTGAGGTGAGGTTGATACCTAATCTATAACGTATTATGATATTTGGATATTCTACTATATGTATTAATATGGAGTATGAATAGGTATGAATCAATATGTGAGGTTGATAGCGTATATTGATAATTGGGTATTCTACTATTTGTATTAATGTTGAGATATATGAAGTATGACTTGGTATGTGTGAAAGGAGACTAACTTGTTGAATTGTTATTGATATTAATATATGGACGATGGGACGAAGTGTCCGGATTAGTATTGAGGTATAATTATGGAGTAAATTAAAGAATACGAGCTAGACATATTAAAGGAGTATTGAGATAATACTAGAGAGTTGAATATATATGATATGAGTTGTGTTGAATATGTGAGGACGATGACTATTGACAAAGACCTGGCCGACGGTGTGTTCGTGGGCCCAACGTTGGCCTGGCTGGTGGATCCGGGGCCCAACGGTGGCCTGCCTAGAGTGTCTAGGGGTCCCAACGGTGACACCACTGGTTGATGTGTTCACCAGGAGGGTGGTCCCGACGACGGTCAGAGTGTGGCGTGTGTCGCGCATGGAAGACCCCTCATACGTAACCTATACGCTTACGTATGAGGTTGACTAATTGACTTGCGTTGACGGTTGAGGGTTGATTATATGGGGTTTTGGTATGACCCTGTGTGTGTGTGAGAGAGGGAGAGAGAATTATAGACTAGCTCCTCACTGAGTTTATACCCAAACCTGTATTCTAATTTCAGAGCCTAAATAAAGTATAGCCCGGATTAAATCTTTGTATATTTATACTTATGTAATTGTATGATGTTATTATTGGTTTTATTATGATAAAGTGCCATGCAGGAAATGTATCAGTGTTTGAATATCGTCGATAAGCTTCCGACTACAACAAATCTACAAGTAAGTTAAAAGCGAGTTGTAACAAACTAAAACTGGAGTTTAAATGTGCACTAAAGTGGACATGAATCTTTTACAGTTTTATTTAATACTGACATGTTAAAGATATTTAATTAAACAACCGGTTTCAGTTATTCAAACAAACATAGGCACAGGCACCAAAACTCACCGTATAACAATTGTAAATGCGAACTCCGCACTACACTAATTTTGCCATAAGTGCAGCCGTTTTTTTTTAACAGATTTTAAATAATCACGCTATGATTTTAATATGTTTGAGCATTGAATTTAGGTCAGAGACGAGATCCTTAATAAAACAACGACTTAGGTTATGTAACAGTCCCAAAATATTTAAATACAAGTCTAAATTAAATCTACTTCTCCTTTCTTTCAAAATAATAATAATTTATCTTTTACAACATTTCCCTGTTGCTACCAAGTTCCATTTATCCTATACTAATACCTAACAGCGCGACAAGTACGCTTGGTTTGGCACTAAGACCATTTATTTTAGCTGTGTTGAAGATTGTGGTTGCATCACTTATTTTATGTTAAATTCAACAAGAGACCGAACGTAATGGCACATTGGCCTTTTCAATCATGAAGAGATTGCGCACATCTACACAAAAATCTGGAAAGGTACATATTTACATAAACTCTCATTTAACAACATCGAAATATAGGTTGTCTTAATTTATATAAATATTATTTTAGTTTAGCTTTATGTTATTTTAGTAAATATTGTATTTATATTAAATTAAACTAAATTGAAATAAAACATTTGGTTAGTTTCACAGCATTTAATTAAATAATAATGGTTCACCAAATCGTACCATATCTACAGTTAATTTAATTCTTTGTATATATAATTTAGATTACTAGAACAGTTTATTTTGCATTCATAAACACTGTGTGGCAGACTGAAAAATTCCGATAATTTAACACAAACACCTTTTTGAAACCTCCAACCTTGAACTTCCGAATATTAGATTTTTGAGAGTGTATTCTTGTTCTTTCATTATTTATATTTAATATAATGTTTTATTTTGTTTAAAATTCAATCTATGACTACTATGAAACAAAATATAGGTTTTGCAACTAGAGAAACGTAAATAAATAATAACCATCCTCAAAGGCGATTTTTCATTAAATGAGAATTCTCTAACTCATGCCGTTTTAGCTTTAGAGCGTACATACACACACAGACGTCTTTTCGCAAAATGGTCAGTTTCGATTCAGGAATTCAAAACATGTACAATAGTATTGACTGTGGAGCGTTTACAGACAGACATACACACACTGACACTTCTAAATGCTGAAACCACATCTTATAAATATTCGTTCTATAAGTTAAATATCTGAAATATAACTGTATCTACAGCATTTTCCTATAATATCTTTAATAATTAACAATAAACTTTTCTTGTAATTATAAATGTTAGATTGGCCCATTATTAGTTTTTGTAGATCCTTCATTATCCTAAATTCTTAAATTGCTGACTGTCGCCGATTGAATGCCGAACCTACCAATCCAAATATTAAATATTAGTTGTAATTATATTTTTGTTTGACTTTTACTGGGCGGGGTATAATTTGAGATGTTTCTCATGAAATGTTCAGAAAATTTCGCAATCTGTTCATATTCCCTAGATGGTCGTTTGACCGCGACAGCGCAAGTTTTTGTTTAACTCTTGAAAACACGCGGAAGTAAAAAGTTATAAGTACTACTTGCACTATCTGTGTATGTAGCAGTGTTACTACCAAACCTACTGCTGTTTCAACTACACCGTGAATACATTCTTTGCACCGCAGTTATAAAAGTTACTTTATCGTACACGGGTCGCGCAAATGTAATATCGTAATTTATTTTCACATAAACAAACTGTGTGCATAGTGCGTACAACATTGTATTCAAGAAAATGTCATCAGAATGCTTTAAGCTGTTTTTTCAGTGTTTCTTTCTTTTGCAAATATATGTAGAAATTTGCTCATTTCATAAATCACTACACATAAGAATTTCTGTGCTATTGTATTGTACGACGACAAAAAGAAACACCAATTTTCGCGGAATAATATATCTTACAATAATTGAATCACTGAGTGGAAAAAGAAATAACAATATTACTAAAATTTAACTTAGACCAAAAAAATCTACAAAATAAAACATGCCTACAAAGTTTCTACAAAATATGCACCAAATGACCATAAATAAATAATTATTTTATTATATCAGAAGGATTTTAAATAAATTATAAGAGTTTATATCTACAACGTTTTTACTTTTCTATACGAATGTACTTAACTTAACGGAAATACACATTTACCCGTCTGTGTGTCTGTAATCGCTCTACAGCAAATACTGTTGATAGTTTTCATTATAATCAATATATTTTTTAAATTTCGTGTATCTACTTATATACATATATAATATTATTAATATTGCTTTATTTTGATTTAAATTTCTGCAACGTTGGCTGTGATATCAATATGTATTTAACATGATACTTTCGTTGGTGGGCACTTGGTGAAACATTTTCAATTATAATAAATTAGAAAAACACACTTGGTAAGTTTCACAAAATCTTTATTATCGCTCTACAATTGTTTCGACCTCTCGGTCATCATCAGGAACTAATGAGTTCCTGATGATGACCGAGAGGTCGAAACAGTTGTAGAGCGATAATAAAGATTTTGTGAAACTTACCAAGTGTGTTTTTCTAATTTATTACAATATGTATTTAACCAGGGAAACGTACACATTAAATAACTAGTTCAAAAATGATTTTCCAGTATATACGATATGGTACATTTTTCAATATAGCAAAAAAATAGCTAGAGATAATAATATCTTGAACTTTTATATGATTAATATTTTTCTCTGACTAATGCCGTTTTCGAGATATAGAGACAAGAATAAACCTTAACTTCCGGATACGATATTCTTTTTAGGTTTTCTTTTGTGGTGAAAACGTGTATTTTTGTTAAAATCACGAATTAAAAAATATTCCTGATTACAATACTTCCTTATATGCATTCGTATAAGTATAATACTGTAGGAATATACATTAATATAAATGTATTTTTTAATAAATTATAAATGAAATATATGTATCATATTGATAGAATTATTTTCCCGGTGAATATGTCAAAGTGCACCAAGTACAACATCATGTAGAAAATTGAATTGAGTTGTGTAGAATTGTGCGACCGGTGTGTGTGTGTTCGTATGTGTCCCAGATGAATAACGCTTTTATGGATGAACGCTTATAAATGGATTCATCCCACATATTGTCGCGTGCCTGGCCGTAGTGTTATTTGGACTAAACATGATTGTATCCACCCGCACAAATGAATTTTCAAAAAATAATCATCATTTATTTTTATGGTTCCGTGCATTAACCTGATTTATTTGAAAAATCAAACTACATATAAAGCCAGCTTTACACAACCCCATTTTTTAATGTCAAACTCTAAATTTATGAATTAAAATTGCTATAACGCACATTACATTGATTGGACCATATTTATAAATAATTACTCTATTATTATTTCTGTCATATTTATTATTATAAATTAATGAATTTGAAAATAATGATTAACGGAAAAACTAAAATACCACTTTACAAATTAAATCTGCTAGCGCTAAGTTCTAAAGGGTATATCAGCTGATTCGTTCGGCTCATGCAACATCGTTTGGTAAAATTCTATTTATCTTCATTGATAGGAGATATCTATTAATATGAATATTGACAATAGTAATTTACTTGAACATAGTTCAGTATGAAATAAATACCATTATGCTAATGATGATAAATGTTTGTAATATATACAAATAAAGTCACATAAGCTGACAATAATGACGATTTTGCCAATGTCAATTTGCCATAATACTACTCTGGTTGTTAGAGATTAGAATATTATTCAATTGGCCTGATTAGAAGTCTCTAGTTAATATGTATGAATTTTTCTTTGATTTATAAATATTTAATTCGATTTGTGATTTAATTCTAATTTGGCTGTTAGTTTTAAAGTTTATATGGCAACATAAATAAGAAATATAAGATTTTTCGTAGCAGTTTTCTCGTAACTGGTACATATATTAATCGTCAGTTTCACTAGAGTAGAAAGAAAAAATGTTGCAGTATTCACCTCATCTTAAAAGATTATTCTCGAGAATTGATTTCATCATCGGAACGATGACTTACATATTTGCATATATAATAAAATAATAATCGCTTCAAATAGAATTATTATTTAAATATTATAATAAAATGTATAGTTCAGTTAATATTTATATTATTAATTAATTTAAAGCACATAATATTACATTACATTAAATCCCACCTTGTACGCTCTTGGTTATAAGTGATATAAAAATTTGATTCGACATGTACTTAGATATCCGTATTATATATTCATGTTCCGATTTGAAATCGACCTGGAAATCTCTGAATATCAGAGCGCAACTTCGGATTCGTTCACCAAACACAAATATAAAAAGTTTGAATCTTTTTATTCATCTCATAGCAAAAATGAAATATTTGCAATGGTACTTCTATAACTTATTGTAATACATATTTATATATTTTCTGATCTCACACGAAAAGTTGATAAATTTATTTAACCAAACCTATAGGTACATATATTTATAGTACCGAAATTATTGCATTCATTTATCATTCTTATCTAACAAAAGCAATAAATAATAAGTTGGGAATGATATTGAAAGGTTCTGTAGTGCATTTTCAGATGAAATATATCTGCGAGCGTATATGTGGTCTAGTGTAGAGGAAGGTACATAGTGCATTCCGCGGAAGTAACCAAGTATTCATTTTCAGTCGACATCGATCATTGTACAGTTCAATTTCAGCTATAACAAAATGGATATTGAACTCGGACATATGTGTTTTATATGAACATGTTGTGCAATCAACGCAAGTGCTTTCAATCGAATCATAGCTATATATGGGGCACAAGCACAACGCTCTTCATTTGGGTAAAATGATAAAAGCAAACATTTTAAAATTGCAATTCGAGAATCAACAAAAAAGTACAGTCAAACCGCGGTACACAAACACCTTGCTTCATTAGAGCTTGTGCACAAAATACTGTAACATTTTAAATAAGCAATCATCTGAACAAATTGTCTCGGTTTACGAACATATTGGTTTACAGACGACCTTAAGGAACGAAGTTCGTGAACCGGGGTTTTAACTGTATATAGGCAAAATGATCAATATCTCTAAAATTCCAACGATAATTTGCACTACTCCAACTTAAATTCCAACTTTCAATAAGAAATGCAGCTTTTAGTTATTTTAGGTGACGCCAAAACTAAATATATATATATATATATATATATATATATATATATATATATAAAATAATTGTGCAATGTTATAATAAAATTATAAAGAATACCTTCTAATATCTCGACGGGCACTATTTTAGTATTATATATTGTATTTCTCTATTATAGTATAGCGGTGTAACAGAATTTTATAAATTATTGTGCAGTATTAAATATATCGACATAGGATTGGCCGTTTTTGAGTGTCTGTACCGCACGGCAGCCATATTTTAGAATGCCCCATTTAAATTTAGTTATAAAATGAGACACTTGTGTGAATTTATGGATAAAAGGAATCGCTTTTATCCTTTATTATACTATGCCCTCGTTATATATTAGTGATAAATTCGAGAAGATATTTGTGCATTAAGCTCCAAATTCATTTCTACTATGCGGACAGAATGATGCTTCGAAATTTATTAACATCGCACAGCGCGCACCCGTTCCTATACCAAAAAACTGTGGTAAAAACTCGTCCGCATTTATTTTCGACCCACTGCATTCACATTACTGTTTTAAGATGTTCATTAAAATATTTATGCACGCCATTAATGACCAAACTTTTCCTTTCGAATGTCTATTTTTCTCTTCGTAATAAACAAAAAATATGAGGTACTTACAAACATCATCATTTGATAAACGAAGCCCACTGAATTATGTGATGCTTTAAATCAATTTTTTTTCAATAGAAGTCAAGAAAGTTGGATTGACCCTCACTCGACTTTCGTAGTGTATGTGTAATATTAATAATAACAATAATTTATTTATCCAAGCAAATACAAGATTAATAACAAAATATACATAATTATTACAGTAAATTACATTTAAATAAATTAATTAAACGAAAATTTGGGATACCTATTTTAAAAAGAGATTTTTCAGTAAATTGTTCATCTTTAGAAATAACTTTGTTAACAAATTTTAGAAATTTTAATATCTATAACTTTTGGGCGTATCATTTATTCCCTAAATTATTCCGCTTTCAAGTATTGGGAAAACTAGCAAAAGTAAACTATTATTTCTGGTTAACAAAGTATTTCCTGTTGAGCGATCAAAGACACACACAGAAATCATATCGAAAATAGAAACGATTCAAGGATGTCACAATACGTGTATATCCGTTAAAATTTTGAGTTTGAAATTTGTAGTGATTACAATACTTCCTTATATACATTCGTATAAGAAAGTAAAAATAGGTAGATAGTTAAATTTTTATTGTAGTATAAAATTCATAAAACTGCAGACTCTGAAATAATAATGAAAGTTCATTAAATTTATTAAATGCAACATTGCTTTATTCATTTAAAAATAAGTTTATTGTTTTTATTTCTACGAAACTATAACAGTAACAATGTTGATATACTGATAATGGTTTATATTCTGTAATGGTTCTGCTGTTGAATTTATTTTATTTTGACGAAAAATGATTTTAAATTTAACATTTGGCAAATAGAAGAGCTTTTCGTTATATATGCATGGTTTGAATTTTTTAAATCATTTACATCAGCGGTTCTTGAACTGGAAATTGGTCATTAATATTATGAATATTTAACATGCTGGGTTTCCAGTGATAATAATTGCATAAAACAAAAATTATATTCTATTTAATTAGCAGACTCAACAATGTTTGTTCTTCAATGGACTACGTCTAACGTCACCAGTAGTACTTGTAAACTTTTCCAACCGTAGAAATGTTACGTGTTATTCGCCCAAAGGAATATTTGAAGAGTTTTGTTTGTGTTTATAACGAGAAAATAAGAATATTCAATATTATATTTTTATGTATTATACACAATCAAGTATGTGGCTATTTACACATAAAGCAACGATTATTTAAATTCTTAAATTATTCAGAATAATACGTAAGTTATTTATGGATGTAAACATTTACATTAATAACTTCTTTCTGGCCTCTGGGTTCACAGTCAGAAATAAACTTAAAGATGTGTGTGTGTTACGGTTCAAGTAATCAATCAATTTGTGTTAATAATAACCGGCCATTATTAATACTAACTGCATAAAAGGCCAAAGTGATTAATTTGTAAGAATTTATTGCATAAACCGGTAATTACTAATAATTCACAATTATCTTCGGTAAATGTAAGGAAAGGAGTGAAATATACCATATTACGCACCCCGTTGTCCTCTGGTTAGGTTAGGTTAGGTTAAATTTGTTCATAAATAGTAGAAAATAATACAAAACAATTATTTTTTATTAAATGTACCAAGCTACACAAGTAATTATTAATAATTACCGGTAAATATAATTATTACGATTTATTATTTATATTCTCTAAAAGATCCCGATATTATTAATAATTGCCGGTTATTATTAATACAAACCGAATTTATTATAGCAACCGTAACATATATATTTGGATTCAAGGCAACAAGTACTATTTGTTAAGGATATTTTTTGATTCGATAATGTTACAGACACACAACTAAGCACTTTAGCTGCCTTGTACTATCGTACGACGAATTAATAATTCACTGACAATAGGCATGGTGCAAATAAGAGAGATTCAATCTAGACATGTTCCGAATCGCATCATTAATCATGTTTGTACACCTGATTATAAACAAATTAATGCAATGTAGCAACTTTATTATTTAAATTAATTTTAATGGTTACCAACATGCTGATGTGATACGAAATTATTTGTGTTATACTAAACTAACATTAGAACTGAATATTACAATGAATAATCATAAACAAACCAGCATTTGCAGCAGGAAGTTTGAAAATCAACAACACAAGTATGTGCGCTCTGGTGGCATTTATATACAGTGAAACATCGCAACAATGGAATCTACGAAATTAGTAAATTAAACTTTAATCATATATAATACATGTAACCACAAATGACGTCTGTATGCTAAACATATTCGGGTGTTTACGATAATACAAGTTGATGTACGCAATTACGTAATATAATATTAAATTTATACAATTTGCTGCATTACGACAGTGAGTAAGCTGGAGGCATTACATTATTGATGTGGAACATGCCTCGGGTAGATCGTAACTTATTGGAGCTCGCGGAGAATCAGATCGCGGAACTGGTGCAATTTCACACGAACTAGCATCCGAATGAGGTGCTGTCACAACATATGTACATTACATTTTGTTGTTGTAGTGGCAGCACTGCGCTAATAAATTAATCATTTACTCCGATTCGCACAATTTGTACATTTGTGTCATACGCAAATATAGGTACATTAACATTTGTACATATAGATACATTTTATTAGGTAACTAATTTTGCATATTTGCGAGATACATCATTCATTTCAAAGACACAAACACGAAGATTCATATATTTAATTTGTACGTGTAATTATTTGAAATGAAATTAACTCGGCAAGATATTCAGTTGGAATTTCACAAAATTAAGATAATTAACTGACTAAGTAAACATTACATCTGTAAAACAAATTTTAACAGCAAATATAGTGAAATTTGTTCTTAATCTTGTAGATAGAAACATTCATATATGAATATTTCATTTACATAAATCGCTAGAAATTTTAATATCTTTAACTTTTATAAGTTTCTTTTTTCTCTAACTTACACCGTTTTCAATATATTGAAAAAGTACCAAGAATAAACTGTTATTTCTGCATAAGATGCTGTTTTAAAAAATAAAAATAAATTCTACTGGGCCCTATACAGGTTTAATTATTTTCATCAACAGCTTTTGCTGTAAACAGACACACATTTCTATTAAAATTTCGAATTCAATTTATGATAACTATACATTCCTACAAGACTGTGAAAATCTAGTGTGTTCCGTAGGGAACTACGAACAATAATTTCGTTTGTTTTCTAAATTCCAACTCGATAATAATTTAAAAGTATATAAATTATTTGTTACAGACTGTATACGTCTTTTTGTTTAATATTTACAATGCCACAACTGGGGCTTAGTTCGTATATTTTCTCTACATCTTCGATCATTTATTTAGAAATTTCGTTTGTTCTGAACTATTATAAATTGAGTTCGCGTGCAATGAGCAGAATGGCGATATCGTTGTTGGCATTTCTCTTCCAATTTCAAACATTTTCTTTCTAGTTGAACTGTTCGCGCAATGTGACATTCTATTTATTACATTTTTGTCGAAATAATTAAAAAAACAATACAAATAAAACCACTAAACAGTACAAAATACTTTGATATTCTTTATGACTGCTTCTACGAAATTCGCGAAAATAAATTCGTGTTACGCCCACTCTAGAAACGAGTTACTCAAACGAAATATATGCAAAATCATATTTAACTGTTCCAAAAGTCGGCAGGAAATTTTAAAAACGCCAGTAGCTATATATGTAATGCATTTTTACAAAAATATTCATACTTTTAACATTTTTTATTCCACTTAAATACGACAGACACATTACTCGGGAAGTATGTAAGTTTCATATACCTCAGGAGCTTAAACTTATTTCACGAATTTGAATTGGTAATGCGACTTATTGTAAAGAGAATACGTGTTATATTTCCATAATATTCACAGCAGTCGTGTGTTTCTCGTTCGTGCACGTTTCAGTTAACTTGTAATTTTAAAAAGTATCTTTCACATATAATGTATACCACAGGTATATATGTACATATCACCATACCTAGACGTAGACCACCATTTGTGATTTAAATATTTTAGAAAAATTTACATTACATTTTTATTTCAGTATATTCATTCAGCACTTATAAATTGATATTATTCTTTTCTTCCTTTCTTTATCTTTCTTTCTTTTATACGCACCTTGCTTATGGAAATTTACTTTTAACATTCAATCGTGCCAAAATTACCATTGTAGTTGGTAAAACATGTAATGTAAATGATCTTGCTAATCCTAAATGTAGGATAAGCTTATTCTCAATACAATATGGGCTGCTGACTACGATATCTTTGAAACAATGGCAATATATATTGTAACTAGGAAACATAAATCTAACAATCGATTTTTAAAGGCAATATTTCAGTAAATAGTACAATTTTCAAAAAAACTTTTTTTTTTAACTTTTATATTCATCATTTCTTCTCTAACTTGTATTCTCTTTGAGATATGCGAAAATAACAAGACTAGGCCATTATTTTCGGTTGCTATTGTGATAAAAAAAAAAAATTAGTGCATAATTTAAAATTCAAAATTATAATATTTAATAATTGAAAATATCTTGTAGACATAAAATATCTTAGAATTTTTGAGTGTTATAATTATTTTTATAAGGGCAGTATTAAGGGGGGCTCCAAATTTTGGGGCCCTATAACTCGAGAAGTATACAAGCGATTGGATTCAAATGGGATGCCAAATAATATGTGTACCAAATTTGGTGTGAATCGCTCCGGTACCTTCAGAGGAGTAGAGGGCACAAATTTGGTCTTACGAGCGAGGGACGACTAACATCCAAGTATTTTTGGATTTAGGGCGACGAGACAAACACTTTTTATTAATGAAATTTCTTGATACACGACCGAATGCTTTAGCTTTTTCTAATTTTGCTAATAAATGTAATACGAGTATTTCCAATAGTGATTTTTCAGTAAATAGAACATATTTCGAAAAAAAAATCAAACAAAAGTTGCTAGAAATTTTAATATATTTAAATTTGATAAGAAACACTATTCTCTAACTTATGTGGATTTTAAGATAAACAAAGAATTACGCGAGTAAACAAGCAATTCCGATTGAAATATTTTTTTGAAAAATAAGTTTTTTTTTTATATTAGATAACATATTTTTATCATGTTGCATGTAGAGCCTTCACAGATTTAATTGAGAAAATAGACAAAATGTAATCAAAGACCTTCAAAACAGATATTTTCATTAAAATTACGAGGTTGTCTTTTGTGATCACAATACTTTCTTTTAGACACAACACGTAAGAAAATTAAAACAGGTCAATGTTATTAATGGAGTACAAATACATATCTTGATTTTTTGTTTTAATTAGAGAAACACCATTTATTGATAAATAGCAAGTCAAACACCGCAAATTTAGTAGTAATATGTGGATAATTTTACTTGTAGTAGTTTCCTGATTAATTTAAAAATATATAAACCATTTCTTATTTGTTTATATGCATACAGAAGCGATGTAGAATAATGTTTAACAATCAAGGCTATAAACATAAGGTTGTTATATGCAGTAGACAAAAGATATTTAAACAAGATATTGACATATTATATAGAGCTTATCCGGCGCGTGTATAATGTAAAAGTCCCAAGAGTGAGGTTAAATCTAGAATCTGTTAAACGCGCACGGTAAGTTGGTTGAAGCTTGTTTCCGATAATTCGTTCCCATCCCGGTTCAGTTTGGTTTGGTTTGGTTTGGTTCAGTTCGGTTCTGTCTTCATACATAATTCATTCTCTTGTAATTTCTCTCGTCCTATGTAGACACCACTATTTACTGGCTTTCGCATTTGCTTCAATTTACTCACTTGAAACTGTGCTAACGCATCAATGCTCAAATAATCTATCAATAAATATTCATCGAATTCAAAATGAAATGCACGATCAAATTCTAATTGTCATCTCAAGCGTTATTAACTGTACAGTGCAGCAGCGGTGAAAAGAAGATGTTTATTTATGAAAACTATTCGTTGCATCCCCTGCTGCATTATGCAAATAGATAACTGATTTTTAACCTTAATATAACCAAAGCAAGCGTGCGTGCACCTATACCCTAAGCTCGCCAATAACAATTGTAAATGCAACATGCACACTTCACTAATCGTTTTTATATACTGGCTACACACCTTTGCGCAGGCACAATATTTTAAATTACAAATAAATGTTTTTAATTAGTATTCCCTGTGGAATCACAATCTGAGACAATGTTTTAGACATAACAAGTCTTACTGCTTTAGCCCTCCAGCAAGCTAAAAATACATTTAAATAAAGTGACGTGTAAATACGTAATAAAACAAGTGAAAGCAACGTTTAATTATCTTCTTCTTATTTTATAATAGTTAAATATTACAAACAGTACGGCATCATTTTTTTACTAACGTCAAAAATATCTAATAGAGAACATGGTATAAGAAATAATGTTTTCTTGAAAATATATATATATATATATATATATATATATGGATGAACTCTATCTATTTTCATGTGGGCAAAACGTAAATATTGGTCTTGTAATATTGCCTGCTGGATATTTCGTAAACATCATTAAATCTTTCTTTTATTTCCGTTTCCCAAACTTTGGTTTACTAAACAAATTATAAATAAGGGTCATCTATTAAAAGTCGTAATGTACGACATTTGTAAATACAAATAAAACATATTAATAATCTAAATCCTTTAATGCAGATAAAATTCTTAGGGTCAGTAATTTCTTTTTAATATTTCTAAAATTACCTCGCATTTAGTTCATATAGCTATTGTTACAAATATTAACTCTATTTATCACATTGTTTACTTTCTTAAACGTAACCTTTAATAGAAAGCATTGGAATCACAAAATATAATTCTAATTGAAGTATGAGTTTTGAGGGTCCCCGAATCCATTTTGACTACTTTCTGTACAATGATATTTAAACTGGAAGAGTTTGTTTATTCGTACCATTCTTTACACAACTCAAAAAGAATGACTGTGTTTGTGTACATATTCCAACACAAATTTAATATTGAGTGAAATGGGCAAATTCTTGTGCTTTGTTAAATATGCTGGGAACACGAAATTACAAGTAACACCTTTTAAATAACGGAAGAAAATAAATTTAGCGTTGAAACGCTGGAATCCGGTGCAGGCAGGCAGCATGTTACAAGTTGAAATGCACGGATAAAGTTAAAAATAATTAAGAAGTAGAAATGCGTCAGTGGCGCGGCTGACTGAAATATAAGTTTGTGAGGCAGCACGGGCACGGGCACGGGCACGGGCACGGCGAGAGATTCGAAGCTTTAGAAATTATGCATGTGTTCAGCGTACGTAATGAATAATTCCTAGGATACCATGTAGTGGTGATGGCGTCAGCGTCAGAGAGGCATCTGAGTTTACTAGACTTTGTAATTTAATTACTTTGCCACACTGTGTAGCCCTGATTACCGCGGCAACATTCGCATCCCCTTGCTTGACTTGACTTGAGAATACTATAGTAATATAGATAGCTACCGATAGTCGCCAGTAAAGTCACGTTCGTTGGTTCCTTATTCGCTTCTACGTTACGTTACGTTACGTTTTGCATTACGTTCGCGATATCAAGTTCGTTGCCTGCTCTGAATATATGGAAAATTTGTTACAAACATGTAAATGTTTACATTCCTACCTCATAAATGTACTGATACGTGTATTTCTGTTACATTCATATTCACAACCAACAAATTTATTTTTGTTTGTCTTAGCATATCTCCATATACAAACAACCTATTACAGGTGGACATTCAAATATACACTGTAAAAAATTGATGAACATTTACATAATTTTTACTGTAAAACTACATTTAAACACATTGTAATTTTATCGAATTATATAAAATTACATTATTTTTAATTGTAATTTTACATAACACGTCTTGTAATGAACATCCATTTTCTACAGTGTAGATAGCTATATTCATTTTTATAATTAGAAACTGACTTTAATTTTACTGTAGAATGATTTTGCCTAATTTTTGCTTAGGTAAGTAACGCCTTTATAAATGTTTTCTCCATTTTTGCATTCATTTTGCAATAATGAAAAAGAAATTGGCCTAAATTTGTTTCCCAATGCAGCAACTTCTTAAAGCTATCGTCTAACATACTGTTATTTTGTTAAATAACGACTAGATTTTTAATTTGGCTAACTTCTTTTAGCAACAATTTTGCAAAATTAAGGCCAAACAATTATATATATCAACATATATTTCCTTTAAAATTAATTAATAATTGCCGCATATAATCTGCCAGAAATATTTAAATCAATAACTTAATTGTGTCGTTTTCGAGATAATATTTTCAAATGTGGTTTTTCAGTAAAGTCTAGTTGATAGAAATTTGTATGTCTTTAACTTTTATAAAAAGCACTTTTTCTCTAACTTATGTCGTTTTCGAAATATGCAAAAAATGACTTAAGTAATCAAGCACATTTGTTTCAAAAATAGTAGTTTTTTACCGGAATATATAGGGCGTTATTGAGAAAATAGTTAAAATCGATTTAGAGACTCACAAAACGAATATTTTCATTGAAATTTCGAGGCTTTATTTGTGATCAGAATTCTTTCTTTATTATATATTACTTATAAGAAAGTGAGAATTATGCCATAAATATCCGAAATAATACACCAAAGTACAGTCGTAAACCAAACTATAATGTTTTCTGGAACAAATAAAATGGAAAAATACCCAATAAGATTCTGTCCTAAGAGAATTTATTTGCTTAATAACAGTGTCGATTCTGTTGACGACTAACTAAAACAGCAGTTAGTTTAAACCCTTGCCCTTGTTTGTGCGATACCATCTCTTAATTGCAGTAACCTAGTAACCCAATGGTGTCCATCCCATTTTCGGATTACACAAACAGAAATCATACTATACAATTTAAGTAACGCTTTAATATATAATATAGGTTAACCCGTTGTGCACTAAGCACCAAATACAGAATACAGGCCACACTTCACAATTTCGTCCGTCTAATTTAATAATTTGACGGATGGCGATTCTTCATGTAATTTTTTTGGAAATATAGACCTAATCATGGACACACCGTATAAATAAAGCATTTTTCTTACATATATACACACACACCCACATGCATCTGGGTGTTTTTATATAAACTAAGTATGGGCGTATTTTGTATTGTTTGTCAATCAATCAATAATTATATAATTATTTCTCTCGAAGAATCAAGATTATAAATTTACTTATTGCTTCTATTTAAATAAATGATTCATAGCACATTAATAACTTCACTATTTTAATTTTGGTAATTCATAATTTTAACGCTTTATTAAATAACCAGTGGCGGGGCTAGGCTTTGAATTTTGCAGTAGCACAGCAATTATAAATGCTAAAATACCATTTGTTGATATAAGCTTTCTCGATGTTTTGGCGCATTGAACGATGTTTCAAATGTTTACAATGGCTTAGACGATTTTCACAATAGCCACAGGTAGTAACCATAGAAACATATAAGCAATTCGTTCTACACATTCGCTTGCACACATCTGGGTGTTTATATATAAATATATATATATATATATATATATATATATATATATATATATATATATATATATATATATATATATAATTTAAAGATTACTTTGAGGTATATGACATGGTTTCCTTAGACAATTGAAAATTCATAATATTCACTTACTGTAGTAAATTGTTTAATATTTGACACGCATAAATATAATTTCATTTAATAGATCTGTCAATTTTCCATACAGTATATTATTTCCCAGAATAATAATTTAGTACTTGAAATAACTTTCGGTTTATAAAACGGATGGAAAAGTGGAAAGATAAAGAAAATACTGGGTAAGCGCGTTATACTTTCGGTTCTTCTCTCTTTCGTCCCGGATATGTACGGTGTAATTTATCATAAATTTAAGTTACCATTTACCAAATAAGCAACAAGATCTTAAGCCTCAGATTACAAGGGTAATTTGAAATAAATTTCTGAATGAGTTTATCTTGACAGAATCTTATTCCAATTTCCTGAATGGCCTCTTCTTCAAAATGCGAAACTCGACTGGTATATGCACGTGACTTAATACTATTTACAAGGTTTTACTAAACGATTTAAATTCATTAATTAATGACACAAACATTTAATAATCCTTTAATTAATTAATTACTCGATTTTATACGTGACAAAGCTTAAATCTGATACGCTGGTAAATCAAAAGACGAATTGATACAACTCATATACTCGTACATGGAAAAGCTTGTCTTTTACCACAATTTATGGTAATACTAAAAATATTTACAATATTATGGTTACTAAAATACAATATATATATATTTATATAATAACATCGGAGCTCGGATTATAAGACTGTGTTCGTCTAAAAATAAAATCCAGATTTTAGAAACTATTTACATTTAAGTGTTGATTTGAGATTTGCAAAAAATACATATTTGTTATAAACGTATTTCCTAATGTATCAATATAAAGTTATTGTCGCGGTAATGTTTTCTCACTCGATCCCTCTGTAACATAAAAAATGGTGCTTTACGAATAAAATTCGTACGAATATATGTGACATGAGACAGGGCAGGAGCGGCGGTATACGCGGGATGTGGCGAGGGCATGTCCCGAGGGATCCCACTTTACAGTTATAGCTCGCAGGCTTCCTTCGTTTCTAATCCCTAGTGAGGTCCCATGTCAGTTTTTCATTACGTTAGAAACATCTACGTCCCTGTCTCTCCAGAGGGCCTGCACTGTTATCGCATTATGTCACGCGTTTACCAACGATTGTCACCTCTCATGCCGGAACTTCTTGCCTTTGCGTTGCTTACTTTACTTTTCATTCGGAACTTTCTGAATTTTACCCGTTTCATCGTTCTGATATATCTACCTACACATGCAGCAGACGTCAACATAAACTGTCACTGGTTCGCTAACGTATAACTTTTCATAAAATATTATCCATGAATTAAGAGCCTAATGTATTTGTAGATAAAAACTTGTTTGGGAATTATAGGGTAAAAAAAAAAGTTTACTGATCTATTTTCAATATTCATAAAACTTTTTTGTAAACTTCTATACATCAAATTAGACCATAACATTACGGTAATGCTGTTTTCAACTCATAAGTATTAAATAAGATATATTTAGTTGCCAGTTATCCAACTTGATTATTTATTTAGCAAATACTTTGTTTCAATTTCTAATATTAATTAATTTAGCATATTTATGTGTAGGGCATTGCAAATTTTGGTTTTGTTAGCGCTATTTGCTATTCTGATTTCATAGTTTTGTTGACCAACTCATAAACTCATTCATATCTTTTTCTAGTGGTACGGAGCATGTTTAAAAGTGATTTTAAATATATCTTAAACATTTTTTTAGTTTGTACTGTTTCTGTAAAATATTAATAAACTTTACCGGTAGTGTGTGTCAGTATTTCAATTCAATTCAACGCCCCTGTGTATATTTACATATAAATTATTATATGATAAACAGAATGTTTGATCGTTATTTAGGTATGATGAAAATATTTTAACTAAATTTTGAATGATAATAAATTATACATTGATTTAGAAGAGTAAACATATGTTTGGTACACTGATTGAAATTATTGCTCTCATATATCAAACTTATCTACCGTATGTCATAAATTGCAAACCGGATATCGGAAGTGCATTTAAACGTAAAATATAACGCACACTAGCGTACGTATAACAAAATAATTGCATCCGGAAAATTGCAGTGCATCACACAAAAACATAAAATAAAAATCATTAAAGTTATAAAAGATTTATGGGATAAAAACAAAATAAAAATATGTTTTTATTCATTAATTGCAAATAATGGACTATTCCGGTTTGCATTAAGAGGAGATAAAGCTTCTCATTTATTTGTGATATTGGTGAACGCTGCTTTTAAATAAATGACTGCATTCCTCATTAAATATTTAATAAAGACAATACCCAAAGAAAAAGGCTATAACCCCGAAGTTCTTGCCTGGCATGCTAGCAGTTAGTGGTTCGAGCCCACGTACCAGCTAGTATTTTTAAAAACAAAGTGTTCTACACATACATTTGGGTGTTTAAATATATAATCAGCCGGTTACACAAACATATATCTTTGTGAAACCGGGTATAAATAAATGAGTTGAAATAATAATTGAAAGAAACTACAATAATCATCCAATTTGCTCCCTTACTTATATGAAGTATTTCATTACAGTTCCAGAACGAAATGAGTCTATTGAAATCATTTGGACGGAATTCCGTTATCAGGAATACGTGAAGCAGAGAATGGCACAGTGCACTATTGCGTTGTTCAAATAGTTATTCTTTTGTACCGGAAATAAAAGTACATCGTGCAGAAAATGGAAGTGGAATGGTTGGCGCTGGCCGCTGGGTGATGGCCAGGTTCACTCAATTCTACTGTGTCGTGGCATGGCAGTGTGCCCCGCAGTTATGTCCATCCGCCCGATCTCAGGAAATGAATAACGCTTTCATATGAGGACCTTCAGGTTTGCTGAACCGATAAAAGTGTTTCTAGGAAGGGTATATATGATGACATATGGATGTGTATGTACATACATCCTTTATTCTGAAACCCCTGGCCCTTAATCCTTAATATACACACTCACACATACACTGTTTCCAATACTTGGCCCAACATATTGTAAATTTGCAAAAGATTCACGTCGCAGGTCTACTATCATTCTCATTCCTTAGATATCTGTATGAACTTCGCCATCATTTTAGGCGAGTCGGCATAAGTTTCGAATCTGACAGATAAACATAAGGAAATTAATATTAAATCAAATGGACCATTGCCAGAGCTTCTATGCGTATATACAGAGATAGGAAATAAACAAAAGTAGTAGACGGCAAAATTAATCAAATATTAATTTTCATTCAAAACATACTTCAATGAACTATCATAATAATACGTGGCACTAATAGTAAACAGTACAACTCACTTATTAAATATTGTAAATTTTGATTAAAACAAGATTAGGCACCTACGCTTTATAGGAAATACATGCAATGCGAGCAACGGACTCCGCCCTCCCACATCGCGCTTGCGTATAAAATTTTAAATTATTATGGTCATTGAGCTCAGAATTTGAAAAAATGCTATAGACATAAAAAGTTTTACAATTTCTTTTTAATATTAAAAAAAAGAAGAAATTAGTGCATATTGAAAGAAAAATATCTGCTCTCAACTAGATCGTATAGTTGCAGTAAATCTAGTTGTATTAACCAGAAAATGGTGGACTTATACAGAGTGCATAGTTACGTTAGAAATATAGTGTGGTTGCCCCAACAATGTCAATCTAGTTGAGGCGATCTGGTTGCAGAAACCATATCAGTAGCTGTGATGACTAAGGCAATGTGTCGCACACACTCAATCTAGTTGCCACAACAAGAAAAATATGTGCGCATCCATTCAATCTCAACCAGAATAGTCTAGTTGCACCAACTAGAAATATAGTTGAACGAAAATTCACAATAAAATCTAGTTGCAGAAATCAGATTTCTGGTTGCTACAAACATTTCTTTCTTTCAGTGCATACTTAACAATTTAAAATTATAATTTTTATGGCCTTTAGGTTACCAATATGAAGAAATCTTGTAGATGTAAAATATCTTAGAATTCTTTAAAGAATTTTTGATGTTTAAATTATTTTTCTAAGGGGGTCTTCAAATTTTGGGGCCCTATAACTCCGGAAGTATCCGGGTGAATGAATTTTAACTGCAATCGGATTCAAATGGAATGTCAAAAAATATGTGTAGGGAATTTGGTTCAAATCGATTCGGTACCTTCAGAGGAGTAGAAGGCACACATTTGGTCTTACGAGCGAGCGACGACTAACATCCAAGTATATGAGTTATATATACTTTTTGGATACATAGCGACAAGAAGAACACTTTTTGTTACGGAATTTTTTTGATCGCATAATGGTACAAACACAACCAAACACTATAGCTATCTGTACATCGTACGACGGGCTGAAAATTAAATTATAATTTTTGCAAAATGTTATGGTGTTATTTTTACTAAATGTTCAGTGTGAAGCTGTATTCACAATGACCCAAATAGTAATTAAGATTAGAAAATTAAAATGATAATCTACGAGGGCTGTCCGACAAGTATTTTGCCTCACCGGCCTATGGCGCCACTGTCGCAAGAGACATCGTAGTTTGTATTATGATAAGTAATATATATATAGCAGCATAATTAACATAATTAAACGTTAGCATTGTATGTCATATAACAAACTGAAGTTATAACTGGTAATTTCTAAGCGAAATTACTAATTGTTTGGATGTGAATACACTTTTAGCCTTGGCTTGATAGAAGTGTTAATTGTACATACAAAGAAAACCACTAGTTTTAATTATACAAAGAAATAATGTAGAACTATAATGGTTTCAAAACTTTTTAAGAGAAATAAAATAACTAATGCAGAAAATTTGTATAATACAAAGTTTCAGGTTGAAAGTAGAATAAAATA
This sequence comes from Leistus spinibarbis, assembly GCA_933228885.1. Lineage (NCBI taxonomy): Eukaryota > Metazoa > Arthropoda > Insecta > Coleoptera > Carabidae > Leistus > Leistus spinibarbis. The sequence continues at coordinate 3,123,628 of OW121793.1, forward strand.
GGTAATGTACGGTTGTGGAAGAAGAAAAAGATTTGAATATAAAGTGATGTTTGTTGTTATAGTTTGGCGTTGTGATGTGTTACACGTTTTATCATAGCTTGACTACCACAACTTAACCAAAACTGTACGGCAAGCTTTTAACGGAATTTTCTCCCCAATATCCATTAGACGCCTCTTATAACCGAAGCGCATCTGCGGATATATTCGCTAAACCTTTAATTCCCGTAGGGGTGTTTCGTATTGAATAATGAACAAGTTACTAACCAACAACTATGTTTAATAGGTTAATAATTAGTACAGCAAATATAGTAGATCAGTCAGTACCAATTTCCGTTGCATTCGAACCAACCTTTACTGACAAGAAGTTAGACATAATTTTTGCACTTTCATAGGCGTTGCACTACAGTGTTCAGCAGACCAAAACGTAACTTTCTGATTTGAACTTGAAACTACATTGTTTAAAACATTCCTCTACATGTATTTATAGCATATATATTTTAATCACATGTACGAACTTGACACTTTGTCATTATTTCTATTAAGTATTATTTAAAATAAAAGCAAAGTAATTACAATTATCTTAAATTGTGTTTTTACTTTCTTGGACGAAGTCTATAAGGACGTTTTATAATCATGAAAATGTTCAAACATGCAATTTTAAGACTTAGAAAGGTAAACAGATAAATTATCGAATAGTTTTTTTGTATATACTGTACGTCGAGCTAAAAGATCAATAGGAAATTAAAATACAGTTTTAGTAAAAAAGAAAGAAATGCATAAAAATTACTATACAAAACAAAGCATGCCTATTACACCTAGTATGGCTTCTGTCCCCTCCAGCGTAAGTAAATGTATTTTTCCTTCATTTTAGAACGGAATCGAATCAAAAAGGGCACAGCAGGGGCTTGCAGCAGAAAATTATAAGATTATCCCAAAGTGAAATTAGTTGATCCCACACCTGATAGCCCGAAGCAACGTCAAGCCCAAAACTATCACGAAGGATCGGGTTTGATATTAAAAATTAAAACCGTGAAAAAGTAAAAGTTTCCTACTCATAAAAATTCATGAAGCAACAACGAGTACTTTTTCATAAAAGTTTCAAAGTTATTCATTGATTTCTAAATAGAAAACATTAGATAATGAAGTATGCAAAATAACATTCTTCGTAGAGGGACGCCTAGGGCGAACTTACCGAAGGGTACTAATTACATTTGAGTGTAGGGGGACGGCATATTATTAGTTGTTACATCCCGTGCGGATGCCAATGGATATTACTTTATTTGCAGTAGGGCGCCAGTTAAACACATGTGCAATTACGCGAATGAATTTCACATTACCTAACCTTACATACAAATACATAGCCACAAGTAATATATAGCAAAATGATGTGGTATAAATTCAGAAATATTATTGAATATTTTAGCCAAAATTTATACGAACATTCATTAATTTATCGACCAATGCAAAATGCATGAATTAATTTTGTTCTAAATTAAGTGTTCCATAGTATTTGAAATACATGTACTTGCATTTTTTTTAAAAGTCAACTAATCGAAACAGCTAGGAGTGATTAGTTAGTCAACAGCTGATTCGGTAATGGTTATCAGGATCGCGTTCGTATTGTATTAACAAGATACTTTACTTGCTGTAGCTAAAGTTTATTTTATCCTTTTCATATTTATGATATGTTCTGTTTTCATAAATATATTTCAAACATTTGATTCACTCCGATCTATTTTACTTTCACATTGGATATATATAATTTCTTCCGCACCTAATAGAATCCGCGATAATTATATATGCATACACTTTCATTTTTACATTTTTATGCATAAACTTGATAGTGCCTCTATACATAAAAATAATCTATAAAAGGTTGCTAGTAATATCCTTTTACAGACTTACCTATATTTATGGTGGCATTCTGAGCTAATCTGTAAATATATAAGGATATCCTATAAATATGTAACCACTTATAGTTTCAAAATGATATTATTTTGCAGAAAATTTTGTAGATAAATCAGACAATGTTGTTCAGTTTAATAAGTAAAGTCAATAATCAAATTATTTTTTAATTCATAAAACATTTTCAATAATTTATAGAATTCTCTATAGATTTATAGATTGACTCAGTATGTCACTATTAATTGAGTACTATTGCCGGTAAAATTTATCATAAAATAAAAATAAAATATCTGGAGTGACCTGCACTCAACTTAATATATATATATATATATATATATATATATATATATATATATATATATATATATATATATATACCCAAAACCAGCTATCAAACTAACCAATACTCTACAGAAATATTCTGAAATGTCATTTATCTAATTGTGTCTATTTTATTTTCCTGTCAAAATAACAGATGATCCGATTTTATAAGCTACATGCGAATCCATGGCAACGTAAACAAGATATTTATAATGTTTCGTAGCATTTTTCTCGCAACTGGCACATTTTTTTAAGAAACTTTTGAAATTGTGTTGTGCGAAATATTAATATCTTTCATTATATATTTGCCGTAAGTGTAGCCGTTCTAGTGATATTGGAGATAGAACAAAAAATGTATAGAGTAAACATTCACTTCCGGTTTGAATATTCTTTTCAAAATAGGAGGTGCACATCTAGGGCATATACAAGTCTTAAGTTTGAAGTTTCATAATTTTTCGTTCGACAGTTTTGGTCCTAGAGCGTTCACAGACACACACAGACGTCATTCCGGTTCAGGGAAGGTCAAAACATGTATATCCGTTAAAATCTCGAGTTCGAAAATTTTCATGATTACAATACTTACTTATTACTCTGTAAAAGAAAGTAAAAATTACAGCAATATAATTTTTCCATTAGATATGTCATTTTGATTCGAAATTATATAATTTAATGAAATAATACATTAAATTGTTTATAATATCGTGTTTTTGATGTGATTTTTTGATCTCTTTCAGAAGAGTAAAGAAATTTGCTCAAATTATAAAATTTTCCTCTACTCCTGCATAATTGACTTCAGAGATCAAAAAATCACATTAAGTATTAATACTAGGTGGACATCAAGTACCCATATCATATGCAGAATACAAACCCACTCTTCACCGATCCATCTGTCCAACTGAATAATTTGGAGGGTGGCGATTTTTCATGTAACCTAATCATGGATACACCATATAAATAAATAAATAATATATTTATATAATATTTGATTTGTGGATTTATTTTAAGTTCTAGAAAAGCATAGGTAACAAAACCGTTTTATGTAAGTTTCAATAGTATTTTGAGTACCTGCTCGACTATAAATGCAATGCTATGGTCTATGAAAAAGGAGTGAAGAATCAGTCGGCGTTGCCGTTTCGGAAGGTGACAATTGTAGAAGCATGTGATATAATGCAATAACAACGTGTCTCCGAGGAGAGGCAGTGCGCGCTGCGCAGACATTTCTAGTGTGATGAAAACTTGACAAGGGATGTCCTCCGGGACTTGAAATGGATAAAAGCAGCAAGCAATAACTATAAAGTAGGATCTTGCGGGATCTCCGTTTCCCTTGCTTCAACTTTATCTCTCACTTCAACAAATGTCACGTTAGAACACTTAACTAACAAATTACTACACTCATTTTCACTTATATCTTACTTATTAATCTGGTTATCCTTGTACTCATTTTACAACAATAAAACGAAAATAATACTTCGAAAATATATACACTATATTTTGCGGTATGATGTTTATATTGAGAGAATGCCAAACGTTAGGCTGACAAAAAAGATTTACCGATATATAGGATAGAAAAAGATTGAGAATGCGAGGTCAGATTAAGAATGACTTTGCAAAAAAGAAATGAAATGATTTGTTGAATGCACTAAGTGAAGCGGCAATAAACAGATTATGAACAAAAGTACTGGCGGGATCCTGATAACCATTTGCTAGTCAGCTGTAGGCTTACTCATTCTATAAGCTATTCCGACTAGTTACAGATGAGTAAGTCATTAGCTAATTCAACTATTGTTAACAGGATCGCGTCATTTTTATATTCATATTATTTTAATTCCGAAATATATATAATATATATATATATATATATATATATATATATATATATATATATATATATATATATATCCCCGAAAGCGGGTGCGGTATAGAAAGTGAGAAGAATTTAATGACATTGTGTTGGCAGAATTTCGTTTTCGATGTTCGCGACAGCAGTAGTCCGTGAAATTGAAGAAATTACCAAGTTATTGGTAGAGAAAATAAAGTTAATCTTCGAAATTGTGCGGCCAAGTACCGAACGTAATTTATCGAGTTGAGTACACCGCACGTCACTGCACAGGAATCTCCGAATCATATTACAATTTGTGGGCTTGCTATATTGAATTTTCTACTCATGTTCCTATAATGCAATCAGTTTAAACATTTTTATACAATCAAGAATATATAGATTATTTGTATCTAGTATCATATAGCACTTTTGAAATCAATTTAGATATCGTATACGCTTTGTTGAAATTCGATACGGTAATCAATGATTCTTGGTGACGCTGTTTTTCTAAAAAGATGGTATAATATAAGAAGTGATATAACACACAAGTAATGTGAAGTATCTTGTTCTGTAAAGACCAAGCATAAAGCTCGAAAAAACACAGTCGATACGTAATTACATAAAAAATAACTGATAAAAATATAATTATCTTCAATACATAGTTTCGGAGATAAATTAATAATATATATTTATATAATACTCAACAATGGGGGGTTCTAGGCTTCTGTTTTACAAGATTATTTAGTATATAAATCTTAAAACTGAAATCAATAGAAATTAACCGTTGCTAGACAGAGAACGAGATATAAACGAGCATTTATCAGTGACCATCGTACGTCGTGCTTCAGCGCCACCACCGATATTTTCAATTAAATAGTCAGACATTTTCGGTTATTTGGGTAATTATAGAAACGTACATACAATATCCTAACTTCAAAAACGATATTTCTATAGTCAAAGTATCTGAAAAACTGTTCAAACAAAAGTTACTATCTTTAACTCGTGTAGTTTTCGAGTAAACCATGATTTCCGGTTAAGATATCTCAGAAAATGGGTTGTGGCCAACGCAGGACTTTCTTTTACGTAGTTTTCCTTATATATATATATATATATAATGAAAACTACGTAAAAGAAAGTCCTGCGTTAGCCACAACCCATTTTTTTGAGATATCTTAACCGGAAATCATGGTTTACTCGAAAACTACACAAGTATATATATATATATATATATATATATATATATATATATATATATATATATATATATATATATATATTCAAAACAAACAGTTCAAAAATACCAATATTTCACAGTAATACACTGGAATTGTACCAATTATCTAATTATGTTATCAAATATTGTTTCATCAATATTTATTGATTATAGAAATATAATATAAGGAAATAATAATCCAACAGAAACAATATGAAAACCAAGCTTACCTATGCAGTACTAGCTATCAAAACTAACCAATACTCTACAGAAATATTCTGAAATATCATTTATCTAATTCACCCCATTTTGTTTTCTTGTCGAAATATTGACAGGCGCACTTCCGGTTTGAATATTCTTTTCAAAAGTAGGAGGTGCACAAGTCTTAAATTTGAAGTCTCATAATTTTACGTTCGACAGTTTCGGCTCTAGAGCGTTCACACACACACAGACAGACAGACGTCATTCCGAAAATAATCACATTCGATTCAGGGAAGGTCAATGTATTTTTCATGATTACAATACTTACTTATTACTCTGTAAAAGGAAGTAAAAACACCAATATTAATATTTTTAAAGTATATTAATGCATAATATTTCCAATATACATATTTTTACAAATTAAATATATTTTGCTATATCAAAAATAATAAAACGTAATAACTATTTATTTCTAATGGTAATGCATAAAATAATTTGAATATGGCAACACATATATTAATGCTTCATCTACCATATGCACTGCAATGGTACACAAAGTATCGTTTTATTAATTAGTTTAAGTAATAAACAAGTCTAATATAGACTTACTCAAAAATATGAATAATATAAAAAAAAAGTATAATCAAGTAACAGTTCACATTTTAATCGTTAATGCTGTTTATTACAAATTATATTTGAAATCAAGTCTTAACAAGTACTTAACATTAACTTGAGCCTCATCATATACAATATACTCATTATACAGTAACGGACTGTAAGTATCAAGATCAGTAATCCCTTTCCCGAGTGGCACTTCTACACCATCAGGTAAAACTTTAAGATCCTGCGGATCTGGTTCCGTTCTGCCAACTCCTTTAACACTATGAGTATTCGCTGGAAGCTTCGTAATATAATCCGCCTGCGTTTTCTCCATCATATTCCCAAGTGCCACCTCACACAACAGCATCAAACCCTCACATGCCTCAAGCGTAGTACAACAGTAATTTGCCGACTTTGATACCATGTCTGCAAAGTAGACACCTTTACCGAACATATAACCAGTAGCCGGCGCTTCTGGCGGAGCGATTCGCAAACCTTGCGACAAAATACCCGCGTAATTTGTAGTACGTGATCCGTGCCACAGGAGTTTGCGGTTGTGGAGGTGACTGTATGGCTTATAACGATCGTCTTCACCGAATCGTTTCACTTTGAAAATGTCGAGGATTTTTAATGCGTATTGGTCGTGGGTGCGCCCGTGAGTGTTGGTAACGTAGTCTTTGATCATGCTGTATTCGTCGGAGAGCTCGTCAACGGGTTCGATGGTTGTGTTTAGTTGCTTGTAGTATGCGTCTAGTGGATTTCCGCTCTCACCGGCGGCACCACGTTGTATCATGCAGTATGCGGTTTCTAATTCCATTAAACTGGCGAGCATTTCGGATTTTTTCTATAAATGGCAACACAAATATATGCAATTAAACCAGTTATTTCACATAACTATGTTACTAATGACAATAAAGACTGAAAACTTATTTCCATTTCATTTTAATTTTCAATATTACTATGGCATCTTATAACAAGTACTTTATAATTATACCCATCAAAATACACGCTATAATTGATATACTCGTGATAAGCTCAATGCAAGAATATTAACAACTAGGTGTATCCATTGGCACCATGTGCCCATATCATATATATATATATATATATATATATATATATATATATATATATATATATATATATATATATATTTGTATACGAGTATATATATATAATGCTGTTCATTTTTCACCGATATTATAATAATAATGTAAATTCTAATAATTTAAACACCAAGATCATATACAGAATCCAGTCCACTCCTCACCGATCCATCTGCCTAATTGCATAATTTGACGGGTAATTATTTTCAGAGCTTCCACAGCATTTTTTATACAAAAAAGTGAAATAATGTAGTTTTTAATGGATAAAAATGAAATTAGTGACTGAAAAAAGATAAAAAAGTGAATAATAGTGAATAAAATATTCATTTTGTAGACTCCATTTTGTTTTTAGACCGATTTTGAGGTCAGATTCGTAATCTGCGACCACAAAAACCTTGTGTTATCAAATTTCAGGCAATTCATTAAATAAATAAAAGAGTTGTACATATTATAATTAAGAGTGTATTAAAAAAGGCTAGTGCCCTGCACTCGATTTTTTTTTAGTTTTTAGCAGAATAAATCAAAATATTGACAGGCACAAATCATAATATGATTGATTAAACTATATGCAAATACATGGCAAAAAAATTATATATAAGATTTTCCGTAGCAGTTTTCTCGTAACTGGTACATTTTTTGAAGTAACTTTTAAAACAAAAATTATGTGAAATATTAATATCTATCATTATGAATATAACTAATTTTGCCATAAGTGCAGCTGTTCTAGTGATATTGGAAATTGAAGAAAAAATGCATGGAGCAAACATGCACTTCCGGTTTCTTAAGTTTGAAGTTTCATAATTTAACGTTTGATAGTATTAGCTCAAGAGCGTTCACAGACACAGACGTTATTCCGAAAATAATCACATTCGATTCAGGGAAGGTCAAAACGTGTATATTCGTTGAAATCTCGAGTTCGAAATTTTTCATGATTATAAAACTTACTTATTACTTCGTAAAAGAAAGTAGAAACACATATTTGTAAATTAACAATTAAAAAAATAAAAAGCACACTTTCTTATCCATGGGGAACTTTTCTATAAACTTTTGCCGAAAAAAAAAATGTTATTGACGAATTTTTAGCGTCTTTAATACTTTTCATACATTTATGACATGAATATAGTGAATAAAATTTTAAAATAGTGACCGATTTCGGAAAAGGTGAATAAAAGTGGAAATAGTGAATGCGTGGAAGCCCTGTATTTTTCTAGTTTTTTTTTTTTAAATTTAGTCTTCAGAATGGATACACCACATATATAAACAAAGCTATTCATTACTCGAATACTCGTTACTAGGCAAGATCCGATGTAACTAGTAGTGACATGAAAAAGTATTCGTTACTTTTACAAACAGTTACCTAATCAGATTTTACGTTATATTTTACAAAAAGTATTATTTTTGCATTGCAATCAAAAATTATTTTAAATTCTGTTTTTCTTTGTATTTGTTTTAAATTTTTTATTATCTTATTATTATTATGTTTTTGAATGTTATAAAATTTGAAAACAAAATTATTGACTTGTTTATATATATATATATATATATATAAACCACTTTGAATACATATCAACAGCAGATTTTTGAAGATAATTCGACAATTCTATAAGACCCATACTGATATCCCCTTCATTATTTATTTATTTTTAATTCCACAATACCTTGATAATCTCCTGGTTATCCAACATTGGTGGTGCAAGCATAGCAGTGTTATGTGGCATCAGGGAATAAAACTTATTCGAATGAGTGAGAATGTTCCGCTTATTTTTGAGTCCGCCCTTCAGCATGAAACTGATTTCATTCAATGCATTGTATGCTTGTTTGATCTGAGTTCGGCTCAATTTCCCTAACGGCATCTTTTGCATATCGAGCTGTAACAAAATTGTATATTAGAAATTTCTGTTGGAATGGTTAAAAGAAAAAAAAAAACATTCTCACCTCATACTCCAACATAACTTTTTCCATGGACTGCACATTAAATATCATTGCCATAAGGTATGCAACTGATGGTGCTAACGATGAATCGGCAACACGAACACTAAGATCGGCAATTTCTTCTTTTTGTGCTTGATAATCGACATCGACGTACATGTAACGGCCTCTCTTCTTTCGGAAACAGAATCGATTTTCCCATGTATTGCCAGATTTTTCCAAAAACACGCTCTGAAATTATATATATATTTTTTAAATATTTGTTCATTTTTACTTAACGCAAAAATGATACCTTGAAATTAAGTTGCGCTGCGGCTAAAGTCTCAAATTTGTCAATTTTAGTATCGCCAATTGCCGTTCCTATACGACCCCAACCACGATATACCCAAAATCTATTTAAAACACAAATAATAATGTAACGTTCTCACATGGGAACCTAAGCTAAATAAATGCGTGGTTCATAATAAATAATGAAATATTTAAGTATTTATATGACCCATTTATCCCATTTGGCAAATAACGGATCTAGTAGCAAATGTAGAAGATATCCTGCAATTACGTCACAGAAACTTTAAAAAATAATAAAAATGTAACTAATACCGATAACGCTTAACAAAAACTGTTATATAAAAAGCTGGAGTGGCCTTTACTTGATTTTCTTTTTAGTACAAATATATATATATAATGATAGCTATGAAAATTTAGTAATTTATGTGATCACTTACTCGTCGCCAGTATCCGATTCCAAAAGTTGTATTTTGTAATATGTATTTTTATTGTTTTGTATATCGGCTTTGCTGAGTACAGCGTTGTACCGAACGTCACCAATTTGATAAACATGGGCAACATCTTCCAATTTTGAACCTGGTTCGATGGCAACACCATTTTTAACGCGCATTCTACGTTTTCCTTCTTCTTCGTGCTCAAGCCCACCTTTACTTCGTGATTTATTGTGTTTGGCGAAGCCTTCTCTTTGGAATTGTACGGGTACTCGATTGTGGAGCTATACAATAATTATATTATCAAGCTCAAAAAAAAAACCTACCGACTAATCTTTATAAAAAAAAATCAGTGAATTCGTAATTGCATAAATAATGCCTGGTAAAAATGTTAATTTTTTTGTACTTTCAGTTTCAGAGATAAAAAATAAAAACCTCCAAAATAGGTCATTTATTATAGTTTTCATTCAAGTACAAAAAAATTAACATTTTTACCAGGCATTATTTATGCAATTACGAATTCACTGATTTTGTTTGTATAAAGATTAGTCGGTAGGTTTCTTTTTTCGAGCTTGATGTTTGACCTTAAGAAATATAACTTTGACACCAAAAGTGTAACGTGTCCGTAATGCCTTTATATTCAATAAACAGTCATTATTCGATGGAATATCTTTGATTATAGCGTAAAAATAGCTAATTTCTAATACTGTGCGTGCATGATTGCTTGAGCATTCAAAGTCGATGGTAGCGCCACCATCTAAAATAGCCGAGAGCGGAGCGGCATTACTCCAAACTAGATGGACCTGATGGTTTGTCTTAACTACCCAAATTGTGTTTTTGTAATATTTGCAGTAGATTTTGCAAAATTTATAATTTATTAAATTTGTGTCAAATAAATCAAATGTGAAAACGAAGAAAATGGACGTAGAAACTATATTTCTACAGGATACTGGATTCTGAACGACTTATTAATAATTTAAAAATGTGTTGTACCTCAGCTCCCCATTCGCATAGACTATATTTCTTAGCGGGAAAATCCAAGTTATCTGGATGCGTTTCGGCAAGAACATCCAGAAATTCTTTAGACACAACATACACATTGCATACTTCCGATTGTGCAATGATTTCAGTCTTTTTGTTGACTTCTTCCTTAGTAGTTATAATCGCAAACACAGATCTTCGTACTTCTGGTACAACACGACCACCGTAACACTTAATTTTCAAACGAAGTACATTGTATTCATCAGTAGAAAAACCGGCCAAAATAAAGTTTTTATAGCGCAAAGGGCCTGTTCTGGTTGGCTTTTCGACGGTGGAACTGCCAAAGACATTGATAACATTATATTTAATTTAACCGCTATTACAAGTTGAATGAATATTAACAAGTACAAGAACTTATAAAATTACTCAATTACATTTTCTTCACATATAGGAACACAATTTGATGCTAATTAGGGGGTTCCCATTCAGAACAAATGTAATATATAGAAGCGCTGAATACTTAATATGTAAAAATTCAAATATGTGATCTTTAGAGCACAAAGGTATAATTTTGCATTACCATATTTCTAATAATATCAATTATTGGTTTAATATATTTTTCTTGGAGCACAAAGGTGATATGTACCACTGTATAATTGATTTTAATTATTTAAAATAAGTATTATGTATTTGATCCGTAGAGGACAAAGGTGACATGTATGCAAATCTTTTATATTTTAATGCGAATTATTTAAATTATTGTTCTTTAGAACACAAAGGTGATATGTCCCATATTTTTAATAATATCAATTATTAGTTATATATATTTTTCTTGGAGCACAAAGGTGATATGTCCCACTGTATAATTGATTTTAATTATTTAAAATAAGGATTATGTATTTGATCCGTAGAGGACAAAGATGACATGTATGCAAATCTTTTATATTTTAATGCGAATTATTTAAATTATTGTTCTTTAGAGCGCAAAGGTGATATGTCCCATATTTTTAATATCAATTATGGGTTATATATTTTTTTCTTGGAGCACAAAGGTGATATCTCCCACTGTATAATTGATTTTAATTATTTAAAATAAGGATTATGTATTTGATCCGTAGAGGACAAAGGTGACATGTATGCAATTTTTTTAAATATTTAAATTATTGTTCGTTAGAGCACAAAGGTGATTTGTCCCACAGTATAATTTTGCTGTTTTCTACCATGTTTTTAATAATTTCAATTTTTGGTTAGATATATTATTTTTAGGACACATATGTGATATGTCCCACATACATTGTAAAATTTTCAAAAAGTTTGATGTTAATTATTTAAAATATGGATTATGTATTTGATCCGTAGAAGACAAAGGTGCCATGTATGGAAACATTTTGCAATTTATTTACATTTTAATAAGAAATATTTAAATAATTGTTGTTTAGAGCACAAAGGTGATATGTCCCACAGTATAATTTTGCTGTTTTCTATCATATTTTTAATAATTTCAATTTTTGGTTAGATATATTATTCTTAGGGCACAAATATGATATGTCCCACATACATTGTAAAATTTCAAAAAGTTTGATATTATTTAAAATATGGATTATGTATTTGATTCGTAGAGGACAAAGGTGTCATGTCCTAAATAATTTTGCAAGTTTTCTATATTTTAACACGAAATATTTGAATGCATGTTTTTTTTAGAGGACAAACGTGATATGTTATAATGTAAAGCTTTTTATTTTCTCTGTGTTATGATTTTAATGATTGAAAATACAAATTATGTATTTTATCCGTACAATCATAATAAAAATTGATTATATAAAAATAATAGAGATTATGTATAACAATGTATAAATATTGTATAATTTAGGGGAATATTTTAGATATAAGACTATATTCTTATATTATGTACTTACGTTTCATCAAGAGATTGCCGTTTAAACTTCTTGTATTCATATTCGTTAAGGAAATTATGTTGCAACTTTAATTCTAATGGAATGACAACTGGCGTAAATCTCGGTTTCTTAACAATGTTATTACATTTCTGCCATGGACCAAGAAAACCACTGCACTTGTATTGGCTGTTTGTGTAAACCAATTGGCCACAGTGACAATTTGGACATTTGCTTGGAGAGCCGTATATCAGCATTTCGGCAGTACGATCTAATAACTATACAATGAAAATACACGGTTAAATTTTCAGTTGGCTACCGTAAAGCAAAAAACACTTACATTTTCTAATCCAGTAGGTGCTGAATGTCGATTATGCTTTAACAATTGAACCAGTTGTTCTTTTTTAAGATCCTTCAACTGATTACGATATGTGTGCATGATATTTGTTTGATCTTTATCGATTTTCTCTTCCTTTGACATATTCAAGTTCTCAGCTGCGTCAGTGCTTAGTCTTTGCTTCTTCATTGGGACTTCGTCATGACCCCTTCAAAATTAAATAGATATGTTAAACGCTCGGTTAACATTGATCTATAGTTAATTCTCTGTAAGGTTGTAGATATAAATAAGAGCACACGGGCTGCTAGAATTTGATTGATTGATTGATCTACAACTTTACAGCGAATATACTCTAGATCGATTATTTTCGATATGTGAGGAAACTAACGGTAACTCATTCTTCACTTGTTCTTGATCTTCTGAAGAAAGGTCAGTATATTTAGTCAATTGATCTCCACTTTCCAAGTAACCTAAACTCTCGTGACATTGCACAAAACATTTGAAATGGTACCAAAGCATTTTTTTAGATTTTTTAGAAACGCGCATCTAAAATTATAATGATTAAATTTATTTTTGACTAATTTGTTAATAATTGTTATTTTCAATTGTAATAGTCAATTTTTGGATTTATAAAGGGAAATATTAGAGAGAAACAAGCACCTATGCGGCCAGCTCACCCTATAAGTAATAAATGCGATGCGAGCAGCGAACCTTTTAAATTAAAAATAATTGTTTTTAATTATTATGGCCCTTGAAAAAATGTTATAGATATAAAAAGTCTTACAATTCTTTGTAGATTATTCTGACATTAAAAAAAATGCAATTTTAAATTGCCAAATCATATTTTCTTACGGCCTTTGGGTTATATTATATACAATAATCTTGTAATAATAATAAAAAACCCTTAACCACAAAGTATTTTAATTGAGCTCAATTAAAATACTTTGTGGTTTAGGGGTTTTTTATTATTATTTTAAGATATCAGCCACAGACTCCAAACTAATTTGTTAATAATCTTGTAGACATTAAATATCTTAGAATTTTGGATGAGTTAATTATTTTTATTGTATTGAAGGGGACTCCAGTTTTGGGGCCCTATAACTCGGGAAGTATACGGGCGATTGGATTTAAACTGCGACCGGTTTCAAATGGGATGCTAAATAAAATATGTACCAAATTTAGTGTAAATTGCACTGGTACCTTCAGAAGAGTAGAGGGCACAAATTTGGTCTTACGAGCGAGCGACGCCTAACATCCAAGTATATAAGTTATATATATATATATATATATATATATATATATATATATATATATATATTTGGATTCAGGACGACGAGACAAACACTTTTGTTAATGAAATTTTTTAATCCGAGAATCCTTAACAAAAAATATTTGTCTCGTCGCCCTGAATCCAAAAGTATATATAACTTATATACATATAAAAAATATATTTATTTAGGGTACCTTAAGAAAATATCTGAAGTGGCTTGCACTCGACTTTTTAGCTCGCCGTACGTAGTACCGAAGAAGCTTAAGCATTCGGTCGTGTCTGTAACATTCTCGGATCAAAAAATTTCATTATCAAAAAGTGTTAGTCTCGTCGCCCTGAATCCAAAAATGTATATAACTTATATAGTTGGTTAGTCGTCGCTCGTAAGACCAAATTTGTGCCTTTACTCTACTCTGAAAGTACCGGAGCGATTAACACCAAATTTGCTACACAAATTATTTGGTATCCCATTTGAATACAATCGCTTGTATACTTCTCGAGTTATAGGGTTCCAAAATTTGGAGCCCCCCTTTATACTGCCCTTATATTTTATCAGTATAATCTACAAGTTTACATCCAATCGCCCGTGTACTTCCCGAGTTATAGGATCACAAAATTTAGAACCCCCCTTAATTCTGCTCTTATAAAAATAATTAAAACACTCAAAAGTTCTACTAAAAATTCTAAGACATTTTATGTCTACAAGATTTTAGCATATTGATAACCCAAAGGCCGTACAAAATATAATTTAGAGTTTTAAAATATGCAAAAAAAAAAATGTTTTTTCATTACATCAAAATTGTAAGACTTTTTATATCTATAACATTTTTTCAAATTGTTAACCAAAAGGCCATAATAATTAAAAACAATTATTTTTTATTTAAAAAGTTCGCTGCTCGTAACGCATAGGTGCGTTGTACCTAATTATCTCTTACATTTTCCTTTACAAATTGCAAAAATTAACTTTATCGATCAAAAATCACAATTATTATTAAAATTATAATGTTTTATTATCCAATATAATTTTGATATTTACTTCATCTTTCATTATTATAACTTTACATTGTTCACATTTCGTTCGTGCAAATTTTGTATATTCAATAGAATAATCTTGTATAGATGCTTTACTCGCAGCAAGTGCGATTGCTTTTTTCATTCCTTCTCCATTACCATTGGAATACGGGGATTCCCCGGCAGCTAATAAAAAAAAATGATTATGTTGTAACTATAAAAGTCCTAATCGACATTTAGTCGAATAGAAAGTCTGTATATACCAATAGTATCCTTAATGTCTTGCTTATCTTCCCATCTGAGTAAATCGAAATGCTCAATGTCATTAGTTGACTCTGGAATGTGTTCAATGAAGAAACAAGGGTGATGATACCAATTTGGCACAATACCATCAAAAGAATTTGACTATAAACAAACATGATCATTTCCAAATTCAAAAGTAACGTTTCAAAAAAAAACATTATTACTTGTAGCATAATCGCAATTCTCAACGTATTTTTGACGATTGGCATTGAACAGCCCCTACATATAGATCTGCTACTTTTAGCATAGTCTGTTGTGAATGGGAAAGTCATTTTGTAGGATTTTGAATGTTTGAATTAAGTAGTGTATATATATATAATAAATAAATTATGGCACAGTATTTTTAAATCAAGCACTTCACAAGCACTGTAATGTAAAGTTCGTTAAATTCCTCCATTTTCTCTTATTTGATATTAAAATCAAAACACTTTCTGCTGAATGCAAACATTTCACAAGCGTAAACAAACTGCCAACCGACCGGTGTGAAAACAGCAATAAGCACCATTAGAAATAAAACTACCACTTAGATAAAGCGTGTACAATCTTTCAAATAGTTAACCTAGCTAGCATTTTAAATTTAGTGGGCCAGAAAGGACCAAGCAGAAATGTAAAGGGACATCTATATTTATATGTAATACTCGTATTTACGTCGAAAATAAATCTAAAACCATCTGCCGGGGGCTACCACCGAACAACCCGCTGGCGCCGCCACGTTAGTTATATTGCGCATGTTATATTTAAGTGGTACTACTATATTAGTCGTGTTCTTTTTTCAGCTTGTTTCGGTTAAAACTCATCTTCTTGCTCTGTCTACACATGGGGCAGACAGAGCAAACACATGAGCTTAGCTGAGATTTTGTGTAAAAAGAATACAACTATCAGAATGTTGCTGTCTTCACGAGTCTTTAGAGAAGAGGTAGATTGAGTACTACATTAATTAAATCACGGCCACACCGCTAGGAGCGCTATTCTGTTCAAATTTTATTTATTTATAATATATTTATAAAACCGTTAGTAAAATATGTACTATATTTTTAACTAGCAATTCGTTCAGAAACAACCTAAAATATTAATTTGAACAGTGTGTTTCAAATAAATTACAATTCACTGCTCAGTAAACAAACATGTATATTTTACATATCTAATACATTAGATTTAGAGAACACAGCTATATACTAGATATGTATCAGATACATATCATTATGCTGTGTGTGTGCTGTGTGGTTCTTATTTAATTAGGCGCAATTATGTTATAAGATTGTGGACAAAATCCTACGTTATTAAAATGTACCCAATTAAATTTATAAAATAGGTAGTTAATACATTTTCTTTATTATAATTTATATTTTGAAACAAAATACATTAACAAATTCTTGTAACCCACAAACAAAATCATGGTTTTATTTTAAACAATTATTCAATAATGTCTGCGTCCGAATGTTTCTTAATCCATGGAACAAAGCTAGTAATCCGGCTAAATACAGCTGGATGCCCTTTTTCGCAGCCATCCGATCGCCCAAAAGACACGATTCCAATTTGGAAAGACGTATCATTCAAATTAGCAATTAAGGGACCACCACTGTCACCCTGTGAATACAAATGAGTTTTTTAAATATATATATATATATATATATATATATATATATATCAGCCGTTCTGGAAAAAATATTTAAATTTACATACATTACATGCTGATTTCTGATTTTTGCCGGATGTACAGATGTGAGAATCCCGAATTAGGAAAGGGTAACTCAAAAAGCATATCATGTTGGACACTATAGATGTATCGATGTATTTCAAAACTGGACTTATTGCTGGCGAAGCTATATAATATATATATATATATATATATATATATATATATATATATATATATATATATATATATATATATATATATATATATAATGACTTCCATTTTAATAAGTACACATGCATATATGTTACATATCTGATATATTATATATTAAGGTCCGATTTATACTAGATAATATGTTTTTACTTTCCGAGAGATAATAATAAGAAATATTTGAAGTGGCCTGCACTCGACTTTCTTTTACGCAGTTTTCACTGATATAGATATATGTATATATTATATGTATGTATGTATGTATGTATGTATATATATATATATATATATATATATATATATATATATATATATATATATAACCAGCTATCAAACTAACCAATACTCTACAGAAATATCCTGAAATGTCATTTATCTAATTGAGTCTATTTTGTTTTCCTGTCAAAATAACAGATGATCCGATTTTATAAGCTACATGCGAATCCATGGCAACGTAAACAACATATTTATAATATTTCGTAGCATTTTTCTCGCAACTGGCACATATTTTGAAGAAATGTTTCAAACAAAAGTTGTGCGAAATATTAATATCTTTCATTATGAACATAACTATTTTTGCCGTAAGTGTAGCCGTTCTAGTGATATTGGAGATAGAAAATGTATAGAGTAAATATGCACATCCGGTTTGAATATTCTTTTCAAAAATAAGAGGTGCACATCTAGGGCATATACAAGTCTTAAGTTTGAAGTTTCATCATTTTTCGTTCGACAGTTTTGGCCCTAGAGCATTCACAGACACACACACACACAGACAGACGTCATTCCGAAAATAGTCACATTCGATTCAGAGAAGGTCAAAACATGTATATCCGTTGATATCTCGAGTTCGAAATTTTTCATGATTACAAGACTTACTTATTACTTCGTAAAAGAAAGTAAATATGTGACGATTATATTAAAAAAAAATCTAGAAGCTAGTGCCCACCGGAAAGGGTAATTACTCATAAGGTAAACGATTTTAGGCAGGTAATAGACCCGAAACTCCGTTTTTCTCCTTTCACATTCGATATCGTTTTGATATAATAGAATATAATTTTCATATACATATATATATAAAGAGTACTTTGAGATAGAAACATTTTGTTCGAGTTTTTGATGAGGCCAAAGTGGTGTTACCCCTTAATAGAAACCCGTCAAACACACATGTATATATTACATATCTGATATATTACATTTATCTCAGATTTATACTTCTTCCTGTTTGATTATTTTAAGAATTTTGTTTCCTTAAATTATTATTCCAACCCCTCACAATGCGCTTTGAATAAATTAAGTATACTATTATAATAATTATTTATCCATCTCAAATTTTAATAGGCAAACCCTCATATATCAAGCGTCACTTGTTCTAGATATTCAAACCGTGCCACGTTTATCGTAACAAACGTAATAAGATTTTAAGGCCCAGTATTACCGCTTTGGTTCCAGGTTTATCCTTACGTATTCATAGGCACTAAAACCTAAATCTTTGACTTATACTACAACTGCCGGTTTAAGCCGTGTAATACCGAGACTAAGAGGACATTTCTCGCAGATACTCGAACCAATGTTGATATAGAATTACAATAATCCAAGACAATAATTTCATCTGATTATTTTTATTAATTATGATAGAAAAGTAATACTTACAATCAGTATCTCTTCCCCATCCACTGAGAACAGCAGATTGTCCTTCAAAATCGTCATTTGAAGTCGAGAATAACTTAATAATTTGAATGTTTTCTAAGTAAATAGAAAAGTGTGTATGTATTACTTTAGGTTTCTCATTGTTGAATCATTATTAAACATAAAATCGAATAATTGGAAAACTTACTGTTCATTTGTATTGGTTCTGGAAGTTTTACTAAAGCAATATCGTTTCTAACCCATTTGGGATCCCAATTTTCATGAATAATGAAATCAGTTGAATTTAAATGTATTTGTTCAATTTCGTACTCACGAATTTTGTGTGCACCAAGTATAACTTTTGTACTTTCCACTCTTGATTAAAAACAAGTAAATAGAAAACTGTATTTTATTTACTTTAAATTATATTGTGGATAAATAGGACATTGCATTTATTTCCGTTAAAAATTATAATTTGGATAAAAATAATTTCATAGTCCACTTAACTATTATTAGCTATCCTAATGAAACATTTTTGAGTGATTTATTCCAAAGCATGAATATTATGTACATTTTCAATAATCTAGTTTTTTGAAACTAGTAAAGCATTTTCTTAATTAAACTCCAATAATAGTTAAATATGTATATTATTTAATGATTGTCTTATAATTCTTCACTTACCCGTCAACGCAATGTGCAGCAGTCAATACGTATTGTTTTGAAATAAGACTGCCACCACAAAAACCCTGTCTACCATCTGCTAATGTCCCAATTAATGCAACCTAGAAATTCAAATAAATAAATTCTTCCATTGTTCTTCCTTCAAATTATTCAGAACAATAATTTGTTAATACGACATTAAAATTGTTTGAATAGCAATTTTTAGTTAAAATATATTGAATTAATTCCAATTATTTAATGTTCTACCAATTTTATACTAGTGTTTACTATAATATATAATATGGTTAGAAAGGTTACAAATAAACTTCAATGCTGAAAATTTAATGTAAATTATTAAAAGATTTTATGGTTTCGATTTGTTTTACGTCCGCTAATCAAGTTTGTTTAAGCATGCTTAGATTATTTTTTTCAATAATGATTTTTTTTCAATAATGAGATTTGGTACGCGTAAACGCACCAATGCGTAGGGCTCGCCTTTAGGTAAGATATGCGTTGCGAGCAGTGGTTTTTAATTATTATGGCCTTTTGGTTAACAATTTGAAAAAATGTTATAATTATAAAAAGTCTTACAATTTTTTGTATATTATATTGATAAGAAAAATTTTTAGTGCATATTTTAAAATTCAAAATTATAATATTTAATAATTTTTTTCGGGCTTTGGGTTAACAATATGAAAAAATCTTGTAGATATAAAATATCTTAGAATTGTTAGTAAAATTTTTGAGTGTTTTAATTGTTTGTATAAGAGCAGTAATAAGGGGGGCTTTAAACTTTGGGGCCCTATAATTCGGGAAGTATACGGGCGATTGGGTTTAAACTGCGAGCGGATTCAAATGGAGTGCCAAATAATATGTGTACCAAATTTGGTGTGAATCACTCTGGTACCTTCAGAGGAGTAGAGGGCAAAAATTTGGTCTTACGAGCGAGCGACTAACATCCAAGTATACAAGTTATATATATTTTTGGATTCAGGGCGACGAGACAAACACTTTTTGGTAATGAATTTTTTTGATCCCAGAATACTACAGACACACGACCGAATGCTTTAGCTTTTTCGGTATATATATATATATTTAATATTAAACAAGGAAAGGTACAGGCACCAATTCCTTCAGCTCGACGCATAATTATTTATAAGGCACTCTATTAACCCGTTAACCAGGGATTTTAATTTTGATTATATTAAAAAGTGTGTATATACAGTGAGTAATTATTTCTATAGGATGACGGGTTTTTTCGTTACGCCCATAGTAATAATCCCGATGACGAAATATGTCTCTTCCATTAGAGGGTAGTTTTATATTTGTCTTGACGGAATATTTCGTCATACCCGCTACAGTTGGTTTATTGATATGACGGAATATTTCGTATACTCGGTTAACAGGTTAACCACTGATGTTTAAATGAAAACCCTTAGATTTAACCGAGCATTTTGAAGAGATAATACAATATACGACATATTTTGATGTTACAGACACATAACTAAAAGCTGTCTTGTACTATCGTACGACGAACTAAAAATATATCTTAAACCTACCTGATGTGGAAACTCGTGAGGAGTAGCTTCGTCACCTCCGACAATTCTATTTTCGTACGGCTTAAATAACGGTGGTAAAAGTTTTGTTTCAACAGGTATTTTCATTTCATTTATGTTACTCCAGTCAATATCGGCCTACGGAGTGTTTTGTTAGAATTACAATTTTATTATTTAAAATAAATATATTTATTTTTCGTTTGTTTCAAAAGTAACAATCAATCAAACTTTCAAGAATTAATTAACTAAATATGGTGTTAACAATGCTCTTCACTGAATCTGTTCAAGGAACAATTATAGATTATTTTGCGGCATAACTATATTATTTTATTACAAAAAGGTAGTGTGGGAATATTTCCTTTAAAATATATATTGTATTACTTTTGATGCTGCAATTATCGTGAAACAGTAATCATGGAATCAACATGTAACGGAATTCTCTAGACTAGAACAATCTGGGCTGCGCCGTAGATTGTTCTAGAGACTTTAGTTATGTTCTAGAAGCTTTGTGTTCGATATATAAGCATGCTACGCTGACATAGACCACCAGTGAGTCAGTAAGAAATCAATAGTGCGAGAGAAATAATTGAAGTGCTGTACACTAAATACTATATAGTTAAAAAAAATATTGATTGTTAACATAAATAATTATTGTAGTGTTAATGTTGTAAATAAATAAATATAGCTAATTGCGTAAGTAAGGAAAAGTGTTTTGAATTCTCCACTCAGACGATACAAATATATAAATTCTTTCATTTTAAAAACTATTTCCTGTATATATTACGTTTTTTAATGAAATTACTCTAACACTGTGGTAATATATTTTAATATTTTCAACTTTTATAAGAATCTATTGTCTCTAATTATTCTTGATTAGGAAATAGTAAAAAAGTAAACTATCGCATTAGATATTGTTTTCAAAAATAAGTGGTGTACTTCCGATCAATATACAAACAAACCTAAAGTTTGAATTATAAATACATATCTTTAAAAACATGATATTAATATTTTAACTAACCAGTAATTGAATTATAATCTCATAAATACATAAATTGACATTGACTGACAAACGTCTTCTTCTGCCTAAACGGAACTGACGTCACATTTTATGCGGGCATATCATACATTTTGAGTCGTTAAATTAAATATTCAACAACAATATATTTATATTAATAGAAAGATCTAGAATTATGTACCTCATCCAAGTATAATATGTGAAAATTCGTTTATGGTCTAATTCCAAAATCTAATTCCCAAAATAGCCAAGAAATTGCATGTCTAGTAAATAATGGATATAATTTATTCTTTGCAGAACTTTTGAAAACTTTTTTTTTAGAAAATACACTTTAAGATTTTGCTGATCAAGCTGAAAATACGATGGATTGAAGTCGAGAGTGTGGCAAAACTTTGAAAAGTTGTTCAAGAACAAAAAAAAAAAAAAAAAAAACACGTAGAGCGCATTTGTTTCACCCCAAGCAGCTCTCAAGGTGTTTTCCTTTTACCGACTTACAGAGTTTTCATCGGGAATCGTGTTTAGGAATATTAGAGTCAAATAAAATATTAATAACGACGGAATTTATATAAATAGCGAACAAGGAAATGCACATACCATGAACTATAAGTTAAATAAAAGAAAAACAATTGTGATAAAAGCAAAGTTATAAATCATACGTACAGAATTTTAGAGATTATAAATAATTGGTGTATGTGAACGAAAACAACAAGAATGAAATGATTCACATAAAAGTAGTAAATATTAAAATTTCTAACAACTTTTGCTGATTTTTCTTTTTTGACTAATTTACTATTTATTGAAAAATTACCATTACAAATAGTTATTGCATATTTTCGTTTCCCTAGTTACAAAACAAATAATTATTTTTTCATTGCAATCGTATGCTGAATATACAACAAAAAACATTGTTTTAAATACAGTTAATGAACGGATAAGAAAGTCGAGCTAGGATCACTTCAGCTTTCTTACTTAACTAGCTATTTTTAACAGTATTTTACTGAAAAATTCTTTTTGTAAATAGCTATATTAAATTTTCAATTCCCTAGTTACAATACATATTGATATTACTTTATAGCAAATATAGAATGAAATAAAAACAAAGTAAAGTAATATTATATTAAATATATGAGCCACTTACCATAACTAGAATACAGCTACTAAGTAATACAAGTACCTTCATCATTTTGTTTGATGTTAGAATAAAATAATGGAAGAATGTATTTATATACTACAACATATTTTAATCTACTTTATTATTAGCATAGAAATGTAATTGAACGAATTAGATAAAACATATCATTTGCATATAACCGATTAGAAGTAGGTGCATATTAATAAAATGGCCGATAGAAAACGTAAAGAATGCAAAGCATGTCTGAAGTACAAATCTTATCTTGGTATTGTATAGTGAAACTAACAATATTAGAATTCTAATGTATTATTATTGTAAATACGAAACTTGTTATTTAATATATTGTTTTAAGTGTTTTCGTTCATAATATTTGTTATATTTCAGCTTATTTCATAATTATTAGTAATATATGAAATACTTCGTTGGAGATATTTATTAATATATATATGATGAAATACAGAAAATAAATTATTATGATTGTAATGTTATAAGGAATGTATTTTTAAATGGCTATATTAAGATTGAAATCAAAATCACTTACTTGGTATCCTGAATTCGTGGAAATCTAACGAGTTCGGTCAATTGCTCGATGAAGAATCCACGCGTAACGCAAAAAGCTCTTTCCAGTCGAACCCCCACAGAAATAATAATAATATTAAAGATATTATTTCTATTTGGTGAAAAATCAGGATTTTTGAACAATGCTATTGGAAATATAATTAATGGATAAAAATATGAAACGATTTCTTGAGAAATGAAACGCCATTGTTTTGTGAGCGAAAGTTCTTAAGTTACTAAAAGAACACGTGTGGGAGACTCTTCCCACATTGATTTATGGTCTCCGGCAAAGAAAAGCTTAAAAGTAGGTGACTCTACAAGAACCACAGATGTCCTACGTCAAGTGTTGTTTCTTGTTACAAAAGAAGAAAATAAGAAGAATATAGAGACACTCTTGTGTGGTGTACAGAGAGAATGTTGTTCAATATTATTTGAAAACTCCATTATAGATTCATCACGTTGAAAGCATGACAAAATGTCAGACGGGCTATGAAAATTGACGGCAAAACAAATTAAAATGATTGAGAAAATGCACGTTCAGTCATATTTGAGAAATATAATTTTAAAATGTGACGCAATGAGATATTAACTAGAAACTTGCAATTTAACAAATTCAATTGGAATTTGTGAGCGAACGGTCGTGAAATAGTTTAAAAACGACGGATTATTTTTTCAATTTATTTTCTGCATAGTCACAGCTTTGAAATGAACTTACAAAGTAATCAATACAAAAAGGAAATATGCATTTAAATAACCAAATACCCATTAACCGTGTTAAACATCTAAAAATATATGGACATTATATTTTAAATTTCTTATAAAGTATAGTGATTATGAAAAAAAAAAATCAAATGCTAGATTTTAATGGAGATTGGGGCGGCAATTGTACGATGACAGTATTATTATTTGTGTTTCTGTTAATAAAAAATTCTTGTGCTGACCAAAACTAATATTTTCCATAGATTAACTTATTAAAAAAATGTTAATGCTTTGACAAAACTACAGATAGAAAACTGCAACAATAATAATGTAGTTATACTATAATGTAGATCTATAACCTAATTCGTACTTAGTTATAGGATATATACACAAGTTGCAGTTTACCCGAGGCAGTTAGGTGAAATATGAGCAATCTAGGCTAGGCGAATAATACACCTCTAGAATATTATGATGGACATTTTAATAATTATTGGGGCTACTTGTATTTCAAAGCATTAGAACTACTCTCATATGTAAACTGTTCCATATATATACTAGGGTCACCCGTGGGCACCATGTGCCCATATGGTATACAGAATATAGGCCAGTTGTAAATCAATATTTACATAAAATTATGAAATTAAAACAATTCATTCTGATTATAAAGTCAGTTAAAAGCGGGGTAATTTTGAAATACTACTTGATGACACTTCATACAGTATAACCGGAGTACATTGTTTTGCTTGATTGTACTCGGTGTTGCACGTTAGTACACAATTGCGTTATTTCTAGTTCGATAATTTTCCTGAATTGTATTGTAGCATTCTAGTTTGTATTGTTTGTCAATCAATGAATAATATTATAATTTTACCTCTTCAAAAATCTAATATTATTTAATAATTTGTTTATTGATTTTATTAGATGTTGTAACTGCGGTATTACTGCGAACTGAATAATATAAACATTTGTACGCGTGCATTTAGATAGTTTCCTTGAATGTATTATTACACAAAAATCTGGATTATAAATTTACTTACGGTTACTGTTTTCTAATTGAATCGATTATTCAAAGAATATGTGTATTACAAACTTTTTTACACAACACTTTTAGTGATTTGACATTGGATTCGTTGTTTTTGAAGTCTTAAGTTTAATATTGGTGTTAAAATATTTTCGTTCAATAACTGAAACCAGGGCAATTGAATTAAAATGCTTTTGGTAAATTTTTAATAAAGGTTTTTGAATTTGACGCAATTCAATCAGTTTGTTTGTATTTGTTTCAGGATACAGGTTTCACAAGCTTTTTGAATTAGTGATGTGCATGGGAAATCAAATTAAGTGAGTAAACATGAAACAATTAAGGGGTTGAATGGCAATTTGCACGTATAATTTTCAATGTTGGTAGTCGCGAGCAATTTCTGAATGAAATATTAATTTCAAATAATATTATTGGCATATAGCAGACATCGCATAACTACTGATCCGCTATTCGGTTTTTCGTATTATCTACAAAAAATAAACGAACCGAATATGGCATATGACCGAAGTCGAACTTTACCTGTCATTTATTTTGATATTACACTAACTATTTCCATGTAAAATTTAATAATAAAGTGACAACCCCTTCTCGATGGACCAAAATAAAGTAAAAGATATAACAAAATTATATAAAATGATAAAAAGATTTTCATGATTCCCCATAATTTTAAAGATGGAACATATTAATATTACAAAATGTTTAATAACTTATAATTATAATTGTTTACAAGGTACATATAACATTACATGTAAGAATTCACTATAATATTTATATTCGTGACACAACGAAAAATTATCATACCGTGCATTTGATTTTATATTGTGATTTACATTGCAATTCATATTTACAGAAATCTAGAAAATACAAAGCAGTAATATTGTTATCAGTCCGTATATATCATTGGCTATTCACTCCAGTATTAATACTGGAATTTATATTATTTTATCTTTAATCGCTCTAAATCCAGAAAATGGAATGTGATTCAGCACATTTTGTAGATTTCGGGCGTTTACCTTCAAATATCGCAAGAAATTGCCAATTTATATTCATTGTGTAACTATGCATTCATTTGCAAATACTTTTGGTCCAATATTTTGCTTTGCTATTTATGTATATATATATATATATATATATATATATATATATATATATATATATATATATATATATATATATATATACATAAATAGCAAAAAAAAAAAAAAAATATATATATATATATATATATATATATATATATACATATATATATATATATATATATATATATATATATATATATATATATATATATATTTGAATTAATTAAAAACAAATTTAAACTACAAAAAATCGTTCTCAAATATTAATTTTACATTTATTCTAGATATGTAATAAAAGTTTGATGTTCACATTTGTAAACCAAATCTTCCTAAATTAGAAAAAATATATTTTTGTGAAACCTTTTTATTCTCTACTCTCAAATTGAACAGTTGGTTCATTGATCACTAGCTTCACTGACTCACTGACTGTATACATCAGCTGAGAAGAACTCGTTACTTTCAGTGTTTTCCGAGAACAGTGTCTTCTTAATTAATTTTCCAATTGCCTATTTCAACTGATAACAATGCGGTAGAAACATGAGATTTAATTTATATCTGGTAATAATTTGCCAATGATATAATATCTTTCACATATTACTGACTTATGTACTATACACAACAGGAATAAAGTATTATGTACACATTTTTGGGTTAAGATCAGTGTCTAAACAAACAAGCACCAATGCCTTTAGCTCGCCGTATAATCTATTTTGTGGATTAAAAAATAAATTATATATAATAATTTTTCTACTGCACTTTAATGAGGAAAACCTATTTATAACCACTTAAGTAATAAAATTTACTATTACTGACAATTGTTATTAATTATTATACAACGCGCTACCATATATTAAATTTCTAAATTATTATTTGTAATAATATTTTTCTTCTTCTTGCACACTCATATTAAATGTATACCCAATTTCGTTAAAATCGGAGGAGGATTCTTTTTTTGATTTGAGCATGCTTCAGACACACAACCAAATACTATAGCTATCGACGAGCTAAAAAAAAAAAACATTGCTTTTTATGGTGTTTTGAAGAATGGCATTGATCTAATAGAAAGTGTGCAGGGGCGGATCGAGAGAAAATATTGATTCTTAGTCTAAATGAAACTAATTTAGTGTAGTTGCCTAAATTCCCAATATGTGGATCCACCCTTGGGTAAATATGAAAGAACTTTTAGAAAATCGTGACCCTTAAAAAAGATATGTTGCGTTCAATGACACGACAAACTTCTCGTTTTTCTATCCGGAAGAAATTTATAGATATTATGTTTTTGACACATTTATTTTTACTATATATTTATGTGTTTTATTCAATTCTTATATACTACACATTATATTTCAACAAATAAAATTATTCTTAAACCATGCACATTCTTAAAATAAATAAACGTAATAGCTGCATATTTGTACACAGTGCTCTAATAATTAGTAAATACAATAAATTACAGAATGTTTGGAACAGTAAATATGCATCGTAAAAGTAAACTTTAATCTAAAAATGTATCACAGAAAAATCTAATAAGTACAATTATACATATTTTTATATAAAACAATAGTTATTATCAAACTTTTTCTCATATATTCTATTACAAATATCAAAATAAGTATTTTATCAATTAGAACTTTATGAGTGCACACAGGGTTATAATTTGTCATAACATTTCATGAGGACAAATTTCAACAATGAATTTTATTCAAATATGTATAGTATTTAAGACCATTCGACATTTTTACTAATCGCCGAAGAACGAGTGTTATAAAAATAACAATTGACTTACATTTAAGCCAAATTATAGAAAATGCGTCCAAAAACGTATATAAATATGGTACTATACTTGCCCTTATGCGGTTAGACTTGCGTGTACTTAATTTATTTTTTAAATAACCTTTCTTTGAATACATATATTTTAAAAATAAGTTTATTATGTATGCAAATTTAAAATAAAGAAAAGGTATATTAACAATTTCTTCCGTTTAAATTTCATATTAGATAAATATTAAAATATATATTTTCAAGATAACATTTTATACTTAATGGAAATGCATGCTTTCAAAGAATTCATTATTTTGAAAATAAAAAAGAAATACCTACATCACTTATAAGCCCGCATAAGGGAAAGTGTAGTTCAAGCTATATTCAACCGTATTTATATAGAAATAGCTTTAGAATGCAGTTACAATGTAAATGTATGGCCATTGTTACTTATATAACCCTCGTTATTCGGTGATTAGTAGAAATGTGAAATGACCTTGACAAAAACTATACTTGCTTAGGAGATGCAAGGACATTTATAAAAGTAGTTATTTAAAAAATAGATTATTACCTTCTCTTCAGATTGATATATTTGGACACCCTGTTTAGACCATTATATGGAAATAAACAAGTTAAACAATTTTATATATTTAGAGATTATCTACTGGTTCACACAAGTAGGTATATATGTATGTATATATTTATTTGGGTACAGTAACTTACAGTTATTTAAAATTATATTTTATATGTTTATAACATAATTAATAGATATTTTAAATGAAATAATACTATAAAGATAATTATTGTAAATCAACAATTTGACTAGTATGTACAAGTTATTGTAAATTTAAAATATTTATATAATCACAACCATATAAGAGTATATTGCTAGAAATATTTTCCCATAGAATTTATTTGTAGAAACAGTAAATTAAGCACAAGTCTGTTTTATTGATTGCAGCATTGGGAAACCGAGTGTGAGATATTATTTGCCTCTGATAATGTCTATAATAGTGTATTTAATGTAGTGAAATTGTAATTTTATAAAAAATAAATTTAATTTAGTTTTTTTTAAACGTTTGCATTTTTAGATATACCAGTGCTTCAAACAATGGACGTGATAAGTAAGAAATATTGCGATTTTAATTTACAAAAAAGTTCGCCTTAAATTTGTTGGTGTAGGTTACTCTTAATATCTGGTTCATATATTATTAGTGCGTTTATTTATTAATTCAATATTTGCGTCACCGAATAACTAAGACTCTGGATATAAGTGTATGTAAAAATTGTAATTAGTAAAAAATCAGAAATAATCAACTTCAAAATCAGATTACCTCTGGTTTTCATAACCACTGTTATTATTTAATAATTAATAATTGAATAAAAACACACTTGGTTGGTTTCAAAAATAATTTAATATGTATTTCGGCTTTTACACCATCGTCAGAAGTGTCGGAAAGAAGTAAACTGCAAGGTATATATACACACAAATAAATATAACAAGTATTTTAGTCTTTACTTCTTTCCGACACTTCTGACGATGGTGTAAAAGCCGAAATACGTATTAAGTTACATTAAATTAATTTTGAAACCAACCAAGTGTGTTTTTATTCAATTATTCCTTATTAAATAATCACGATTCAACAAGTGCCTACAGCTCATACATTTAATCTTACTGTTATTATGTTTCGACCATTGTACACCCCGATAATATGTTTAGTAAGATAAAAAAAAACTATCTGTAATTGCTTTCGTAAACATATTTGCTGTTGGTAATAAATAGAATATTGAAATAAGTTGACACATTTAGCTGTCAGGATTTATAATTAAGTAGCTTAATTTATTGTTTACTATAATATAAATTAGACGTCATGGAGTTGACATACCAAGACAAGCCTGAGCTAATAGTCGCGTTCGTTATACTATTTAACTTACCTCAGTTATTCTTGATATGACTAATGCTCACTGAAGTGAGCCAAATTTTTAAAGAAGCTTATAAAATGGTTGTTATACAAACAATCAATTAGTTGTTTAACTTTGAATTATCATAAAATCAAATAATACCAATAAATCTTCAAATTATTATTGCAATTAATTTTCTTTAGTTTTAGTTGTCGAAATTGAATAACATAAAAAGAAGGACGGCAAATATTAACTGACGTGAGCTGGAGTAAATCGAACACGACTAATATTTATATAAAGTTAAGGAAATCGATAACATATAAAGTTAATATGATACAAATTGGGTTGTAGAATACAAATGAATATTTTCTTGATAAATTTTTCAAACATTTAAGATATTCAAAGATTATTAAATCAGTGAATATCTGTAATAATTTTGGTGTTTTGTTTGTGTATTCGTTGACAAAGAATGATATTTACCGATTTGTTGCAACAGTAATGTTAGTACGTAAACAGAAATGTTACTGTGTAAACCAAATATTATTTATGTATGAACCGAGCTGAATTAGTCATTTTTACGTAATTTTGTGAGTACCGCATTCAAATCTTTTGAAATTGATGACGAAAAGGCTTTTTGTCTATCGTGCAATTTATATAAATAACAAAATCAATTTAAAATATTTATATTTTGACGACAAAGATATATATTTTTATTTGAACGCGTGTAACATTTTGTTTCGACGGAATGTTCGATGTGTTTTCCGTGATTTTAAGACGATTCACACTACCTAGCCAGAAATAAGTGAAAAAAGGACTTTTGCGCACCAAGCAAGATGTAAGCCCTGTTGTGGATTAGATAAATGGGTGCTTGAAGTAATAACGTAATAATTCCACAACGTTCTAGAGAATTTATAAAAACTAGTGACCGGTTTCAGCCAATAAGTTGGCAATATATAAATAAATAAAATAAAGGCGATATCACAGAATGACTAGTATTTTTCTTTGTATTTGTTACAGTTATTTTTTTTTCAAAAAATTATTATGTACTAGATATAGAATAGAAAGTTTTTTTAAAAACTATATATTTATGAACAAACATTACTTTGCTTTAAAGCTAAAATTCAAAAATGAACAACCTACAAAAATTATTGAACAATTCTTTATCTTTAATTTAAAAAATAAACATTTCTTAATCTGTTTATTAAAAATTGTCAACGGATTAAAAATAGGGATTGGTTAGCTGGTCGTGGATCGTCTTAATTAATGAGAGCGTTAGGATTAAATGTGAAAGTTAGGCAAGCGCCCTGAATGCAAATATTTGTACATAAAAATCCATTAGAATGTAGTTAAGAAGAAGAACTGCAGAAATTATTATTTTATACTCCATACACCGCGTAGTATATGTAAATGAAGTGCTACTAGATTTTTAATTTTTTTTTTGCCAGTCATAATTGTCCTAAAAGTAATTAAATTTTTTACCGGTTTGTATCATACAAAAGACTAATCCTTTCAGTTGGATATTTGAATGTTTGTTTCGCCTCACCGTACAATTATTGATTTTGTGTCATTATTGAATGAGAAAATAATATGATAGTTCTTGTTTGTCATGTTTCGGCGACATAAAGATAGAACATCAACAAACTAAAAGTATTAATTTTACGAAGAGTCACTCCGTTTAAATTAAAAAACGCGCCATTAAAGTTGATGTCATAAACTTTTATGGTTTGCAATATACACCAACAACGCAGTTCGCAGATCTTGTTTTAAGGACTAATTTCATTTGATACCAAAATCAACATATTTTGTAACAAAAGTATGATTCATTTTAGACAAGAAAATTGCCACTTATTAGCCCATAACTAATTCATTTCTTAAATATCTCTAATCTGTTTTTCCGTTTCTAAGTAATCAATGATATGAAATCACAATTACACAGAAACGGTAAAAATATAAATTTTCGATTGGTTTGAATCGCGTAAATTTATATAATCTACAACTAGAGTTTATATTACTGATAAGAAGAATCTGCCACATTTTGACCACTCATTTGGAATATATATTTAAACATAATTCATCGCATAAACTTATGTTCGATATTTGGTAACAATGTTTGCTTTTCCATTGAATAGTTTTAAATTCTTTTAATACTTTATAGACTCTTCTTACAGAATTTCAGACTTGCTCAGAATCGCCCCATAAAAAATTGTTCACAGCTAAAGAATTAGTAATTAAGCTTAGAAATTATAAATAATAATTCCAGTTTGTTGTATGACATACAAGGTTAACGTTCACAGCAACAAACTTATCATATATTGTGTTGCTTGGAATGTTAACATTGCTTGTCATAATACAAACTAGATTATTATTTGTAATTTTTAATTACTAATTCTTTAGCTGTGAACAATCCTTTAGAGTATAAAACCTGGTTAGTGATACCACTGCATTAGAAGTTTGTGACGTCACGATAACACGCCTAAACAGTAATTTCTTTTGAAGAAATATTTGACATAAATATAACAGGAATGAAGTTTAATATAAACAATAAATAGTGATATTATATATCTATAAGTACAAAAAGTTTAAATAGTAAAGATCTGACTAAATTTCATTATTTACATTATTATAATAGGTTGCAATTGATATGACTGAGTAATGACTAAATACTCGAAATCCCCTATTCTTGAAACCGTTACATCCAGTACAAAAAGAAACTTATAGATTTTCACGTCAAATCGCGCTAATTTCTTCCCCATCAATAATGTCACAATCGGACGAATTGATCCGAATTTGCCGGATTGAATCGCGGCTTGACCGCGGACTAAAATGATCACTGGGATACTCTTTGAATGAACCTCGCCGTTTCGTGTTTACAATAACCGTTTTCGTACCGTAATCGGTGATAAATTTCTCGGAATGATTCAACGAAACGGATTGATAACCACACTTGCACCATTCGGGGTAATGTGCGGTCAGAATTCGTTTGAAAGCCTCGCGAAATTCAGTATTGAAAATCGAATAAATAATGGGATTAAATGCAGAATTCGAATAGCCTAACCATGTTAGTATTTTAAAGGTTATGTCTGGGATGCACGTTTTACAAAATGCAGCAACGATATTGATACAAAAGAAGGGTACCCAACAGATGAGAAATACACCCATTATTATTCCAACGGTAATTGCTGCTTTGTGATCGCTCACATGGTATGGGGAGTTATTTGTCTGCGTTTGCATCAGCATTGTTTTGTTTTTAATTTTTATGCTTTTCTTCATGTCCTTTGAGATGTCGGCGATGTCTAGCGGACGTGTCACTGCGCGAATATTCTTCACGTGTTTTTGGGCGTAGCAGTACAGTCGACAGTAAATACCTAGTTAATAATATCCGTCAAACTATGTAATATTGAATAATAATAAAAAAAATTGCTCTTATAAAAATACCATATAGCTACAAAAGGTCAGTGTTCGGTCTATGTGAAATAACTTAAGCCATATTTAATTTAACCGATTTTTGGAATTCTATGATTAAAAATTCAAATTTAATTTATGTAGGACGATGTTCTTTCTTTATTTCGCTTTAAATTGTATTATTTGCTACTACAGGGCAGCCAATTTGTTTGTTAAAACAATCAGTTAATTTAACAAATTGTGATTCTTGTTTGTCTTTTAGTTATTTTGTTAAATATGACAGTTCAAATTTATATTTATATATATATATATATATATATATATATATATATAAATTTGAACAATCATATTAAACAAAATGTTCCAAAATTGACTTTGATTTGAAAAGCTTCGGTACTAATTAAGTTAATTAGATTGAAGCCGATATGGAAGTAATTGCGTTAGTTCAACTTTGGCCAACATTTATTTCACTATTATTTCAAATGCAAAACTACAGACAATAAATCTGCTCTAAACAATAATTAAAACTTCCACGTTAATTTGCATAAATTTTGTATTAAACTTCAGATGGAAACTTTAGACTATAATTAGCGCAGATATTTACTGACTTTATAATTAAATAAGAAATGGAGACGTGTTCCGAATGATTCAAAAAAATATTGTTGTTGACAGCGAATGACAGTGCGCTCGTTAAAATAGTTCTTTGTCCAGATGCACGTGCAGTTGAGACCTTCATAAAGTTTCTGCATCGGTTTTGTTGTCGTTTGTTGAAGAGAATTTCTTTTAAATTCTCTAAGAAACTGCTACTTTGTCATTTCGTCTATTCTCATACAAGAGTAATAGCATGTTTTGCTCTGAACTAGTTAAAAAGAGTTTTATACTTATATATTATGTTACTCTTGAATGTACCGCGGAAGATTGCATTAGATATGAAAAATAAAATTGTTGAGTACGCGCAGAAGTACGAAGTTAATGATCGCGTCATTTTATAGTTTTGTAGAAAATAAGTTAAATTTATTACAATATTTTTCTATACTCATTTAATGATATTACTATTACTTCGATGACATTTTTAACTCTTCCGTAAACCTAACGTTTATTTCGGTAAATAACCACGTAATTTTTATTCATTTCCTCTGTTTTAAACAACATTTTCCCAAAAATAACACCAATTCTATACAAATTAACAAACATATAATTTAAAATTCATGTCCATATCCAATCTGTAACCATAGATTTTATTTTATGTAAATATTTGAAAATTTTCTAGGTAAATGACATTTTTAAGATAGATTCTATTTGATTATATTTAATGATTGTCATAAGAAATATTCGAATAATCGTTTTTCTATTTCTTGCATATATACAGTGTCACTTTTCATAACTGCATTTGCGAAATCCACATTTCTAAACTAGTTAGGAAATGATTTTTCTTTTACGAAATTGTTGCGCTCAAAATACAGAAAATACATTGAGTTGATACTTACCGAAATAAAAGTTATGTAAATACCATAAAACCAGGTGTATTAGTCTGAATTAATTTTCAATTCGATACCAATACGACGTATCGATGGATATCGAAATTGTAATTAAATATTCTTATGATACTTTGAAGTAATTCAAGGGTTGATATCTTAATTTTAAGTATTATGCAAACCAGTTTTATACTTAAGGATTGTTCACAGCGAAATAATTAGTAATTAAACTTAGATAATTACAAATAATAATCTAGTTTGTATTATGGCAAGCAATGTTAACATTCCAAGCAACACAATTAATGATAAATTTTGTTGCTGTGAACGTTAACCTTGTATGTCATACAACAAACTGGAATTATTATTTATAATTTCTAAGCTTAATTACTAATTCTTTAGCTGTGAACACTCCTTTATAGATAGACGCTGGCAATCCTAATTACGTCTGTAATTGCAAACTGCTGCATATTGATAAAGTATAATATTTTGAAATTGTCTTGAAACTGGTGTATTAACTATAGTATTTTTTAGGATTTTATAAAAGTATTACAATCAAAACTTAAACTCCAATTTAAGTACAAGTTCAAGATTTTGTTATTAGGATCTTTGACTAATATTGCTATAGAATTAATGTAACTATGAAATCCTAAGGATGAATCTTAAGCTATGACAGAAAAACCGGTTATGATCAATTTACCTACTATGCCAGAATTGAAACATCAAGAATAAATATGAAAATATTTACCAATCATGACTATGCAGGGAACATAGAATGAAATGCAACTGGAAATGACCGCGTAGCTTGGTGTAAGATCCAGTGCACATGTAGGGTAGTTCATCTCTCCATCGGTATAGACGAGGGCTTCAGGTGGCCGGTGCAGTCCCAGTGATATTGGTACGAAAGAAATAAGACCGGCCAGAAGCCATATTGTTGCAATTGTGATGACAGCCACGCGCCGGGTCACCCATCGACCATACCTTGGAAACATATTCACTTATTAATAGTTTATTGCTAAAAGAAGTACGAATATCACGTTTGCTTCTGAGAGATATAAGGTAAACAGTAAACTAAACATTAAAAAAATAATCCCAGTTTATTCGCAAAGAAAAAATTTGGTTAAAGTAAATAAATCCGTCGCTTCCAAATATTCCGTAGACACTGCACGTCCTTCAATAAGTAAATATTAAAAATCAGTGAAATAAAAAGTTTGCCAGCCTGACAACACTTGGAAAAAGTTTCAGCATACAAAGAAATCGGAGACCACCTTCATCTTATTATATTTTAAACTTCGCGTTGATAACTTTAACTTTTCAGTTGGCTTTGTAAAACTTTTAAAGAGACTTTTTTATTTGTACGTGGTCATCGGCGTTCATTAATTTTGTTCTTGTAACTTTTAAAAAATTAGAAGCAATTTTCTTCGTCCCATCAGGTACAATTACTATTATGTTTTATTTTTTACTTGTAGACGTAAGTTTTTAATTTACCAAGTTCCAAAACTTTCACAAGGAACTTTAAGACAATTGTTTTTGCCACTTTAGCTGGAACATACTTGAAGTAGAACGTAAGAGGCTTATGTATTTATCTCCGTAGTGTGTTTTCTGTATTTATTATTTATTTAGGAGACTGGAGTAGGGCAACTAAACCGTTCTAAAAACAATGGTATAATTTAAAAAAATACTTAAGTTAAAAATAAAAATTGAAACTGTAATCTGGCGGTAACTTAAAGGAATATCTCAAAATTGAGATTTATTTTAACAATGAACGATACTGATACTTGCAAAACAAACTATAAAATCGAAATCATTATTCCTCAGAGAAGAAGCGACTAATTTATTATTTATACAGATTTTCCGAAGTTGCAAATGTAATTTTGTGAAAATAAAAAAAGATTATATGAATGCTATATCTAAACACAATTAAATACTAAAGCTATTCGTAGAGTGAATCGCCGTAAGCGAAATATAATACGAGAAAGAAGTAAACAAAATCTCTTGTTTTGTTTTCTTGATAAAAATATCTGGAGTGGCCTGCACTCAACTTTCTTTTACGTAGTTTTCAATAGATAGATATTAATATATAATGAAAATAACTGGATAATTATACCAATTTATAATGGATCTGAATTTGAAGTACTTATCGTATTCACTCTTAAACAGTCAAATTTCACAGTAAAACTCTGAAATTGTTAATTAATTATGTCAGCAAATATATAATATAAATTGATTCTATAATAATTTACCTGATACAATTTATTCTAATAAGAAATCAATATTTTAAATATTAATTCATACAGATAACTGTCAAAGGAATGCTTGTTTGTTCTCAATAAACAAGAAACAAATGATGTAACTCATGGTTGATTCGTTTTAAAAATAATAAAATTTGTCACAATTGTAGGTATCACCATGGCAACGTAAATAAGATATTTGAGTTTTTTCGTAGCAGTTTTCTCATAACTGGTACAATTTATGAAGAAACTTTTCAAACAAAAGTTGTGCGAAATAACCGTAAGTGTAGCCGTTCTAGTGATATTGGAGATAGAACAAAAAATGTATAGAGTAAACATGAACTACCGGTTTGAATATTCTTTTCAAAAATAGGAGGTGCACATCTAGGGTATATACAAGTCTTAAGTTTGAAGTTTCATAATTTTTCGTTCGACAGTTTTGGCCTTAGAGCGTTCACAGACACACACACACACACACACACACACACACACAGACGTCATGCCGAAAATAGTCACATTCGATTCAGGGAAGGTCAAAACATGTATATCCATTGAAATCTCGAGTTCGAAATTTTTCATGATTACAATACTTACTTATTACTCTGTAAAAGAAAGTAAAAAAGAGGATGTTCTTCATAAAGGTGAAATTGGGTTCTGAAAGGATGTAATACTGTTTTCAAAGTCGTGTAAGGACAAGAAACAACGTGATTCTCCGTTAGATAGTCATCGATCCCTTTCATTTGATCAGCAATTCAAGAACTTATTGAATGACCGCCTGTTTATTGTCTTTTTGTTTGACCGAATCGAATTACTTATTGACCAATATACACTATAGGTTTCGTGGCTACTGTTGAAATCAATCAGGTTCTCTCGTGTCTAGGAAAGATACACCAATAATGAATAAAAGGGAGACACATGAAATGAACCTCAAAGACGTAGATCCGTAGATGTTTCTCTTACGCAAAAGTAGATTTGAATGTTAAAGAGCTAAATCATTCGGTCGTGCATCTGTAACATTCTCGGATAAAGAATATGTATAACTCATATACTTGAATGATAGTCGTCGCTCGCTAATAAGACCAAATATGTGCCCTCTACTACTCTGAAGATACCCTAGCAATTTGAACCAATTTTGCTATACATATTCTTTGGCATACCATTTGAATCCATTTGCAGTTTAAATCCTATCGCTCTTTTACTTCTGGAATCCGGAATAACATGGCCCAAAATTTAGAGCCCTCCAAAATACTGCCCTTAAAAGGATAGATGCAAGCACCAATGCCAATAGCTATTCACTGGATGTTTTAATATCTTTATTTATATGGAAAACATTTCTTAACTATTGATACTTAAAAAAGAAAATCTATTTATATGCTCTGTATTTTGAAGAATTAAATGTTGGAACTAGTAATGACTTTGTGACTGATTGCAACAATAGCCAGTCTTTTAATGCGACAGCTAAATGATTATATTTAATTTTTAAATTTTCACCTTTTTTGGGTTCACAGTCTTAAGAATCATTAGATATAACCAATGGCCATAATAATTAAAAATAATACTTTTTAATTTTTAAAATTTAACCCCTTATCTTGTAAGTGCACAGTTATACGGCTGTTTTGATTATATTAGGATATTTTTGCGACATATCTCTTATGTACATATTGATTATCCAATTTATCTGGCCATTTCACAGGTAACACCAAAATGAGGACAAGGATTGGCAAAAGGATGATAACAGAATATTAATTAACTAATCAAGGTAGCAGTTATTGGAGCTAGATGCCATTATTATTATGTTTATATAGGTTCCTGCCTGGATATGTCATAGTAATCTGACATTTAATAAAAAAGTTAGTCATAATATGAAACTACAACAAATTATGTATGTTTAAAAATTAAGTCCTTGGTACACTGTAAATATATATACAGGTGGTGAATTGAAATCGAAAACTTATGAATTTACATGCTTTTCTAACACATGTAAACCTCTCCAATATATTTTTCAGACAAAGTGTAAAGACAAAACTTTGTTAAGAATTTTAAGCCGCGCCGATTAAACTTAATTTCATTGTTTAAATTCATTTAGTATAACACTTATTTTTTAAATTAAATATGCCAATTTCAACAAAAATCAATGTGGCCACGTGTTTTCTTGATTTTAGTGTATAAAAAAAAATTCTACAAAGAATTGTAAGACTTGTTATATTTCTTTTTAAATTGTGAACCCATAGGCCATAATAATTAAAAACAATTATTTATAAATTTTAATATTTTGCTAAGTGAAGCCCCGCTCCTGCATCGCATATATTATTTATAAGGCGAGCAGAAGGCATAGGTGCCTAGCACTTAACTATGTGTTTGGAGAATATACTATTTTATTTAGTATATGATACAAATATTAGGCAACAAAAGTGCATGTACTTTAAGTTTTAAGTTAAGTGTGGTTATATCATTTCTGATACTTATCAAAATGCAAAAAAGTGGGTACAATAATGTATGTCAAGTCATTTGTCCGTAATAGTAAGTATAATGCCTAGAGCTATTTCCAAAGGTTTACCTACTAGATTCATGTAATGTAGACACAAAGCTGTTAAAACCCAAGAAACCGGATTATGCACTTCATCGTGTATGTTTACCTTATAAAGCAAATCGACAGTAAACTGAATGAACTCATCTGAAATGCGACCGATCCGATCCGATGCGGTGTCAGTGTATTGGTGTGCCATTTAAATTGTTGTCATCCGTTTCGCTCGGCTGACGACTGACGGGCTTAATAATGTGTATAACCTACCTAGTTTGAATCAACACTTACGCCTACCACGATCTAAGCTATGCTATTTTCGTATGACCTAGCTCACTGACACTGTTATTATACAGGTAGAATACATTACTGAAATATTTAGTGACACGGGAAAATTACTAGTGAGTGGAGAGTGCTGTACCCAGACATACATATATCTTGTTACCACTATATAAATGAGAACTTGTCACCTATCGTGCTCACCGTATAAATTTACTATTACGTAAAAGCTCTACCAACTTACCCTGAATATATATATATATATATATATATATATATATATATATATATATATATATATATATATATATATATATATATATATATATATATATTCAGGGTAAGTTCACTAACACACTATAATATTTTTTAATTTCAAAATGTTTTTGAACACATTGTTTTCAGTCTTAATGGCAACTTTTGCATTAAGCACGATCTTATCTTTACTTATTTAGATATTATTCATGTATGTAGGACCTAATCATGGATACACCATAGATCATCTAAATAATGTATTTCCCTTACACGGTTTTTCTTTGTAGACACATTTTATATTTTCGTTGTTTTCTCCGGAAAACCTATAAAAAGATACTCTTCATCTTTATTATAATCTACATTATAATTTACAGAACTCGATATGCAACAAGTTGTCGGAATTTTGATGTTCATTCAAAAATATAATAATAGATGTAGTGCGAACGCTGTCAATGATTAGAAATAATATTACTGCTTCTCACAATTCACACACAATATATATTAAACACATAGGTAAAATATTTTTAGTACAAATAATACCAACCGAAAACGATATGACCGTCCTGTAGTTAGGCGAACAATGAAAGTGATATTATAGGCCTAGTTGTAAAACAGTTCGGCTTGTGAAATTTTACTTTTATATATATTGAATTTTTGGATATTTTTATTTAATAAATTTAATCGTAATAGAGAACTGGCAACTGAAGTTTGTTAACATATTTAAAATGTATTACGTTGATTGAAGAACTTTTATCACACAAACATGGATTTTATGCAGGGCGGACAGTGTTTGAATTTTTTTCCGTCAGATAACAAGCAATTAATTTTGATGGAGAATAGTTATTGAAAACAATTTTTTGTAGCAACGCAAATACAGAGAATATATGAAAACAAAATTGTGCAGTTGCACAGAGTGTTTATTTCTAATGAATCGAATACTGCAATTGTAGTTATTTATTAGCAAATATGCTATTTAGCTTGAAATTACTCGCATTTACTATGCACTTAATGTGAACAATATGCATTTACTTTGTAAGCTAAAAAGTTGGAGATGATAGAGATTTGCATGTAATCGAGATATCAAACAAAATAATTTTGTAACGATTACTTGTGTTAATATTCGCGTTTCTACATTTTTATTTAACATTGCACTCAAGTTTGCATTGTGTGTGACAGCTCAATGTTTTTAACAAACTTTTTTTCGTTGTCAATAGAAATTGCACTTTATATAAGTGGTCATTGAAATATAACAAGTGAATAAAAATATAAGTACGCGCGCAGAAGGCGACCAGAACCTTCCCTGGAGGGTTATGCGTTGACTAGACTTGCTCCTCTGTGCCTAAGTACTACACAGGTATACATATATAATTGTATTTTCACTCCTTTAAGTCATAATTTTAATAATAATTATTTTTTACATTTTTCACAATTTTCAAGTGTGTAGATTACTGATGTGAATCGTTTTCGCGATATTTGAATGCCTTATACATTATTTTTTGTTAATTCAACGTAACGAAATGCGGTTTTCTCTGGTTATTTAATTGTAAAATGCGTTTTTCTCGAATTCATGTTTTTCAAACTAGGCGAGGGTTTTTCTCTAAAACTACTCGTGCGATTTTCTTTCTTTTTAATATAAATAAAAAAGAGATACTTTTTGCTGGAGCTTTATACCACAGTTATGTGAACTGCGAAGAATTTCATAATCTATCAGAATCTTGGAAGAAAATGTGTATCAGATGCTTGGCTTCGGAGAAAAACCCTCACCCGAGAGATGCATGCCGTGTACCTTAAGATACTCTCCGTCTTCTAGTTTTTATTTGTTCAAAACATTCGTAATTATAACATAGAAAATATAAAATAATATGATGGTGAAATATTGGAGCTGATATCTTTTTAATAGCCAGAAAAATAAAAAATCACTACAATCGAGTAACCTTCAGGCCTTAATATTGCAATTTTGTTGACTAAAGACTGAAATAGTGGCCATATCACTTCGGCTTTAATTCATTGGGCATCAATTCCTTTATAGAAAAATAGTTTCGGTTTACGGATGATCTCCAGTAACGAATTAAGTTTAAGGTTTGACTGAACTAATATTAATTATACAATCTACATAGTTATTATGTATTTTGATTAACATATTTGCATCCGAACAAATCTCCATATATCACTTTATAGATTAATTAATGATGATATATCAGTGCGATGTAATGGGCAGTGTTTGTGTGTACTAACCTCAAAGGATCTTTGATATGTATATAACGGTCCAATGATATTGCACAGAGATTAAGTATACTGGCTGTAGAGCACATGACATCGAATGCAACCCAAGTGTCGCAGAATTGAGCACCGAATACCCAGTAGCCCAATAGGTCGTTTACGCCAGCGAACGTCATTACCAGAGAGGCCACGAAGAGATCAGCTATTGCCAAGGAGGCCAGAAAAAGGTTCCCTATTCGCCGGAGTCCTCGGTCCGTATAAATTGCCACGCATACCAATATATTGCCAGCCACCGAGAGGAAGATCAACAATGAAAGAAATATCCCTGTAACACAACAAAATCATGTATTTCATTAAACGGGTCAGCTTTTTCACCTCCAAATATATATATATATATATATATATATATATATATATATATATATATATATATATATATATATATATATATATATATATATATATATATATAAGATTAAATGTATGATATATATATATATATATATATATATATATATATATATATATATATATATATATATATATATATATATATACATATATATGTATATATATATATATATATATCATACATTTAATCTTATATATATATATATATATATATATATATATATATATATATATATATATATATATACATATATATATATATATATATATATATATATATATATATATATATATATATATATATATATACGAGGAGCTTTCTGGCATCATCTCATATTATACAAAATTTGATAGTTTATATTTAAAAATGTAACAAAAAATCAACCATTCTATTTGTTTAAACTGGATTGTGGTTTTCATTCCACATGCGCAAAAAGAGTTATTGCATTTATTTCACAACAGAAAATAGGTTTTGTAATATACTTGACTTCAAATTTAATTTTCGGTTTTAAAATACAATATTTGAATGTCTTTAAAGATTCGCAATACTTTTTCAAACGTAAACTTAAACATATGAAATGATCATTATGAACTATTTATACTTATTCAGACAGCATATTTAGAAATCATTATTCTTAAAATCAACTGTGCTATTTCTCGACTAAGATCCATCTTATTCTATGTCAATTCTGGTATTACCTAATATTTGCTATATATATATATATATATATATATATATATATATATATATATATATATATTTAAAATAATGTATAATATGGATTTATTTGAGTAAATATTAAATTATAAGATAAGATTATCTTAATTCGTACACGTTATGTATAATAAAAAATTATTATCGAAATATTAAATACTAAATCCATTTGACTATTTACTCAATAGCATGTGTATGTCTGTGTGGTTGAATAATTTTTTTTGATAAAAATATACAATTTAATGAAAAATTGTCTTA
Source organism: Leistus spinibarbis (assembly GCA_933228885.1). NCBI lineage: Eukaryota > Metazoa > Arthropoda > Insecta > Coleoptera > Carabidae > Leistus > Leistus spinibarbis. The sequence continues at coordinate 3,167,878 of OW121793.1, forward strand.
AATAATAGCGAAGTTACATATAAGTTTCGCTAGTTACCACACATATTGATATACTTTCATGACAATGGTAGAATTAATTTTAAACATTATTATATTACATATATAGTAAAAACTAAGTAAACAAAAGCCGAGTTGACTGGCTCTAGAGCGTTCACAAGCACTCACATACGCACACATGAACTCAAACTCGATTCAGGGAAGGTTAAAACGTATATATCCGTTGAAATCTCGAGTTCGAACTTTTCCATGATTACAATATTTTCGTTAAAATCATCAGTTCGAAATGTTTAATGATTACAATACATTAATTATATACATTTGTATGGGAAAGTAAAAATGTCGAAATTTTAAACCAAAAGTATAATAATATATTCATTAATTCTAATTTTGTAATATAATAATTAGATAATCTTAGAGTATATACACACAAAGTCTAGTGCAGTATGCATGTATAATTATATTTATTTTTGATTTATTGCAAATATTGTTTAGGATTTAGTGAATTTTATTAATATAAAATGTTAAATTTAGTAATCAACTAACATTATTGATTGTCCGCATAGACTGAAACTCGTTCATAGAACAATATTATGAATTTAACAGCATGTATATGGCATAAATAAACTTACAATTACTCCGAACACTAATCGGCTTTTATAGTTATGTACTAACAAACCAGTAAATACACCAACATTACTGTATATAAAGGCTTAAAATCGTTATTAAATAATTTCGACCAATACTGAAATAGTATAAACACTTCAGTTACGGGTCAATCCCATTCCAGTGCTTAATTCTCTATGCGAATGTAGCAATTATGAAAACCCCACTATCTGTATTGGTACAAATATGGGTGTACATGAAGAGTCAGCTAACATCTAAGCCAGTTTGCAAATAATAGTGGTGAAACCAAAGTTAATGGGATTACTTACCCACTAGGAGAATGGACATAACCGTCACCGGATCCCGCTTATCTTCGCCATTGCTGTCGGCCGTGTTTCCATTCGTATCGTTGTTAATTACCTGCGGACAATTAATGAAATGGTTATAGCTATATTTCTATTGAACTATATCTATATTTTATTTTTAAACATTTCTTGCAAAAACGAGGTGTAATTAAGGCCGCAGGCATTAATGTCGAGATAGTTACACATTGTTTTCTGGTATCAAATTAAAATAATATACTAAAAAATATCTATTTTATTGATTATATAACTACAAGAAAGACATGTATAGGATACAGAATAAAATGCAACAATACAATTCTTGGATATAATGTGTGTGAATTGTGAGAAATAGAAAGTTTAATTAAAACCATTGATTCTTCAAGAGATAAAATGATACTGTTCTTGTTTGACGAACAATGCAGAATTGAGAGAATAGAGCAAGTGTACGACTAACTTCAGTTTGGTAGAAGAATAATATTATCAAGTTGGTATACCTGTAACCGGATATAGCAATCTCTGTCAGTGTGTACACCACATATAACTTAACATCTATTATTTGCTTTGTGAATGAACGTAAAAATGACGTAAAATCGAGTTGTGTAAATAATAAAGTAGATTATAAGGTATCTTTTTATAGACCTGGGAAAAAGAACGAAATTACAAAAACGTGTGCATAAGGAAAAACCGTGTAAAAGAAATATTTTATTTATATAGTGTGTCCATTTACGTAACTACAATTTTCGTTAGATAAGTCGATATAGATTCTGAAAATTCTATTTGTATCTTAAATTTTACGTATTATTCCATAAAATAAATGTAAATCAGTGAATTGTAAAAGTGTTTTCGGAACATCGATATAACATCATCTTTACGTTCAAAACACTTATATTGTACCCTACGGTGAAAGCAGTTTCCCTTGTTTTGATGTTCAGGCTGAGATAAAGAGAAAGAGAGAGAGAGAGACTATATAAAAGGAGTATTCACGACGCAAGTTGAACGAGTTTACTTCTACTCAAGATTACATGTTGTATATGCCCACAAGCTATGAGTATGTTCGGTAGAAATTGCTAATTGATCGAAGTTTATATGAACGAAAGAGAATACGTTGTAACATTAATCGACATATTTAATTATAAAATGGTGTTAAATATTTTCATCTGTATCTATTAAATTAATTTTAGAATTTTTAAACCGTACACAGGTTTAAGAAAAATGACATGTGAGGGCTCGTTAATTAAATTTATTCTTTAGTTAAAATTTCGAATCAAACTAGTATTACTTATAGAAAATAAAATTGTTTTCAGATTATTCTCTTATTTAACTGCGAAATGAATGTATCTGACTGAGGACATTGGCCAGGAATGATATTAATTTTGCTAGATTTTTTAATTACCTAATAAAAAAAAAAAAGAAAATATGCATTTTAAAATTCCAAAAAAACAATAGAGTTGACTAGTGGTACAGCCCAAATAAAATCAAATAAGAACATTCAATATAACATTTTATTGACAACAGTACAATGGTATCCATTCCAAATGCATGCATCACATATTTTATGATTCTAGAATATGCAGTATTCAACAGGATTAATTATATAAGCACCATACAGTTTTCAATAAAAATATTCAATTTTATTTTTGGAATTTAATAATCCTTTTTATATGTATATATTGGAAATAAGTCGATTTTTTTTTACCTGTATAGCTTAGAGAATGGGTATTAACGAATTTCAATAAAATGCGTATTTTTATATCCCATATTTCAATTATTTTCCATCAGTAGAAGAAGCTTTGAATAAACAATATTAACAATTTTAAGAAAATACATTGAAATGTGAAATAAGAAATTGTATGAAATGCAGAACAAGCAGAAATATCTATATCTTCAATTTCTTTTTCCCTCTCGAATAACGTGTTTTATTAATTGTCATTACTTTTGTTCACACTTCTATTGTTTATGTTAATTATACGCAATAACATTATTATTATAGTTTAGAAACGCCATATTTGAATTTGTTTCTAAATTACCGTTTGTCTCAGTGTAAATTGGTTTTCTAGTTACAGAACTCTCAAGAAAAACTATAGTTATATTTGAATTGGATAAACAAACATAAAATAAAATAATACAAAATTTGCCGACGGTTAATAATTCAATGCAAATACTCATATTCTTGGAATCGAAATGTAATAATGCAATAGGAAAATATTTAAATTAACTTCAATATTTCATTGTTCTATCTAAACCCTCAACAAATAATAAAATTTTATGTATGTATTGATTAAAATTTTTATAAATAGAAAAATACTACGTAATCGATTAATTAAATCGATTTCATTCCAAATATATAAAACTTCGTGCGACGAGCTAAAAGGTGAATATTATTTTCTATAGAAACTCCCGTTTCTCAAGACTACGAGGAAGAAATTAGTAAAAAAAAAATTTTAAAGACGGAGAGAATTTATTTGATATACAATGCCCGGTAGCTATGTTCGTGGTTCCGTTTGATAAGCAAAGAGAAACATATTCTTCTTATAAAGTGAAAAGAAAATGTCTAGGTATAACAAAATACAGGTGTAAGCTATAAGGAATTCCATTAAGAAAAAAAAAAAACATTTTTAGTAAAAGCTGAAAGTTGCTTTTGATATTCAAGTAGAATAATTGCAACATTAACCAAAGAATGTATTTTGTAAGTTCTTCCTAGTAAATAAACAAGGTGTTGCACTAGCTTTGAAAAATTTAAAAATGTTGGGATTTACATTTACTTTCGAGTAAACAATATATAAGATTAGTTTGCACTTATTAAAATAATAAAGAAATATATAATACTTAGTAGCCGATAGTAATTGCGGGTCAAACACTTAATTTCAATCAAATAGCTAATTATCTGTATGGCCTTTTGGGAAAATATGTTATTACTATAAAAGATCTTTAAAAAAATTGATTTTTATTTATAGGGAAAGAAAATTGTATATCACAGTGGGACGATCATAAGAAATGTGTAAAAAAATGCAAATTAATTCAAAAAAAAAGTTCAACAGACGCATGTACTTTAAAATATAATTGTATCTAACTTACTTCGAAGTAGGAATTAGATTGCTATATTTTAAAATGCAATACTCATCAATTAAAACAAATAAAGGATTACAATTTGAAGTTTCATGTTCATTTTCCACTAACACATCAACATCGAAGTTTTTAAACAGCTACATTTATCAGGGTTCCATTTAGCAGATACTCAGTTTAAACATTTCTCGCATCCGTAGAGATAATTTAAAAGTTTTGTACGAGATATGCACAAGAAGCAACTACGATTAATCATTCTATATTTCTTACATTTATAGCATGTTCCGTAAATTGCGACCAGTTGTAAGCAGTTAATTATCTCAAAAAAAGAAGACCTGCATTTTAGAAGACATAATAATAACTTGCTTGGATCTATTAATAAACCAAAATTGTTCTAATTTACCCGAAAAGAAAATTATTACATTATTACAGCAGGATTTTTAAAATTTATAACTTTTATTTTATGCTTTTGCTAACTTTTATTTTGTGTGCCAATTAATTCCAAAGCTGTGATTATTGGTGGAGTTACCAGTTGATTACAACCTGAAATCGCCATTTATGAACAATTCAAAGCGGTAAATAATAAATATAATAATGGAACCGTTTTTAAAAAAGGGATTATAGTTTGTTATATTTATTTTGCATACGTATATATGCATAGCTACTTCAAAAATGTAATTTCAAATGAACAATTTGTTTTATTTCATTCCAATAAATGAATATTCAAATGATAATCCCAAGTTGGCTTCCCTTTATATTCGTAATATGTAGTTAATGGACTATGGTTTTGTTTTTAGTATTCGTAATTTACTATTTACATGATATATTAAATGATTATGAATCAGTTCCTTATATTCACATCTTCTCTAACTTATGCCATTATTGAGATATTAAAAAAGTAGTAAGAATGAACCAATACTTCAGGTTTTATTGTTTTTAAAAATAGGAGATTGTCCTTCCGGACACTTTACAGATCTTAAGTTTAGAGTTTTCGCTGTAGACCGATGACAGACCCACAGGCACACACACATAGACATCAGTTCGAAAATAGTAAGAAACGATTCAGAAAGGGTCAAAACGTGTATATCCGTTAAAATCCTGAGTCCAAAAATTCTCGTGATATTTCCTTATATATATTCGTAAAAAATAGTAAAAATGTTACCATCACCACTTGATTTCAGAGCTTGTGAATTTGTTTTAATGAATTATTAAAATTTAATCTTATGAAAATATAAAAATAATGAGATTTCGATATTTTCTTTTGCCTCTGATGTTTCTTGATTTTTTAATGAAATGGCCCAACCCCCCTTACAAGTGAGATATTTAAATTCCTTTGCATATTAATAATGCAGGAGATTGAAATCTGGTGTAGTTGTGAAGAAATGCCTGTTTAGAGGAAGTAATTAATTTCAAAACATCCACTCATCTTCTTCTCATCCCTCCTCATCGCTCTCTTCAACTTACAGAAGTGTTCTTCGCCACCGCAGACTTAAACACTTAATACAATAATTTATTAAATGAGAATTCAATTTTAATTATTAAATAGAATAAAGCAAAGAATAGTTTATAAACAGAAGTAGTCAAAATGCAATATGTGCGAATAGCCATGTGTGTTATTTAGTACACATTCGCAGTTGTCGCATACCCGAGTTTTGCACAACTTATGTGATAAATGGCATAATTTTATTTCCTTCTTTAATTAAATTTTAACAAAAATTTCAAGCTGGGCTTTCAAGATCGTCGTAATGTAGATGTGACTACTGGAATTGGTGCTAGCAATATTCTTGCTGTGCATAAACTCATTTAAATAATTGATTATAATTTTCTTTTTCTTTTGTGTAATCGAAGATTATTAAAAATCATCTTGGGCTCGTCCGGGATTTGAACCCGGGACCACTCGCACCCTAAGCGAGTATCATACCCCTAGACCAACGAGCCGATATATTGTTGCAATTGTTTTGTTAATTGTTGATATCATTTTGTAAAAATAGATTATTATTTTACTACCTTATACGGATGTATATAAGGAAGTATTATAATAACGAAAAATTTCGGACTCTAAATTTTAACGGAAATACACGATTTGACTTTCACTCAATCGTATTTGTCTATTTTCGAACTGATATCTGTGTGTGTCTGTGATCGCTCAACAACAAAAACAGTAAAATATTAAAACTGTTCACATCAAAATTCAGTCGGCTCTAGTTATAAAAAACAAATTCTACGTAATTATACGCCGAAATAATTATAAAACATCAAAATAAATATATATTGTGTGTGAACAGTGAATACAAATATAGAAGTAGTTTTTTTAATAACAAGAAATATCTGTGTTTGTAACGTTGAATCTTTATTATCTATATAATGATAAAGATCGCTCAAGAAAAATATATTATGAATGCCTTCGAATCTGAATAATATATTTTGGTTTTACGTAGGTAACTCGTTAATAAATATGTTCTAATTCAATATCGTTTAACTATTAAATGGAATCAGTACTTATATTTAGTAATGTTGAATACAATTAATTCAAAAAGACCACGAATTTTGGCGCTTGGGTGATTTACAACACAACCGTTGGGCAGTTGGTTTACTAACCGCTGGAAAGCATTGGTGCCTGCATTCATTTTCATTCAATATGTTTTCGGATATTCAACAAATTTGATTTGGTAAATGGAAGTATACACAATGAGAATTTATTTTGAAAATTAATTCTATTCAATGCTTTTTAGTTTGTGTACAAAAAGCAAATTGTAATAGATTGAAAAAAGAGAAACGTATTCAATTGCATGTAATTGTTCAAATTTAATGAATTTTTTCATATTCCCGGTTGAACAGCTTTTGTTTAATTTCTCTGTAGGGAAGTTATGATTTTGTTTTTGAAAAGAGGTTTATATAATCCGCGACTAAGACATTTTTCAATTTTATAAAATTTTATATCAAAGAATGTAATTACATTCTTTCTTTCTTTGAGCTTATATTAATTTTGTCTTAAAATTTCTTTTTGCTTACCAAAAGTATATAAAATAATTGCTAACTCGAACCACATAACGTAAATATATCAAAAATCGATAGCTACAGGCATTGGTGCCTGCATATATTGTGGGTTTGTGTTTGTAACGTTAAAACTTTAATAACGTTTAATAATTAATTACACATAGTTGTTCTTTTGCTAGAAAATTTTCCTGTATCAACAGTTAGAGAGTTCACTTTAATTCGACCAGTTCAAAAACGAAAATTTGGTGCGATAGTTTTCTAATTAGAAATCTAATTCAAAATGTTATAAAATTTAAACAAACCATCACCTTATTCTGGTTTAGCCTTCGGCATATGTAGCATACACTACCGAGTAATTATTTTTAAATTATAAATTTATAAAATTTAGATAAATATAATATAATTAGTTAACCATCACAATGGTAAGGAACATAGAACTGAATTTCAATTATAATACCTGAAAAGCGTATATTTCATATATTTTATCAAACATTAAAACAATCATATTACTGAAATGTTTCATGTAACTCTTGTATTGTTTCAAAGGAGTATAAACGCCACAACTGTATGATGACTGACATACATGCACTGATATGCATTTATAAACTTGTTCGAGCTGTAATTTATTTTTAATAAAAAGTACCAACTATTTGTATAAAATTAATATATTTTCTGTATACACATTTTGTAATATAACCCACAGGATATGCGGGTATTTATACTTTCGAAGGCGAACTCTACAATTCGCATAATTCGAAAAAAAAAGGAGAGTTTTATTAGGTTTATTTTTATATATTAGGTAGACATAAAAACTTATTCAAAATAGAAGATGTATTGTTTGTTAGCTGCAACACGCTCATATCCATTAATAATTTTTGTTCATTCCAATCAGGGATTAAATTTGATTTGTATCTATGCAACCTCCGGTGCAAGATAAGGGAATTTATTGTGGCAGAATAGCAATAGCAGGGTTTGTACCTATATAGCCATTATAGTTAGATGGAAGATATGTTCAGGTTAGTGGTCAGTTGGCGTTCGAAACATAATGGAAACAAATGGTTCTACGCCTGTTATTTAATGTTCTTCCCTGCAAAAGAAAATCGACAAGAAAAACTCACGTACAACATGGGCGAGGTAAGGTAGCTTTTTGCGGGCACTCACCTCGCAGATGTATATCACATTTTATTGGGTCACTCCTTAAAAAAATAAACAGCTGAATTCATACCAAAGTTTTTAGTTACATAATTAGTTTATGTAATTTTAGTAACAATTAGAAATTTTAAAATACTATTTGACGTGAAATTTTGATCCATTGTATACGTCCCTTTGTATTACGTTTAAAACAGTAACAATTTTTCTATTGTATATCAATATATTTTATTTTGCAAATCTGATTATTGTATGTTTTAAGAGGAGACTATTGCTTATTTAGTTAATTGATAGAATGCGATTAACATGGATTTATCGTATTTTCAATGGCACATACATACGTTGTAAATGTTTCTATTTTCGTTTTCATACAAAAACAAATTTCAATTTGTACTGATTTGCATTTATTGGCATTTAAATTAACTGGTACAACATGAACATGCCATAATATTGAGTGATAATTTATATATTTTATATTTATATAGCTGCACCGATTTCAATGTAGTAAATAGAGTTATAATTTTATTCCTATCAACATATTTAGATTATAAGTGTTATTGGAAAATATATCATTTTATGTATCTGATCTGTGTAAATAAATATTCCAAATTATATACAGTTCCATAAAAAATAATATGAATCATTTAATAACTAACTCTACACTTATGAGCTTTTTGAAAAAATTTGCTAATATTAACTCTTCATACAGTATGTATATGGAGCTTTAGTGTTCGGTCACGAGTTTGTAACATTTGAATTTTATGAACAATGGTAATATAGTTATATATATAAATTAAATATATATATATATATATATATATATATATATATATATATATATATATATATATATTTAATAAATGTAGATGTGTGCAGTATATCCGGTTTAAGAATAACGATATTAAATTTCATAAAAATGAAAAATATCACTCAAAAGTTTCAATTTAGTGTCAAAAATATTGAAATATAAGGAAAATTGGAAATTTTTGGAGACATTCAAATGTCTCAAATTTTTCAAAATGGTAATTTTTACTATCGAGAAAAAGACTCTATGAGGAACATGAAAGATATATCAATATGTAGTTCATCAAATAACACAAATTTTAATGAAAATATTATTATCATTATATATTTTATATTTTAACTTTGGCAAAAAGAAAAGAAAACATAGTTAATTAAATAATATTTAACAATAACATTCATTAGTGCATATATTATAATATATAATACATAGCAATATATTGAATTTTAAATATATTTCATTAAAACTTTCAGGTTTTCGACCCTGCAAAAACTTCGGATATTTTTGGTGTACTAATGAAATTATTGGAACTTGAAATTGAAAAGTTTATATTTTGAAATTAAATTTTTCAACTTACAACACAGAATTTATACTATCTATATTATTAACTAATAGAAGTTAGTAATATTAGAAACATAATCAAATCTTTCATGAATAAATAATATTATAATTTGCAATGCATAATAAAATTAAAACAAATTAAATTAAAAATTAAAACAAATTCTAAACACCGAAATTCCGGACTACATTGTACATCTTCTCTATGTACACAGAATAATATTCTTAGTAAATATTAGCAAAATGTGCAGTACTCCTCAAAATTTGAGATTTTCATTGAATTAAGTAACAAAGATATTCTAGAAGACATAAATGTTTCCATTCATTTTTTATTAATTGCATTCCTAGTAGCTGCACCGTATTAAAGCCCATATAAAATCCATTACAATAGAATGCCTTTCTTCAAAGATGTACAAAGGAAAGCAAAATCAGAAAGAATACATTTTTATTTAAAGTTAAAGTAGTTTCAAAACTTCATTATCATAATGGCGAGGTTAATGGGTAGATTTTCTGGTTATTATTATTGCTATTTTAAAGTTGAAATTTCTGGAGAAATAAATATGTATATGTTTCTTAAATCGATGAACAAATTTCTTTAATGGAAGTATTAAAAAGCACTCATGATATGAAGCTAAAACTCAACTTTTTGAAAGCACCACAAAAGCAAATAAACATGTATTATGTAAATGAACCCAACAAAAATATATTCCGTATTAATTTCAACTTGGGCATTATTAAAATGTGATTATACGTAGATATTTTGTATATATAATATAAATATAATTATGGAATTCAAAAGTATATTAATTAAACAAACAAAGAAAAAAGTATCATCATGTAAACTTGTCCTAACATGAGATGAAATTAGATTTCCAAAGTCTGGTTAATAACTGTCAATATTAACATGTTTTTAGCTCGTCGTACAGACAGCTATAGTATTTGGTAGTGTGTCTGTAGAATTCTCGGATAAAGATAATTATAAAACTTTATATCCATAATAACATTTCAGATTATTTACTCGGAAGCCAGAAAATAATTATTAAGAATTGTTTTGAAATTTAAAATACTGTTGATTGGATAATTGTTCGTATAAATTTCAATAATTACTTTCGTTTTCATTAGTGTTTATTATCATTTTATCTCTTTAAAAATAAATGGTCTTCTTGGTAATGTTGTTTACTTTTTACCACTACGAATAATGGTTTATTCCGTACCGGGTAAATTTAGAGAATCAGGGATGTTTGTATATAAAACTATTGCAACGTGAAAATAAAAAATTCGGTACTTACCATTGATTCCGTGGGGTCCATAAAATTGCTTTGACTTAGTAGGAAATGAACTGCATAGTTAGTATGAATTTTTTCCTCATAGCGGTAGTTATCTGGAATAAAACAAATCAATATTATTAGTTAATAATATCTACAGATAGTGGAAGGACAAGAAAGTCGAGTGAAGGCTGTTTCAGCTTCTTTTTGTTATAACATTGTAAAACATAGTTTCTTTTTAACTGTTAATATGTATGTATGTTTATATGAATTTATGTATGTGTAGAACACTTTATTTGTAAAAATGCAAATTGAAATGAGCAGGAATAGATCTCCAAATTTCACTGTTTCACCATACCAGTCGAGAAAATTTTCCCTATATCATCAAAACCGATATTGTTAATAAAAATTGTTTCACAATGTATAAAAATGAAAATGGGCACATGGTGCCCAAGGGTTAACCTAGTTAATTAAATTAAATAAAAAGAAGAAAATATTTGGGCCTCTCAATTAACATTTAAATGAGTTAAAATTAATATTGTTTTTCATATTGAAATATACGTAACGAATTATATGAAATTGATAAGAAAATGTCTTAATGGAAAAATATTTATAAATATGTTAGTATTTTTATCTAAAGTAGGTAATTTAGTTTTTCTTATATTTATCTTTATAAAAGCATTAAGATGGTATAACGATAATATGATATATACCCTCCATTATGTGAACGACGTTCATTTAGTAATATATTACTTTCAAAATGTTTGTGTGATGGAGTATCATCGCATTATATAGCAGAGAAAATGATTGCAGATATATCCTCTGATTTTCGGCTATTATTTAAAATTTATATTTTTTTAAATGTCTATTAAACGGACTATTAAATAATAAAAATTGTTTATTTCATATTTTTATTTTATGTATACCTATACATGTTTTAGTGGCACGGTTTTATTTTGTTGAATCTAAATAAATATTTTCATAAAGTTTTAATAAAATTTATATGAGATACATTAATATTTTACATTGCTCGATAGGTACAAAAAAGGTGAAACATAAAATACACGCAAGCTTGCGGCGAGCTTATAAAAAAATATGGTTTAAAATTAATCTTTTTAATAATTCATATTACATTTACCAAGAAAAATATTTTTTAACCACCGGTTTTTTAAAGATATATTTTATGTTTGAGATATTACATTTCTGTACGACTAATATAACCTGGAGAAACAAAACAAACATCTTGTGTTATTGATGATTTGTTAATTTCAAAAATATAATTTTTTATTATTTGTTTGTGGATTCATACTAAAGAAATTTAATATCAAACATAAAAAGAAGACGTCTGCAGTTATTGTTGATATATTAAAAATGATTGTATATTTTATAAACATATTTAGTTTGTTTCTTGGTAATCGTAGGGTGAATTTAAAATGAACTAAAACACTATTATACATTCAGATAGTAAAAAGTCAAGAAAGTCAAGTGGTGCACATGTTATTTGCCAATATCAATTTTGCACTTTTTGCTAATTACGTGGCTTTCGAATTAGAAGGACGATATGAAAATATGTATTCAGTAAAGAACTGTAATTTTTTACAAACATTACAAATATTCTTTACAAGAATTCCACAAAAATAATGACAAGCAATAATTTTAACCTGTTTAATAGTTCCTCTTATAACTTAACTTTGAATAAATGTACTTAATGTAATTACATATAGATGTAACCCAGCAAACAATTTGATTCATGTGACATCTATGTGATGTTTCAGTGACTTAACTTGCGTATGTTACATCTCGGCGACATCTCAGGGAAGTCATATTAAAGAATGTGTTTGCTGGGAAAGTAATGATCTTTAGTATTTATATTTGCTTTTTGTAAAGGTTAAAAAGAAAGCAAGGTACTATTGACTATGAATAAATCAAATAGTTTTGTTGGTTGGGAATTCGTGGGGATCGGAAGAGTTATTAGAGGAGCTTAAACATACATTGGCTGTTTGTTCCGAAAGCTTAGTGCTCTTCACTCTGTGGAAACCATGCGGTTTGGTTGGTGGATGGAACCAACAAACCAAGGGGCTGAAATTTACATCTAAATTGATTGTTTCCGTTAGAATTCAAATTGCGTACCACAACAACAACATAATATGACGTTCGTTGACATATTCATTTTAAACTCACTAACTGCTTTAATCATTTCCCGTAATTCGATTAACTTACTGAAAATCATGCTATTATTAGCTTATTTACTTTTGAACAACGGCGTATCAGATGCCAAAGTTGAGAGCTTTCTATACGGTATCCGAGTCACACTATATAACATACCATATTACACTGTTAAGAAAATGTTTCGACAACACGACGAAAAGCAGGCCAAACTTTTGCGCTTTGAGGCCGACTCGCGGGCAGAAATTAATTAAATAACAGCCTGTAACAGTCTATCATGGTTCATTAAATTGTTTTTGGGGAAGAATATAGTAAAACATATTAAAACCTAAATATTCACATTTGTGGCGACTCTAAATTATTTTATGATCTACAATTTTTAAAGCAACTAAAAATAAATCACAATTGAGTCAATTTATAATATCCAAAACTGATTTGAAACAATATAAACTTTTTTAAATACATCCAAAATGTGTTTTTAAACTAGATAACCGTAGTATTTTCAATTAAAAAATTAAATTAATTAACAAGTTATTATTATGGGTATCCGTTAACTTGTGAAATTCATTTCAATAAGCTGTCAATGGTTCGTTAGCTAGTTGACGCTTTGCGCTATTACTTCTCTTTCGGTATTTTCTGATTTCTCAGAGGAAGCGAAAAGGAAAACTTTTAATGCAATGACAAGTTTTAAAGGGGAACAAATCAATCTTACTTCTACCAATCATCGGTACTTTAAGGATTTATTTGGATGATCGGTACACGTCTAACTTTGAAATCCTGAAGACTGACATTTAAGAGAAAATATCTGAATTATTAAGCCACAAAATGACAAATATATTAGAACTCGCATGTTTAACTCAGTTTTACGACAAACCAAAAACAAAATTTCGTAGATACGTCTACTTCTTTATCAAGATTATTGTGTAGATACTATTGTTTACCCTACTAGTATGCAGGGCCGAATGTTCGCTGAAAAACTTGGATATCTTTTAAATTTAAAATGAAGACAAAAAAACAGTTTTCATAAATTGTGTTCCGTGTTGGTAAACGTTCGTCGCTTATATCGAAGTGCAGTTGCCCACTTTAAAATAAATATAGTTGCCGTTTTTACTGTAATAAATAACGACATAAGACCATACGAAACCATACCAGCACGCTGTTACACCACCTTTATTTCTTGTGTATATTGTCGGTTTTAAAATAAAAAGATCACCAAGGCTACTTTAAACTTTATCAGTTTGTTGAATTGTTATTTTCAAGTTGAAACTTATACAATATAGAAATAGTTGTAAAATAAAAACAGGGATATGCTTTGCAATTTTCATCGTTAACAGTGTGAACACATTATCAACATTAAAAAATATTTTTGTGTTTCGTCTATAATGCCAACGACAGTTACCATCGAGGCGTTTGGTTCCATCGATTTGAAATGTAATTTTGATCGTCTTTGTTCACAAATTTTAATCTTAATTAATGTTTTATTTTCTTGGACGAGATATAAAAGGAAGAATTATAATCATTCCTGAATCGAATCTTACTATTTTCGGGATGAGTGTGTGTGTGTGTAAGCTCTAGAGCCAAAACTGTTGAAGGTAAAATTAAAACTTAATATTTGAATATGATCTGGGTGTGCACCTCCTAATTTTGAATATTGTATCTTAACCGGAAGTAACAGTTTATTCTGGCTACTTTGTCAATATCTCGAAAATGATTTTTGTTAGAGAAAGAGTGATTAGAGATATTCAAATTTGTAGCAACTTTAGTTTTAAAAGATTTTTCGAAAAATGTATACCATTTACTGATAAATCGTCTTTGAAAATAGTTACTTTATATTTACGTTTCCCAAGTTACAGTACCAATTGATTTTGTTTCATAGTAATCGTAGGGTGAATTTAAATCAAAATATAACTTTGTTATAAATATAGATAGTGAAAGGACAAGATAGTCGAGTAAAGGCTACTTCAGCTTTTTGATGATAGAAAGAAATAGAATATATTTTAACGTAGCTTTTCTTCCTTTGAAAGACTAAATAACAATGTAATTCCTTTTTTTTTTTACTGTTAGCTGAACTTCACAACTTCCCATAAATTATAATTATAAATAATTCCTAAACACGCATTGAATATTTCAATCCGATGCTAATGTCTCATTTTTAAGGAATATATATCCTAAAATTATGTTAGTCCGATTCAATTACATCATACATTTTTTCAGTTTCAATCATCGGATGGAATTCCATCTGATTGGAATCGCTTCGTAATTATCTTCAGTAAATTGTATAAGATTAGTAACCGCGATAATAACAAGAATTATAACATTTATGAATCAATAATAAAATATTGGTACATCAAAATAAAATGCCCGCTGGCAACCTTGAATAGAGACTATGGGAATCGGTATGTGCGCAATATTGTTTGTACCCGAGAGAATACGTTGTCACACAACCTCGCCCAAAAAGTGCATTTTTTGTGCCGTTTGACGTTTTTAATTTTCTGTTCACTTTTTCACCTAGTTTTGTGATTTTACGATGATTATATCTCGTTTCTACATTTTTAACTGTAAGCTGACATTTGCATTATGCATTTTGGACAACAGCAAAAACTTGATTGGCCAACTTTTTTCCAATATCAATATGCAGCGCATACGAAATTGCATTTTTTATGTGTCCATAAAATTGCATATAATCACTAAACAGGCAATACAAAACCTAATCTCGTTTATCGTTTACGTGCCCATAAACTAGCTGAACATTGAAAAGCAGCATTTTTCATTACAGCTAAGTATACCATACTGGGAGTAGGTACGTTGTTGTTACTGATCGATTCCTCTGTTTACGAGCGATCCTTGACCCAGCGCCAATTTATGCAAGTCTTAATTTATTCCTGTCATATTGTATCGAATTATACTTATCTGCGACATCACTGGTCTAGCAACAACAGATGATATTTATAGGTATTGGAAAATTAATTTACTGCGCCAAAGATACAATATAAGTAATTAGCTTGTTCGATCCTCGTGTTCATCATAAAGAGCGCTTATTTTACTTCGTATTCATAAACAAATTTAAATATGCTTTTGTTTAAAGTATCATTAAAATAAAATGACAAGAAATAAATAAAGAAATCACCAATTCTTTCCGTTAATATAAATACAGATTATTCAAATCATCATGTGAAATTTTATGGCCCGTAGCACGAACAAGCTACTAAGCGTGTATTAGCAAAAAATATTTGGTCTACTAAAAAAGCGTAGCACGAACCCACTACTAAGGGCTTGCTAAGCATAGTTACATATAGTTACGTAAACAATTAAATACAATTAAAATCTGATAATTTCTTTGATTAAAGAAAGCTTTTAGACAAATATTATTAGATTATATATTCGTTTATTTAAGTCGAGTGTACGTCACTTCAGTTTATTTGTTTGTTTTAATATTCAAGCTAATCATAATTGTAATACATCTCTTTAAAATATAAATTTTATTTTAAGAACTAAGAAATTTATGTATACTTTGATTCGGAATGTTGAATGTTAAGCTTACTCCAGGTTTTTATTTAGTAAATTAATACTATTACAAGTAGACGAATTTAATCAATATGGATGGAATTTACTTCAGTTTTATAAAAACGGAACTTATACGTTAGTATGTTCACGATCGTCTATCGTTGGATCGAATGTCTACATTTAGTGGCGATATTTTTAAGCGAAGTGGATATCGATATAGAATGTTTTTAAAGTTAACCTTTTCAACTGAAAGAGTATTTTGCTATTATATGATTCGAATAACAATATTCTAAGAACATTTTTCACTGAAAATATTATCTTAGGTTGATGCCATGTCAAGTTTGTCATTTCTAAAGATTCAATTGACTAGAGTCCAAGTTTTATCTGAGGTACATCTTATTGTAGAGTTTTCATTCGGCGACAACTCAAAGTTTTCTATTTATCTTTTACGACAAGTTTCCATTGTCAGTACTCCAGTATGAGGAAAATTCTTTCCCAAAATAACCAAGTAAAATCTGATCGACGAAAATTTAGAATATCCTTTTGTATAGTCAATGCCACAAACATAAACCTATTGTTAGTTTTAAAACAAATACTGATAATAAACAAAACAGTTTAAAAATGAAAAGTAGAACGCAGAAAGATGAAAAAAAAAATCAATTTGCTATTCAGCGTTAACAGAACAGTGGACGTATTCAGAACAAAGGAGATCTGATACTAACCTACAACCAGTTTGTGTAGCAACTAGAAACAAAGTTAAGAGAAACCCGGTTCAATTTCCGACTGCGGTAATTAATTTATATACCCACTAAAATAAAGAAAGTCTTTTTATCCCTGACACGCAACGGCTTTCTTTCAGAAAGGTGGAATTAAAACTTTTTTCACGGGTTCTACTTCGTAGAATAACGTATACCTAGACAAAATTGAAGTAACTAATTCGTTATATCTGTAATATAAAAATTGTACATAATTTTAAAATGAACAAATACATTTTGCAATACGCACATGTCGAACTTATGCGAAAATAATAAATAAACATTCATGTTGCACTATCAGTGTTATAAATTACATTAATTTAAGCTGTATTCACAGCGAACCTAATAATAATTAAGATTAGAAAATTACAAATAATAATCTAGTTTTTATTATAACAAGCAATGATAGCATTCATAGAAACAAAATTAACACAATTCATTATAAATTTTGTTGTTGTGAACGTTAGCATTGTATGACATACAACAAACTGGATTTTTTATTAGTAATTTCTAAGATAATTATTAATTGTTTTGCTGTGATTACACTTCACCAGTTTAATGATTGTAATTTTATTGATCGATGAAATCAGTTTTTGGAATTTACAATGAAAATTTGCTAAAATTTACTTCATCGATCAAAAAATTACTATAATTAACAAAATTATCCAAGATAACCTTAAAAATTTACAGTTAACAACATATATTTAATTTTGAAATAAGTCTACTTATGATCTATCATCTCAAACTCTCCAAAGAAGACCATATATTGGTTGAAATATATAAAACTTTTCTTTATAATTAACAAAAATTGACTTCAACGATCAAAGAATCGCAATAATTAAAAAAAAAACCTAAAACATTTAAAGTATATTTTCAATATTTAACATATATTAGTTTTGAAATAAGTCTACTAAGTTATACCCCGTCCCACACTTCGGATATCAATAGATAATTTCCGTAGTAAATTTTGTGCGACATCGCAAAGAAAAATGGCCGTCAAAATGAACAAAAAATGAGAACCAATACATTGTTGTTTATTTAATATAAATAGAAGTGTTAAATTACCAATTCGAACGCTGAATATATTCGTAGCAACGCGAGATAAATCGGAAATCCGAACTGGCAAAATAAGTAGAGAACTAATTCTGGTAGTGTGACACCACATGTTTGTTGATAAACAATGTCGAATGTGTAACATGAAGCGGACCTTTGTTATATTCGCCACACAATGTCATGCACTTGCATGGGTAGCTGCTAGGTACCTTTTGTTGATTGGCGGTGGCGAATCTGCGCAAGGGACTAATTATATAATGTGTGGTTGGACTACACTAACTACGTTGCAACCTACCTAAGGTATATTAATTGATGTTCAATTTGAGTTTGGGAACTCTGGATATCTCGAGATACCATATCACGCAATTATAATTGTATACATAACGTCTTTGCCAGGAATAATAATTGTATTTTCAAAAGATTTTGAATTCGCCTACTTTGAATAAACTCTCGGTAGAAACTAAGACAATTGATAATTAAAAATGTCCATAAAGAACCAAAAGTATCTCACAAACATCGCGCCAGTAGTTACTACGTATAGAAAGTTGAGTGCAGGCCACTCAACATTCTTTACTGTGGATAAAGATTTCCATACAATTTAATTTAAACCAACTCAACTTTATGGAGGTAGTTAGAAAATATAATGTAATTTTTATTCAAGTAGTAGCATTCAAGAGTGTGAAATATTCGGAAGTTAGACAGGTTGAGTTGAATTAGAACATTTTAAATCTTCGGATATTGTAAAATGATTTAGCCGTCCAACTTCCGATTATTTCACACTCCTAAATTATATTTAATAACTTTAAAAGTAGAGTTAAAACATTAATGTATTGAAGTATATACTATATACAATATTATATGCCAGTAAATATGAGATGCATTGGCCAGGACTAACGGAATAATTTCAAATGAGAATGTAATCTAATTGGTTTTACTGTAAGTACTGTGGAAACCAATATCAGCGATAAGACATCAAGCAAGATGAAGAAAAGAAGGGAAGAAAACCTTAGAAATCCAAGCTTTGGTAAAAATATAAAAACGTCTGAAATATAAGTATAATCATATTTCGCGTTTGACGAACATTATCGCATTGAAAATTCTCTTTGAAATAAATTGCAGCGATCTTCAAACGATTTAATATTTCATAAATAAAATTCATTTATGAAGATACCACGAAAAATGGCTAACATATTCTAATTACAAATTAAAACATCTGCCGTGCCCTACACTGGATTTTCTTTTCCACATTATCAAAGAACATGTTGAAATAAAAGTTATAAGATACTTAAATATCTTTAACTTTCATATTAATCTTTATTGCTCTAACTCTAAAGTTTCTTAATTTTATCTTCAATAATTTTTGCTATAGGGTGCCCACACACACACAGACATCATTTCGAAAATTATAAATATATCAAATCAGGGAAACTGAAAATGAGATTGTTTCTTTCTTATTCGAATATATACATAATATACAAGTATTGTAATCACAAAAAGAAATCGAACTCATTCTACAGCAATAACTGTTGGTGATACAAGTATAAAGAAACACATAAACAAATAAATCAATACTTCTGAGTGTCTATATATAATAATAATATATATATACATATATATTCCATTTGCCTTTTCTTGTTCTAATAGCTTTAGTGTTTACTGAATATATGTACAAGCTAGTAAGTAAATTTAACTTTATTTCAACCTCATAAATTATGTAAATAGTTACTTTTGATTCCATAGTTATGTAGACTCATCATTGAAGTGTTTAAACATGAATGTAAAATATTAGTATAAGCCACATTTGATTCTGCAACAATTGAGAACATAATATATACGTGTATATGTTCAAGTTAATAGCTTATATAGAATAACCTTGATAGGGAATAGCATGGCTTTCCTGAAAGTCAATCTTACGTCACAGTATGGATCCTGATGTATTGTTTGACAGTGTGAATATATCCATATGGTTATGGCAACAATGTAGGAGAAACGACATCATTAATAATACCAACCCATATAAATGGGTTCGGTTTAATTTACCCAAGTCAAAATTGATAATCAAGAAGGTAAATTTGCAATTACACTTCCCAAATCAGTTACAATAATCAGTTTATGTAATTACATTACAAAATTTGATTGTAGAATAAGTTATTAGAGCCTATGAGGATATAGTTATCGATTTTTTAATCCAGAAAACCAACCTACAATCTTCAAGAAATATCATTGAATTTCGAAGTATATTAAAAATTACATTATTATTATATCGATGAAGAATTGACTGTACATGATATGGGCACATGGTGCCCACGGGTTAACCTAGTATGTAGAGGTTTGGTTATAAAAAGATATACAGCAATTATAAATGTCTGTACACACCATTATCAAATGTTTTTCCCATTCAAGTGCGGAACGGAAATTTAAAAAATGGTTTTACTTTCACTGGAATGCTTGGAGTGGTACAAATTCATTCGCAAAGTGACATGCATGGGTAAAAATGAATAACGGATAAGCAGAAATATTTTATGACTGCGTTATACATTCTCCTATCTACCTGAGTATCCTAAACACGTTCGTACGAAAGAGAAAATGGTTAGAATATGTTAGACCCCTAAACGTAAATAACCATCTAATATAAAATATTCAACAGATATCACACTTGTAAAGTTCATGAATATTTAAAAGCGATTTTTAATGTTGTTTCAATAATCATTAGGTTTGTTGGTAATAACTTCAGACAATAATGAATTGTTTGTATTCTGTATCTCTGTTTAATAATTGGACAACGAAAATCAATAGCAATACATTTCGTTATTGAAACTTTTGTTTTAGATAAATACAACGAACTTGTAAGGAGTCATGTAACGAACAACTGTACACCCGGAATTTACGAACTTTTACAATGGATTTGTTTTTTTCTTTGTTAAACATACTTCGAGGTTAACTGTGATTGTCATGATTCTATTTAGTTCATATGGTAATTAAGGAAACAGTGATTACATACATTTACTAATTACAAAAGTTATTTTCCAGAAATTTGTAGAATATTTAAGAAAACTTTTTGAACAAAAGTTTAATACCTAATTTTGTTAAAATAAAATGTTACATACTACATTTCTCAAGCAAAACTTGTACGAAATTGTTATATCTTCTAACTAATGTTCATATTTTACTTTGCAACGTTTTACTTGAAATTTAACCAAATTTTTATGTCACTCTGCGAGAGTATTATAATTTTCTTTTTTTTTTTTCTGTCACTGACTAGCCAATTATTTTACCAAATGTATATAATAAAAGAAAAAGCCAAACATGACAAGGACGTATATGCTATGTTGGCGGTTTGTCATAAATATTTAACGAAAAATGTTTTTTTTTTCTTTTTTCTTTTGTAGATGTCATTCCACAAGAGAATTTGAGCAATTTAATAATGCTACTGAAATATATGTTATTAAAGTAGCTTTATATGCACATCATAAACTTGTTTTATAATCTAGGCTGTGTATTACAATTTCAGCTAATATAAATTAAAAACTAAATTTTCATGATATACTCTCACTACCTAGTTAATATCTATGGACGTTAAACGACTAACGCCAGTAATATTGATAATTGAAATTGAAATATACATTATATTATTACAAAATTATATTAAATTACTGAATTAATATCAGAATTTAAGAAAAATGTTATTAATAAACATAGTTTCAATTTCAAGGGTGAATTCTAAAAGGAAGTATTTACTACAAAACAAGCAAAGGTGCCGTATTATCTATTCAGTGGTTGTTTTAATTTTTTATTTATACACTCTTTAATATGACTTCCCTGAGATGTCGCCGAGACATACGCATGTTTAAATCGCTGCAACATCACATAGATGTCACAAGGTTCAAATTGTTTGCTGGGTATAGTTTTTAACTACTGATGTATAAAGAACAAAACCTATTTAAAACCACTACATTTTGATGAGTAAAAATGTTAAATATAATGATAAGATTGTTATTGTGTGAATGCAACTTAGCTAATCTTCTATACGTTTTAAATTTCAAATTATTATTTAATATTTTCTGGGTGTAAGGTTCACAATATGCAAAAACGTTATAAATACAAAAAAAAATTGATCTCATTAAAAAGAATATGAATATTTTTTATTTCAAGAGTATTATTATTCATAATGTTTTATTGCTTTCGGTCTTGTATTTTTTGATTACGATTGGATTTGAAATGCGACAGAAATCTCTTGGCTACCCAAATTTTATTTATAGCAAATTTCATTAAAATTGGTCCGGTACCGAGCGAGCGAGATATATACATCCAAGTATATGAGATATATTTATATTTTTATATTCAGAGCGACAAGACAAGAACTTTTTGTTATAGACATTAATTTTATCCGATCACTCTTTTGTAAGAATTGTTGAAAGTATAATTATGAGACATAGGTAGTCCGGAAGAAATCCACCTATTCCTAACACAAAATTTAAATGCATACTTTTATACTAACACGACAAAAATCCGAGCTGGGTAAAAAATGATAAATATCAATTTGAAATGACAAATGGAATAGTGCAATAAATTACTTGTGAACGGTGTACAACAATTGCGAAAAATTGACTGTCAGTTTGTGACACCGGGTTAAAGTAAATAGTAACATACATCCTAACATTGCTTGAACATAATTTTAACAAATGTTGTTACTGTTGTTAACGTGTTTCTGCTTTGTGGTGTTAGTTAGAAATCCATTTTCAGCTTTGCGCTATCCTAACTTATTGTAGGGATCAGTTACGGTAATACGAGAAAGTACATGTTGAGAAGCAAAATAAATGGTTAATCGCGGAATATGTGGTTGTAATACAATATCTCGTAACTGTTATACATCTAAAAATACTTCATGCCAATGTGTAATCTAGGAAAAAAGTTTCACAAACCTCGTATTAATTTCACAATAAATTAGATTTATTGAGCTTTTATGAATTATACAGCACTTATATAAATCGTGCTGAGATGGGAGCACCTATTCTAAAATGTTTGATGCCAAGAAATTAATCAGCTAATCTGCCAAGTTTAGGTGATCGGGACAGTTACACAAACACACACTAGGCGTAATTACAAAAATAGTCAAATTTAATTAAGGGAAGATCAAAAGGTGTATATCTTTTAAAATCTCGATTTTGTACATATTCATGATAACAATAGTAAAAATCATGTTTGTATCGGTTGAAATGTAGGAAATAAGTCAATGTTCATTGATGTCGAATCAAATAACCTTGTCATGAACACACCATATCTTCTTGAAAATAGAATGTAGTATATGGGTCAAAAATAACTTTAGTTTGATTTGAAAATTTAATAGCAGATTGGAAAAGCAAATGGTTGACATATGTGTGGAATATCAACAAAGTAGCAGATAGAATAATATATTAAATTATAACCACATTAATCATACGAGTTAATTTAATATCAGTGGTCACAAAACTATTAGCTGCACAACCATTTGCGACTAAATTCATAAAATAATTCTTGATATGTTGACGCATTATGTCTCAAAAGCGGAACTATTTGTATAGTCATCTAATTTATAATTCAAATCATTTTAGTGTTATTTGCTTGTGAAAATTCATCTAACATTTGTCTAATATGAAAATGTAATATTTGGTGGCAGAACCCGTAATTTTATACATGCTATTTTTAGCTCGCCGTACGAAGTACAGAAGAAGCTAAAGTATTCGTTCGTATGTCTGTAGTATTCTCGGATTAAAAAAAATGTTTGTCTCGTCGCCCTGATTCCAAATATATTTATAACTCATATACTTAGATGTTAGTCGTCGCTCATAAGACCAAATTTGTGCCCTCAACTCCTCTGAAGGTACCGGAGCGATTCACACCAAATTTGCTATACATATTATTTGGCTTCCCATATGAATCCGCTCGCAGTTTTAATCCAATCACGCGCATACTTCCCGAGTTATAGGCCCCCAAAATTTGGAGCCCCTTTTATATTTATGTCAACAAGATTTATTCATATTGTTAAGTAAATAATTATTTTGTTGTATAATGTAACAAATATGTCCAATAAAATTCATGAAAATTAGTCTACTAGAAATTGCATTATTGACTGTAATATATCACAAGATTTCTGTTAATTAAAAGGTGTAATGACTTTTCTATGAAATATTTGTAAGGCAAACCAAACTATTCGGATTTCAGGAATAATATGCGCATTTAGCGACCGAATTGAATAGTCTAACGATGAGTTAATTATTGCGCTAAAGTAATCAAATGTAGTTATTATTCTAAGCCATTCTCCTGTTGGTTAAAGATATGTATCCCGTATATTGTACTTCCAACCTCAAAATACAGCTCGGCGTATACCCTAGTAAAATTAAATCCATTATTCTGATTAAGCTCAACCGAGCGACATCAGGGCCGAGTTGCGAATAGCTAACAAGTCCGAATCTGCGATGACAGAAACACAACATTTTATTGTATCATGTTATGCATTAGTAATTTGAATTCACACACACACACACCAGAACCCGTTTCGTCACATCGTCGTGTCGACGTTGTTTCAATAGCATTTCGCCGCTCTGCTGACGGACTCTATTTAAATTGTACGATGAAGCAACAACAGCTGTCATTTGCATAAAGGTTTCAATGTTTCTCTTATTGTCCACACCGAAAATTCGGATGCTGAATCTGTGTGAATATATACTATGTAGGTGTGTGGTTCAGCGCTGAAGATCCATCGACATCATTAAAAGTTAAGCATTGTTCCGATGTGGATAAGGTTCATTCGACGGCATACAATAGAAACACATTACATCCGAAAAGCTGATTTAAGTAGATAATCTAAATTAAAGATTTTGTTATTTTTGTTAACTCATTATCCTTCGTCAGGCACAAGATAAGAGTTTGATAATTTTCCAGAATGTGGAGTTTTACAGTATGAATATAATAATTTATTGACATTGCAAAAACTTTTGTGGTTAAAGCCAAAAACTGATATTAAATGAATTAAACAAAACGGAAAATGAGAAAAATGCGACTACGTGGTATAAATAACTCTAAACTTCTAAAATTGAACTGAATGAGTTTCTCTTGTATGCCAACGCATTTTAACGATTGGGTCACAATGCATATAAATCCTTTCATCGCACGGACACCTACAAGGAACAGCGATAAATAAAATCAGAGTGACACACTTCTAAATTGACGGTTAGCCCTATAATGATTTGCGGTGGCGGGCACGCATGCATACCTCATCTTTATTTATAAGACTAAAAATAAAGACGTAAAAAAGAAGTTTAAGCAAAATATTCTCCCATTTTATATAGTATATAAATACGAAGAAGTATTCGTCCATTTATATAACTTTGTATCAAGAAAGCTGTAGTATCAAGTTGTATTCATGATAATTGCAGCTACATTGTCATCCAATTTCAAAATTTAATCCAAAATCAAACAGTTCTTTGAAGTCTGCTTACAATGCATTTATATCATGTTTTGTGTACGCACGTGAGATTTACATAGCGTTCCGAAAAGAAATCTATATACATAAATAGATGAGCCTGCGTACTCCTATTATGATTATATCGGTGAAGAGTGGACTGTATACAGTATATGATATGGACACATAATTCCTACGAGTGTACCCTACACTCTCTTTATCCGAAAGAGATGATTTACAAAAAATAAATCCTTTGTAGTGGTTGTCTAAGTTGTCTACAGTGATGGTTTAAACTCCAGTTTTGGTTGAAGTTAATATTTTGTTTTTAGTGCCCTTTGAAGAACATTGGTACACAAATATCGTAATTATAGAAAAGTAAAGATAAACCATAAACCTCCACTGTAATATTGGGCCTAAGTGTCACAAGGAGCATCTCTGTCAAAATTCTACGTTTTATGTGGAATGGTTTGAGAGAAACCTTTAATTCCTAATTCTCGCTCTCAAAGGGGGCTTTTGAAAATATCACATCTGTATCAAATTTCAACATTGTAGCTGGAAGGGTTTGGGAAATACCATTAACTCTTTATTTCTTCCCTCACAGGTTTTCGAAAAAATGACTTCTTTGTGGGTATCTAGGTCACCCAAGGAGCATCTCGACCAACTATCAACGTAGCTGGAAGCGTTAGAGAGAAACCTTTAACCCCCAATATCAACCCAAATACAAAACTAGACTACATCCAAGAAAGTAATAATTGATAAAATTAGGAAACCTAAATGTACGATAATTCGGCACGAACCGAATGCGTACTGTTTTTCTAAATTTCTTATTCAATCTAATGTCCTTACTAGAGTATCCTTGTAGCCGATAGGTAATTATATAATGCTCGCTATTGTTCTGCCTTGGAATGAACGACGCCATTGTGTCTTTGGACAAGTAATTTTACAACAAGAAATGAACACAATATCACGTTAATTCAATTCGAAAATTAACCATCATACACGTAGCTATTCTTGGTAACATATTTACACAGCCTACCCTGTGAATTTCGTTAATAATTATTACATAAACGCTTTGAAGCTTGTGTTGCTGTAGCGTTGAGTAGAACTTGCTGACGCCTGCTCGGAGAAAAGCTTGATGAAAACGAATACAAGATTTGACAAGATACATAAGAATGGCTTTCATTTACCCAGCAATTTGAATATAACTTTGTTCATGGAAAACCAATTTGATTCTATCAGGGGAATACACGCTTTTTTATGTTTCCTTACTTAAATATTTAGCCATTATACAATTTTATGATTAAAGCAAATACTATCAATCTCTGTTATTTAGTTCTATTTTTAGAAGTATTTTGATTGATAGGTACACTGAAACATGGTAAGATTACTATCCCAAAAATATATTTTATAATTAACAAAGATAATTAAAAAGATAAATTATTAGATTAAAAATAATTTTGAACATATTTATCTCAAAATTCAATTGTGTTGGCCACTTACTAGAAAAGATAAGTTTACCTTATAGCTAAGTGCTAATGGTGTACTTAAATCTTTTTCATCGTTGAAATAACCTGATATTGAAATTTCTTAACCAAGTATTTGAAATGAAATTAACATATATTTGTTGGCTTACATTATTATTCTCAAAACAAATATTTTTATTTAAATTTTGAAGATGATCACAATACTTTATTTTATGCATAACGAATAATAAAGTAATAAAACAACGCTGTATTTTTTAAAATCATTAAAGACAATATAAAGTATTTTAATTTAAATTGTTAACTATATACTGTCACTAATAACGTTACTGTCTATGTTGCGGTTCTTATAAATAAAACTTAAATAGTAGAACAAAATTAGAAATGAACAGAAGAAGAAAAATAAACAACATAAAATAATATAATGTTCTGTGTTTGGTTATAAGAAATGGAGATACATAAAAGGAAAGCCCTTATATATTTTGCGAAATTAAGTTAAAGATCACATATTTTCCTTTTCTTTGTTTACAACTAATCTAATTTTATATATAAAGTAACATCTTTGGTTTGATAATCATATAATGTTCAATGGTGGTTCAAAAGTTTTAGCTCTCCGTACGACATACAGAAGAAGAGCTAAAGCATTTAGATGTGTGTCTGTAGCATCGTATCAAAAAATTTAGAACCCCCCTTAATACTGTCCTTAAAAGAAAATTATAACATTAAACAAAATTACAATAAATTCTAAGATAATTTATATCTACAAGATTTCTTTATATTGGTAACCCAAACGCCATAAAAAAATAGACTTTTTATATTTAAATTTCTTTTTCAAATTGTGAACCCACTATGGCCATTATAATAAAAAACAATTATTTTTTTATGCACTAGCGTATATTTTCTATAAGGTGAACTGAAGGCCTGTAACTAATCTTGTTTTTTTTTTGTATGAATGACAAAACCTTTCCAGGTAAAATATTTATCAAATATTAATATATACTTTGTTTTGTTTTGCTATAGTATCCAAACCAAAAAATGCCTTTGAAATTTTTGTTAAAAGCAAAACTTGTATTGAAATATTATGAAAGAAAACGTTACTTGATTTCGTCAAAATGTTTCTTTTTTTTCATATATATAATGATAATAATTTGAAGAATACGAGTATTTCAAAAGGAATTTAATTTATTTAAGGGTGAAAACCCCTGACATATCCCTGATTTGTATTTTTCTATAAATGATAGAAAAGAACGATTTTAAATAGTAAATGTCATGCAAAATAAATGAATCTAATCATCGGATTTCCGGTCACTAGAAACATCAAATTACGAGGAATAGACGCATTGATTGATGATAAAAATAAACTAATAACTCAAACATACATACATGCATTTCATTTGATTGCATAGTGATAGATGATTAAAAAGTATATACGGTATGTACATTTGGAAATGACAGTTAAAATATTAACGGCGAATTATTATCTAATCGAAAACCAATAAAAAGTGTCACATACACACATTTCACTGCCATGTTTTACTATCTATTTTTCAATCCATGCAAATTCTCTTCGTCGATACAATATTGGTTTGCACTCAAAGGTTCAAAATAGTGTACTGGGAGTGATAGAGCGTCGACGGCATATGCGACGCCGTCAAACATGGGTTTTTACGATTCCTTTGCAAAGAAAATCTAATAAACTTATGTACTTTTTGATGTTAGTTCCATCAAGTTTAGTTTAGAAGTTGGAAACTTATTTAACAAAGTTGTATGCAACAATAAGAATAATAAAAAGTTGGAGTACCTGGACATGACTTCTTATACGTAATTATTTCTAATCTATTTTCAATACTTGCAACTACAACTATGAAATAATATCAATATGTGTTGATAAAAGGGAAATATAAAATAGCTATTTTCAAACAAAAGGGGTTATACAATTTAATATTTTTCTCTTATTTGTGTTAAAATATTATTTACAAAAATAAGAGAGTTTTTTCTGGGACATATACAAGTCTTATGTTTAAATATTCATAATATTTCCGGAAACCGGCTTGGCTCTAAAAGCACAAACACACTGAATATTGTTATTTTTATTTATTTGCTTATTTTGATATTGCAAATGTTACAAGCACATCATCTTGCGGCGATAGTTCATAATCAATAATTAACAGAAAACTCTTCCCAAGTAATTTGTGTAGTAATATAATTAACTTATAGAACGTCTATATTGGAGTTTTTAATTAAAAAAAAACACTTACTGGTGGCAAAATAAAAAACTAAAATATTGCTAAGATAATGTCATTAATTATTTCGATCAGCTTTCATTTTATTCAATTATTTATGTTGGATGATTTTAAATCATTTAAGAAAAGTTTTTTTTTATTTGACAGCACACTGTTAAATAAATAAAACTAAACCGTGGTACTAAGTACTAATACTAATACTGTATATGAAATAAATAGATTGTTAGATTAATTCACAAAATAACATATATTGAGGTAAAATACTCAAAAAAATTACTCTTATTTGGACAATACATAAGTTCACACAATTGGTAGTGCGAAGTGTAATTTACAGTTGCAGAATTGTGTAACTATAAATACACGAATCACGAATCGTTTACATAAGATTTATGCGAATTAGTGTATTTGAATTATCTTACGACCTGCCACTGCATTGAGCAAATACAAATAGTATTATTCGAAGTACTAATTATGTAAATATATAACAATTATATTGATGCTATTAATTTAGTTATGAAAAATGAATTATACGACATTTTTGTTGATTATGGTCACAGTTCCTTGTTAATCGATATAAAAAAATATCGCGTAGGCTAAACACAAACTTGTATTTTAAATAGAGTATGCAATATATTATTGCATATGTCAATAGTACGCAGATAAATTGAGCAAAACTGTGGCTATGTTAACTTTTGGATTATTTTCATAGTCATGCCTGGAATTGTTTGATATTTTTCTCTGGAAAACCACCGGTTAAAAAATATTGATTTCACAAAACTTTAGCCGCGATACGCGATATTTGAGCATTTTTATGTAAATCAACAATTTATTTTCATGCAAGAATTTGCATTTCACTCAAATTGCATTTAAAAAGGAATACGATGAAACTTCGTTAATTCCTTGCGAAGAAAACTGGGACAAATTTAATCAATACACTTTTACTGTCAAAAGTTTAGAGCTAATATGATCATATATTTGATAAAACATTGAATTTATGGCTTTTTACATAAAATAGAAACCTGTAACCGGTCGCGCCACCAAATAAAGATTGATAAATTGTTTGAAGATAAACAATATTTTATCAGTCTAAAAACATTGTTATTGTTTACCTCACAGAGACCAGTTAACAATAAATATCAAAGTTTTCCGTTCGATTGTATATTTTAGTACTATGGTGACAAATATTATTACAATCAATAAAATATTACAATTGATTCAATGCACATACAAAAAAATATTAATCCAGAATAACTGGTCGATACATTATACGCTCTAACGTTTTTATTTCATCGAATATTGGGGCTGTACAATTGCAATAAGGTGCTCGTCTTGTTTATAACTTATTCTCTGTAAATAAGTATGAAATCAATAGATATTAACCGTTGCTAAACAGAGAACGAAATATAAACCAGACAAGCCACATAAGCAATTGTGCTTTGGTAGAAATAAATTAGTTATTCGAAATTGGGTGTAAAATATAAACTTAATTTATATAAATATATATATATATATATATATATATATATATATATATATATATATATATATATATATATATATTTTCGCGCACACCATTTTAATATTTTTGATATAAATTTTAATTAACATGAAAGGTTAAATGAAGTAGCTTGTTTTTATTATGTTCTTTTTTATAAGTCTGTTTGCAAATATTCGCTGTGCAAGCAATTTTGTCCGCCATTGTAAATATACACATCACTTCTAATTTTGCTGATACAGCATATTTTAAATTGGAGAGGGATGACTCCCAGCGCCAATTTGCTAAATT
The DNA here is from genome assembly GCA_933228885.1 of Leistus spinibarbis. Taxonomy (NCBI): domain Eukaryota; kingdom Metazoa; phylum Arthropoda; class Insecta; order Coleoptera; family Carabidae; genus Leistus; species Leistus spinibarbis. The sequence goes on from OW121793.1 coordinate 3,199,088, forward strand.
GAAGGGTGACATCTACCTTGTAATTAATACAGCTTTCTGTACCAGTATCAATTTAACGAACTGGATTCCAGTAATATTTATATAATTGAAAGAATATAAGTAAATCGAAAGATGCATAAATCAAATTACGCCATTTCTTATAAAATTTATTATCTTTAACATTTAATATATTCCTACATGAATGTATTAAGCAAGTTACTAAGATAAATTTAACAATGTGTTAATTATTTTGTTCGATAATATAACTTAAAGTTGCCAAGGACAGTTATATGCAAACGATCAGTTTATTTACGATCGTGAGATTGACATCACAATTTATTGTTATTAGATTCGGAGCACGTGATGTCGACCCTTGTTCTCGGTAATAGATAAATATTAGGGTGACATGATGTACAGACAATCTACGATCCTACGAATTATATCTCCAATTTTGCGTTGTCACTTTGGTTACAATGATTTAATGCTATACTAGGTTAGCTCTACGTCATTATCGATTCTGTCAACAGAAAAATGTTTGGTATCTTGATGTTACGTTAATTGCATGTCTAGAATAATTTGCATAAATAAATATAAATTTGCTCTTAGTTACTTGTGTGCCAGTTAAAAAGAAACTATGCTTTACAACGACATAACAAAAACAAGCTGGAGGGGCCTTCGCTCGACTTTCTTGTCCGTCCACTATCTAGATTATATTTTATATAATCACCAAAATATATGTGCGTAATAATTATTAAATGTAAAAATATATATATATTGTGTGAATATCAAAATGCCAACAGTTTGTTGAATATCGAGTTGTGGAAATAATAAAGTAGATTATAATATTAATAGAAAGGTATCTTTTTACCGACAGCAATGTTTACAATATATATGTAATCATAGTGAATACATTTACAAAATTGTTTCATAATAATCGTTGCGTAATTGACTGTCAAAATTAATTAAAATAATTATATGTATTATATCGATGAAGAATGGATTATATATGATATGGGCAAATGGTGCCCACGGGTTAACCTAGTATTGAATAATGCTTTATTTATTTTTAAATGCACCCTACAAATGCTATGAAACAAATTCAATATGTTTTGTAAATAGGGAAAACTAAATCTAGAAAGGCAATTATTCAGTAAATCGTAGATTTCTAACTAAAGTTGCTTGACTTCCAACTTTTCTAAGAATCACTATTTCTCTACTTCATGTTGCTTTCGAAGTATGCAAAAAGTTGCGAGGGCAAACCTTTACTTCCGGTAAAGATATAGTTTCAGGTGGTACATACCCGACCATATACAAGTCTAAAGTTAAGTTTCGTAATTTTACCTTCAACAGTTTTGGGTCTAGAGCCTTCACACGCACACCAAGACGTCATCTCGTAAATATGTGCAAAACGTGTATTACCGCTAAATCTCAAGTTTGAAAATTTTCATGATTACATTCGGTTTAGATTTCATTCAAAAAAGTAAAACGTTGGTAAACGTGTAGCATGTTATTCGATATAATATTTACATTTTGCATGTTTACATCATATAATGTGAATCTTGATTAAATTTGACTGAGAGAAAAACTATTTTCACAAATTGATTTAACAGTGACGGTCGTGCGGCGTTTGAAAATCAGCTTAAAAAACTCATTTCCATATTGAACAAAATAACAGCATTTACACAAAATCGCATTTCCAAACGTGTTTCATACAAGATATTTTCTAATTTTGTTAAAACTTTTTAATACTTTAAATCGATGGAACTCTTAATTTCATCAATTTCGTTTAATCAAGTAGGAAGCTACACTTATTACGTTTACTATTTTGTTGTTTTATTTATACAAAAGTGAGTCGAGTTTGGCGTTGAGATTTACCCAGTGATATTGAAAAGACCGCATAATATACAAATGTATATAAGAAAATATGTTTATAACAAAAAATTTGGGACTCGAGAATTTAACGGAAATATGCGGCGGTTCGTTAACTCGTTTTACGAATTTACTATTTGAATGCGATTTTATATATTTTTTTGCAAATAAAATTAACAAGATCAAATTTTTAAATTACTTTTACTTGTGAATGCAATTTCATTTCGTCCCGTGATGTAAAAATATACATAACCAATTTTTCGCGTGATTTCCGTCCCCATGTAGTACTTGGGTCGATAAGAGCGTTAAAATATTCGAAACCGATTATTATGATGATAGGCTAGTGTGTAGATAGAATTTAAAGTAGGCGGCCGTGTGTGTACGATTCGATGTAAGTGATTTGAAGAAAATGTGATTATTGACATAAAAGAAATAAAATTGAATAACGATACGAAGCGGCGGCGGCGCGCACACCCATCTCTAAAATCATATCGTCGACGCCACGTCGTCGGTTACGTACTGAAACTACACCGTGGAAGATATTGCGGTATACTATACCGTGACTCGAATAATCCAGTTGGCTTAACGCTTAGTACAGATTAAAAAATAAAACGAAATAGAGTCTCACGGGTGCACCGATATATATAAATATATATATATACCGAACGATATACCCAAATCGATATGTAGTCTTATATTTTTTATGGTCGTTGATCAGTTTGGTTAACAGTTGGAGATAAATAACTTATTTTCATCTTAGCGTAGCTTGGATGTAATACGTTTTATATTACGTCTAATTTTATTGGATAATATTTTACTCAGATAACTTAGAAAAACAAACATTGGTGCCTTCAAAACGCTGTATGCTGTAAAATAAATCTTTTAGATATTATTTATATATTAGGGATTTTGATAAGATATCCATTTATTATTCCGTCACTGTCGATCACATAGAACTTTGAGCAAACATAATCTGTCGTGAAACATATTATACAATTCGCAATAATAAACCAATTATTTTATTGACTGGACGATATCTAAAAGGAAGTATTGTATTTTGGAAATGTTAAAACTCGAGATTTTAACAAAAATACACATTTGGCTCATCCTTAAATTGAATCTGACTATTTTCAGAATTTCGTCTGTGTGTTTGTATATATAATATATATTATATACATATATATATATATATATATATATATATATATATATATATATATATATATATATATTTCTGTGTATCTGCGTGTATTTTAAGAAATTCTATATAGGTTTCTCTAAAATCACAATTTTTTTAAAGCCACATAACTAATTTTACTTTAAAAACGAATTGATGTTTATCATATTCTCGAAACTAATGTTTTACCAATACAATTTTAGAATGTATTGAAATCAATAAAAAAACACAATAGAAATTAATTATTTAAATGTAAAAGTAAAGAGTATTTACATAGTAATGGATAATTGAATTTTAAATCGATTCTGTTGACCTTTGAGCAGGATATTTATCAGAATAATTATTCATTATTTTATTTATGAGTATGTACGTTTCAAACTCGAAACAATTCTTGTCGAAAATTTAAATATTATATACTTTCAGCATAATCAGCCAAAAATTGGGATATCCCATATTTGTCACAGAGTAACTTAGAAGCATTGTTAAATATATTGTTATTGATATATTAGAGCTTCTTTGAATATACAATTTAAAATGTTTACAAAACTTCGAGATTGTTTATATTTCAATGGTAACAATTTACAAAAAAAGTAAAGTGCCCCTAGAGAAATTACGCAATTACTTCTTTTTTTACTATCTTAAAGTATTATAGTATTTCACTAATTGTTTTATATTCGCCAAGTTTCTACAAATGATTACATTATCTCTACAAAAATCAGAGGTTATAAATAGGTTTGACTAGTTAATAATGTTTTCTCACTATGTTTCTCTCTTTTTTATAAAACTGATATCATACGAAGGTATTGGTGTAATTTGTATTTTATTTTTATTTTTCCAGTGATGAATAAAATAGTAGGTTACTGAATATGTTTCTAACAGTATTTTTAACTGTAATTTGATTCTTTACTATAAAATTAAGATGTGCTTTATGGTGCAATTCTGAGCAAATTTATGCATTTATAAGTACAATCCGTAAAATATTGATAGTGTAATATATATTTCAATTGAATTGCAAATCATTTCTAAACTGATTCTTTAAGATAAATCGAACAAATCACATGATTCGTGTAATTAATAATACTAAAATATGTCTCCATTAAAGAACAACAGCTTTTCGCATTCGCATCATTATACTAATAATGTTTTATGATTCATTAAACGTTTTCTTTCTTTTTTTAAATATATTCCACAATAAAAACAAATATATCCAACGATTTTTTAGCACTATAAATACACTATTGTTCTAAATGTACTTCCACGAGATAATGATTGGTCCATAGAGGCGTACTACATATTTGACAAGCTATAAAAGTAAATTTTCAATCATAATACATTTTCTTTTTGGCAGCAAACATCGCCCCGGACCATAATCTTAAAAAACTGTTATTTTCAGTCACTGCGGCACAGGTTTTATCAAACACAATTTAAATATTTTACTGTTGCGCACCTTTACGACAGTGATTCGAGCAAGTTGGGTGCGTAAAACTTTTATATGTATACACAAAACATATGCTACACGGGATCTCCGAACTTTCCTGCTATCCTAATCATATTTCTCAATGTAGTGCGTCTCGTCATAAAATTCATGACTGACTGAGAAATACCCCAAACCCAATTTTGGGCTGAGTGGGTTAGTGGATTCTGAGGCAGATGTGTCATCACTTTGCAGCTATATTATACCAGACGGGAATCTCAATCTTCCTTCAACCGCAATTGACCTCAGATGCTAGGTCTGTCTCTGAATTTACAATTTAATGCCCGTCAACTTCACCATTGTTGGTGAGATACTGAATCTTATTTATAATTTATATTATACATACATGATTGATTTGCATTCTGATTAAATATTATGCAGTAGTCAATATGTTGACCTCGAATGGACAAGAATAAGCAGAATTAGGTAAGTAAAATCTTGAGGTAAATTGAATCTGACAATCAGAAAATCGCTGCATGAACGACCAAAGTACATTTGGCAAGTTATTACTATATTTTCTCATCCAAAAACTCTCATTTGAATCAAGGGAACGATTTGTGATAGTTCTTCAATTTATGATTTAGGATTTAGGGGAACCAGGACAACGGCTAGTTACAGTAAATAATCCAGAAGATAGTTGGTTGCTAGCTATCCGATTGCGTTGCTATTATGAAGAGAAGGCAGCAATGCCTTTAGCTCGCCTTATAATAAATTGGAAAATCATTAACAAAACGGTTATATAACCACTGATTTAAATGAATTTTTTTTACAAACATAAGCAAACAAACTTGATTGGCGGTTGTAAAACAAAACAGATCAATGAAAGCAATTATATTATATATTTTAAATTTTTAAAAATATATATTTTTGTATAGCCTTTGGGTTTTGAATCTAAAAAACATTTGTATACATAAAAAGTCTTATAATTTCCAATTTATTTTGTTGTTTATTTTATATTTCTGAATCATGTTAAAATATATATTGTGTTATTTCTTTTCAGAAGCAGCGAAAATTTTATATTTAATTGTTCATTTAGATAAAACTGGAGTGCAGTTCACTCGACTTTCTCATACTTCCACTATCTATTTTGTTTTAAATTCATGCTAGATTAACCCTGAAACAAGACCAGTGTCGGTGGTTACTAAAGAAACGTAAAAGCAACAAGTTTATTTTCAATGGCGATATCTCTGTAAATAAAAAAAGTACAATGGATGATTGATTTTCAAGTACTGGATGATGTTAGAAAAGATATGTATGGCTTATAAGAACATTTTCATACTATAGTAAGTCTTGCTACTAAATGTATGTTTTATATGTTAGATAAACTAGGAAAAAGTGTTGTTATTGAAAATTGTAATAAAACAAAGACATGGCAAAAAACTTTGGTGCCAGACAGCTAATAATGTATTTTTTGTCTCCAAACAACATTTATCAAAGCCGGAGAAAAATGGAGGACATATAATAATAATTTGTGCAGCAGGTGCTGAACAAACACTGGTTGCCGAAAGTTAAATACAAATACAAGCAGATAAATCTTCGTGTTTCCCTTTAGGGCTGTTTAAGTACCAACATTAACCAAATTTTCCTTGTCTTTTCTTGTTCCATCATCGTTTCTTAAGCATGGATGTAGGGCTTTTTATAAAAACATGCGCTACTACAACATCTGACAACAAAATAAAATCAAAATACAACCATCCATTAAATTAATGTCTTGTGAAAGACCAAAAATGAAATGAAAAACCTCAGCTTTTGTCAGAAATATGAGGAGAGACATAAATAAAGAAAATATAATTACGTGCAGGATTAGCTAAAGAATTATAACAAAGTTATCTAACAGTTATGCGATGTTACTAAAAACGAGCATAGATTTAGCACCCAATGCTTCAAGCTTGTGATGAGATAATTGCATCATCATAAACTATAAATTTTATCCTATTATGAAATGAAGAACATCAACATTTTTGATATCGTAATTTTAACAGAAATACACGTTTTGAATACCCCACAATCGATTCTGTCTATGTCCAAATGTAGTATGTGTGTGTCTGTCTGTGATCGCCAGAACAAATTTTCTTGAAAGAAAAGCTTAGGTACAAGGCACCTATGTCTCTCCTTATAAGAAATATATGCGATGCTAATAGCAGCGGACTACTCTACACACGGCATAATTTTTAAATAAAAAAATAATTATTCTAAATTATTATGGCCTATAGGTTCACAATTATAAAATATCTGGAGTGGCCTGCACTCAACTTTCTTTTACGCAGTTTTCACTAATTTTGATTATAAAAATATAAAATTAGAAAATAATAATCCAACAGAAACAATATGAAAACCAAGCTTACTTTATATAAATGGATGGGTGGAAAATGATACCAATACCAATTTCTAATGGTTTTGAAGTACTAGCTATCAAAACTAACCAATACAGTACAGAAATATTCTGAAATGTCATTAATCTAATTGGGTCTATTTTGTTTTCCTGTCAAAATAGCAGATTATTAATTAACTTTAAGAGGAAACATATTTGGATCCACTGGTATTTGAAGATAATAATATTACTATTCTGCAGTAACGTTTCAATTTACATATATTACTGAAGAGATTTCGCGATAGTACTTTATTTTGATTTGTTAATTTAATTTTCTTTGTTTTTATTCTTTTCTGTCTGCTTTCTGATCTAATTTAATGTCAATTTTTTTAATAGGTAGATTTAAGATAATTTGGTTCTCATATTATCCAGAAAATTCGTAATTAAATATTGCATGTTTTTCGTGAAATATTAAAAATGACATCAATGTGGGAGGAACAACAAGTTTTAATTTTATTCAAGACATGAATTAGTAGCTTGTAACATAATTAAAAAAAGTTATTTTAATATTTAATCTAACATTACGTTCCAGGTACCGAAAAACCAAAATATTGAAAAGGTAACATTTCGAATAATAAATTATTCATGTTGGATGATTTCAAGCCATTTAGGAAACGTATATACGCAAATCAAAATTACACTTACATTTAACAATTACAATTAGAATTGCGATCACAAATGACACACTTATAATTACGACACTACATTGTTAAATAAATAATTTTCATAGTGTCTGTCATAAATGTTGTTCTGATTCAATGCAATATTCGTGCAATAATGAATGTGTAATTGCCTGTGGTAATTTTCGTAAATCTGTCGTTATCTCAATTTCTTCTGGTTCTGACTTACCTCGGCTAGCTTCTGAACGCAATATAATTAAACTTATCTTACACGTTCTCTCCGCAATATTGATCCATATTCGCTCACGCAGAAGCACTTATTTTCACACAATTAACACCAAAGTAATCCTATTATGCTAATTGGTATGTTAAGATGGTCAAACCATTACAACAAAGTACTATCAATAATGACTGTATAATTTCCCTAATTCCGCCCTTCGTTGCATGAGGAACGCATATTATGGGTGTGAAACTGGAAGAAAGTTTGCACGGAAAGATAGTCAAATTAGATGTTGTAAAAGTACAGCAAAAGTTATTTCGTTATATGTATATACGTTTGTAATTTACCCTGCATATTCAGATCCTAAATTTGCTGGCCGCGAAACAAGCGTTTCCACAAACTACACTTGAAAAGTCATTGCTATTTGATTCCTTTTTGTGCTCTTGCTATGGACAATCACATTCGGTTTGCGGATTATATTACGGACACCTACCGCATTCAAATTACGCCTAAAAATGCGGTGGTACATCCAATAGGGCCTTCGAAAAGTAGGACAGAACAAAGGGACTATTCACTTGAAGTACTCGTGGTATTTTACCTTTTCCTGCTGTAAATTGTAATTGTAATTGTATTCAGATATAACCTTTTATTGTACCTTTTATTTTTTAAAACAATATTCAACCGGGAATAAAATTTATACTTGCTACTTTTTGCATATATTGAAACCGTGTACCAGAAAAATTGATTTTCATAAATTTAAAAATATTGAAATTTCTAACAATTTTGGTTTATATTATATTTGGAAAAATATGGCCATTTACTGAAAAATCGCCTTTGAAAATTGTTATTTTATAGGTATTTTTCTCTAGTGACAATATATATTTATTTATTTTATTGTAATTGTGGGATAAATATAAAACAAAATATGGTATTACTATAAATACAGATAGTGAAGGGATAAGAAAGTCGAGTGAAGGCAACGCCACAATAATTACATTAAATCAAACCTTAACAGATTGAAAAGCTTTACTCTATCTATTTTCATCTTTAAATAAGAATAAAATAGCGAAGAGAATATTTTCCTATGAAATTTAAAGATGTAATAAAACAGTTTTATTTGAAAAATTGTCTTTAAAATAAAATTAAAGGGATATCGTTTATGGACCAATTTTCTTTTTCAGGGAGATATAAGAAGATACACAGCGGATAGACTGCTGTAGTCATATGCTACTGTGTCTTCCCCGGGCAAAGGTATGAGGGTGAGAAACATTTACAAACATCCATGCTTATTACATCGAAGTGTAGTCTCGATCTCTAGCCGCCAGGTCTAGCTTGAGTCGGATGAAAGTATCTCACCGACCGACACCTAAGATTTACATAGCATTCTGGAGAGAAATACAGAGTCTCAACGATGACGATTTGTGAATTATATTTATTAAACTGTTTTATTATAAACACATTATCAAAGAGTGTTATCATTTGTAACAAAAGTAAAACTATCCCATGGGAGTCTTAGCGTATTGCTAAGACTCCCATATACTATACACTTAAAAAGAACCAAATATAATTAGGAGTTAATTTCCAAAGATAAATTATATTTTGGTAATTATTAGGACAATAACAAAAAAAAAACCCTTAAAAACAATATATTGTCCACTCATGTCAATCATCACAAACTTCATGTGTGGTTTTCAAACTCATTAATCTCACATATAATGCCGTGGAATACAATATTGCAATTAAAATCAAACCATCATTTATCAAATAAAAAAGTGTGATAACGATTGCCATCATTATTTACGAAAACCCAATTGTTCACAATACAATTGGTCAACTAGAAAATCATCAACATACAACCAAACACATATACTGGCAATCATCGTAATTGGAGGGAAACTTTTAATACACCAATTTTACTAAAAATTGGCAATATTTAGAGCAGCTAGTACCATCACCGGTATGTGTGGTTTTAATCAATCTCGATCGCCTTGTAGTACACAAAATAATATTACTAGTTATGGGGCTGGTGAAAATTCAATTTTCATAAAAGAATATGTAGCGCAAGAAACAGTTTTATGAACAATTATATTGCGTCAGCCTCATATCTCATTGACTAGCAATTTCCTAGCGCAATCGAAAATTGATTGGCGAACGAGCTTCTCTAAACGATGAACGGATTTCATGTTAAACGAAATATTTCATCATCATCATAATCAAAACTACATAGAAGCTACATTTTGATACCATCTCAGTCATTAAGCTTTATACATTTTTCCAATCATAATTCCATTTCTAAAATACGTAGATAGAATATTTCCACTAGGAAACATACATCAAACTGTGATAAATCGATGATTTAGGTAGATATATTTATGAGAAACGTTAATTTATCTGTAAATATCCTGCTGAAACAAAAGAAATCTTTTTTGGTTATCGTTTTATTGCAAAATGATGAAGATGAATTTTCCCGTTTAATCAATTACATAACGAAATTCACCTCGCGAAATATGAAAGGCATAGCTTTCAATTAAACTTTTGCCAGTTTTGACAGCTTGCAATTTATATTGCGCCCTAAGAGAACAGAGAAAATACTTTGTTTTTTTGCAATTAAATTTGTAATAATTATTCTACAAACTATAATTGTGAGGTTTGTTTTTGATTTTAATTAATATGACAATAAAAAATAGCACATTCTACTGCATGAAAGACATTTGTATCTCATACAACCTACAAAAATAAACAGGAGTGGCCCTTTTTCGAATTTTTTATACATAATTTTCAGTATATGTAATATAGTTTCATTGTGATTTAAATATATTCTACCATTGCCATAAAATAATATCAGAGAAACGTAAATGTTACTTGAATATTTTCAACTGCGATTTTTCAGTAAATGGTATATTTTTCATTAAATAAATAATAATATCTTCAACTTTTGTTAGAATATTTTTTCTCCTACTGATGCAGTTTAGGAGATATTGAAAATGCACAAGAGTAAACCGTCACTTCCGGTTAAAATATTCAAACAGTATTAATCCTGAAGCAACACACACAGAATTTATTGAGCAAATAGTCAAAATAGATTTAGTGCCTCTCAAAACGGATATATCTATTATATAGTCGAAGTCGATTTTTTGTGTTCATAATACTTATTTTAAAACAACGTATAAGAATGTAAAACGTTTATATGTTTAACAATTTTCCTAAAAATACTCGGTATATTCTACGGAAACCCTGTTTGTATATCTTCATCAAATAATTTTTTTTTACAAAAGAAAGTACAAAATTAAATACGGAATTTTTTTTTTCTTTCTTTTTGAAATGCCGTTTATTTGGCGAAGAACCTTCCATTGTCTTTGACACAGAATAAAGTTAAAATATTTACATTTTTTTTAATGTTTTTTTGTGTTTAACGGTCAACAACAAAGAACTACATTATTTTTTCCTGTTTGTTTTATTATATTTTGGTCAACTAGACTTCACTTAAAGCGTATTAATGAAAAAAAAAAGTGTTTAGTAATGAGTTCACAGAAGCTCGGTGTAACAGATTAAAACCACCTGTGATAACAAGTTTGTTTGTTTTTTGTTTATTTTTATGGATTACGTTATTACTTTCGCCGCAGTGCAATTTGACGTAAACCTAGTTAATCCAGTACTTAAAGTTTATAACAATTACGTTTTAGAAAATTAGTTCACATCCAAGGCGTTTGTTTGAAAATTGGAGATAATTTCCAGCTAAAAAACTATAATGTAAAACATATAAATGGGAAATGTGTGATTTAGATAATAATAATTTTAATATTAAATTAATAATGGATCATTCATATTTGTTACCGCCGGACAAAAGAACAAGGAAGTCTTTTATTAGTAACGTCGAATGCTTAAAAAATTGGCTAAAATAAGTTAATTTTAATAACAAGTGATTTATGTGTTTTTGCCGTCGAAATGTGGGAAAGAATTTTCATTCGTGATTCGCAAAATATAATCCATCATAACTTACGACATATTCGTATAATACTACAAGTGTTGTCCAGATGTTAAATTTACATATCTTTGAAATATAATGGGTGATCATATTATTAGAACCACTTAGAAAATATATTCCTTGATTTGATTGAAAGATACAAACAAAAATAAATGTTTCATTTTGTACTTTTTTTAAACGATTGCTTATAAGGAAGTATTGTAATCTTGAAAAATTTCGGTGCCGAAATTGTAACGGGAATACACACTTCGACCTTCCGTGAATCGTCTCTGACTATTTTCGAAATTATGTCTGTGTGTGTGTGTCTGTGATCGCTCAACAGCAAAAACTGTATTATTAAACTGTAGACTGTATATGATATGGGCATGTGGTATATATATATATATATATATATATATATATATATATATATATATATATATGTGTGTGTGTGTGTGTGTATGTATATAAGAGACAAAAAAATTATAATAACCCAGAGGAATTATTAAAAAACTCAAATTCCTTCCTGTTCATTAAGGCATTAATTAGCATACATTCCACATATATATTAGGACTTTTTGTGCATGATTCATCATAATACCTCATTATATATTATAACAAATGAAAATGTGAAAAATTATAATGAAACAAACCTAATTATAATTAATTGTTACAATAAATATATGTTGTGCGTTTTGATACTAAATTTGATTTCCATTGATAGGCCCACGGTGTGATCAACACAATTATAATATGTTTTATACGTGACGATAAAACATTGTTTGATGTATTTCAGTTGTTTATATAATCGATACAAAAAGTTTCAGTTATTATAATCAGATAAAATAGACGATCTCGATATATTAATGCTTATTTGCGTGTATACTGTTGAACATAAAAATAAAAACCACCTATTTTTTAATAGAATAATTCAACTTTAACCGGAAATGCTAAGTAACTCGAAAACGCCACGAGGTAAAGAAAAAGTGATTCTCATAAACTTCATATAATCTTCTGTTTGGAATTATTTTTTGAAAAATATACCATTTCCATTATTTATGGCATAATATGGCAAAACATATCTTATTATTATATTGCGAATAAAGTATATAGATAAATAGGTTCACGCCCAGAAAGTAGCGCCTCGGCGAAAATTCTAATTAAAAATGTTCCTACCGCAAAAGGAAGAAAAGAAACTGTGAAATATTAATATTGTTGGTGGTAGCTGGAAAGTACACGGTATACATAAGCCAAATTAAATCATAGAATATTCAAGTTGATATCACCCTTAGCTGTGACAACAAAATAATAATACCCTAGTCGCCTAATCTCACCTGCAAACAAACAACATGTGTCCTTAATCTAGGTATACCGGGAAGAGAGTGCCAATTATGTGCGAGTATCTCATAAATAATTCAACATTTTTAAGCTGCCTGACAAAGTCGGTATTGTGATGGCAATGAGATTTATTATTAAATGCAATATGTGATCAATTAGAGACAAGATGAAACAGCTATAGATGAAAGAGATTACTCCGTTGTAATCGAATATAACAATAGAATAATTTTGCACCAGCGCAGCGCACACCACACCTGCTTGTGGTGCAATACGAACCAGCTTTCTGGATTCCCTACCTGGTGGGCTGTCTGCTCGGATAAAAGCGTAAGACATTGCACGTTCCATTCTTGCTAAAGCAATTATAAAACTCAACACTTATTTATGCATTAAATGTTTTCTTATCAAAATTTTAGGAATAACATCGACATTTTTACGTTGTTGGTTTTATAATATTCAATTAGATTGCCTATTTCTCACTTAGCGTTCGGGATAGAAAACTAGAAATATAGATACATTAATCTGAGTCTTTATATTATTAAAATTTACTTTATTTTTATAATATTAGTCTTCTAAATATGATGAAATATAATATTTATCAAATCTAATTTAATAACTTTCAATTAGATTGCGATTGCGACTTATTTGAAATGTTTTATTATTCTTATTATATAATTTGCATTCGCTTGCAAATACGTATATATTCCGTGGAATTAATAGTAAGTGTTCTTTATCCAGAAACGTATTCTCTAATGCAACAGGGTATTACTTTATAAATATTAAATTAGACATTTAAGTACTTAAAACCTTTTTGTAATTAAATTAATAACTTTCAAAACAATATGTTCGGGGAAAACGTCAAGAAAATCTAACAATGTTGCATAAATTATCTGTCATATCTAATAAGAAAGAGTTTGTTTCATAGGATTATTAAGATACAACTTCGCCACCTGAACTTTGACAGGGAAAGCAAATTAAACTAATTTAAAAGCAAAATACCTAAAGCCACGCAAACCAGGAACAAAAGAAACGGACTGTCGTAAACCAAGTTAAAAACAATAAAACTGTTTAGCAATTCAAATTAAAAAAATATTAAAAATAACACCAGTCTAATTGCGGTTGAAATTAAAAAAGTTAATTCGATCAGGCGGAATTTATGTGTATACAGAACGATTATAAATTTTTGATGAAATTCTTTAGAATGTTTAAATAGGTTTTTGTTTGATAATTAATTTTCTATTTCTGTATTATGACTTGTATACAAATATATAATCCCAGGAGAATTGTTCTCAGAATTTAACATGGAGTATTTACTGGTCACTGAATTCAAACAAAATCTAGAAAATAGGATTTTAAATTGAAAATAAGAAAAGTTTGTTGGAATGGCACTCTTCTGATTTTATAAAATATAGATTTCTATGCAAGGTCCTCTCCTCCGAGACCAGGAATCTACATTTTTATATGTATTTTCAAAGAGAAGTTACACTTTTCTTTATATCTTACATTCGTCTGAAGATATGCTAGCGCTTTTATATATTACTAGTACCTCTAGAGCGCTTAATAAAAAAAATAGAGTGGCATTCACAACACAGACGTCATTGAGAAGATTGTTAAAATCGACTATGCCTGATAACGTATTGATAGGAAAACAAAATAGACTGGAATAATTTATATTTGTCATTTTCCACCAGTTAACCTAAATAGATCGACAGAGGTGTTTCAAATATAAATGTCTAGTGAATCTACGTGTAAGAAAGTCGAGTGCAAGGCACTCCATATTTATTAAGATAGAAGCCAGTTCTAATATAACTCGAAATGTAAATTTTGTAGATACGCACGTACACATATTAGTTTTGCATATTTACCCAAAGAGAGAGCGCAAATCACATCCGAACAAAACAATTCCATAGACTTTATTGACACAGTACCCTATAGTGTTCTGCTACATATTACAGTGTATTTCTTCCGTTCTAAGTGTACACGAATTCAAATGTATCAGGCAACGCCTGGCTAGGCAGAAAGACGGGACCTATGCCCGGAACTACTGAACCGATTGCAACCGAATTTCTACAAGCCTTTGCGTACTTGTACTCCGGACGGGACAATCCTATTGCTGTTATATTGATTTTGAGTAAATATATACTTCAACATACTACAAAGAAAATAACTTCCTTTTCGTTTATTCAGTAACGTCTGTCATGTACTATTGCTTATTTGTATAGAGAAATGATGTGAAAATATTTTATTTACTATGTCACTTCATCAAGAAATTCCTATTGGAAATGGAATTCGAAGAGCCTCATCACTCGTAAAAGGTATGGGCCAAAACCACCAATAACAGAATTTGATGCCATACGATATTCAACCTTGGAATTTATATAGTTATGTAGAAACAAAGAAATTCTTGAATGGCTAAACTATGTGTATGCCATATTTCAATAACATACTTAAAACAAGCGGCTATGAAATAGAGAAAAAAAATATTTCATAAAAGTAGACATTAATAAAATGTTTAGCAAATCTTTTTCGAAAAGTTTTTATTTTTGGAAAATGCACCATTTACCAGAACATTACGTTTCCCTGGTTACTATAATTATTGATACTGTTAAATTATATATTTAAAATGAAAACTACGTACAAGAAATGACATGCCTATTTTCTATTGTTGATATATTGCGGTATAATTAATAGTTGAGATCTGTCTATTGCTCAGGTCCTAGAAAATACCTTTGATTTCCCCGACTAAGCAGATCCTGATTATAATTCTACAATGCCTTATATACTATGTAACGATAAGTCATTCTCTTTTTGGTACATAAAAATAAGACACAATCAGCAATCAGTCGAGCTGACGACATTACGTAACGTTGTAGACATGTACTAAAAGTAGATGTATACGACTAATTTAGAACTCCTTACTTTTAGCCGAAACATTTCTCTCTTTTGGGATCTGTGACGATGTTTCACTGCAACTGATTGCTTTGTATCAAAGGAACATGGGCTCTATTACTACTATAGTGAATTTCACATTATTTTAGCAACAAGCAAAATTACAGGCACCAATGCCTTCAGCTCGCCGTATAATTTATTTGGTGGATTTCTATTTTCTTATACGCAGTAAAATGTCGAACTAGAAATTTCAACAAATATATCCCTGAATCGAATGTGACTATTTTCAGAATGACGTCTGTGTGTCTGTCTATCTATCTGTCTGTGTATGTTGAATGTAAAATTGTGAAATTCAAACTTAAGACTTGTATATGGTCTAAATGTGCACCTTCTATTTTTGAAAAGGATATTCAAACCGATAGTGCATGTTTACTCAGACATTTTTTGGCCTTTCTTCAATATCATACACATAATGAAAGATATTAATATTTCACAAAACTTTTGTTTGAAAAGTTTCTTCAAAAAATGTACCAGTTACGAGATAACTGCGACTTAAATTTCATTGAGCACATGTGTAATAAATATATAATTTTTAGAAATATACAAAAATGTAATCGGTTTCAGGCTCCTTATTATATTCTGAATAATAAATGATGATTAGCTTGACGTATGTACTTGATCTTTTGTCTGCAACATTCCCTGATCAAAAAATATCCTGAATCCAAAAAATAAATACCTCATATACTTTTAAAATCACGTTCGTCGAATATATTGAACAATACAAATCAAATATATATATATATATATATATATATATATATATATATATATATATATATATATATATATATATATATATTTGATTTGTATTGTTCAGTATTTTCGACGAACGTGATTGGCGATAATAAAACAGAATCAAAGAAATTGTATTCCTGTTTCTTATTGTTGTGAGGTTAAAAAATACCATATTTGCAATAAAATGTAACTGACTCGTTCTCTTAACAAAACCATCAAATATAGAAAAGTTGAATGAGTTTTTATTAAAGAAAAAATATTATTCACCTCACTAAACTTCCAGAACATTCTAGGTAAATGTGAATTGAAATAAAATTTATTTCAATTGAATTTAATAGATATATGCATGAACAACTATACGAGTTTCAAGCAAATGGCAGTTTGGTAGCTAAAATTTATTATGCGAACCACTTTACAGTCAGTTAAATTTTTAAGCACTTATTGACCAAGACTTCATCTTGATGGAAATGTTGAGTGCGCAGGTTTCGAACAACCAAGTTTGTAAATTATAAGAGCGTAAAATCGATTTGAACCACCAAAACCTTTTTCAATCACTAATTTATTAACAATTTTTGGTACTGTTCTACTGTGGGTAATACCCACACATCTGACAATATACAATTTTTTGCATGATTTTAGAATAAAAAATATATAACCAATTACATAGTCTAGTACCTAACGTTCAGATATAGAACTGATAGTGGGGCTTAATTAGAATATACTGTGAATGTTCATATTTCATTTAAAGCAATTTTATTGGGAAATGCAGTCGTTTTCTAAATTAATATTGTTTCGGCATCAGGAGTTTGAATCTACTACTCCATTAATTTGGAAATAAACGTGATACTATTATTGACTTAATAGCGATATAATACATCTCCTGGTTTCTGGTCTCACGACCCAGAGTTTAAAAATATTATTACCGTAATTATAAATTGGAAACATATATGCAGGAAAAGTTTCATTTTACATGGCAATTTTTTACAGTTTACTAATGATTGTAACCTTGAATTATATTTCTGATATTCTGCTTCCAATTTATAGTAGCACGATTTTTCGTAAAAAACTTCAGCAAAGAAATTGGAAATAATATCAAATACACACGTCGTGAGTGGAAAGTTTGCGAAACGAGAGGTAGTTGAGAGAAGCAGCCCCACGAATATATTAAAATAACACTTTTAACACTAGTTATATACACTATTTTTTCTACCACTGCAAATTATTGTTGCCTACACCTATGTTTGTTTTTATTAGTTTTGCGTTATATTGAAAAGATTATCATCGTTATTAGCCCTGCTAAGCTAACAACCATGTACAAATGCTTGTTTTTTGCCAACATAATGTAGCGCAAGGTACACATTCTTTCCTCAACCAACCCCATGGCAATTTTAGTTGTAGAACAAGTCTTGTTACCCGACTCATTATACCTAGGGAGAAAATATCATTTGTTTTCATGATATAAACAAAGATAAACACGTACATAGTTTTGTTTAATCCTCAGTTCAAAATCGCCACATTTTATAATCCTTATCATACATTTTCTCGTTTTATCTTATTTAAACAAAGGACAGATGATAAAACCATCTACTAACAACTGTTAAAGCTTTCCGGCAATATCGTCACGAAAACTTTCAGTTTAAAATATTATATTTAAAATTACTGATATAAAGCAATATTAATAAAAATCAAGAGTGGTCGTTACTTGGCTTTCTTATACATTAACTATCTATATAATATGATATGGCATAACTGGGAAAACTTTCAAAAGTGATTTTTCAGTAAATACAGAAATACATTATGTATGCTTTATGAATGTGACAAAAGTTTAAGTAAAATGAATCTTATAAAAGTAAATAATAATTAAAATATCTAACTTTAATTGTTTTCTTTTTTCTTTTCTACGGAAAATTGCCTTAGAAAATTACATTAATTATTCTCTAGTTACCACACGGCAATGAATTTATAACGCAATTGTACATTAAGTTACAGTCAAATTTCTAATCATTTTAATACTGCAAGCACCAACACTTTCTTTAAACATTTGAAAAAACAGTAATTAATAAATAATTATTTTAATTTAATCCTAAATACTAAATAATCCTAATATTGTTTTAAATTTCATGTTGGCCTTATTATTATATTAATGTTCAATTAATCATTTATTTATAATGAATTGAATATATATAGACTTGATGGATTAATATATAAATGGTTATGGACCGGTAATATAGACAATTTAATATATCATTAAAATGTATTCCTTCGTAAAAATAAACAATATTGAATCAAAATGAGATTTCCGTGCATGTTTTAATGTAATTGCTAAGTACATTTTAATGAAAGTTTAATTTTTTTAATAAAATTGGCTCTAAGAGTAAGAACAGTTTCACCAAATGAAAAGAATTTAATATTATTAATATTTATTATTATATTGATTCATAGCTAATTTGTAAGAAGGTTAAGTTTTTAATACTTTGTAATGAAAGCATTATTCAATTAAATGTAAATTAAATTATAAATAATATTTACATATATTAAACCACTAAACTAAATTTAGGATTAAGTATAACACAAGGCGTAAAACGAACCGATACCTGTATGCCATAGCCGATATTGATAAATGATTTGAGCTTGACACATTTCATTTTAAACAATGCAATGTAGTGATATAATGTATGATATATTTCCAATTTCGATATCATCTTTTCAATTCAATGACTACAAAACGGTTTTCATGAAAACAACTATAGTTATTACGGTAGACATTAAATCTGTGATATATTTCACATCAATAATAATATTTCTTCAAAAAACTGATAGTGAAATAAATAAATAAAAATAACATTAAAAATCATTGAACCAACAATTTATCCTTGTGGAGCGTAAAAATCATTACCTTTGAAAACTCTCAATTTAAATGCAAAAGAGTTGAAATTAAACTTTTCCTATTATAGTTAAACATCAACTGACTGATACACCATATATTCTCGCTTTGAAATTACGATTTCGCTGAATTTAGTAACATGGACAAACGTTGTGAAAATAAATTAACTGTTTATGTGATACATTAAATTGACTTATTTGTAAAATATCTGCAGTTTTAAGTAGGCGTTTGAAATACAGAAGAGCTAAAGTATTCGGACGTGTCTCTATAATATTCTCGAATGAAAAAATACTTTAACAAAAAATTCTTGTCTCGTCGCCGTCGCTCAGAATCCAAATATATATAATTCATATACTCATATATGTTAGTCATCACTCGCTCGTTCGTATTGTAATATTAAATTTGTAACCTCTACTGTTCTGCACGTACTTGATCGATGTGAATAAAATTTACTACACATATTCTGAGGTATCCCATTTGAATTCGCTCGCAGTGTAAATCTAATCGCTTTTATACTTCCGGAGTTATAGAAACCCAAAACTTGGAACCCTCCTAAACTAATACCGAGAAATAATGGTTGCAACTACTACCGGACGGAAACTTGAGACCCTGTATAAAATAATAATATAAACAAAGAAATATTTAAATAATTGTATGTATTTACTATTATATAGTGTTTATAAAAATGTCACTGTAGCATGAAAAATACTATTTACAATTTAGGCACACTTTTATGGGACACTGCAGACATGCTGGGTCACAGAGACCCCTCGGGAGCAGTTACGAGCTAATACTCTAGACATTTTTTAAAATACAAAATAATTCTAATATTAATAATTCTAGTATCCCAAATTTGTCAATTAATCAATAAGAACTATTTTCATTATTGTTTTTATCAGTGGTTATACCACCCTCCCACATAGACACACAGAAACACAAATACACACAGAGGTCATTCCAAAAAG
This sequence comes from Leistus spinibarbis, assembly GCA_933228885.1. Classification (NCBI taxonomy): domain Eukaryota; kingdom Metazoa; phylum Arthropoda; class Insecta; order Coleoptera; family Carabidae; genus Leistus; species Leistus spinibarbis. Next base: position 3,219,630 of record OW121793.1, read on the forward strand.
TCACATGGGATTAAGGAAAGGTCAAAACGTGTATATCCGTTGAAGTCTCGAGTTCGAAATTTGAGATGATAAAAAGATATACTTATTACTGCGTATAAGAAAATAAAAAGCAATCCACCAAATATATTATACGACGAGCTGAAAGCATCTGTGCCTGTACCTATGCTTGTTTATAGTTAAAATAATTTATATTTGATTCTGACGAATACAAGAAAGTCAGTAAGGAATAAAAGCACCAACGACGCTATTGTATTATGATGCGAACGCCACCGTAAAAATATCATAAAATCTGTCTAACGAAAAATGTGTGTTTCACGTTTTAATCGCATCAGAAAAAATATCTTTCACACAAAACCTCCTTTATTACCAATTGCAAGATGGTCTATCATAAAAGAATTCTTATGGCCATCATTTGGCTAGAATCCCATCAATCTTTTAAGTATAAACATGTTTTCCTTCTTTATAAAAGAAAGATATCATAAGTTGAAAAGACTGCTACGAGGGCACGAAAAATATGACAGGAAAAGAATAGGTAAGACAAACTTAATAAATTATTTGGCGAATATAAACTTCAGTTACTATCGAATACATTCATTACTATTAAAGATCTTCATTCTATATATTATATATATATATATATATATATATATATATATATATATATATATATATATATATATATATATATATATTATTTAATTCTGCTCTAATTTATCCTTTTCAATTTTTAGTTCAGTTCAGAATTTAAAATATATCAATTTATTTTGTACACTGAATCGATATACCTGTACTTTTATAATAAATGAAAAATTGTGTTTATTTCTCGTTCTCTGTCTAGCAACAACAAACATCTGCTAATTCCGACATTTTAAGCTTTATATAAATAGTATCGTAAAACGTTCCGTGTAGAACCATATAATATCTTCAATATGGCATATATTTTTACAATGAAATTTTAATATTGTATCTGTAAAAAGAAATATATATATATATATATATATATATATATATATATATATATATATATATATATATATATATATATATATATTTATATATTTTTCTAATTTATCATTTTACAGGTACCGTAATATAAATTCGTTGTAAAAAATATGCTATGTTGTAGATATTCTATGGTTTTAGTTCTATATACATTTCTTTATCGCACAATTGCTTAATTTTTGAAGAAAGAAATTGTAATTAAAAGTATATAAAACAATTGCATTAATTGTTGTGTTTTATTTGTTTTACGTCCGTTAATCAAGTTTGTTTAAACATGCTTAGATTATCTTTTTCAATAATGATTGTTAAACAGATTTATTCAATAGAAAGAATCAGTGACTATTAGAATGTTTTCTAATTATTATTATTTTAGCATATTTATATACTCGCTGTAGTATGAGCTAATGGCATTGGTGCCTGCACATGCTTGTTTATTATTGATTTGTTATAAAATAAATTGAAATATTTTAATACTAATGACGTAAATTGATAACACTAGATGTTAAACTAAGACCTCTCTGGTCTTCTATTTGTCTGTGTTACCAATATTATAATAAACTTACCCTAAACAATGTGAAATATAGTTGAATCAATTATCAAATACACAAATTAATTTTGCTAATAAATAGTTATGTTAATTAAATAAATTATAGCCTAGGCAAATATAGATAGGCAGATTCTCGATACAGATTAATGCATTAAATCAGAAATGCTCCATTTATGTTTATAATCACATATAGTGATTGGTTAATTATTAGGACTTACAATATCTAATATTTCACATATTTAGTAATCGTCATTCCAAATATTTGATATACTAATAATGTTTATTTTGTTTCTAATTATTTAATGTGAAAATGATATGGTACCATTTACCAGATATTAAATATATATATATATATATATATATATATATATATATATATATATATATATATATAATATATAACTAAATTATAATAACAATTCTGTATTAATAATTGTGGTTGATCTATTGAACTAATTCACAAGGTTAACATTTCCCTATAAAGCAATAGTGTGGGGTTTTGGTTATTTGTACCGCCTACAAAAAAATCAAGCGAGCAGCGGGACTTCCCCGTCCTACTCCACACTTAGCAAAATATAAAAATAATTGATTTTAATCACAATTTGAAATAATAATATAGATATAAAATTCTTACAAGTTCTTGAAGTATTTCTTATATACTCAAAATTAATTAGTGCAAATATATAAATTAAAAATAATAATTTTTTATGACCTTTAGGTTACCAATATGAAGAAATCTTGTAGACATAAAATATGTTACAATTCTTTGAAAATAAATTTGAATGTATTAATTATTTTTCTTAGTAGTAGAAAAACGGGTACTATCATCGTATGCTGCACTTTAAAAATAGTTCAAAATCATGTTTAAACCGCAGGCACCAGACCAATGGCATTTTCTTGTAGAGAAATTTAGTACTTAGATTGGTTACTGAACGTTATCACAAAAATAGAATTATTTCAGGATTACTCAAAATATGTATTTCCGTTAAAGTCTCGAATGTGAAACTCTTAATACATATGCCAAATTACTTGGGAAATATTATAAATTAGAAGCCTGGCTTTGAAGATGAATTTGGTAATTCGGCTTTGATATACATTTGCTACTCTTATGTGAGAAACACATTTTGGATGACTTGAAGTTATATAATACTAATCCGCTTCTAGAATTATTTACCCAAAGCGATTATGCCATTAAGACTATTCGAGTCTAAACTAGATTCACATTTAATACCTTTTAGTTACATGTGTGTATAAAAATACGAACGGCGTGAAAAGATTTCGCAATATATAAATGGAAATATGAAAAATGAAAAGTTATATATTTATGCTACGCGGCTGCCACCAAAAAATATCTCCTACATAAATGGATTACTAATATTTAGAGTACGCAGGCCCTAAACATTTTTTTTTTCTTTCTTAACTGACAGTTGTATGGTGATGACAGGGGTACAGCATATAGTACTTTATAAATAAAATATAAATATTAAGTTTCCATTTGGTATAATGGAATTTGGGATAAGCTTATTATCAAGCAAAAAAGCATCAAATTTTGTATTCGAAAACGGTTATATAAACGAGTAAACGTAAAAGTTCGCGAAAAACGTTTGGGTCAGTTGAGTATGAAACGGAAGTGATATCAACTCTGCTGTAAAAGCACTCCAGCGACGTTTGTCTATCCGCTCAACCCTGAAATCAGGTCTCAGGCGGTTGAAATTTAAATACTTTACGGATGTTTCAAATTGGCGTTTATAAACCTTTTTTTATTATTACACGCTTCATCGTCTGTCGATATATTACGTACCAAACATTATAATATATGTTGTAATAGAAATATTTGGCTAAGTCAAATATGAAACTAATATCGTAACGCCATAAGAGCCAATACTATTTACTACTCAGTTGAAGCGTTCGTTTGACCCTTAAAATACTTGCTAATACATTTTTACTTTCTTTTACAGAGTAATAAGTAAGTATAGGGATCACCAAAAAAATCTAACTCGATATTTTAACGGATATACACGTTTTGAGCTTCCCTGAATCGAATGTGACTATTTTCAGAGTGACGTCTGTGTGTATGTGTGTGTGTGTATGTGTGTGAGTGTGTGTGTATGTGGACGCTATAGAGCCGAAACTATCCAACGTAAAATTATGAAACTTCAAACTTAAGACTTGTATATGGTATAGTTGTGCACCTCCTATTTTTTAAAAGAATATTCAAACCGGCAGTGCATGTTTACTCTATGCATTTTTTGTTCTATCTCCAATATCACAAGAACGGCTGCATTTACGACAAAAACAGTTATGTTGAACGGCTCCACATACGGCAAAAATAGTTATGTTCATAATGAAAGATATGAATATTTCGCACAACTTTTGTTTGAAAAGTTTCTTCAATAAATGTACCAGTTACGAGACAATTGCTACTAAAAATCATAAGTATCTTGTTTTCGTTGGCATGGATTCGAATGTAGCTTAATTAATCGGACCATCTGCGCCAGTCAATATTTCGACAAGAATACAAAATGGTCTGAATTAGATAAATGACATTTCAGAATATTTCTGTAGAGAATTGTTTAGTTTTGATAGTTAGTACTTCAAAACCATTACAAATTGGTATTGGTATAATTTTCAACCCATTCATTTATATAAGGTAAGCTTGGTTTTCATATTGTTTCTGTTGGATTATTATTTCCTAATATTATATTTTTATAATCAATACATATTGATGAAAACTACGTAAAAGAAAGTCCCGCGTTGGCCACAACCCATTTTTCAAATTTCATTCATGTTAATGTTGTAATAAAGGAGTATTAAGGGTTCGACGAAACCTTGTTTAGCTATGTTTGCAGCGGCTATGGGGATTACTCTTAATACACGAAACAATGCTTGAAAATAATGCAATAATAACTAACAATGAGACTTCACTTCTGTAGAATATAAATTAAAATGTATAAATATTGATAATAATTTCGTAAAATGAAATATTGGCACTTATTATTGCATGCATATTTCAGCAAGTGTAGAGCCTTAAGAATATGTAATGTATATTTAATAAACAAATGAAATGTTTAGAAAGCCTATAGTTACACATTCTATAAGTTCAACTTGATTTTTGATCTACTTTCGGGGTGAACCACAAAGTAGGTACATTTCGTCCAGACGACGTTAGCTACCTTTTATGTGTCTCTATCCAACATTCAATAGTCCCTATACGTTTAGAAACTGTATAGGTACATCAAAGAAAAGACAACCTTGTCGTCGTCATAGGGTACCTACGCACACACAATTCTCGATAAACAGGCCAAGAGATTTCGTGGTTGGAATTGGTATCATATATATGCATACAAACTCCAAACTACACGTTTAATCTCGTTGCTAACTCTCACCAAGTTTCGCCCGCGCTATCACACTTCCAAACTGAATGTGTACATAATGTACATTACATGGATACCGATTCATTTGCTTTAACAGTTTCTTGTTTAGGAACAACACAACAGTCAATCTCTATTAAAGGTTCCCATCCATTGCGTTAAATTATTTGTGAAGACAAACACAATACTGTTCTGTCATTGTCCGTTTTATATTATTAAAGAACTTGCGCAAGATCTTATAAATAAATAACATTACGCTTTTTATTTTCTTATGCATAATGTAATAACTCGACTTTCTTATTTTGTCACTAACTATTGCTTTATTTTGCTTTAAATTGTATCTACGAATGCTTTGAAACAATGTTAATATATAATGCAACTAGGGAAACGTAAATGTAACAAGTCATCTATATGTACACTCTAAAGCCAAATCCGTAAAGGAAAGCCTTAAGAAAAACACGACACAGCAACAAGACGGGGAATTAAATTATTTATTTATATTGACGCATTTTGCCCAGATTCATATTACTAAATATATTAATCATTTTAAATTTCAAAATTATTATTTACAATTATTTCTATGGCCTCCAGGATCAATCTAGGATTTCGATGCAAACAAAATTTGACAGACAGGCGCGTTGTTATTTTACAGCGAATTAAACACGATATTTATGTTAATAAAATAAAAGCAATTTGTTTAAATACATTTAAATCGTAATTTTAGAATGCATTTAAACAAAATGAATGACAGAGTTGGATTTGACGAATATCGGTCCAATACTACTATTTCATTTTTAATTAATTTTTAATTGATTTTGTTGTATATATTTTGTTAAATTATTGTGGTTTATTGTTAGTATAACATTTACAAGTTATAATATCTAAATATATAATATGTGCTAAGCATGCCACATTTATACAAGGTTGGCAAAAAAAAATACTTATAATTAGCAAGGAAATTTGATGGCAAATTATCTTAAGTGTTTCATTAGGAACCTTATATTAAGACATATTTATGCGTTTATTCAAGAAATTATTTCTATTTTAGGACACGGTTATCGCACCAACTTTATTCTAGTATTCTAACATAAAAGATTATGGACTAAAATGGCTGTGAACAAACTTCTTCAAGTGCATTTTAGAGATTGGTGCATGTCTAGACAAAACTATTATTTTTGCTTGTTTGCTATACGCTGAAGTATCATTGTGTTACAATAAAAATAATTGAACTTGTTATGGAAAATGTAACAAAAATCCGAAAATTAAATTGACACAGTGATTGGTATAATTGTTTTGCGATGTTCTTTTCCGTATTATTATTGTGAAAATTTAATTAGAATCGATTATTTGAAAATATTTGTTACATGATTTTGTTATTACATCAAGTACTGCCACTGATTTAATTAAAAATATTTGTATAGACAAGTTTGAAAGTTAATTAATAAATATTTTCAACAGCAAAATCATCGACACTATGCAATTTAACTTTAAACTAAAACATTGATAACTATATATAAATATGTATATATATATATATATATATATATATATATATATATATATATAATAAATATTTGCCAAACTAAAATTATCATTACTGGCACATATCTGTCAGCAAACCAAATTACCATTAATATTATGTAGAGCTAAGCAAAATATGGTAAATAGTCATGACGAATTTATTTGTGGTCGAAACTATTCGAATAGCAGTATTATAGTTAGACAATTGTTCAAGATGGTTGTAGTCGGAAGCTTATCGACGATATTTAAACACTGTTACCTTTCCTGTATGGCACTGTATTTCATTACTTCATTATTCAACTATTTTGGCTCTGAAATTAGACTACAGGTTTGAGTATAAACTCAGTGAGGAGCTAGTCTATAATTCCGTCACCCACACGCACACAAATGCCAAAACCCCAAATATTTAACCATCAACCGTCTTACTCAAGTCAAGTAGTCAACCTCATACGTAAGCGTAAAGGGTCTTCCGTGGGCGACACTCAACCCACTCTGACCGTCGTTGGGACCACCCCCTGAAGAATACACAACAATCAGTCACCGTTGGACCCCGGATACACCAATCAGGCACCGTTGGGCCCCCCGACACATCGCCAACCAGGCCATTGACAATAGTCAATACAACTCATATATAATCAACTCTTTAGTATTATCTCAAATCTCATTTAATATGTTTAGCTCATATTCTTTACGTTACTCCATAATTATACTTCAATTCCAATCCGGACACTTTGTCCCATCGTCTATATATTAATATCAATAACAATTCAACAGATTAATCTCCCCACACATTGATTCATACCTATTCATACTCCCTACCCAGGCAAATACATCAACATCATACATATAGTAGAATACTCAAATATCATAATACGTTATAGATTAACTATCAACTTCATCTCAAATAATAATTCACAGCACTTTCATCACTCACTAAATCACTCTCAATACACGACCTATTTCACTGGTAGATAGACTGTAAATGATTATACGTTTATAAATATAGAATTAAAGAAGTCTAATGCTCACATAATATCCCATTTAATAAACGGATATTGTTATAAGACATATATTTAAAACGCATATTTAAAACGCACAGCGTTACGTAGCGCTAAAACAATAGCCATACCACTTTGGTACTCCTACGAGTAAGTAGGTAAAATAAAAATGTGTAGCACTTTTAAAACTTTTAAATATCCTTTGTACTGTACAAGGATTATTGTAACCTTGTGTAAGAGTAATCCATCTGTAAATTGATTCCAGCCGCAGAGCTCATTTTTAACTTTGCTTCGTGACCTGTAAAGTAAGCTTAAGTGACGCGCTTGTGACTTTCTTTTCTGATGAAATATAGAAGAACATAATAATCGATAAATGTCAGAAAAAGTTAGTGGACCTGCGGGATATGACAAAAAGACCTTAACTCAAATGGTTGATGTATGTTTTATGTCAATTTCCCTGTCACATCCCGAACTTTCATATATAAATAATACTTGCAGAGCTCAATTCTATATTGTATTCCAAAAACTGAAGATAGTCTTATTGAATTGTTGAAAAATATATCTAATAAATCAATACATTATTCAGCGTAACTTGGTTTATTTACAATCATACTTGTTAATTGGATTTAAAAAAGTTATACTTGGATTCCCAATTTGAAATAATGTTATAGATATTTTTAGCTCGCCGTACGAAGTACCGCAGAAGCTAAAGCATTTGGTCGGATCAAAAAAGTGTTTATCTCGTCATCTTGAATCCAAAATTGTATATAACTTATATACTTGGATGTTAGTCGTCGCTTGTAAGACCAAATTTGTGCCCTCTACTCCTCTGAAGGTACCGGAGCGATTCACACCAAATTTGGTACAAATATTATTTAGCATTCCATTTGAATGCGCTCGCAGTTTAAATCCAATCGCTTGTATACTTCCTGAGTTATAGGGCCCCAAAATTTAGAGCCCCCCTTAATACTGCCGTTATAAAAATAATTTAAACACTCAAAAATTCTACTACAGCTTCTAAGATATTTTATATCTACAAGAGTTTTTCATATTGTTAACCCAAAGCCCGAAAAATATTATTAAATATTATAATTTTGAATTTTAAAATATGCACTAAAATTTCTTTTTATCAATATAATCTACAAAAAATTGTAAGACTATTTAAATTAAACACCACTGCTCGCAACGCATATCTTACCTTAATGGGGAGCTCTACGCATTGGTGCGTTTTACGTGTACCAAATCTTGTTTTTACATACAAAAATAAATTTTAAAATTCAATATGAAAAAAATTTGAGTAAGAAACCAAAAAATCGTATTCAAGTTTGAAAAATGTTGATTCTTGTAAGTGTTTGTTCCATTCATTTTAGTTTTCTTATTTTTTAAGGTAAGTAAGCTCTGTCTGCGAACTAACGCATCAATCTTTGCAACTCATCATATTTGAGGCCAGTGAAGCAAATAAAACAGAGGTGCAACCAAAAGTTTGTAGATATGTAGCACTGCATTAATACTAGCCCGACTGCCTTCACAATGCGCAATGAACCGAACCATACTTGCTTTCGTATCCTACCATCCGAAGACTTGGAAGGTCTTCAAACGAGAATCAACTTGATTTCCCTTTTAATTGAGATCCTTATGACATTCAACGCACCGTTTATTAACAACATGCAAATTGGGTCTCCAACAACGTTTCTGTACCTGAGACAAGAGATCCAGGAATTCGCTCTTCTGTTTGTTGGAACAACTGCGTAGTTATTATCATAAAGGTTTACTATATACACCATGATTTTTCATAGTTCCAACAGAATTCTTTCTAGCAAATATAGATTTCAAAAGAAATCAACTATCTGTATTTATAATAGTGCTTTATTTGTTTTTAAATTCACCCTACGATTTCTATGAAACCAAATCAATATATCTTGTAACTAGGGCAACAATTATGTTCACAATCCTGTACTGACAATTTAGAATCATTAGCGTTTGCATCAACACTTGTTTGTATTTGAAATCCAATGGAATTCTGTTTGCTACGAGATATTTTGTGGTGGAGATACTTCAAATAAATGCAGCATTTGTGATTTACACCACAGAGCACAATGGTATCCAGAAGATATGTAATCGCAGATGTTTAGTCAATGTAATACCATACGCGTATCTAAGATAGTAGTAGATTAGTCGACGAGCTGCATTGTGTCGAGACATGTACAAGAGAAGGGTATGCAAACAATATCTGCATGAGAGATTCAGGATGGCTTTGGCATTTTCTGCGCATGGCGCATAATGTCATACGGTGTTATTCAAAGTAATAAGTTGGTTCCCAATCTATTGTTTATACGATTTTCATTAATTATTATGAACATTTTAACACATATCAACCGACTGTTATATTGGTAAATTTTCAATTATATAACTTTAACATATTTGCACGATTATTATTAATTTACTATAAACTTACGGTTGTGCACAATACGTTGCTATTTTCAATAAATATTAGGCTCAAAACACGTTCTCAGTCGATTTATTTGTGATAACCGATGTCAATAAATGACAAATATCAAATTATTTGCGCCAATTTTGTATCCCTTTCAAAATATTGTTAGGCATAATTCATACGATTAATTGAATATAATCCCGTATCTAATTTAAAATTTTCCGGAGCAGTTTTCTCGTTTCTGGTACATATATTGAAGAAAAATTTCAAACAATAGTTGTACGAAATATTAATATCTTGCATTATGAACATAACAGATTTTCCCATAAATGCAGCCGTTCTAGTAATATTGGATAAAAGACCATAAAAAGAAATAGTGTAAACATGCACCTTCGGTATGAATATTCTTTTAAAAAATTGGAAATACACATTTAGTCTATATACAAGTCTCAAGTTTCACAATTTTTCGTGAGACAGTTTTGGCTGTAGCACGTTTACGACAGACGTCATGAAAATTGTCACATTCGATTCAAGGTGGGTAAAAACGTGTATTTCTTTTGTAATCTCGAGTTCAAAATTTTTCATTATAATAAAACTTATTTATTACTGCGTATATGAAGGTAAAAACTAAACAGACATGAAATTATTTTTTTTCAAATATCATTGGTTATAAATACGTTTCTTTTATTAAAAATCAGTGGTTATTTTTATTATAATTTAAAAATGGTTCCTTACCACATTGAATATTTGGTGAACCTATAATTGTTTTTAATGAATTATTATAAATAGTAACAACAACATTAACGGTGCAAACGAAATTATAAATGAACACATATGTTTTAAATACTTATCAAAATAAATAAAATTAAATAATGCAAGGTTTACATATGTAAATATACATTGTGATAACGCCAATCTGTAATTATTTAATATTACCTACATTTAAAATATTGACATTGGCGCATCATTTCGCTTGAACTAATATTGTATAACAAATATTTCCAATAAACACTAATAACCTGTATTTATTTGCAAAGCTGACCGTATTTACGATAAATATTTACATTATTTATTTCAGTAATTTAAAATAAATGTATATAAAATTATAATTTGTTATAAATAATAATGTTCTGTATTGATAAATTAATTTTCATTCTGGAATTCAAATTTTATGCAGGTTTAAATTTAAAAAAATATATAATTTTATCAGCAACAGTTTTTGTTGTAGAGCGATCACAGACACACACACACAGACAGATATTATTTCGAAATTAGACTGGGACGTTTCAAGAATGGTCAACACGTGTATTTCCATTAAATTCGAAAAAAATTGTGATTACAATAGAATTCGTAAAAGAAAGTAAAAAGTTTGTTTCATCATATACTGAAATACATTAGGATTAATTTATTTTTATGGTAATCCTTTAAAAATAATGTCTTTTGTAGCAAATATAAATAACAACCTTGGTAACGAATTTAAAACATGATATAGATACCTTAACACAATGGCAGTAATAACTTATTTTTTATAGCTGTGATAAAAAATTAGAAAAAAGATAAACGTAGGCATTATCTGTCGGGGTACAAAAATATTACAGCTTACAACGCAGTATTGTTTACTGGCTCTGTGCTTTATATAATTCAGTTTTATCAGTTGCTACATCTGGGTTAAAACGTAATTTGATTCATTTAGTTTTACATACGCATCCATATATAGTAATGAATATTTATTGAATAAAATTATTACGTTGAGTAGTGAAAAACTTTTAAAAAAATTCTCTTTTACAATTTTCTTGTGTCAACACAAGGCAGATTAAGCAAATATCTACCTAGATTGTAAACAGTTTTTTGCTATGTACCTCTGCAAATTATAGGGTCATAGACCTTTATCCCTTTTGCAAACTTGAATTTAGTGCCCTTTGATAAAGTAAAAAAAAAAGGAATATCGACAATCATCGCTTTGCTGACAACCGATACTCTTGTTACTTTTTTACTATCTCGGTAATAGGGAAAATAGATCATTAAAAGTTTAGATGCTGATATTTCTCATAAGTTTTGTTTGAAAAGTGATTATAAGGATAACGCTTTGAGTTAAATTTATAACTTGAAATATCCAGCACTTTAAAATGATTAATATTTATATATATATAAACACCTAGATGGATGTATGTGTATATGTAAAAGAAATGCTTTATTTATATGGTGTATCCAGATTTAGGACTACATAAACATAGAAAAATCGCCACCCGTCAAATTATTAAATTGGAAAGATTGATCGGTGAGGAGTATATGACACGGGCATATGGTGCCCACGAGTGAACCTAGTATTATAGAGTTTTGTCGGAATATTTCTATATTTAAAATATATCAACATATTTATGTTGAAATGAAAAATAAGACTTATGAAAATATAATAAAAGTTTCATATAATACATGTAATTTTCAAGTTAAATACTAAAATACAAATATTTAAATACACTTCCGCATTATTAATAAGCTTTTCCTGTAATATGTAAAGCGAATAAAATAGTATTAAAATTTCCGGATTATAAATCACGGAATTTACTAAAGTTGAATTTTCAGTTTTTGCATTTCTAAATATACGCAATCGTGCTGTTTGCGAATGAAAAGTAAATATAAGGACTGTTGCCATGAAAATTTTACAAGAGTACGTACGTGGTTCATACTACATATATGTAATAAAGACGTCGCGCACTCAACCACGCTGGATACACGAAAGTAAACAACAAAACATGATGGATTTGCCGGAAGAGAACCGAAAAAAGATCTATTGTGTTACATTGGAGGGTTATTAGGTTATTACATACAGGGTGAACATTTCCACTTAAATGTAGTGGATTTTTTAATTAGCAAGAAATTTTATTCAATGTACCATTGCCATGAAACCATACTTATATGTGTGGTAATGTAGATGTAACAAGACTTACATTTTTCAGTAAATGGTACAATTATCAAAATAACTTTTCAAACAAAAATTGCTAGAAAATTTTAAATCTTTTAAAATATTCACTTTTACAGTAACTCGGTTCCTTTCGAGATGTTTAAAAAATGACACGAGTAAGCAAGCACTTTCGGTTGAAATAAAAGGATTTACAAATGTTCAATGGTATTGGCTGTAGAGCGTTTGCACACGCGCGCGCACACACACACACACAAACATTATTGAGAAAATAGTCAAAATGGATTCAAGATATTTCTATTTTAATTTTGAGGTCTATTTTTCAATGTTTATAATTAACAAAGCTCGCATTTAATGTTTTAATGTATTTGCATATCATTTTCAACCCAAAATAAATATCTGCCATTTAATTGCATTAGCATATTTGATGATCTAGATACTATTCGATTCATTTTTGAAATCGATTCTGAATAATGCTTTAGTTTCTTGTTTATTATAAACAATGAATCGATTAAAAATTAGATAATATTGAATTAATATAATTATTATTAATTGTTTATTATGTATGGTTAAATTATTAACTAATGTATAGTTGATTATTCGATAGTAATCGAGTCAACTTAGAAATTACGATAGTTGATTACTAAAATGAAACACAAAACCCTAGAATTGAACTCTTTTTATTTCTAATTCGGTTATACTAGTACTGTTAAGTTTTCATTAATTTAAGGATAAAGATAACTGGTACAACAGACCCTAAGATAATATTAGATATTAATTATGAAATAATTTACATTTCGGCCTAAGAAAATATTAGATATTTAGTATTCAAATTTAATATTTTCAAAGTAAATTGCCTTAAAATACAAAATATATTTATCATATGTGTCAAAACTTTTATTCAAATCCAAAATTTATTATATTTGTCCTTCAATTGAGATTTTTGTAATGAAAACATATTTCGTTCCAATATTAAAAATTATATTTATAATATTTCAAAATATCCAATAGCGTTGGGTTGCACTTTCAGTGATAACAAAAATGTAATTTGTATAAATTAATTTGAAACCATATTGGTCGTGCATAGACTCAATTTGCAGCTGTAGTTAATTCAAATAAATAAAAGTAATTTTCGTTTTATTTTTAATCTAGCATCGGTTGATTATAATTACGCACAGTTGCTTACCTATTCCTAAAATTTTCAATTACATAAAATGTAAATACGGTTACTCAATTACAAAAGTAAGAAAAAAATAGTCCACTTTCGCTAATCTTGCTTTTCGAGATTTCTTACTCTAGAATTAATTTTTTATAAATATTCACTAAAAGCCTTGTGGTAAGCCTTGAAATATTAATATAATTCCACGCGCCAAATTAGTAAATTCAGCATTTCGCGTAGCTCAAGTTCAAAAAAAAAACATTGTTCACTTTTCTCAGTAGAACATAATTTCACACTCGTACAAAGGGGCACAAAAAATGATATTATTCTCTTAAATTGAGCCTGTACATATTTCGGGTGCCTAACATAATACATTAATTTACTACATGTTCCCAGAAACACATAGAATTCCTTACATACTAATTTTCGGCGCGCAGTCGAAACTTCCGACATTGGAATCACAAATGCAATTTGCGAGCGAAATTAACAATAAGGCCTACCTACAAATTCACGACATTACATTAGGTAACTTCAAATATGGATATGACAGATATAATCGCAATATTTTGGTGCAAATTCCCTGATGAAAATTTAATCGTGACCGCAGAGGGGGTCGCGGCCGACGGTTTGCGCACCACCGGGTCTAGAATGCCCGTTTTTAGTTTCTTGAACGAAATTTAAAAGGAAATATTGTAATTGTAAAGCATTAATATAAATACAGATAGAAGAACAAAAAGTCGAATGAAGGCCACTCCAGCTTTTTTTACATGTAAATGATGGCATAACATTTACACAGATGCGATTCTGTCATCGTACCTATTCAGAATTCCAAGCACAGGTCTTGGAATAATTTTTTATTTAGTTCTAATTTTGTGTTAACGCGGCGAAAAAATTGCGACTATATTGTAAAATTACAATTATTATAGATTAAATTGTAGTAATTTGTAATAAATTTAGATTGAATATTATAGATATTTATAGAAATTATACAAATATACATGATTTTATATAGGTGTTATTATTTTTATTTACAGTGTATATTTTTTAATAATATGTTTTAACGAATAAAATAATACTTTTAAAATAATTTTAACAGTTGTATAATTATGTACATATATACGTATTTCTTTAGTGTATCCATTAGCTTGAAAACGGCCGAGAACTTATTGGTCGAAACCGGTCGAGAATTTTAATAAATTCTTTAATGCGATTAAAATGATTTTGCATCACCGTTCTTAATACTTTTTTAACAGTAGTATTATATTAGAGCGAGAATATATTATTTAAAATGTATATTTATCAAATAAAAAAAAATGTTAAAAAGTTGTTTTAGAAGTTTGAAAAATAATATGACAATATTGTCAAAGCGCTAATAATAGTTGGCAAGTACAGGCATATTTATTTGCAGCAATTCGTAAACCGTTTTTCAAATAAAAACAAAGTTTAAAAGTACATGCATATCAGTTGCGCATAGTTTGAAAGTTGTTTAAGAGTATAAAATAGATAAACCAACAAGTGTTATTTACCTGTCATGAAAATGTGAACAGGCGATAAACTGTTGACGGTTCAATAAAACACTAGTTTAATTTCTCATTTATGTTTATCTGTACCTAAACAGCCGCGTTAGAAGACACGCAAGCTTGGCTCGGACGACACGCGTAACATCGCAGTCGAAGCACTACTGACACCTGGCCAGATTCGAACTTCGACCGGTTGAGGCGCGCGCAACAGTTTCAAAACCAAAGAAAAGCAACAGGCCTAACTAGCAAAAAGCTCAGGATCTATTATGTATTACTGTCTGATGCTTGTAAGCGAAAATTGATTGTGGAATTAAGAATATATACGGATTATTGGCTGCAAAAAAGGACTCCTTTATCATTGGATACATTTATACTATTTTATGTTCGCCCACATTTTACCTGTTAGCTTTTCTTTACCAAGAACATTTGAAACATATTTTTCGAATGATCTAATGTTCTTAGACATACATAGCAAGGAAATATTGTAATCATTACCATTTAGACTTCATCCAAAAATGTAAAAATCGTATAGATTAAAAGAATATCTACATGTGTAAACAAGTTCTTAGAATTTCGTTGTATTGTGGGCGAATGTATCGATATAATATACTTTTCAGATTCCTCGAAATTAATTAATGTTGGTAACAACATGTAAAATATTATCATATGTTTCACATATGTTATAACTGATAAACGTAGTTCACAAAACATTATAATACGTATTTAGTATTATTGATAATAGCTACCAACACTAATTTATAGTAAATTGTATACAATTGGTTAATGTGGTTGAAAATTTATATTTCCCCTCGCGGTAGTCTAGTTCATTGTACTGAATGCATTTTTCCTATACAGAAGTACAATTGTGTTTGATGTTAATATTTCCAGTAGTTCCATCTCAATAATTATGTATTAAATATATTAATTTCAAGTATTGTACGAAGTATACTCTAATTATAATAATATAAATATAATTAATTTTTTTATGTGCATGGCTAGGTTATAAATTAACCAATACATATTACTATTATTATATAATATTTATTTTTATTACAATAATAATAATAATAATTACTTTTTACTTTCATTTACAGAGTAATAAGTAGGTACTGTAATCATGAAAAATTTCGTACTCGAGATTTCAACGGATATACATGTTTTGACCTTCCCTGAATCGAATGTGACTATTTTCGGAATGTCTGTGTGTCTGTGTGTCTGCGTGTCTGTGTGTCTGTGTGTGTCTGTGTGTGTGTGTGTGTGTGTGTGTCTCTGTGTGTGTGTGTGTCGGTGACTGCTCTAGTCAAAACTGTCGAACGTAAAATTATGAAACTTCAAACTTAAGACTTGTATATGCCCTAAATGTGCACTTCCTATTTTTCATATAATTCAAACCGGAAGTGCATGTTTACTCTATACATTTTTTGTTCTATCTCCAATATCACTAGAACGGCTACACTTACGGCAAATATAGTTTTGTTCATAATAAAATAGATTAATATTTCGCACAACTTTTGTTTGAAACATTTTTTCATGAAATGTGCTAGTTGCGAGAAAAATGCTACAAAACATTATAAATATCTAGTTTACGTTGCCATGGATTCGCATGTAGCTTATAAAATCGGATCATCTGCTATTTTGACAGGAAAACAAAATAGATCCAATTAGATAAATGACATTTCAGGATACTTCTGTAGAGTATTGGTTAGTTTGATAGCTGATTTTGGTTATATATATATATATATATATATATATATATATATATATATATATATATATATATATATATATATATCAAGTGAAAACTGCGTAAAAGAAAGTTTAGAGCAGGCCACTCCAGATATTTTATTATTATTATTATATTATATCTTTCTTTCAAAGGGTAATGGAATATATAGCTATTTGAATTTGGATTTGAATATACCAATTTCCGATGCACCGCACCATTTTCATTCAATATGACAAAATGAAACATTCTTTTTCCGAATTTTTTTACTGTATACCCTAGTCTTTTGTTCTGTATTCAAAGTACGGTTATCTTGGATCAGCATCACGGCGAATTTGAACTATGGGGATTTGCTTATAACCCCGCAGAATAGAATTCAGTTTAGGGTGCGTATAAGAAAAAGCAAATAGTATATGGTATATGGACGAAAGCACAACCTTTTTCATATATAACTGACAGTAAAATAAATAAAATCGGCATGTTTTGTTTGCATTTCTTGTATTGGCACGTGTTTTCATATTAAAATTTAAAGAACTGACTGGTCAGAGCGTTGAAGAGTTCTTCTTATTTTCTGTCTAGCTGTCATTTTCAATAAATACACGTATTTTTCAAATAAATATTGAAAATCTACCTCCAGTAACTTCCAAACTATATGGGACAAGATTTAAGGGTATATTTACAATCTTTGACCCAAAAAAAAACATGATTTTGGATATAATCGATCTGAAATAGGCGCAATATATATATATATATATATATATATATATATATATATATATATATATATATATATATATATATATATATCATAGGTAATCCTACAAGAAATAATAATTTAAAACTAGTAAGATCTGTGCCTTCTAATAAAGAATTAAATTCCGTGGAAAATATATATTTATTTTAAATTCAAATAAGATATTTTCACTTGATATACGTTTCGACATAATTTCGTTTAGGGAAAATTATTTTCACATAATTTCGTATATAAAAAAATACGTTTCAACAGAACAACAATTGCGAACAAATAAGTTTTGGCAATATTTTCGAAATATATTAATTTTATTCTTGCCAACATCTTAAGTATATAGATAATGTAGAAATAATCTTAAACACAAACAGATGCAAGATAAATTTGCGGAAAATACTTTTACACAAAACGTTTTTACAATTGTTATCTAAACGTAGAAATGAGTACGAATTATGTACTACAATCTGAAGGATTTCAGTTTCTTGAGAAGTATTTAAAAACTTTACGTCATTATCAGACGTTTATACCATGTTTGTTTTGTTTGACTGTCTTGTTGATTTCCCCAACTTGTGCACACAACTTTTGTTGTATTTATTTTTATCTTCATTGAGTTTTCCGTACTTTATTGTTGATAATCTTTTCTTCGAAGCTAACCCATATAAACAGAGCAGCTGATTCTGTTGAAAACTGTTCTTGCAATGTAATGAAAATGTTTTACAACGATGAAAAATATGAATATTACAATGGTTTAATATTTGCAATCGAGAATATCGCAGATAGTCACTATGTGGAACTTATATCTGAAGTATTCTGGTTATATTTGGCGCGAGTGTATATTATGTTATTATGGACGTGCACATTTATTTACAACATAAAAATCGAAGTGAAAAGGACATATTTAAAATGTATTACGAAGATTAACAAGAACTACCATCACTCAAACATGGCTTCTCTTAATTTTCTCCAATAGATATCGAGTAATTAATCTCGATAGCGATATAAGAATATTAGTACAAATAAAATCGTTTTCTAAAATCAACCAATCGAAATTATTAATGCCCTTATTTTTGTTTTTCGCCACACATTTAGTTTATTTGTTTCTTACGTGCATAGCAAATCTAGAGTGGCTTACACTCGACTTAGTTATACTTAATTCTCACTATATGTGTATAATAATGTTTGATTGTGTTTCAAATTCATTATACAATTGTACGTAAATGTTATTTAGCTAAAAATGGTACATTTTTTGAAAAAACCTTTCAAACAAAAGTTGCTAGAAATTTTAATACGTTTATCTTTTATTAGACAAACATTTTCTCTAACTGGCGCCTTTTCGAGATATACAAGAAATTACACGAGTAAACAACAAGTTGAAATATCCTTTTCTTAAAATACAAAACAAGATATATTTATTTCCAATGAACGTTTACACACAGACACCCAGACACACATATAGACTTTAATGTGATTCAGGAATCCTCAAAAGGATATTACCATTAAAATATCTAGGTCGATTTATTTTGTAATCACAGTCCTCTTTTATTTATTACGTATAAGAAGCTAAAAGGATTAAGTTTTAAGTACAGATCGCTGTGCGCGACCAATCACGGTTCCTTTACTGAAGCCACTTCAGCCGTATATGATCTGAGTTTGGCAGGCCACCCTACATTGTTTATTTCATCCTACCTATACAATACAAGTAATTACGGAAGTTTAATTGAATATTCAGTCAAATGACGATATATAAATTTCTTCGAAATTCAGAATTACGAAGTCCTTATAGGTTATAGTTGCATAGTTAACACTATTATTATAAATTTTCTATCGTAACTGTACGCTAGCAATATTCTTTTGTGCAAGTTCTACTTGCTTGTGAAATGTAATTGCACTTAACTGGCACTTGAATTAATTTAGTTAGAGTGTTTATGAAACTTTTCAGTACACAATAGTGGTCTTTATGGACAGGTCGATGTAGATTTAGTTAATAAGTTCGTACATGACATCAAACCGAAACTTGGGAGCCGTTTATTTCACCAAATTGTACAATAGACAATCCGAAGTTTCGCCGAAATATTGAATCATACTGAAGACTTGCCAAATCCTAACGCTCTTTTACTTCCGGAGCTGAAGACATTGGTACCTGTACATATTACTGTTTTCTTTATTAATTTGCATCTACAAATTTATTATGTACCCATATTTGTTTCCTGTTTGTGGTTGTAAAACTACTTTGAATATTACAATAGTAAATAAGGAAAATTTCAAAATTTAATATGTCTATGAACAATATAATATAATGTAATTTGGAAACTAGTTCCATTTATTTTTACTCTTTGAACATTTCCGCGTCAGTAAGTAAATATTCGAAATGTCAACTGCAAACATAAACAGCATGACCGTGTACATATCATAGATATAGTTCAACAGTTTGTAAAGTAGTTATGTTGTTTGCAGATGCGCTTCCTCAAGTGTTTAACTTTACCCTTAACATAAAATACAGTTTAACTTGCGTATGTACATGTAGTACATATTGATATCGATAGGTGGACCAATAAAAATGGAAACTTTGCATACAATTTTGTTTAATACATATCAATATATTTTTCCGTTTTTTTCTTTTTTTATATTAGAAAAGAATCATTTCCGGTTTATATCGTACGTTCTTATTTTATATACATATTTAAATACATATTTGCGATACATTCAATACAAATAAATGAGTTGGGTTGTAATTTTATCCAGGTAGTTTTATCTAACTTTCCACGATTTTCTTGCCAACGATAAACATATATTTAGCGAAAGGCTGAAAGCTTATCTAAATCCCTATCCAACAGTAACGCCACCGCAAGACGCGTATTCACGTTATAATTGCGTAGAATTCCTAGCATTGTATACAATGTAATGTTTGCTCTGGGTTTTGAAGCCAATTTACGTTATAAACGATTATTTGATTGGGAAATGAAAATAACTTCCTAATTCACAAAAAAGTGTGCCATGTAACTTCAACAAAAATTGTGTTGTAATCTAAATCCTAATAGCAGTACATTGAGCAAATATTCATTGTTACGTTTTTACCTAATTTTAATATGTTGGAATAAAAAGCATACAAAAAATAAATTGTTCAAAAATCAGAAAAAATCTAAATAATAAGTTTCCAGAGCCGACAATAATAAAGATAAAAATATTGTGATTGCAATACGATTTTTGTTTTTTGATGTATGTATATATATTTTGAGGTATTTAAAATTTAGAAATGATTACTGTTTGAAATTCTAAATAATAAATAAAACAATAACTTTCATAATTGAATCTGAACTTATTTCATCTCTGCAAATCTATGAGTCGAACCGTCCACATGTTTGGTTTATCTCAAAAATTACTTATTGAAAATAAATGTACTTAATTGCTAAAAAGCAGTAGTTATAAAAAAAATAGTTATAACATTTTATTAGGACACATATCACAAATTGTAAGAAATTATGTTTGTTAAAAAACATTTTTGATCCTAGAATGTTACAGACACATGATCAAAGCTGTCTTGTACTGCACGACGAGCTAAAACGGAATGAATGTTTATAAATCAAAGTTAGACTTGAAGTGAAGTATGGTATTTTTTTAGTTTTGCAGTAAACGAAGTAGATCCTTGTAAGATATCTGTACCAACGAACGCTGTTCATACACTCGGTTACCTGCTCACTGTAGATATATTTTCACGTTCCACTTCCACTGCCGAACCAATCCATCCTTCTCCGCTTTCGGTACGTAACGTACCACCTACCACACGGGTTGTCGAATCAATGTGCCTTCAAAGTGCTCACTGTTGCGAAAGTAATGATCGTTTTTAAAATGTCCAATAACTTACTTAGGCTTCACACACGCACACTAAACACGATTCAAAAGCCGTTTTTGCTCGCACACTAAATTTATATATATATTATCGCTTATCGCAAAATAAATTAATCTCATCTCCGAAAATATTTAAAACGCTTTGTGGTTATAAACATCCTGTCACTAACATATTATAATTATAAATCTCATTACTAAATTAATGTTTTCTAATGATATTACGTATGTATGTAAAATAAACGCTGAAATAATATTCGAAAACAAACGTGAACGTTAAGAGAATGATGTTTGAAGCACTGGTACTTTACAAGAATACAGCCATTCCATGTACTCGTATATCAGATATTCTTTGAAATTCATAAAAATGACAAGTGGTTGACATTTTTCATGACCGTGACCGGATATCTAAAGCAAGTGTAATATTGAGACAAATTTCGTAGGTTGTATTTAAGAAGTTGCAAGTCGTCGCAATGTGAAAGTGAGATATATGGTCAGGATTTACAGAGCTAAGAGGTATCAAAATGAATATAAAGAAGAAATAGAATTGCGTAGTTTTGAAATATGGACTATTTACACACCAAAAAAGTCGAAATTTAAAATTCTCGTATCTGACTCCGTTACTTTGTGCTCTACAACAACAATGTTACCACTCCAATTAATTTATTCATTTTCGTATATTATTAACGTACAAAGTCCTAATATAAAAACTTCATTTTAATCGTCCAAGAAAACAACGTAGAAATGTCAAGTATGTATTCTACGAAAGAGCATTGCAATAACCATTTCACACCGTACACCACAATTAATATTATCTCGCCACAACAAAACGTTCTATTTTTACCATTTATTACCTAATGAAAGTTTCTCTTTGCTCTTTTGCTTCCAGACAAATTATGAAAAATTTGCATATCCAGCAGTATTTTTACTAATGAAAACTTTACTTACGTAAAATATTTATTAATGAAAATTCATTTTTCCCGTGCGACAGAAGTATATGTGTCACTTTATTTGTATTAGCTACATTATATATTAACCACAGATATAAATATATTGGTTGTTAATAATGCATCATTCAACTATTATTTCAATAAATAACAACTTTGTTTTAATTTGTTTTCTCTATTTTGGATTTTAATTTTGCAAAAGTTACACCAACGTTTATTTTTTTATAAAAATAATTTAAAATAGTCTCATCTGCCTTTACAGGAGGGGATAAAGACACAGGGGCCGATTGCAATGGTCATATGCTACTATGCGATCTTTGGGTAAAGGTGTGAAAGTGAGAAATATTAAAACTGTTAATTTTATTTATTATGGTATTTGGATTGCTAATCTGAAAAATACTGGAGTGGTATTCACTCCACTTGCTTGCACTTTCACTACCTATATTTAAAATAATGTTTTATTACTTTCTTGGACGAAGTCTACAAGGTGTAGTGTGATTTATCAAATTCGATATTTCAACAGAAATACACATTTTAACCATTCCATGC
This sequence comes from Leistus spinibarbis, assembly GCA_933228885.1. NCBI lineage: Eukaryota > Metazoa > Arthropoda > Insecta > Coleoptera > Carabidae > Leistus > Leistus spinibarbis. The sequence goes on from OW121793.1 coordinate 3,242,909, forward strand.
TACATTTTCAATATCTGGGAAATGGTTTTAGTAAGCCAAAAAAATGATTATCATAAAAGCGTGCGAGCTAAAAACTGATTTTAATCGATGTTGGTTCTATTTTAGTATGCACGTCAAAGTCAGCGTTTGCCATCCCCATCTGTCAGATACAGTATATGGATACACCTCCCTAGAAGCGATATAATGTACGTCTAAGGATAACGTGCTGCTATCAGAAATAATGATATCCGACCAATGGTGTTCGCGAAATCCATAGACTCCACCGCCAGCAGCAGCTGAGGCTGGGAAGCTCAATGGCTTAACGGGCAAAAGCTGGAATGCGCATACGAAGCAAGCTATACCATCGTACGACAGCTTGGAATTATTATCCGAATGCGGAGAGAAAACAGCATATGTTACTGCACCATATCGCATGCTATGCACAACATACTATATGAGTACGCGATAAAGCGTTTTGATTTTTTCCATTTCAACAATCATTCACCGCGCGCTACACCAAAAAGAATATTACTTTTGATTCTGGAAATTTATTATGGTAAATATGCTTCAACATGTGTTAATATTAATAAGGTAAATGCTAAGTTGTCCTACACATTTTTGTAGGTCCTTTTAAAACAGCTGTTTATCTCGCCATAGTTTGATTTATCAAAATCAATTTGTAATCGGTTCTAAATTGATTGAAATTACAATTATAAATCGATAAAATATCGAACAGACTTAATGTATTTTAGGAAAAACTTTTTAAAATTTAAAATATACGTCAAAACAATTTGTTTGAGTTTTAACTCTTGATTTATTTTACTATAACATAGCCACTTCTTCAATGTACATGATTAATAAATGGAGTAGTCATCTTGTATATGTGTATCAGAGAAAAGTATATTTTAGTAAAATTTGAATATTCTTTGTCTCTGTTACTAGTAAATTTATTTTCAATGGTCGTGGTCGTACAGACAAAATCTATATTCAGTGTACGTACCCAACTGAAACTACCATGATATTAAAATTTGGAGATCTCCGAGCAGAAAACAAAGGCTTGATTCGTAATCATGAAAAGGTGAATTTAAAATTAATTTTGATATAAATTTATTTTCACTGGCAATTAGATGAAGTAGATAGCTAATTTGGAATTGTTTTGGTAGTTAAATTATAAAATAAATTAGAGAAGAAATAAAAACATAAACTGTTTTAACTTCAATGGGGTAGCTTTAAACGCTTTATACGTTGTAAACTTGTGGAAAGTTTCTATTATAAATTTTCCGACTGCATGGTCTCTCGTGTGTTAAGGGAGCTATAACGTATGTATAAAAGTAATTTATAGGACAACACGATAGTGTGGAGGAAATTGAATATGTCCAACCATATTTACTGAGAATTATTAATTTAAAATCAAATGTTATGAGTTGAAAACTTACTGTGTATAAGAAAATAAAAAGAACATGACGTAACTTGTAAAAGAGTAAAACTTTATAGAAAAAACCCCTAAACGAATTACAACATATATATTCAGGAGATACATACATATATGGAAACAAATGTCAACTGTTGACATGTAAATCTCAATTTCATACACACATTAATACTTTCTGCATATAAATCAAAATTTTAATCTTCTGTGTTTTCAAATTATAAATCTCGAAATTAAAAACGTGGGATCAACACATTCATTTTATCATGTTTATATTACACAGCTGTAGTTTTGCAGTGGAAACATTTTGCATTTTTGATTTATATAAAAACATAATTAATTTTTCATTTGAATTATTCATTGTGAATTTTACATTAAAATCTATTTGTTTATTTACGTGAGAATTTTAATATACATATCCAATGCTGATGATATTTTGCAACGGCGCAATTAAATATCTTAAGCATAACTTAATAGTATTATAAAAGCAATGCTATTTTCCCATAAAATTTAGTTATCTAAGGTGACTTTAAACTTTAAGACGAAAATGCAAATATCCTTCAATTTCTTTATGAAACTTTCTAATTTTCAAGATATACAAAAAATAACAGGAGTAAACTGCCATAATTCCGTTTCAGGAAAGGCTACATGATTACTTATTACTTTGTAAAAGAAAGTACAAATGGGGGGGGGGGGCTCTATTTTACAATGTGCAGTGTTATAAAGCGAGCTGAAGGCAAAATATAAACACTCAACGCAGGACTACTTTTGGTATTAAAATCTTGGCGATCTGAACAAAACACATAATTGTATTTGCTATAGAACTGTATTTGATGTGAATACAGAATGAGCAAAACAAAGAAAATAATAATAATTTTACAGTGTACGTATAATTAATATGAATCCCTTTGCTAAAATAATTAATTATAGCTATAATTAATTTTGGCTTTATCCCACAATATAGTGCGCAAGCTAAAGATATCGGATGCTGAATTAGATCTTGTTAAACTGAAACAGATTTATTATAAATTTGCTGCAAACTTTACCACAAGTATAACCTTCAATGATTAGATGGCATTATACAGACGGTTCTTAACGATTAGCTAGGCGTAACAAAAGTATAAGATACACTGTGCCAGATTGCGTGTAAAAAGAGAAAAAACTTAATTTATTCTGAATAATGCCCTCAGGTAACCTGTACTTGCACACAAACTCGTAAAGTGTATCGATTAGAGATTACAGGTCGCACAAAAGAAAGGATATGCCGTTGAATAATTACGGCATTCAAATCAATTGTTGCTTAGAAAAGTGGTTAATTGTTTTACAAATTTAAAGTACTTTTACGTAGGGGGAAAACATTAGTAATTGAAAAATGTCGGTGGTATTGATGTTAAAAATAGATTAAAATTGATTAAAACGATGCAATTTATGATTATTTTACAACTTGCGTGGTTATGTTTGTATTATTTAATAACTGACAGCTGCTGTCGGAACAAATATCAAATTTGTGGTATACATAGCAATAAAGTTTATTCCGTGTGGCCATGAAATCTAATCTTTAATAATGCGTAGCTGCGCCTATTTATGTCACACAGGAGACCTTGGCAATTGGTTGAATACACAATTACTAAATAAAAATTTACAAATTCTCTCAAATGTACACAATTTTAATCAGAGTTCCAGTAGCTTTTACATATTATTAGAAATACTACAGTTTAAAAAACTATACTATATTTATTTGTTGCTCTACATTTTATCCTTAGCCTTACAAGCAGTACGTATTTTAGCGCGTCGTATAGTATGTACAAAAGCCCAATAGTGTTCAGTCATGTGTCCATTGTTGAAATCAATTTTTTTGAACAGAAATTCGCTCTATGGCTTCAAAAAATGTATATGTCATATATTTGGATGTATGTCGCTAGCTCATTGACCAACTTCGTGAACGCAGCTTTTCTAAAAGTGCTGTACTGCCTTTAACGTAAGTCCCTGTATAATGTTTAACAAGAGTTAATCTATGTACTATGTGTGCTTTATAAGCGTAATGTAAAAATAAGAAACCTAACGATGCGAGTGACTAACAACGTAAACGCAGAAAAAGGTATCACATGAAAAGATTACAATTCTTAGAAAAGACGGAAACCACGAATGCGGAAACGGTAACGGAACTAAAGATCTAAAGCTGAAAAAGAATAGCGTTGAATAGCCCCAAGTGAAAACGGACGTATTCAGCCCATAGCAACATATATTCTGTTACCATGTCCGAATCTCATTTTCTACTTTTGATATTATACGTACACTCAATCGATGCTTAACTGTTCTATTACTTATTTGCAATTGAAGGTTCACTAAACGGAAAATGTTTCACAACAAAGCCAATCGCTTTTTACAAATGTATAAAGGAAAGTATTGTAATCCAATGTTAACGGAAATACACGTGTTTGACCTTCTCTGAATCGTTTCTGAATATTTTCTAAATGATGTCTATAAGTGATTGGTCATGTGTTTGTGATCTCTCTACACCAAAAACTGTTGATGATATATAGGGCCCGAATGAAAACCGGAAGTAATGGTTCTTTTCAATATCTCGTAAGTTAGAGAAGAAGTGATACTTATAAAAGTAGAAGATATTAAACTTTCTAGGTGTTTATGTATATAATAGATAGTGGAAGTATAAAAGCGAAAACTACTCGAACTTTTTTCTTTCTATTGTAGCAACTATTTTACTAAAGTAAGACTAAGCAATTATTCTATGAATATTAAGATTATTTTCTATAACATACATTATATAGCAGTATGATAGAATCGGCCTTATAGCTGTCGTAAACCCAACTAGAATCCGTGATATATTAATGGCAATAACAAGACCGTACCAGGCAGGATTTTTGTAGCACACTGCTGATTATTCATTGCTTTATCTCTAAAAGTGTCGGAAAAACTGAGAGAATAATAATACAGGACTTTAATTGATAGATATGTGTTGTTGTGTGAAATCAATTCTACTCTGCGAGTGCTCCTGGTGTACCAATTCATTCTTTATTTTTTTCTCTCAAATAGTACCCTTGTTATTTCATGCACAGCATTTCTCTTTTCCTCCTACATATTCATTTTTTATCCTTTCCATTTCACACCTGTTTTTTCTCTCCCCCTCTTTCTCGCTCTCGCTCCTATAATCTCGCCTGCTATTTATCGCTATAGCTATAACGAAAAGCAGGCGTTGATATGAAACGCGATATTTAATTCATGGCCACATTTATTTAATCGGATATCATTTTTTACACTGCTTTTTATTTCATGAAAATATTTGTACATTATATTGTAGTACAGAGATTTTCGTACATGACCTATGTTAATCTTTGAAATAAATATGTAAAATTATATTTAAAGTATAGTAAACAGACGACTTTTAACATATTTGTTTATTAGTTTACCTAAGTAGAACAACTTGTACAAACAATGTTTTGATGGAAATGATTCTTATAATTTCAATCTTGTCTTTAAATTATATATTGAGGAGCTGTTTTGCAGATCTAGACAAATTCACATTATTTCACGATTAAGATTGCTAAATAAATAAAAATATATATATTTATTTATTAGTATAGTATGACAGTATCTATTTTATGTAGGATAATTTAATAAAAACAAGACTTATTACTTCGTAAAAGAAAGTAAACATTGTAGAGCAATTCTTCTTTTTACAAAATTCAGAAAATTCACTGAAAGATCATTGTGTTTTTTAAGAAGAAAATACTACTGGTTTTGGAAACGTTTTCAATATAGTAAAGGGGTAAAAAATATCTGTACAATATATTTAATATGCAAAATCGTTGTTTGTTTTTTAAATCTCTATAACTTTTAGGATTCTTTTAGTTAGGTGAACGTTTTTCAAGTAAAAATCCAAAAATTAAATATACGTATTCGCAAAAAACTAATATCCTATTCTCAATTACATAATAGGATATATGCATTATATAGGAAAATGGTTGTATAAATAAATATTTACAAAAATAATACTCTTGTTTCTTAGTGTACGTTGATGACATAAACAAATAATGAAATAATTCAGTTATTGGAATTTTCTTCTTTCTTAAACCGGAAAATTCTTTATCTATTTCCGAAAAAGCATCGCAATTTCTATCAAGTGACCTGTGAAACGCAAAGACCATCACAAGCGCTGAAACGGAAATGCTGTTATTTAACGCTTGTGTTCACATAGGAGAGTATTTTTCTCGTTTTTATATATTATATACGAAGATAGAAAAAGACAAAAGGAAACCAAACGAACGATTAGAAGGAAGATTTCATTAAGCTTATTAAATCGTCATTATAAATTAACGATTTACTACAATTCGCCGTTCTTAACCTGTAATACAGTTTCAATATCTCATTGCTTAACAAAAAATATAAATTATCTACTATTAAGACAAAACTAAAATGTCTAATATTCCCTATTTGAACTGCAACAGTAATTAATTGTTAACATGAAAATATTTGACGAATATACAAGAAAAAAAATGGATATATTAAAATTTAAAATAACTTTTCCAAGCCTACTTTTGGTTCTTTGTTGAAGTTGAGCGATGTATTCTTTTGACCAGCGGTCGATTAATACGTTGCAAATGTAAATATCGCTGTAGACGTGATAATTTTGAATCCCTAATAGTAGGATCAGCAATTGCTATTAGTGGTCATCGAATTAGAAAATATGATGTCAACACCTCAAGATCATTAGGATCTGCAGATAGTGGTTTTAAGGGTCGGGAATTGATAATACATTCAATTTGCGTTAAGTTGCTATAAGTTAATGATGCTTCATACATAATTCTTTTTAAATGAAATTTAATACTTTTAATTCCTGCCTCCCAGACGCCACTGAAATGTGGTGATTATACCGGAATAAAATGCCAATTTATGCTTTGGTTAGAAAATTCTTTGCTTAACGCACCCTGATTCTCAAATATAGCTTTACCTAATGTTTTTAATTCTTTGCTTGCACCGACAAAGGTTTTTCCATTGTCACTGTAAACAAGAAGTGGTTTACCTCTTCTAGCAATAAAACGCCTGAAGGTTGCGGTAAACGCATCTGTAGTGAGTGAAGTTACTGGCTCAAATATATTGCTTTTGTTGAAAAACAAATAAATAAGCAAATATAACACTTTGTTCATTTGCAACCTCTACCTTGTTTGTTCTTAATTAGTAATGGTCCTGCATAATCTATGCAAACTACATGAAAGGGTGACATTACTGTTATTCTTTTTCTGGTAAATTTCCCATTTGAGGGGTAACATGTTACACATTTTCGAATCACTTGTTTAGCCGTATTCATGCCTAATATGGGCCAAAATTGGTTTCTAATTGAGTTTAAAGTTTGTGTAGGCCCTGCATGCAATAAAATTCCATGTTCTTGCTTAAATATTAGTTTAGTTAGGAGATGTTTGTTTGAAATTATTGCAGGTTGTTTTTTATTAAAAGAAAAGTCAGACAATTTTAGCCTTCCCCCAACTCGAATTAAACCATTTTTATCCATAAATGCAGATAAACTAAGAGTATTGCTTTTTGAAACAACTGATTTATTTTGTTTCAAATCATTATATTCCTTCGGGATAGATTGAATTTGTGACGTTTTAATTAGCATCATAAATGATTCATGTAATTCGTCAGCAGTAAGATTTCCATGACTTCTGTTAAGTTTTTGTTTAATAATGTTTGTTTTAAAACGTAGACAGTATGCAGTTACTCGAATTATTTTATTTAACGTAGAAAATCGTTCAAAGGGATGAGTCTTTCGTTATTACTGCAAAGGCTTGAATCCTTGTGCGTGTTTCCAGCTGACCTTCATTTCTATATTTTGGATATTGATTACTATCTAGTTTAATCCATTCTGGACCATGCCATCAATTTGATAAATACTTTAGCCTTTTGGGTAAGCATCCACGAGTTATTATCAGCTGCCAGTTGTTTATTTTGCTTAGTTCCTGAATTCGAGATACTCTGTTAGCAACAAAGGTGGTCCATTTATTTGGAGATTAATTTATCCATGTAAAACTATCGGAGAGTCTGTCCAATGGAATTCTTTAGTGAAATGTAATTAAGTATTTGCTTGATTCTTTGAAATAATTCTGCAAGTAATACTGCAGCTAGCAACACGAGATTTGGCTGCTAATAAATTGATTGAATATTGCTCATTTTGATTTACAGATTTAATGTATGTACAAGCACCATAAGTACACTCTGATGTAAGTCCATGTAATTCTAATTTAATATACTTAGATATAAGATTAAATCGTGGTATTGCTATTTTATTTATGTGTTGCAAATCATCTTTTAGTTGTGACCATTGTGCGTGTATGTCTTCCGGTAATGTTTCGTCCCAACCAATTTTTAATTACCATATTTTTTGTATAATTAATTTTGCAATTATAATCACTGGTGCTAATAATCCTAAAGGATCAAATAATTGTGCTGTGGTTGACAATATTGTTCTTTTAGTAACTTTAGAGTAATATTTTAGTTTAGCTTCTGAATAGAAAAAGGTATCAGGAAGGTATGGGATTCCATAGAACGCCTAGAATTTTGTGGGATTTATTTGGAATTTGGAGTGAGGTTTGAAATAATTGTATCATTTAGTTCTGAGACATTACTTTTCCATTTTTGAAAAGGAACCCTGCTTTGTTTAATATATCAGTAATGTTTGACTTGATAATTTTGAGAGATTCTACTGAATTGGAACCAGTAATTGATCATCAACATAAAAATCCTCTTTTATAAATTTCAACTCTAACGGATGTAATTTCTCGCATTGAACTGCAATTTCAAAGAGACTTCTTATGGCCAAAAATGGTGCTGAAGTTGTTCCATATGTAACTGTATTTAATTCATATGTTGAAATGTTGTCGTTTGGGTGATCACGCCATAGTATCTGTAGATATTTTCTATCGTCCGGGTGAATCCAAACTTAGCGGTACATTTTAGCTATGTTTCCTGTAACTACATATTTGTGTGTTCTAAATCGAGAAATAATTGAAAATATATAGTTTTGTATTGGTGGCATTTATGTTTAATCCTGGATTTAGTTTGCATGAACCGTCAAATACAACTCGTAATTTCGTTGTTTCTTTATCCTCTCTTATTACAGCATGCTGAGGTAGATAGAATGTGATTTAACTGCTGTCATATATTGAAGTTCCTTGTATTCATTCATAATCTCATGATATTGGTCTTTTACTGACTGATTTCTTTGTAAGCGATTTTCAATGCTATGAAACCGTGTCGTTGCAATATTAAAGGAATTTTCTACATCAATTATGTTAGTAGTATGAAATTCTAATGATGAATTTGCCATTTTTATCGCGTGTAGTAGTGGTTTTAAAGAATGTTTCACAGTATTCTTCATCTGAAGTTAACATTGGTTTGTTAGGTTTGATTTCATCAACTTTCCAAAGATTTTGGAGATCATTGTATAGTGAATCTAATGACAGTTATGAATGAGACGGTGTCTTTGGCAGATTGCAATTTGTATTGCCTGCAACTACCTACCCAATAATTTTTTTTTTTTTTTGCAAGATAGGTCCTCCAGGTGGTTTGAATTGACCTATACACAATATTTCGTAAAATAAGCTAGCTCCTATTAACATATCAATTTTACCGGGTTTGTAAAATAACGAATCAGCAAGCCTTTTTTGTGGAAGTATCTCAATTTTAGTTGTAGGTAGCAATAAATTATTGATTTTGGTTTAGCTTGAGTTTTAAATTCAATAGTGGAAACCCTTTGATTTATTCTTGTTATTTACATATTTGTTGGTTCTTTTCTTGCATGTGTCTTCAGTTATGAAGTTGGTTTGAGAAGCTGAATCTAACAAAACTCTTATTGTATATGAATTGCCCTTTGAATTAAATATCTTTATTTTTGCAGTAGGTAAAACCGTAACTATTGTTGAAATTGTCATCTTTGATTCCTTGTTTGGCATTGCTTTCAGGCAACTGTTTTGTTTGAGTTTCATAGATTTCAGATGAAGTTTGACCAGGTAGCAATGAATGATGTTTCTTATGACACGTTTTGCACATTGAGGATCTGCATTGTGTTACAAAATGTTCTTTGCGTTAGCAATCTAAGCAGAATTTTATTTTCTTCACCAGATCATGTCTTCCGATTGAGTTAAGATCTAAAATTGCCTGACATGATTGTATTGCATGATTTCCCTGACAGTTAGGGCAAATAGTATCAACTGAAGTGTAAGTCTTTATGGATTGGTTATATTGTGGTTTAGCGTATTATCTGAAACGGTGCGTCTGCTTGCAAGTGACTCGAGAGTGTTTTGTCTTGTATTTGAAAAGTTCATAAAATCAGAATATTTTGGTGTAATGTCACTTTCAAGTATCACATTTAATTTCATTTCCCATTCGCGTGTAGTATAGAAATCTAGTTTATTTAATACAATGGGAATAACAATTGCATCCCATGTATTTGTGGATTGGCCAAGTAATTCCAGACATTTCATATTGTTTTCTACTGCTGTCTTAATGTTATATAGGATTCTTTGCTAATAGGCTCTAAATTTAATTAGTTTTGAACATGAGTTTCTATTATTCTACGTTTATTATTGTATCGTATATTTAAATAATCCCAAGCAATGGTATAATTCTCTAAAGATGTTAACATGTCTCCTTTCATGGAAGTTCGCAAATAAACTTCTTGTCCATTTGACAAATCAACATTTGTGTGAATCAGAGCGCGAAAGACGACAAAAAATTTACGCCATTTTGTAAGAGAACCATCAAAAGTTGGTAGATCAATCTGAGTGCGTTTAACATTTAATAATTTTTGTGGTTGCTGAGAAGTACCACTAGCAGTTTGTAATTGGTCATCAACTACTATTTTGTTTTTAGCTATAATAGTTGATGCTAAGGTAGTAAGCTTATTATATAATTTATTATTTTAATTTGTATTGGCGTTAAGCCTAGTTAAGTTCATTTACCTATTTTGTAATAAATTTGTTTAATCCTGATTTCGTTTACTTTTCTTATCAACGACATCATAATTATAAAGGATGTGTGCCAAATCCACCTACGAGCTAGCCGGTATGGATTTACCGTGGCAAAAAATGCTGAAGATAGATACAAATCAGAGGCAAAGGTACGAGCTGAAAATGGCGAATTGAAGAAAGATTTACGTGAGCTACAACTTCGCAATGAAATGTTGAAGAACCTCATTAGCGAAAATAAACAAATTTTTGACGAAAAATTAAAAATTAGTCATGAGATTTTTTAGCATTGAAAGACAATAGAAAGAAGAAATGCGATTGCAATTTACAGGTAATGTTATTTGTCTGTTTTATTTTTATTTATATTCTGTATTTTCACGTTTCGTTAGATGAGCGAAGTAACATCTCTTAGAGATGTGTTGGAGATGAAATTTATCGAGTTACGTGACCTTCGAAGGGCTAATGAGAAATTGGTAGAAAAAGCAGAAGAACTTCCACTAGCCCTCAGTCGTGCCCTTCTTTTAAAGGCAAGAGTCGAGGACTTAGAGCTGCAAGTTGAGCGGAAGTGCCACATGGAATTATGAGTTTATTCCTTTAAATTAAAATGTTAAAATAATTAAAGCAATATTTCTACCGAATTTACTCAAGCTTAATCAAAAAATTTCAATATTTTGTAGATCTTAAATTTATTTAATGTTTTCTTCTCATATCTTATTGTTTAATTTTTGTTGATTAACGTATTATTTTTTCTTTATTCCTTAGAAAATTAAGTAAAGAAACGAAAAGACTTTTGGACATGTACAGCCAGGAAGCAAGGCAGAACAAACGACTGTCAGATTACATTGAAGAACTGCAGTAGAAGCTATAGCAGAATCGCCTGAATTGTTAGTGGTAGCGCAGCGCCAGTGAAGGCTGGCATAGAAAAATAGCCAACAGACAAAAGGCCGAAAGAGACAAGAGGCCGTCAAAGATAAAAGGCCAACATGGACAAAAAGATATTGGAGATAGAACAAAAAATGTATAGAGTAAACATGCACTTCTGGTTTGATTATTCTTTTCAAAAATAGAAGGTGCACATCTAAGGCATATACAAGTCTCAAGTTTGAAGTTTCATAATTTTTCGTTCGACAGTTTTGGCTCAAAAGCGTTCACAGACACACAGACGTCATTCCGAAAATAGTCACATTAGATTCAGGGATGGTCAAAACATGTACTTCCGTTGAAATCTCTAGTTCGAAATTTTCATGATTACAAGACTTACTTATTACTTCGTAAAAGAAATGAATGGGTTGTGGCCAACGCAGAACTATCAAATATTATTTCTTCAATATGAAACATAGATGTTGATTCCTAACTAGCCTTTACTACTTATAACGTTATTTTTACTAGTCAAATTCCAAGTATTAGGAAATAATCATCCAACAGAAACAATATGAAAACGCAGCTTACCTTATATTAATGAATGAGTGGAAAATTATACCAATACCAATTTGTAATGGTTTTGAAGTTCTAGTTCTGTTAAATTATCAAATAATAGTAACCAAAATATTATTTACTTCAAACTGTCAAACTCAACAGTATAATTCTGAAATTGAACCAATTAGTTTATTATTTAATTATGATAGCAAATATATAATAATATAGATTGATTCAAGAATAATTTACCTTATGCTACCTTGTGCTATTAATAACACAATATTTATATATTCAATCAGTAGTTTGTCAATTTTATCGTTTGTATTTTACATAAACAAGAAACAAATTCTGTTACTGTCCATAATTGCATTACAATGGCAACATAAATAAACTATGGCAACATAAATAAACTATGGCAACATAAATAAGATTCCCAAGATTATCGGTAGCGGTTTTCTCGTAACTGGTACATTTTCTAAAGAAACTTTTCAAACGAAAGTTGTGCGAAATAGTCATATCTTTCATTATGAACAAAACAATTTTTGCCATAAGTGCAGCCGTTCTAGTGATACTGGAGATAGAACCAAAAATGCATTGAGTAAACATGCACTGATTGTTTGAATATTCTTTTCAAAAATAGGAGGTGCACAACTAGACCATATACAAGTCTTGATTGAAGTTTCATAATTTAAGGTTCGACAGTTTCGCCTCTAGAGCGTTCACAGACACAGACTTGTATATGGACTAGTTGTCCATATACAAGTCTTAAGCTTGAAGTTTCATAATTTTACGTTCGACAGTTTCGACTCTAGAGCGCACACATAAAGATTTCACTCCGAAAATAGTTATATTCGATTCAAGGAAGCTCAAAACATGTATATCCGCTGAACTCTCGCTTGCATGAAAATGCAAATATAAATCAATTTTGAAATCTAATAAAATATTATAAATGAGTTATTTTTAATGATTTTGGCACCGAAAACATTTTGGAATAAATGGAGAAAAGCAACGTATTTTCAGTGGGTCCAGCACTCAAATGCTTTTACCTCTAATATAAAATTGCAAGTAAACATTGACCCAAGTGAGTAGGCAAGAACATCAAAAATACTTGCTTCTCTCTCACCTCCTCTCAAATCCTGAATAGAATTCGTGCCGCAACATGCAGTATTTTTCAATTGAAAAGAATGAGTGATGTGAAATTTTAGGAATTACCATGACATATTAAAAGTTTGTCCTAACTTTATTCTCTTTGTTACGATTTCACGATATCATACTAGAACTGAATTATTATTAAATAAAAGTTAAGAATATATATTTGAATTAATCTTTTTGATTTTGATATTATTTAAAAGACACTTTTCAAAATGCATATGCTAAAAAAATTTTCAGATGTAAAAATATAGAAAACAAATAATTAATGTTAAAAATAATATATGTGTGATGTTTGTAAAATGAAATCAAATATATACTTAGAATTAAATTTCTGTTCTGTATATTGGCAACTCCACCATTTTACATAAATAATATTTACATTAACTCAGTCAGCTGTTAATGTATTTGGATGTCAAACAACTAAAACATGACTTTGTTAGTTTTACACATACATTGGTAATTAATACATAATTTATAATTTAAAATTAATATAAATATCGGTTTCACATTTTTTAATGGGCTTAGTAAATTGATAGGTGGTTTTTGCAAGAAATTATATCAAAGCAAAACTTGAATAAATTGTTTATAAACTTATCTCTAGAACTATGCCAGTTCATATAAATTAAATTTCCTTAATTCTACAAGAAAATTTTCAAACTAATCTGTTATATAATATATTATGGTAAATAATTTACTTTTCGCCGAAACCTTGAAATCCTGAAATGTGTCGTGCTAGAAAATATATATTTTTATTTTCGTTTCCCCTGAACAGACATATGTCAAGTTATATTTTGTGTTTGACACAAACAGAGTCTCTAAAATATTTAGAGAAACGGCATGTGTCAACGAATGGATGTTTTCGAATTTTTAATAAATAACAGAATATATAATTTTATTCGAGAAAATGTCAGTAAACAACCGGGATATATAATTTAATTTGTATTTGGGATGCTGGATATATTAACTTTGTTGGTAAATTATAAATGTTTTTTCTTTCTTATACGTAATGTATAAAAGAAAGAATTTTATGTACTCGTATGTATGTACATAACCATTCAATCTTTATTTATAAATATGATAAATGTAAAACAAAATAGCAATAGATTCTTTTTTATTATATGTACAAGAATGTTCAGTGTAGAGCACGGCAGATTTTTTTACATTATCATTCCAAAGTCAAGTAAAGCCCGTTATGCCCGTTGATCCTAACGAACACCGAACAGACTAACTAATTTAGAAAAGGAAGTCAAGAGAATTCAAGCAAAGTTTTTTATTCGTGTTTAACTTCGGAATTTTAGCTATTCCACGGAACCGAAAGTAACACGATGGCAGCTTAAGTATTTATGTACGACGTTCCTACTTCTTAGCAAAGCAAGATTAGGAAATACACTTACAACTTTTTTACGCTTCAATTGTCAGATGTTCCATTCGGGCAACTTTGCATATAACTATATTGAACATCACAAGTTTATACATATATAGCCTGACAAAAATTCCTTTGAACTCCCCTACTGGTGTTCACATTTAATATTTAAAGTAGTCTTTTACGCACAAGTAAATACACATTTATAATGTGAATGTGTTTGTATCTATTTATCATAATTCATACAAAATCTAGATGACCGATAATCGACTACGAAATGTTCATTAGACGACAAGAAAGCAATTTTTTAGTAATGAGATTTTTCATAAAACAGAACGACAAATATGAATTACTGTGATTGAATTATTGAAATATACATTTTTTGCAAATTTTATATATATATATATATATATATATATATATATATATATATATATATATATATATATATATATATATATAACCAAAACAAGCAGTCCAACTAACCAATACTCTACAGAAATATTCTGAAATGTCATTTATCTAATTGAGTCTATTTTGTTTTCCTTACAAAGACGCAGATCATCCAATTTATTAAGCTACATACGAATCCATGGCAACGTAAACAAGATATTTATAATGTTTCGTAGCATTTTTCTCGCAACTAGCACATTTTATGAAGAAATTTTTCAAACAAAAGTTGTGCGAAATATTCATATCTTTCATTATGAACATAACTATATTTGCCGTAAGTGTAGCCGTTCTAGTAATATTAGAGATAAAATAAAAAATGTATAGAGTAAACATGCACTACCGGTAATATTCTTTTCAAAAATAGAAGGCGCACATCTAGGGTATATACAAGTTTTAAGTTTGAAGTTTCATAATTTTACGTTCGACAGTTTTGGCTCTAGAACGTTCACAGACACACACACACACACACACACACACACACAGGCAGTTTTGGCTCTAGAGCGTTCCCACACACACACACACACACACACACAGAGACGTCATTCCGAAAATGGTCGCATTCGATTCAGGGAAGATGAAAACATGTATATCCGTTGAAATCTCGAGTTCGAAATTTTTCATGATTACAAGACTTACTTATTACTTCGTAAAAGAAAGTAAAAAGTATAGGGATCATGATTCGAGTACACACTGAGTACAATTTTGTATGTTCGCATCTGCGTGTGTGTGTACTTAAAAACTTCTACTTCTAGCAGAACAGTGATTTGGCATATTTGAGCATAAGATATATTTGCGAAGAACAAATTATATTTTAGGCATAATTGAAAAGGACCTTAAAAAGAGATACTGAATTGTTCGGCATGTCCAATATGGCTGCACTTACAGAAAATTAGTTTGTTTTACAATGATCGATATTAAAGATTTGTTGATGGATCATCCTCCGTGTATGCTAATAATGGCTGCCAAAGTTGACGTCTGAATCATGAAATCCGTCAAATCAACATCAATATGTCAAACGTCCGTTTCTGCTGAGCCGAAATCGGGCATCAGGCATAGTTGATGGTTGCCTCTCTCGGTTTGGTTGATCCATAACGAGAAATTTCACCTCACACCATCGCATACATTGCTGCCGGGATGACATCGCACAGCGAACAATCAATTATAACATTTCCGTGAACTACATATTGCAGACAAAGTGAAACCCGACGTGGATTGTTTCCGTCCGTCCGTCCATCCGTCGGTCGTTCAACACACATATAACACTGCTATATATACGATATGTGTTTAGTCATAGACTTGTAATTTTACTCATCTAGGTAACAACGCATATGTGTTCACTTCCACAAGTAATTTATTTTCCTGTTTACTTATTGCTTTCACGGGTATTTTCGCACTGGAGTACAAAAGCGAATTCCGTAAGCGGGAATTGAATAACTGTGAATTCCATATAAATCCCTTTACTATAATCGATATCCTGTTTTAAGGGTATTCTCGTCTTTCCGCTCAGACCAATATTTCCACTATCTTTGTCGAAAACCGACGATATAAATTAATATAAAAATGTATATAAGGTTTTGAACTAACACCTACACTCAAACTCGTCAGAAACATTATTTTTCGTGCAAATATATCAAAGCCCTCGCCATCGAATCGAATCAAATTGATCTGGATGTTTGACCAGCTGGTGCCCCGTGTCTGAGCACTGGCATCAAAATGAGAATACCTCATTGTTGATTTACAATAATCCCGTATTGTGTTTTGATTTCAATGGAACTATGCGGGTTACTTGCAAATCTCCGTATTGCACACCTTGTTCTATATTATAAAAGGGTGTTGTGATAATCATAAAACAATGTTGCTAAGGACAATACACAGTAACACCTCGTTGTGACTGCAGCATATATCCTTGGAGATAAAAGATTTAACGAATTATTCAACTAATGAAACACAGAAAAAAAGAGTATATCTCACTCTTTTTTAGTTGTGAGGGTATTATTTTTGTTAATTCCCACGCAACCATCCGTTCTCGGAGTTGGATAGCGGAATTAAATAAAAACTTTATCAAAAGAGTTATGTGTAGATACATGCAACAATCTAAAAGTTTAAGTTGTTAATTAACATTCACGGAGTAATACTTCATTTAAAGAGAACCATTTTCACATTTTGTTTAGTTAAATAAATATTAACTATAAAATAAAATGATGATTATCACAAATATTTATGGATCGACGATCGTTTCGACTTTTCGATCATCATCAGAAACTATTACACGTTCATATAATTTGTGCGGAATTAGGCAGATAAATTATTTAACAATATTTGTATTTTTCACAAATATTCCTGCAAATTCATTTAACAAAATCGATGTCTCTAGACAATTTTCTTTAATTTATGATAATAAACTAAACGTCCATCTGGTCATATAATGACATGGTTTTAAATACATACAGATACACCAATAAAGAAATAACATCATAATTTCACACTTTCACAAAGACATATGTGGTTCAGTCATTACCAACCCTAATTCAACTTCATGACATTCGATTTAAGTCCTATCAAAACAACCCTGCTCCAGATAGTTATTGCAGCTATAAACACACCCAATTATAGGGATTATAATACAATTAAATGAAATTTGTGGCATCAGATCAATTAACAGATAATTATCAATTAATTGGTAATATATTGTATGTGATTAAGCGAATTTCAAAATAAACATTTATGTAAACAGATTTGAGGGTAACCACATAAACGTATTGCACATTTGCATTTTGAAATTATAGAAAACTGCATATTATTTCAACCAATGGAATGTTGGAATATATTCGCTTCAAATATCGTTATCCATTGATTATCCGTACAAGAAAAAATGATTGCAGATTATGTTTGTGATATTTCGTGTAAATATTACAAAAATGGTCTTGAACCGAATTATGCTTTGACGCGAGAAGTAAATATAATTTAATTTATACCAAATTCATTTACTTTTTAATGAAATGCTTCAAATTTAACAAATAAGAAAAAAAAACATTCATAGATGCGCCTTTTATATGCAATTTAATAGTGACAAACTCGACATAAAACTGTGAAATAACGTTCATTGTATTAAAACAGTTTTTGTTGCATTATTCTTAGAATGTTTTAATTTAAATTTTCAGTTAATTCTGTGACTTTTAATTAAATTTGGTTTATGGGCAGATTGTTTACAAAAGTTAATTCTATGACACAACAATTCTTTATTCCTTGGGTAATGTAAGTGAAATTAAAAAAATTAGTTCGCCGTACGAAGTACAGAAGAGCTAATGCATTCGGTCGTGTGTCTGTTACATTCTCGAATCAAAACGTTTCCTTTACAAAAAGTTCTTATCTCGTCACGGCCAGGGTAGTGCGCAGTCATACGGCGAGCTGAAGGTATAGGTGCCTGTACCTATGCTTGTTTATTGCAAAATTATATTAGTCATTTAAACCTACATTTATTAAAACCCTTTAACCTGTGTCGTTTTAAAAATAACAAAACAGTAACAGGTTAAATATTACAATCTAAAAACGTATTTGTCGAAATTCGTTTATATTAAATTATATTTTTATAAGAAGCAGTAACAGTAAAAATAATCCTCAAGAATAAAATAGTATCTACTTAAAAATGTAAGTACCCAGAAATAAATATAATCCCTAAAAAATGTTGAGCCCCCCGATCAAGGAAAAATGTATTGCACTGTTAAAATTTTTAAGGAACCCGCCGTTCGAACTGCACTGATAGTAACTATGGAAACAAATATAAATAAAGCGTTCCATACACATACATATACACATACATCGCGGTATTTATATAATGTTAGTAATGATCCAGTTCCATGCATGTAAACTTTATTCAAGTGAAAGCAAATGAGAAATGCAAAGCAATATCTCTTCGCAACAGCAACAACTAAGTCCTAGATGACAAATAGCTTGACATGCGAAATAACAAAGTGGAATCGCTTTTACGTCAAGTTAATGATATCCTTTGAATTTCCTGTTGAACTGATTGCAGGCAACACTAACATGTTGTAGAAAAGTTATTTTTTATTTTTTAACAGTACTTTAACAGTATACATAAATAAGCAGTATATATTATTTCGTTTATATCTTCTCAGTAGGAGTATCAAAAGGCAGCATTTGCTTCTATTTCAAGCAAATTAATTTAGATATTATTATTTTAAATAATGTACATCAAACTGCAGATTATTTACATATTATTCCTTAAATAATAAAATATAATTTAATTTACTCCAATTCTCAGGGGCCTTTTCTTGAATTTCTTATATTTAATTTTCACTGTATACATAATATTGCATTTGAAACAAAATTAAGCATTATTATAAATGTAGATAGTGAAAGTACCAGAGAGTCGAGTGAAGGTCATCACATATGCATTCGGTCGTGTGTCTGTAGCATTCTCGGATCAAAATAATTTTATATAATATATTTTTCAGCCGGATTTAGAGGACTACCTTCTTAAACAAAATGTGTTTGTCTCGTCGCCCTGAATACAAAAATATATATAACTTATATACTTGGACGTTAGTCGTCGCTCGCTCGTAAGACCAAATTTATGCCCTCTACTCCTCTGAAGGTACCGGAGCGATTCTCACCAAATTTGCTACACATATTATTTGGCATTCCATTTGAATCCGCTCGCAGTTTAAAATTAATCACCCGTATACTTCCCGAGTTATAGAGCCCCAAATTTTGGAACCCCCCTTAATACTGCCCTTATAAAAATAAGTAAAACTTCCAAAAGTTTTACTAAAAATTCTAAATTATTTTATATCTACAAGATTTTTTCATATTGTTAAACCAAAAGGCTATAATATTTTTCGCATATATTACTTATAAGGCGAGCTGAACGCATAGGTGCGTTGAATCTAAGCTTATTTTTTATTATATCGATTAAACGATGAGCTAAAGTCATAGGTACCTGTACCTATGCTTGTCTCAATATTTTTATACTACGTAGTAACTTCTTGCAGTTTCACACTCCGAATAAAATCGATTATGTTTAAAATGCTTTTATTTTAAACATGTTTTAAACAAGTATCATTATGAAGATGTACTTATCTTATATTTTCTTTTACAATAGAATAGTTAAATTATTATTTAAGTTTGAAATTATTAAGGTTAATAATTACTTTATTATTTAAATAAAATTTATTTGGAGGTATAGAATAGATCAATACAAGTTTTACTCCGACTTTAGTTATTTCTTTAAATTGGTAACTTTTTAGAACTTGTTTTAAATGAGTTCTTTTTAATTATTTAGAACATGAAAATATGTTTATAATAATAATCAGCATGTTTTTTACCAACCCTGGTCTTAATACAAAATAATATTTTAAATATTATTCCTTTTATGTAGTCAAAACGAGCTAGGATCGCTTGAACATAATCGAATCATCATAAATCGATCAAAAGCGGCCAATAAAAGCTCAAAGGAACGATATTGTATATTCAAATTATTCTAAATATTACCTTGGGAAGAAATACGCAAATATACTAATTTTGTTATTTATATAATTTGATAATTTCGCTACTTGATTTAGTGGTGTTATTATACCAAAATGTGGTAACAAAATTGTCTTTATTTCATATAGCAAAAACGCAATTTTTTTACGCTGTATTTTCTAACTGTAGAAAGGATATTTGTTAATGTTATATGCCATAAAAACTATAATTTACGGTGACAACAAATTACCCAAGCACACAATTGTATTTATGAAAAAAGTTTTTTGTTGGTATCTCCACCCCGTTGACTTCGAGGAAGTAACCTGCAACCTTTCTTTCTTTTATATGTGGCTGCAGGTGGCGATTCGGAAATAGAAGACATTATTTTCCTGTCCGACAACATCCGTAGAATACAATTGTGGTGTTTTGATATACTGACAATGAAATATGATTTCCAACAATAAAAGTTTGCAAATAAATATATACAAGCAACATTCTGTATTCTCCAGTGTTCTTCTATTACAAGGAGTGAATAAATTTTCGTAAATTTCCATTTTAGGTTCTTATACACAGTAATAAGTAAGTCATGTAATCAGGAAAAATTTCGAACTCGAGATATCAACAGATATATACACAATTTACCCCACCCTGAATCGAATGTGACTACAGAATGACATCTGTGTGTCTGTGAACACTCTAGAACCAACACTTTTAAACCTAAAATTGTGAAACTTAATACTTAAAACTTTTATATAGTCTAGATGTGAACTTCCTATTTTTGAAAAGAATATTCAAACCAGAAATACATTCTCCAATATTACTGGAGCGGCTGCAAATATAGTTATGTTTATAATGAAAGATATTAATATTTTGTACAACTTTTGTTTGAAAAGTTTCTTCAAAAAATGTGCCAGTTACGAGAAAATTGTTACAGAATATCTTAAATTTCTTATTTGTACTGCTGTAGATATTCATGTATGAGGATTATATTTAATAACTCGTATAAGCTATGCCTGACAACATTTTAACAGGAAACCAAAATAGATTCACATAATTTTATATTTGTTTCGAGCGTATTAGTTATTGCAGATAAACTTTGAAATAAATATTGAAATACAGTACATATTACATATTATATTTGAATATATTGATACGGAAAATATTAAAGAAACACCCTATATTTTATATTGAAGAAACAGAGTATTTGATAACGTAATAAATAAGCTATATGGTCAATCAAATTATTAGTGTGGAATATTGGTTGGTTTGACAGTTTGTTTGAGATATATATTTTTAATGAAAACGTATAAGAAAGTCGAGTGCAGGCCACTGTACAACATTTTTTATAATATAACATAATCAAACCATCTCATCTCAATAACTAAATAAACTGGAATAACCTTCATTCGAATCATACTTTATTTTGTGTTTAATTCATCGTACGATTACAATGAAACAATATCAATATGTGTTGTAACTAACGAATCGCTATTTTCAAAAGTGATTTTTCATGTATTGGTATATAATATATACATGCAAAATAGTCTATTTGAATTTCAAAGAATACAACAATAGAAAAATTGATATTGCTTCATATATGTATAAAGTTTTTATTTTTAATACATTTTCGTATTGGTTCTATTTTAGAGACAAAATATGTTCGCTATATTGGGAAGAATGTTTCATTTTTCCATTGTACTGTATAAAGCGCGTACTTTTTCCCCGAACCTTATAACACGAATCTATTGAAAACACACGTGGTGTTTCGTCTGGCATTGCTGCTATACCGCAGCCGCAGCACCGCATCAGAAAACCTGGAGACTTTTTACCGGCACGAGTACGAGTTTCGCGTAAGCACAGAGGCTGAGCAGTGACGAACCTGCCGCCTGTAATTGAAATCTGATTGAATTTCAAGTCAAGTGGTAAGGGATAAAATAGGGCATAGTATCATTAATTTCTGATAGCGTTCGATCGAAATGAAATAGAATATATATATATATTTTTCTAAGTATTTCGAATTCATCACTTTGAGCCACAATTATTTTTCCCCTTAAAGGAAAATTAGTTTCTTGTTTACATACATATGTACACAGACGAGCGTGTCTCTACAGATAACATGTCTGACTAGCACGCCAACGATGGGCATTTCGATATTCGATTCGAATAAATGTGAATTCATTATTTTCGGTATAATTTTCTTCAATAATGTTTTCGAAACCAATAGCCAAGAGTAAAATTAACGGTAACTCTACTTGTTTGGGACATATCAAAAATGGAACATTTCATTTTATAATAATGCTCAATACTATTGCAAAGGAAAATATCTGGAGTGGCCTGCACTCAACTTTCTTTTACGTAGTTTTCAATAGATAGATATTAATATATAATGAAAATAACTGGATAATTATACCAATTTATAATGGATCTGAATTTGAAGTACTTATCGTATTCACTCTTAAACAGTCAAATTTCACAGTTAAACTCTGAAATTGTTAATTAATTATGTCAGCAAATATATAATATAAATTGATTCTATAATAATTTACCTGATACAATGTATTCTAATAAGAAATCAATATTTTAAATATTAATTCATACAGATAACTGTCAAAGGAATGCTTGTTTGTTCTCAATAAACAAGAAACAAATGATGTAACTCATGGTTGATTCGTTTTAAAAATAATAAAATTAGTCACAATTGTAGGTATAACTATGGCAACGTAAATAAGATATTTGAGTTTTTTCGTAGCAGTTTTCTCATAACTGGTACAATTTATGAAGAAACTTTTCAAACAAAAGTTGTGCGAAATATTAATATCTTTCATTATGAATATTGCTATTTTTGCCGTAAGTGTAGCCGTTCTAGTGATATTGGAGATAGAACAAAAAATGTATAGAGTAAACATGAACTACCGGTTTGAATATTCTTTTCAAAAATAGGAGGTGCACATCTAGGGTATATACAAGTCTTAAGTTTGAAGTTTCATAATTTTTCGTTCGACAGTTTTGGCCCTAGAGCGTTCACAGACACACACACACACACACACACACACACACACACACACACACACACACACACACACACAGACGTCATGCCGAAAATAGTCACATTCGATTCAGGGAAGGTCAAAACATGTATATCCGTTGAAATCTCGAGTTCGAAATTTTTCATGATTACAATACTTACTTATTACTCTGTAAAAGAAAGTAAAAAGTGGATTGACTTAATCCCAATATTACAGTTGAAGTTTATCTTTACGTTCTTATGGTTACGATATGTGTGTACCAATTTTATTCAAAGGGCACTAAATAAAAGATATAGAACTTAAACCTAAACTGGAGTTTAAGCCTTACACTATCTATAATCTATATACGATATAATGCTTAATTTTGTATTAAATTCTTGCCAGAACTACAATAAAACTTGCTGAAATATTCATGCGATAATAAGATCTCCCAATATTCCAATTTACGTAATTACTATCCATATTTATAAATATTAACTAATACTCTACAGAAGTATCTATCTGTTATTGTAACATTTCTTTTAAATATTTATATTTTAAACCGTTAGTTATTACAAATTGCATAATTTTCAAGCATTGTTTCGTGTATTAACAATCAAATATATATATATTTCTTTTCATACATCACCGTGTGGATTACTTCTATTTAAGACTGTTGAAAATGGTTAATTAGGACAAAATGAGGAGAGAATCCGGTATATTATTTTTCTCATTACCTATGTGACTTACATAATTTAATTTATTCTGGAGCATACAACATTCGTGGAATAACGTTGGTCGGAGAGTTTATCGCACACAAAAAGGCTTCTCCAAATACTATAGCTCTTTTGTACTTACTATACAGTGAGGTTTAATGTAGACTCATATTTCTTTGTTTATATTTAATATATTTGAAACAGAAAAACTTGATACACGTAGAAAAATTCAATATTAAAACGCACACATGTATAACTGCATATTTGTAGAATATTAAAATATTTTATGGAAAATAGGTATGTAACATATCAATTTTTATGGACAAAACATTCTTTCTTCGAAGAATATTTACTATGCGTGCTATAAGCGAAGAAATTGTCTATTTCTCAGAAATAGATTCAGACAAGAATTTTTTGTTATGTAAGTTTTTAGATCCGAGAATGTGATAGGTGAGCTAAAAATGAATATGTACCTATGTTCATGTTTGTCAATAATTCGTATCGAAATGTGAAATATGAATGACATAATCCGTCTTGTCTGTATAAGGAGCTCCTTTCAGAATATTACCAATGTTGATGTGTTGTTGAAAATGCAAAAATGTGATTTTAAGGGTTGGTTGAGTTCATAGGGCAACAGTGCTGCGGTGGGGATTATAGAAACGGGATGGAAATCGAAGTGTGATGGACCGAGCGGCAGCGACAAACGATGCGAAATGGTTTTCATCGATCCGAGTTATTTTTGCCTCAGAATTTTTAAATAAATACATGGAAAGGGTAATCAGATGTTCTTTAATATAATATTATAAACAGTATTTCAGTATCGTGCTCTATTAACCTTCATATTTGAAGGTATAATGTAAATAACGATATTTAAAAGGAATTCCTACCTAGAAACGTATTGTCATTGCATGACCCTAAATTAAAAGATATTCTTTCTACTGAGAAAATACTTTTGGATTTTTGAATATATTTATTATATAGGTACGAACATATGTATAAACATGTCAAGGTATATGCCTCATAACATGACAATAATTCATGGAGAATGTGGCATCTGGTTGAGTACTAAACTTATTTACAATTGGAAACGACTAAATGTAAATGTTCCCGCACAACTTTCTGGTTATTACCATTTCTGTATGTTTGAATTTGTCCTTTTATTTGTATGAAACATGTTTTGATATATATTGGGTAACATGTGCGGTTCCGTTGGACCGAATTGAAACAAGGAAGAACCGCAAACAGGACGATATACCCTGTATAATTATGTTGACAAAGCATTTCGTAACAAAATAAAATTAGAAAATTTAGTTTAACAACTATTATTTACTTGTCATGAAAATAATGAAAAATAAACAAGATACATGATTTCATTTAATTGTTGTCTTTAAATATGTTTTAATACATCACATTTTTCAGTGATGTGTTTGTATATCGTTGTTCGTTGAATATAAAAATATATCTTGAATTTAAGATTTGTATTTCCCTGGAAAAAATCAATTTTTGAAAGGGATATTTCTACTGGAAATAATGGTACCTTTTGCTATTTTTGTAATATTTTGAAAACGGTATGGGATAAGAAAATGGATTTCTTATAAAAGTTTTGTTGTTTAGTAACTTAAATATATATATATATATATATATAAAATTATATAGCCATTCTACAATTTTGAAACGATGATCTCTTTTATGATGAATCCTTCGCTTTATCTTTAAATGGTATTATCAAGTTTTTGTTACATATATTTTATGCAGCACTAAACTTAAATGGCTTTATTCTCTAAGAGTAGAATATCTTATAATCCGTAAGTACGTGTATTAAAATGAATTCGTTATCTTAATATTCCAACTTACGAAGAATATCTAGTTTCTACATAGAGTCACACGCAGAACTAATATCAAGATATTTAATTTATTCGAATTAAATTGCATATTGTCCCATAATTTTCTAAAGACTTACTGAAATGATAACTCATCAGAAAATGCTACTCTAATGTTATATATAATCCATTATGCGCGAAGCTATCGTTAGTTAACCGTATTGTTACTTTCTTAAAAGCAGTACAAATCGTTTTTGTTGAGCAAAACAATTTTTAAAATTAAAAACAAAAGTTGGTAGAAGTTTTAATGTTTTTAATGTTTATAAATTCACTTATTCTCTATCTAGCTACATTTTCGAGATGTGCAAAAATTACACGAATAAACGTGATATACAAATCTTAAATTCAAAACAACATATTTTTATGTTCATTAGTATTGGCTGTAGAGCGTTTATACACACACACATAAAGACGTCATGGACAAAATGCTCAAATTGAATTCTTATACCCCCAAAGCGGATATTTTCATTAATATGTAGAGGTTGATTTATTTTTGTGATCTTAATACTTTCTTTATAAATTACGTATTAGAAGGAAAAGAATCTAAAATATCAGGTAAATTTTATAACTTTCTTGATATCCGGTATCACGTAATTAATATAATTAACATTGTATTAAAAATCCAATTAGCGGAGCTATTAGTATTTTAATTTGGTTCACAAGCACCATAGAATCTTGTGCTACGAGACAGCTATAAATTATTTCTTATAGAGTCTTATTAACGCCCGACAAAAAACATATTGTTATTGAGATTATTAAGTTATTGATTAATACGATAACTTTGTAAATACAAATACTTTTAATGTACGGTATTTGCAATACGAAACGTATATAAAAGGACCTAAAAACTAAATATTTTGGTTTGTAATTCAATTCAGTAAAGTTTATTGTTTAAACATATAGTTTAGAAATGCATTAATGCAAATCTAATGCATATCAGATTTACATAAACTAACATTTCTGTTATATTAATTCATGCTTGTTGTTTACCTACAGGGCATTTATTTATATATATATATATATATATATATATATATATATATATATATATATATATATATATATATATATACCATTTTGGCTGTCAAGTGTTCACACACACACATACGTTATTCCGAAAATTCAGAGAGGGTCAGAACTTGTATTTCCGTTAGCATGATTACAGGTCTTACTTGTTAGTTAAAATTATTCAAATACGTAATATATTGGTCTTTTTATAAATTGTACACATAGTTAACCTAGAATGAACATATAAACTAATTCTACGTTTGATATTTCGCAAATTAGTGCTTTCAGACGTGTACGTACGTAATCTTATTAACTATTTTATGTAATAGTCATTGGTCGTAATAAAATAAGTCAATTCCATCTCAGGGCATGTACTATTCAGTAGAATAAAATATATGATGTACATTTAATAAAAGAAGATAATTGGATATTTTGGATTACCAATACGAAAATCCAAATGTAAAGACGATATACTACGCTTATAAAACGACGATTATTTTTAAAATAAATAAATGTACAAAGTTAATAGAAATAAACCGATTTTATGATAATTATAGTATGTAACTGCCCAAATTCGTTGTTGATGTTGACAATATCATATGATTTGCGGCGTGAACATATAATGTAATAAAGAAACCACGAAAATGTATTAGTCCCCTGAACAAAAGTCCCAGGAGAAAATCGGTATTGATTCAACGATGAACTGGCACAACAAAAGTCTGTATTTCTTCTTTTGCGAAGCTCTCTTTTTAAAACATTGGGATAGCTGTTCCAAACTATTAGTACACAACGTTGTACTTCTGGTCATATATCTTCCAAAGCAGCCAGTGACATCGATTAGTCCTTTTTCCAATGCTAATTTGTACATAATAGGCAGTTTTGAAGAATATTGATTGAAAAATTGGTCCGTTTTCATATAAATAATATTTATTTTTAATTTTATGTACTAACTCATACCGTTTTCGATATATTGTAAAACTAGCAAGAAGAACCCTTACTTCCGGTCAAGATATTATTTTTTAAAATAAGAGGTTTTCTTTCGGGAACTATACAGGTCTTAAGTTTAATTTTTTTAAATTGTATCATCAATAGTTTTTGCTGTAGAACGATAACTAACACACAGACATCATTTCGAAAATAATCAGAAACGTTTCAAGGATATGCAGAACGTGTATTTCCGTTAAAATATTGAGTTTTAAATTTCTGGTGATTACAATACTTCTTTATATACATTCCTATTCAGAAAGTAAAAAAATCTAGAGCGTCTTACATTCGACTTTTTACTTCCATGTTCACCCTACCTATATATAAATATTTTGACACTGAGAATATTCCAGAAGTACGACTGAATACTTAACTATTTTGTTCATACTGTACGGCGACATAAAACATTTATATAAATTTATTACAGACCATTTATACACCAATAAATATGGTCTCACTGGATTTCTCTGCAATTCTCATTCTAAATCAAGCTGTACAAACACAACAAATGCATTCTACCTGTAGAAGTATTTGTACAAGTATTTTCTAGTTTTCAGCTTGAAAAGATCATTTTCAAAAGCAAACACAACAAGTTCACCTTTGCGTTGACTTAAGAACAAATTTATTAGCTGTAACGTTTCTCTTTGGTTTACTGAAATAAAAGCGACAAAAGCAACAATTTACTACAAAATTGTTGTCCTGTTAACAATAAATAGCTTTCTACTGAACAAAAACAAATATTGTGGTATTTTATTGTACGATTTTAACTGTACGAAGGAATTTAAATATCTTTTATCTAACGCTGAGTGGTTTTGTGGTATTCAAATACCATCGTGTAGATCGTATAAAAACGGAAAAAGCTTTGTAATTCCCACTTGTCCGCGAATACGGATGGAAATTTAACATTCAAATATGTTTAAGATGATTTTTACTTTGTTGGACGAAGTCTAAAAGGAAGTATTGTAATCATGAACATTTTCGAAACCCGTATTTTAACAGACATTTTTGCTCATCTTTTAATCAAATCTATTTATTTTTGGAATACCATCTCTGTGTGTGCGTGTGAACTCTCTAGAGCCAAATCTGTTGAAGACAAGATAATGATACTTAAAGCTTAAAAGCGTGTTCAGAGCGAACCAAATAGTAATTAAGATTAGAAAATTACAAATAATAATCTAGTTTGTATTATGACAAGCAATGCTAACATTCCAAGCAACAAAATTAACACAATGTATGATAAATTTTGTTGCTGTGAACGTTAACTTTTATGGCATACAACAAACTGGAATTATTACTTATAATTTCTAAGCTTAATTACGCTGTGAACAATCCTTAAGATTTGAATTTATTTTTGTAATCAATATCTTAATCGGAATTAACAGTTTAATCATGTTACGTTTTCAATATCTAGGAAAGGTTTTGTATTAGAGAATAATTTATGCACATATAAGTTGAAGGTATTAATTTTGTTTTTCAATAACGTACAATTTACTGAAAAATCACCTTTTAAATTTACGTTTCCCTAGTTACAACACATATTGATTTTATTTCATAACTATCGTAGGGTGAATTTAGAATAAAATAAATCATTATAATATATACAGATATTGAAGGCCAAGAAAATCGAATGAAAGCCACTCCAGTTTCTTATACGAATGTATACAATGAAGAATTATATTTGCGACAAATTTCGAATTCGAGGTTTTCATGGAAATACGTGTTATAACCATTCTTGATTCAAGAATATTTTCAAAATAATTTCTGTGCGCCTGTGATCGCTCTATAGCAAAAACTGTTGATGATAATATTATAAAACTTTTTTTCGAGAAATAGAAATGTAATATTACATATTGATATTGTTTTTTTGCAATATTATATATATATATATTTAGATATTGAATGTATAAGAAAATCGAGAGTAGGCCACTCCAGCTTTTTTTGTTTTATCCGCAGATATAGTTACGTTCGTCTTGACATATTTATGCAAAATAAGTTATTGTGTAGGGAAAACGCGTATTCGAAACAGGAATAAATAATTTAAATACATTTTTGTTTTGGTATCATGTCATATTTATTATTATAACGACGCGTAGTCCCCAAGTGGAAAAACGATTTTCCAAGCTTTGTTTCTCCGAAAAATACTTACTCGTTTTGCGGGGGGTATCAGGAGACATACATATTTTTAGCAGAAATAATTGAAATGCTTTTACCGTATAAATGATAAATTATATTTTCCATCAAGTAAACTACGTATTATTAGAACAATAAATAATATTATGAACCTTAAACACGAATTTCAATATGAAACACGAGAAGACGACTTTACATTTCATGAATATTTGATTAAATGGCCATTTGTATCAACAAATCACGGTTAATTACATTCATATATTACCCTAATCATTTCAACAAGATATTGGAAACTGGTGTGGCATATCTGTGGACACGGGTAAAAGAATGTCATTTTGTTAGATGAAAACTAATTTAAGTGTAACAGTGTTCTCCAGAATAATTATAATGATAGGGTTGGAGAAAATTCTAAGCAAAAACCCGCTGCGCCATATTTTTGTGGATGTCCACACCTGTTACGTCATTAACAGTGTGAAACAACAGCTTACGCTAAATTAACTATGCAAAGGGTTCACCCACTGTGTGTTCACCTATTCATAATTAAATATATTGATTTTCTTGCCTTGTCTCATCGCATCTATATAGGGTACAGATGGTTATACAAACCACAAATCAGAAATAAAACATGGTTACTTGAACAATAGACAACTAAGTGGCCTTGGCTCGACTTTCTTGTTCTTTCATTATCTTTATTTTGTTTTATGTTTATACTACGATTGCTATGAAATAAAATCAATAAATATTCTAACTAGGAAAATTTAAATATGGAATAACCATTGTTGTCAAATGATAAACATCAAATTATTTGAGTCTATTTGGTTTCCCTATCAAAATATTGTCAAGTATAGTTCAAATTATTGTTTTATATAATAATGTATTAATGTACGAGTCTTTAAAATTTGGTTTATGTTGTTTTGAATGTTTGATGACATTTCTTCTGCATTTAATATGAAATAAATGAATTTCTGAGTTTACGCATATAATTTTAAATCATCGACATTATACCATAACTAATTATGATCCCGAGATTTATTTATTCCTGTACCATAACAGTATTAATTTCCATAACCCCACATTTAAAATTGCACACATGAGATATTATCGTTCGTTTCGTGATTAGTCAAGGATATTGAAAATTATTTGATGAACATTTCCTAATTTTATTAATTAAAACACAGAAGCAAATAGTTTATATATTGGAAAATATAACCAAAGCAATCACATAACTTCTTCATTTCACTTACAGATGGCGTTCAATGTCTGATATACTTCAAAATATATATATTTTTAAGCCTATGGGCTCACAATTTGAAAAAAAAAGCTTTTCTATTCATTCTGTACGGTGAGCTAAGAAGTAAAAACTAGGAAATTTATTTTTAAGTATTTGAATTTGAAAGGATAATTCGCTCACAAATCCGAATGTTTTTAAATACATATTTGAAATACAAGGATGTAGTTTTGCATTTCAAAATTTTCAATTTATTTTATATGATAATATACTATGTTTTGTAACTCCTGCATAGGATCAGTCAATTTCGATGGTAACTAATACGTAACCGCACAAGATTCGCTTTCGTGCTTTCCCCTACCAATTAAACTACAAGTATATGTGGATCTGAAAGCGACAGCTACAAATCATGTTTGACAGTGAAAGCTTTTATAATTATAATAATTAATATCGAATATATTACATGCCAATGTTCAGTTTCGTATCAATAATCGTCTACTGTGCTAAACTAATAATCTAAAGTGACCATCACTCGACTTTGTTTTACAGGCGATCCACTTAAAACAATCATGTTGAAAAAGAAACGAATTAAATACATTCAGAACTTCTTAAATTTTTACTGACATTGATTGAGAGGTTTTCTCAAGTTTTTCACCACACTCTATACGTAAATGTTACCAATTCGTCATCTTGTCATATCTGCCTATATTATTCAGAAGATTTCAAGAGCATTTTTGGTACACCGTGAAAATACTCGCATATTTTTTTAAAATAAATCCAAATATCTTTAGTGTATTATCGTTGTATACGTATCTCGGCAAATATTTCATTTCATTTGCAGCACAATTAACACAAATTAAATAGGAGATATGAATCCGTCGTACCTTAATTCGCTGTATTCAGTTGGAAAATCTGAAGGTATTATTAAATAATCAAAACAGAATTTCTATACAACAAAGGGGATAAATCATGGCACCGTCGTGGCGACGCACATATTAAAAGTTTTCGAGCTTTATTAAATATTTTGGAATGACTACTACAATATATTGCAATATAGTTGAAAGTACCTTACTATTATGAATTCTCCTACATGTTGTCAACATAATATAAAACCTTCGTAGATAAAACCGATTGTATAGTTCATATTTCATATCTGCTAATCCAACTGAAAATAGATATTTGTTTGTTATACTTTATTCACTGTCGTATAATAAACATACATTTTGACTTAAATGCAGTACTAGGGGCTAATGCCCAAAAATCCTCGAAGAATAGAAAGTCGAATATAATGATAATATTTTATAGATTTTCCTCGACAACAATTAATAAGAAAACTCATAATTGTACACTATTTTGTTTTGTTGAAGTTGCATGTTGTAAAAAACACGTGTTTATTTAATTTATGTAAAAAATGTTATTTAATATAATAAAATTGTATTAATTTAAGTTTTAAATAAAAACGACGTATTATGTAAGTATTTCCAAAATGTCCTAATATGTTGAGAATGTGGGAGAAAGTTTTGTAGCTCCAAATGAAGATAGTACTATTGAAACGTTGAGAAAATTAACAAAACAAGATTTAGTACGCGTAAAACGCACCAATGCGTAGAGCTCGCCTTTAGGTAAGATATGCGTTGCGAGCAGTTGTTTTTAATTATTATGGCCATTTGGTTAACAATTTGAAAATATCTGAAGTGACCTGCACTCGACTTTCTTTTACGCAGTTCTCACATATATATATATATATATATATATATATATATATATATATATATATATATATATATATATATATATATACAGAAAGTAAATATATATATATATATACATATATATATATATATATATATATATATATATATATATATATATATATATATATATATATATACATATATATATATATATATATATATATATATATATATATATATATATATATATATATAACCAAAACCAGCTATGAAACTAACCAATACTCTACAGAAACATTCTGAAATATGTCATTTATCTAATTAAGTTTATTTTGTTTTCCTGTCAAAATAACAGATGATCCGATTTTAAGCTACATGCGAATCCATGATATTTATAATGTTTCGTAGCATTTTTCTCGCAACTGGTACATTTTTTGAAGAAATGTTTCAAACAAAAGTTGTGCGAACTATTAATATCTTTCATTATAAACATAACTATTTTTGACGTAAGTGTAGCCGTTCTAGTGATATTGGAGATAGAACAAAGAATGCATAGAGTAAACATGCACTGCCGGTTTGAATATTCTTTTCAAAAATAGGAGGTGCACAACTAGACCATATACAAGTCTTAAGCTTGAAGTTTCATAATTTTTCGTTCGACAGTTTTGGCCCTAGAGCATTCACAGACACACACAGACAGACAGACGTCACTCCGAAATTAGTCACATACGACTCAGAGAAGGTCAAAACGTGTATATCCGTTGAAATCTCGAGTTCGATTTTTTTGGTGATCCCTATATTTACTTATTACTTTGTAAAAATAAATTAAAAAGACTCAATGACTGCTTCTTCCTGTCTATTTCAACCTAACCTAATTGAGATATTATTTTCAAAAATAAGAGATTTTCTACCGGATCTTTAGTTTTATAATTTTATTTTCAATCGTTTTTGCTATATATAATTTCGAAAGTACTTAGAAACGATTCAGCGATGTTCAGAACATGTATTTTTTTATGATTATAAAACTTTATATACATATATATATATATATATATATATATATATATATATATATATATATATATATATATAAGAATTCGATAAAAATATTTTTGAATTATATTTAGGTTGCAACATTATAAAATAAAATGATCAAAAGTCCTACCTTACTGCATCGAAATCATCTTGTCCAAGCACCTAATAAGTCTATACGCCAAGCTCGGACCGCTATCTGTCTTTTCCATAACTAAATGTACACAAATCCAAGCGAAATCTACTTTCATATCACAAAACTAACTCCAAACACAAGCAACAACACCTTATTGTACTTTTGACATCGTGAACATTATTTAAAACATGATTTACCTATATAAATATATACGTACGATGTGTTGAATGTCATTCGTGTATTTTTTTACGCTATGATGGAATTAAAAGAGCACATTCTGAATTGAAATACAGGCAATAATTAAAATTAACTAAATTTATTATATATATATATATATATATATATATATATATATATATATATGCCGTAAAATGATTTGGGAATTATAAATTGGAGTAATGTATTAGACATTAGATGTTATAGCGTTTAAATTTGGAGTTTTAACGTTATATTCGTCTAAATGTCTAATTCAATGCTTCAATTTACTATGCATACATCATTTTATGGTTTATATTGTAAGTTTTAGTTAGCATTTAAGCCTAGAATATGTTTTCATCACTTGTTTAATGATTACATGTATTTTTATACAGAATGTGTTGTTTCCCGCTAGATAACATATTTGTTTTAGGTTATATAAAATATGAATGACATGAATTCCTACGCCAAAACTAAACTCTACGTTTCTGCGTTACTTTTCTAGCTATGCATCTACGCTCTATGTTAATTGGAAACCGGCCTTTACGGTGAAAGCGTGGCCCGTACACTATTATATTAATACTAGTGCCATCTAGTTTAGTGGTCGTAAACTAAATAGAACTAAATATTTGGTAGTGAAACGTACCATGACGCTTATGTGTGTATCACAAATGTGTAACTGTCAAATATTTTAGGTTAATATTTTGCAAACTACTATATATGAGAAACATTGTTATATAAACATGTTTGCAAACCTACTACCAAAACTTAAACCCCCATCAATTACATTTCGGATATTTTCCACCAACATTTCATCAGTAATCGAAACTAAGGAAATTCCACAGTTCTCTTCCCAGAAATACCAGAAACCGCGTGAGGTATGGATCGAAAATTTGGATACAATCGACAAAAAGAACATGGGCATTATTCAACTGCATCCGGATATTTTCGCAACGAATCCTCGCATTGATATCGTACATCAAAACGCCCGATGGCAGCGATTGTACAGATTCGTAAGTTATGCTCATACGAAAGTTCGGTCAGAGGTGAGAGGAGGTGGCCGAAAACCTTGGCCCCAAAAGGGGATGGGGAGATCTAGGCATGGGTCCATTAGGAGCCCTATGTGGAGAGGTGGGGGGGTTATACATGGACCCAGAGCCCCGACGCCACATTTTTATATGTTACCGTTTTATACGCGGGTGTTGGGTTTGACTTCCATGCTTTCGATTAAGTTGGCTCAGGATGATTTGCATGTTGTGGATAATATTGAGATTCCTACCGATGATTATAAATTTATTGAAGAATTGCTGAAAAGCCGAAATTGGGGACCGTCAGTTCTTATTATTGATAGGTAAAAATATACGAACTATTCGTAAAGTGATTTAACACCGAAGGTTTTCCGGCAGGGTAAATATTTTTCCAGAACCGAATAAAAATGTGTTGCCCCAAACGAAAATTATACTAGTACAAAATGTTCATACACATATTTTTCTTTATATGTACAAATTCTTAAATTTAAAGCATTCGGTCGTATGTCTGTAGCATTCTCTGATCAAAAAATTTGTCTCGTCGCTCTGAATGTCTGAATCCAAAAATATATATAACTTATAAACTTGGTTGTAAGTCGTCGCTCGCTCGTAATACTAAATTTGTGCCCTCTACTCCTCTGAAGGTACCACAGCGATTCACACCAAATTTGGTGCACATTTTATTCGACATCCCATTTATATCCGCTCGTAGTTTAAATCCAATCGCCCGTATACTTTCCGAGTTATAGGGCCCAAAAATTTGGTGCCCCCTTAATACTGCCCTTATAAAATAATTAAAACACTTAAAAAATTTACACAATATTCTAAGATATTTTATGTCCACAAGATAAACTTCCTGAGTTATAGGGTCCCCAAATTTGGAGCCCCCCTTAATACTGCTTTTATACAAATAAGTAAAACATCCAAAAATTCTACTAATAATTCTAATATATTTTATGTCTACAAGATTTTTGCATATTGTTAACCATAAGGCCATAAAAAAATATTATTAAATATTATAATTTTTCATTTTAAAATTGCACTGATTTTTTTCTTCTTTTTAATCAAAATATTCTTAAAAAAATATAAGACTATGTTTTTAAATTGTTAACCAAAAGGCCATAATAATCAAAAACTGCTGTTCGCATCGTATATCTTACCTATAAGGTGAGATTGACGCATCGGTGCGTTGTACGTACCGAATATTGTTTTATCTGACAAAATATGTTTAGAATAAAATTACCTTTTATGTCTACCAAAGCTGAACAGGAATTCAAATCAAAAGGAATTAAAAAGAGCCTTAATTCATTTAGGGATTCAAATCAATTTAATTTAAGCTCTTTTTATAGTGAGGTTTTATGGCTGTAAAATTGAAGTCATTTGAAAAAATTGAATTGAATTTTAAATTCATAATTTGAAAAAATTGAATTGAATTTTAAATTCATAGGCTTAAAACCCTCAATACGACTTCTAGCCTTCAAAAAGGCTTCACAACATCAAAATTTACAAATGCTTAAAAAGTCGAATAGTTTCAAATCATATTTTAAGATAAAGTTACATAAAAAAATTCTATATATATATATATATATATATATATATATATATATATATATATATATATATATATATATATATATATTATATATTTAGGCTTGTAATTGTAAAATGAATTATAAAAGATATCTAATTGATATACAGGTTTTAATTCCATTTGATTTATAATACAAAATCACAAAATGCTTATAATTGTCAAGAAGGCTTGAATTGTAACATTTGTAATTGGTAAATAGACTTTAATTAGTTTTGATTGATGACTTATAACACAAATTCATATAAAAAGCTTCAATTCGTTATGAATTGTAATTTGAAATCAATGAAGGTGATTAACCTTGTGAATTATCGAAATGATTTTTAAGTTGAATTGTGAATTATTAATTCAATTCCACTAGTAATTGATCTTGTTCAACTCTGATGGCTACAAATAATGTTTTGACATTTTTAAACATTGCAATATTTACAGTCGGTTTTAGAGGTTTTCTTTAATATTTTCAATAGACGAATTTATGGATTTAGAGTACTAAAGTTAAATCACTTTACAAATAGCAAGAGGATTTCAAACATATTACTAAAAATGTAATTTCTGTTTCAGTTCGGACATAATGCCAAAAAATATAACATTAGCCACAGACACAATCAAGCATGTCAATCTTATGCCGGTTTATGGATTGAATGTGTATTCTATGTTAAAACATGACACGCTTGTAATGACTAAAGCCGCCGTAGATGAAATTGAAAAGAAATTGTTATATCACCTCAACCGCAATGAAATAAATAGTAAATTAGAGAAATTCAAACTAACACAAGTGTAAATAAAATACAGTAGTTATATAAGTATTAAACATTTTATTAAAAAATTAATTCTCATTTTCCTATAAAAATAACGTCACAATAATCTATCTATCAGGATTATTTACAATTACCAATAATCGTCACATGTATTATTAATTATGTTGGGTATGTATATCACCAAGCATACGTTCTCGCACTGCCCACCTTAAATTGTAATGTTTATTTTCACCGGGGATTTTTTGTCGTTTCCATTCTTCTTGGTACTGTTGATACATAGCAACAGGGTCACTTTTACATATTTTCGCCGGTTGTCGCGGTCGAATAACTGAAAAGAAATGGATTTACCCATTTGTAGCCTATTACTTAATATAAAAATATCTGGGGTGGCCTGCACTCGAGTTTTACGCAGTTTTCACTAGATATATATATATATATATATATATATATATATATATATATATATATATATATATATAACCAAAACAAGCTAACCAATACTCTAAAGAAATATTCTAAAATATCATTTATTTAATTGAGTCTATTTTGTTTTCTTGTCGAAATATTGACAGGCGCAGATGATCCGATTAATTAAGCTACATTCGAATCCATGACAACGTAAACAAGATACTTATGAGTTTTAGTAGCAATTTTCTCGTAACTGGTACATATTTTGAAGAAACTTTTCAAACAAAAGTTGTGCGAAATATTTATATCTTTCATTATGAACATAATTATTTTTGCCGTAAGGGCAGCCGTTCTAGTAATATTGGAGATAGGACCAAAAAATGTATAAATAAGAACAATTAAGATGTTCCGTAGCTGTTTTCTCGTAACTGGTACATTTTTTGAAGAAACTTTTCATACAAAAGTTGTGCGAAATATTAATTTCATTCATTATGAAAATAACTATTTTTGTTGTAAGTGCAGCCGTTTTAGTGATATTGGAGATAGAATTAAAAAAATGCATAAATAAGAACAATTAAGATGTTCCGTAGCTGTTTTCTCGTAACTGGTACAATTCTTGAAGACACTTTTCAAACAAAAGTTGTGCGAAATATTAATATCATTCATTATGAACCTAACTATTTTTGCCGTAAGTACAGCCGTTTTAGTGATATTGGAGATAGAACAAAAAATGCATAAATAAGAACAATAAGATGTTCCGTAGCTGTTTTATCGTAACTGGTACATTTCTTGAAGAAATGTTTCAAACAAAAATTGTGCGAAATATTAATATCTTTCATTATAAACTTAACTATGTTTGCCGTAAGTGCAGCCGTTCTAGGGATATTGGAGATAGAACAAAAATGCATAGAGTAAACATGCACTGCCGGTTTGAATAGTTTTTTCAAAAATAGGTGCACATCTAGGGCATATGCAAGTCTTAAGTTTGAAGTTTCATAATTTTACGTTCGACAGTTTCGTCTCTAGAGCGTTCACACACACAGAAGCCACTCCGATAATAGTCACATTCGATTCAGCGAAGCTCAAACCGTGTATATCCGTTGAAATCTCGAGTTCGGCTTTTTGCTGATCCCTATACTTACTTATTACTTCGGAAAAAAAATGAGTGGCCTACACTCGACATTTATTTTATAATAAAGGATAAACTTACATGATACTCTAGGTTTAAATTCGTTAGTTCTTTGGCTAATTGAAGATTTCGTTCGGCAAGGCTTCGTTTTCATACTTTGTACTTCCGATACAGGTGGTCTACAGTATTCTTGGGACCGAGATGTTTGAGACGAAAATATATTCGATTCACTACTTGGAGCACTCCTACTAGCTACTCTATTTATGTTAACTTTAGGTACATCGACATTAATATTATTTTGTTTTTTCGGAACAGCTTTAGCTTGAGAATTAACTGTTGAAGACGAGTACAAAGTATTCGCAATATTTGCTAAATATGCGTCTTTTCTACGTCTATTATCATTCAAAACATAATCACATTCAGTTTCGGAATCGCGCGAGAAACATTGTCGAACAGTAAAATGAACATTTTCCTTATTTTGTGTATTTACAGGTTTTTGCTGTTTTTCATCATATTTTATAAGAGTCTTCAAATCTAAAAGTTCGTTATTTTTAAATTTGAGGTTAATATATATTTTAAAACGTATTTTTACCTTTGATAAATTCTTTTAATTGTTGGCCATTTATGTTGTAATAGCCCAATTGATTTAAATATTTGAGCACTTCTCGTGGGTTTAAATCTGCAGCCATATTTCGTATAAATTTCAAATTTTCTACTGGTCGTTTTAAACGTCAACAAAATTTGATGCTCAACGTTGTATCCGTGCGCAGAGAGTAGCTATTCTGTAAGTGAGCCTTATTCTTTATAACTACTGCCATTCCGGAAATTTATTAAATATACTATTCGCTACACTGTACTTGCTTCTCGAATAAATATAATTCGTTCACAGTTTAAATCGAATCGCTCGTAGACCCCGAAAATTTGGTGCCCCCCTTAATACTGCTCTTATAAAAATAATTAAAACGCCTAAATTTTTTTCACAATATTCTAAGATATTTTATGTCTACAAGATTTCTTCATATTAGTAACACAAAGACCTTAAAAAATTATTACAAATTATAATTTTTGTACTTTTTTGTAAATATCAAAAAATCTACAAATAATTGTAAGACTTTTCTCAAAAAATTACACAAAAGTACCGAAGAAACCAAAGCATTCTCGGATCAAAAAATTTCATTAACAAAATGTGTTTGTCTCGTCGCCCTGAATCCAAAAATATATATAACTTATATACTTGGATGTTAGTTGTTGCTCGCTCGTAAGACCAAATTTGTGACTTATACTCCTCTGAAGGTACCGGAGCGATTTACACCAAATTTGCTACACATATTATTTGGCATCCCATTTGAATCCGTGCATAGTTTAAATCCAATCACCCGTATACTTCCCGAGTTATATGCCCCCAAAATTTGGAGCCCCCCTTAATACTGCCCGTATAAAAATAATTAAAACACTTAAAAATTTTACACAATATTCTTAGATATTTTATGTCTACAAGATTTCTTAATATTGGTGACACAAATGCCTTAAAGAATTATTAAAAATTTTTTTAGTATCTCAAAAAATCTACATGTACATTTTTTTATATGCTCAAATTTAAGCGCAAAACCTCTAATAAATATACAAATAATATAGTGTGATGCCATCTATTACTGGCTAGATAAACTAACCTAGCCAGCAATAGATAGCATTACAATCTTCGATTTTGTTATGCTCGCAAATTGCTTTTTGCTGATTTTATCCAGAAGGCGAGCTGGACGTATTGGTGCATTGTACGTACCTAATCTTGTACATTTTTAAATTTGTACATTTATTTTATTATATCAAAAAATTATAAGATTAACATTTTTGCATATTTTTATATTTTAAACGCAATAACCATAAAAAATGTTAAAATTATATAAAGTTAATCTAGCCAGCAATAGTTGGCATTACAATCACCGATATTGTTATGCTTGCTACTTGTATAACACTTCGCCTATGCTGGTTGCACAAATATTAATATTTTGCATGGATCCATGATGAATTACTCATTTTATTCATGTTCGTGCTTATGAAACTATGAATCAAAATATTTTTCAAAAATTAGTGTTTGCAAATTATGTTTTCGTCATTAAAATCAGTCTTTTTCGCTGATTCTATCCAAACGTCGAGCTGAACGCAAAAGTGCGTTGTTCATTTTGATTCAGAATCGCACAGTGCGATTCGCACTGGCTTAAATGTGCAGAAAGAATACGCCTCATTTGTCAGTCTATTGACGGTTTTGATTCAAAATAAAGTTGTATAATGTTCGGAGATAATGCAGTGGCATTAGTAAGAGAATTGCATCAAGTTATAGATCCGGTGCCACGGTATGCTGTAAGTTAATGTGTAACTTAACAACAACCTGCTCGAAATAATTGCGGTTATAATGGTGTTTTGTTTATAGGGACTTCTGGTTGAAGAGGTCATACAAGAGATTAAAGAGTTAACATATGATAATCGAAAACTTGTGTAAGTTACCATAGTTATATATTTACAAAATAGCTTATACATTTTATAATATTTGGAAGAACACCAACACATTGATTTGAGGTTATCAAACGCGCGGGAAAAACATTATCGCGCCAGTTTCAAAAAATAGTTTATAGCATTTGTATTACCGTTTAGTAATCACAAAAATAGAATATAGTCAAATTTACTAATTGTATACATTTTTAATTCTGTATAAAAAAAATGTGTCCTACACTGGACTTTCTTGTACTTATAAAGAATATGTGTAGATATTATTGTATTATTACAAAATAATTTGCTGCTATTCCGATATTGTTTTATTTCTGTTTTTAATTTTGACTTTCGTTTGATACTGCGTTTATCATGAAATCATTTGGTAAATACGTTTCCATACGTAATTTCAAAACCAATTTTCTAGTAATTCGGTTTTCGGGGAAAACTTTTCAAACAAAAGTTATAAGATATTTTAGTAACTTTAACTTTTATTTCTACCACTTTTTCTCTAATTTGTGCCACTTTCGAGATATCAAGATAGTAGCAAGTTTTAAGCTTAAAACTGGAGTGACCTGTACTCGAGTTTCTTATACTGCCATTATTTATATATATATATATATAATATTCGCCATCAGTCAAAACTGACATCTTCTGTATACCATATGGGCACATGGTTCCCACGGGTGACCCTAGTTAGGCAATAATATGCACTTATTTCATATTAAATACTAAAAAACTTAAGATTTACAATTCAAACAATGTTTCCGTAACTCGTACGTCACTAATTCACATTGAAATACTGTTTTTGACGCTCACGTGTGGTAGCACTTTTATTTATATTTGTTCTTTGGTCGGTCATTTTAACATAAATGCTTAAAATAGCGACATTCACAAACTTCAAATTAGAATAAATAAAACTTAATTTTATTAACTAACAATTATTTATATTTCTCATTGTGACATACAATATCAATATAATATAGCAGATGCCACTCTGTGTAAAGTATACAACACACTAAATAT
This sequence comes from Leistus spinibarbis, assembly GCA_933228885.1. Lineage (NCBI taxonomy): Eukaryota > Metazoa > Arthropoda > Insecta > Coleoptera > Carabidae > Leistus > Leistus spinibarbis. Next base: position 3,285,595 of record OW121793.1, read on the forward strand.
ACTTCAAATCATCAAATTAATTGAAGATTTATCACAAAAACTTGTTTGACATTTCATTCTGACGTTTGATTCGTTTTGTCTATTTCAAAGCAGACTAAACTTCAGTAGAGTAGTGATTGTTTTATTTCAGTACGAACTATTGGATTATTTACTTTCTTTTACAGAGTAATAAGTAAGTATAGGGATCACCAAAAAAATCGAACTCGAGATTTCAACGGATATACACGTTTTGAGCTTCTCTGAATCGAATGTGACTATTTTCGGAGTGATGTCTGTGTGTGTGTGTGTGTGTGTGTGTGTGCGTGTGTGTGTGTGTATGTGAACGCTCTAGAGCCGAAACTGTCCAACGAAAAATTATGAGATTTCAAACTTAAGACTTGTGTATGGTCTAGTTGTGCACCTCCTATTTTTGAAAAGAATATTCAAACCGGCAGTGCATGTTTACTCTATGCATTTTTTGTTCTATCTCCAATATCACTAGAACGGCTGCACTTACGGCAAAAATAGTTATGTTCATAATGAAAGATATTAATATTTCGCACAACTTTTGTTTGAAAAGTTTCTTCAATAAATGTACCAGTTACGAGAAAACCGCTACCGAAAATTTTAAGAATCTTGTTTACGTTGTCATGGATTCGAATGTAGCTTAATTAATCGGATCATCTGCGCCTGTCAATATTTCGACAAGAAAACAAAATGGTCTGAATTAGATAAATGACATTTCAGAATATTTCTGTAGAGAATTGCTTAGTTTTGATAGTTAGTACTTCAAAACCATTACAAACTGATATTGGTATAATTTTCAACGCATTCATTTATATAAGGTAAGCTTGGTTTTCATATTGTTTTTGTTGGATTAATATTTCCTAATATTATAATTTTATAATCAATAAATATTGATGAAAACTACGTAAAAGAAAGTCCCGCGTTGGCCACAACCCATTTTTTTTTATAACATTAGTTATGCCATGGTGCAGTGGTTAAGAATCTTGCCTTTCACCCTGGAGGTCGTGAGTTCGATCCCCGTCTTTGCCAATTTGCATTTTACAAAAAAAGCGTTCTACACACACTCACATACACACTCACAAACAAACATTTCTGGGTAATTATATTAATGATATATATAATAAAAGATATTTTATTATTAATTCTACGTACAAGAAAGTTCAATGTGGCGCAATGCAGATTTTTTGGTGTACCTCTATGACTAACATAAAAGTAATTTTAAGTTAATTCAAAATATCCATTATTGTCGGTTGGTTTCAATGGAATTTATTAATTATAGACAAGTTCAAGATCAGGAGAATTCGGAGCAATATGTGTCGACCGTACGGGTGCAACATGCAGCAGTCCAACGGAATCTAAGGTGTCTGATAGCATATCATTACACTCGCTTACGAAGGCTTCGAAGTATGAGGTGGGAATTCGGTAGTGTATTACCCCCAGAGATAAGAAGCAAATTGAACTACAAAGAATTTCAATGGTTCAAAGATTACAATAGAATTCTAGCAAACTATATGAGATGCATTGGCGACACTAAAGACGGTGGCTTAAATTTGTGCATGAATTTAAAACCACCAAAATTATTGTATGTTGAAGTAAAATGTTTATCTGAATATGGCTACTATGAATTGAGCGATGGGACGCCTTTGAATTTGAAAAAGAATGCGCGATATTTTTTACCGAAAGGCGATTGCGAGGAATTAATTCGCCAGGGAGTTTTTGAACACCTGTTAATGTGATGTTAGATTTTCTTTTTGAATATGTGAGAATAATTGTATTGTTTTTATAATAAATTAATATTTTTAAATTATATTACTATTCTTGATATTTAAAAAAATATTTTTTGGTAATATGTACATTCTCCAGCTTACGGTTTAGAGGAATATTTATCCAAGTTGAATATAGTGGGGAAACCAACACTTAGTTATATCTCGTTCTCTGTCTAACAGCCGTAAATATGAATTAATTTCAGACATACTAAGCTTTATATAAATAATTTCATTTACCGTGCCGTCTAGAACCATACAATATCTACAATAAGGCATATATTTTTACAATGACATTTTATTATTGTAGCTGTAAAATGGTAAATTCCGAAAAAAATATCTATTTACTGATTTACAGCTACAATAATAATATTGACTTATTGTAGATATTGTATGGTAGAATTAATTTAAAACATATTACATGTATATTGAAAACTAAGTATGTATAAGAAAGTCAAGTAAAGGACACTCTCGATTTTTAAACAATCTTTTAAATTGTAGCCGTATATAAAATAATTTGAAGCCATTTGCATAATTTGAATTGAATATCTTATATAATTTTAAATAGTCGTGACAAAGAAAAAATAATTTTTAGCTCGCCGTACGAAGTACCGAAGTAGCAAAAGCATTCGGTCGTGTGTCTGTAGCATTCTAAGATCAAAAAATGTCATTATAAAAAAGTGTTTGTCTCATCGTCCTGAATCCAAAAATATATATAACTGGATGTTAGTCGTCGCTCGTAAGACCAAATTTGTGCCTTCTACTTCTCTGAAGGTATCGGAGCGATTCACACCAAATTTGGTATACATATTATTTGGTATCCCATTTGAACCCGTTCGCAGTTTAAATCCAATCGCCCGCGTTATAGGGCCCCAAAATTTGGTGCAGCCTTAAACTGTCCTTTATACCTCGGAAGGTACCGGAGCGATTTTCACCAAATTTGCTACAAATATTATTGTGCATCCCATTTTAATCCGCTCGCAGTTTAAATCCTATCGGCCGTATACTTCCCGAGTTATAAGGCCCCAAAATTTGAAGCCCCCCTTAATACTGCCCTTATTCAAATAATTAAAACACTCAATAATTCTACTAAAAATTCTAAGATATTTTATGTCTACAAGATTTTTTCATACTGTTAACTCAAAGCTCGAAAAAAATTATTAAATATTATAATTTTGAATTTTAAAGTATGCACTAAATTTTTTTATCAATATTAACTACAAAATATTGTAAGACTTTTTATTTCTATAACATTTCAAATTGTTAACCAAACGGCCATAATAATTAAAAACCACTGCTAGCAACGCATATCTTACCTAAAGGCGAGCTCTACGCATTGGTGCGTTTTACGCGTACCAAATCTTGTTTATCAATATAATCTACAAAAAATTGTAAGACTTTTTATTTCTATAACATTTCAAATTGTTAACCAAAAGGCCATAATAATTAAAATTCACTAAAGGCGAGCTCTACGCATTGGTGCGTTTTACGCGTACCAAATCTTGTTAAACAATCTTTTAAATATTAGCCGTATATAAAATAATTTGAACCATGTGCAGTTTGTATTTTAAATTTTAATGTCTTATATATTTTGAATTGAATATCTTATATAATTTGAAGTGGTCGTGACAAAGAATAAATAATTTTTTATTCATATTCTCCATAACTTTATATTGCTTTAATCGTAATTCGAATGACTGCAAATTACTTTATCGGAAACCGAGTTTGAAATCAAGACTTTGTGACAATTGTAATAAATATTTTTTATTTGAAATTGAATGAGGGTCTTGTGTAAATAAGGTTTTTTTTTTAGAAATAACAGAATGATTACAATATTTTTATAATAATTAAATAACATGATAAAATGCACATAAGTGTTTACGAGATGAGTCAATAAATTTTACGCAGGAAAGTTAGGGTGAATGCTCTGCATGGTTTTGTTGTAACAGGGAATGTATCTGCATAAGGGAATAACCCAAATGATGGGGCCATATTTTTTCCCATACTTAGAGCGGGTTTTACACCAAATGAAATTTCTTTTCATTTTATTACAGTTATATAAAACATATGCTTCTACCAATATTTAGTTTCAAAATATCTAAAATGCAGTTATATTATGCGTATTAAATTTGGTATGTATATATTTACACATACTTGTGAAATTTGAAACTATTAATAAGTATTGCTATTTTTCCAATACATAACATTTGTTTATTTGCTTCAATAATTATATTTTTGCGTTGTATTTTAGCCATAAATTTAGAATATCTCTATTGTTTATTTACATATTTAAATTTAAACTATAGTGCAGTTCTGATATTAAATGCAGTGCGAACAACATAAAACAATGTTAATCATACAGGCATTTTGTCACCAGAATTGTCAAACGTGTCTGATTGCACGACATATTAATGCCGGTTATTTAATATAAACACTGTATTAATATAAATACTTAGATTAATTATATGATTCCATGGTACTTAAGACCAACCATCAGGTGCATCTAGTTCGAAGAAATGCCGTTCCGAATATTTCTGTAGGTGCCACCACCTTTCACCTTCGAAAATTCATATAATCCAGTATTAAAAATATGCTATTTTTACGCAACCACCAAAGATATTCGGTCGAATAACGATTATTTAATGAGTAAACGGGAATTTCGGAAACATGGTTATATTTAAACTTTTTAATTTCATAAAACTACTCAAAGCCTATCAAGATGTCGATGCTTATTTGTATAAAGAATATGTGGTAAAAAATAAGATTTGATTGAATGTTCATGTTAGAAAATAAGAAATTAAAATGATTGTAAATTGCCTATTTTGGAGTTTCAAATTTAAGACCTTTTTGCAAAGAATATTCAAACCGGAAGTGCATGTTTACTCTATGCATTTTTTGTCCTTTCTCCACTAACAGTAGGGCACTTATGGCAAAAATAGTTATGTTCATAATGATAGCTATTCATATTTTGCTCATTTATTTGAAAAGCTTTTTTTAAGCTACGAGAAAACTGCTACGGAAAATCTTAAATTTCTTATTTATGTTTCCATACATAGGCATATAAGGGGATTATAATTAATAAATCTTATAACGATATCTGACAACATTTTGACAGGGAAAAATAATGTGATATTTGTTATTTGACACGGGTTATCACAAATATATCAACTAAGAACGTGTTTCGAGCGTATTGTTTATTGAAAGTAGTAACACAAAACAAACGATAAAATCAACAAAATTGTAAATACCTAACGTATAAATAAGTCTTGGACTGGTCACAATCGATTTTTTTGTCCGAGAAATGAAAGAAAAAAAGATACAAATACACATTGCCTCATTATTATTTTTTTTTAATCCTCCGATTTGATTTGAGTTTATTATAAATTTTATATGGTATTGTATTCGCTAATACTAGATTTTATGAGTTTATTTCTGGTCCAAATTAAAAACCCATAGTTAATAGTGTATATTAAATTATATATTTCTATTTCTAAGTACCATTGAATCTTATTATAATAAATCTAAGCAATTCTGCATCTCATATTTGAACCGCACTATATAGCATTCCATAATTCAATAAACAAAACAACGGTGACAGTAATATTGTTTGGAGCAGGAAAGTCCGGCATATAACCACATAACGACTTTCGTGTGTATTTTTCATTTGGGCATTTCCTTCTTCAAATAATTACTGAACGCTAAGTATGAGGTAAAAATTCCCATCGAACAACTGAGGCGAACTGAACTACCGTGTGACCGACATCCAATAAGTCATCTCTTAGTATCCCTGATACTTTTCACTAGTTTTATATTATTCTGTGGGTAATTCCAATCCAAAATTTGACACAGAACCGGATTTGTCGGAAATTCTATACTGTATTTACTCATTGGAAAATAAAAATATATAATTTTAACCATTCATCTTGACAGTTTTATAATATTTTTTCTTGGAAGTACTTATATTGGAGTTGGATATTCATTAAATAGAATTATGGTATTTTTCTAATTACAAAGAATCTATAAATTTGGAATTTCTTATACGTAATGTACAACAAAAAGAAACGACTTATGATGAAATTATCCGTTTGGAGGGTTCCTGACTCCATTTTGGCTGTTTTCTCAATCATGTCTTTGTGTGTGTCTGTGAACGATCTACCGCCAATACCTTTGAACATAAGGCGTGTTTCTTTAATCCAAGTAATCATAGAATTAGTATGATTCACAAGGGGAAGGGGACTGTCAGTTTCTGATCACAAAATGAAAGAGTAGGGATAACTAATAACTAATGAAGAAACGTGATTCTCATAATCATGATTATTTTAATTAGTTAGATTGCGAATCAGAGTTCGAAGAAACACGCCTTTAATCATATGTTTTGAATTTAATATTTGTATATCTTTGAACAGTTACCCTCCTATATTTGAAATACAATTCATGTCATTTTTTCCTAACTCGAAAAGGAGACTAATTAGGGAAAAAGTGATTATCATAAAAGTTAATAATCTTTATATATCTAGCAACTTTCAAAAAATGTATCATTTACTGGAAAATTTATTTTTGAAAATAGCCATATTAGATTACATTTCCCTAGTTACACATTGATTTGTTATTGACAGCTAAGATTTGAATTGTGATGTCATTTGCAATTTAATTTTAATAGATATGATTCATCAAGGTTCAAGATACTATAAAATGAAGTGAATAGATAAAATCTAGGATTTGGATCAGTATAAGGAAAATTATGAATAAATCTGCTATTAGATATTTCAAAAAACATATAATTGCCGGAAATAGTTTAACTAACTTAATTTCAGTTTTTAACGCTTGTCTGCTGTCTGGTTCTTATATTTAATTCATTATTATACTTAAACAGTTTTTAATACCAAAAAAACATGTGCCGTTTTGCATTATTGTACCCTTTGTTTTTACAAGAATCAGGTATAAATTACATTTTTTGATACAGAATAAAAGTAACTTTCAAGGACAATATAAATTATATTAAATATTAATAATTAGTATATGAAAAGTAAATCATAAAATGTGGAGTGACCTGCACTCGATTTTCTTTTACTTTATTGTAATTTCATCAAACATTTTACTTTCTTATCCGTAATATATAAAAGAAAGTATTTTCATCACAAAAAATGAAATCGAATCCATTTTAACTATTTTCACAATGACGTCTGTCTGTGTATGTGTCTGTGTGTGTGTGTCTGAGAGAAAGAGATAGAGAGAACGCTCTACAGCTTATACAGTTGAACATAAAAATATGATGTTTTTAATTTAAGATTTGTTTATCTTGGGAAAGAAAATTTTCTAGTTTTGAAAAGGGTATTTCATCCGGAAGTGCTTGTTTACTTTTTTGCCTTATTTTCTTGTTTTGCTCATCTCGAGGACATGAGAGAAAAAGTGGTACTTATAAAAGGAAATTACCATTTACTGAAAAATTGTCGAATCGAATGATTGCATTTCATTTTCATTTATTACAAGAAATAATGATTTTTGTATCACGAATTCGATAATTTATTTTAATAAAAAACCTTGATGAAATTAAATTCTATTTCTGAAAACATACACAATTAAATTTTAAATAGATTAATTTATAGTTAATTGTGTTATTTATTTGTTATATTTGTGTTGTTTGGAAACTTTCATGTTGCATTTAGGGTTTTGCCGCTTATAAGCATAATTCTTCAAAGGCTTTCTAAGCCACTTAATGAATAAATCTTTGTGGATAATAACATAAGTAATTTTCCACCACGACACCCTTGGCGGCAATACGGATTTGGGAAGTTTGTGCAAGGGTGGAAAGACCTAAATAATAAACTCATCCAGATGCTACATATTTATACATATATATATATATATATATATATATATATATATATATATATATATATATATATATATATATATTTCTAATTAGACACGTCATTGTATAATTATATAACTATTACAAAAGTGAAAAGACCTTCCCTTGAAATAAAGAACATTATGATTTATGTTTTTTATGGGTAACAAATTCTCATTTTTTTACACCGTTTACAAAAGAATTTTTGTAACCACAAATACGGAATATTCCACACTTTGCGGTGTCATTTTATGGTACTTTTGTTCTAAACATAATTTCTACTAATACAAATATTACCAGATATTTAGAAAAATGAGTCAAATACCATATTGTATACTCAGAAATGTTTTATTATTTTCGTGGACGAAGTCTAAACGGAAGTATTATAATCATGAAAATTTTCGAACTCGAGATTTTAACGGAAATACACATTTTGATCATCCTGAATATTTACGTAATGACGTCTGTGTGTAAACACTCTGGATTGGCATAGACGGGGATCGAACTCACGACCTCCACGGTGAAAGGCAAGACTCTTAACCACTGCGCCATGGCGACTGCTAATAATGTTATAAAAAATAATCAAATAGATTATTCAATTCAAAAACAATAATAAATCAAATGTCAAATCATTAAAAATGTTGTATAAAAAGGGTTTGTAATACATATTTTTTGAATAATCGATTCAAATAATAAACAGCAATCGTAAGTAAAATTATAATCCTGTCTTGTGTAATAATACAATTAAGGAAACTGTCTAAATGAACACTTATGCCCAGTTGCACCATACAAGGTTAAAATCAAAGTTTAACAAAACTTAGCTTAAATAAATCTTAGTTTAAATTAATTGGATGTTACACAGTGCATGATAAGCGATCGATTAGTTAATCTCAGCATAGTGATCTAAAAACAAATAAGCATTCAAAAAATGGAGTCGATTTTTTCTTAATTATTATTTGCGATGTGGAAATTTGTATTACTATTATAGTCAAACGATACAAACTGAAGAAAAACCGTGTAATTATTATTAAATTACATGAAAATTCGCCATCAGTCAAAACTGACCTATGTTCTGTATACCATATGGGCACATGGTGCCCACGGGTGACCCTAGTTGTCTAATATTTACATTTCCCAATTCATATTGGGTGAATTTAAAACGACTATAGATAGTAAAAGGACAAGAAAGATGAATGATGGCCATATGGTTAATATTTATATTCTAATTTTTATTATTACTAACAACTAAACTTTTAAAAACACTATTTTAGTTTTTCGACTGAACATGTAGGTTGATGTTATTTACCTTTTGATAACGACTATAATGAAAAATGTATATAGCTATATCAGTTATTGCGGCGTGGTATCCGAAAAGTTTTTTTTTTATTATCCAATATTTTTTTAAATGAGTGCTTTACTTGCTTATTTTACATATTTCACATGAAAAATTACTTACGTAGTTTAAATAAACATTAGTAAATTTAGTACCTACGATTTATATGGTTCATTCATACTAGGGCGATTTTGTAATATCCCTATCATAAGTTAGTTGTTTTTAGTTGTAAAAAGTCGATATTTCACGAAGTCTCAGTTCTGTAATAAATGAAAAAAAATAACTCCGTCTTTTTTTGAAAGAGGTATGAATTAACTTAATATTTAATTTATTATTTTAAATTTACACAATTTTGCCTGATTTATTTAAAATAGACAAGCTTAGGTATAAGGTACCTCAGCTTCCCCGTCCTACTCCCCGCTTGGCCAAATATAAAATTTTAAAAATAATTGTTTATAATTATTATAGCTTTTGGGTTCGCAATTTGAAAATCATGTTAAAGATATAAAAGATCTTACATTTTTTTGATATACTTCAATAATATGTGCTTATAAATATGTATTATTCCTTAAACACATTCATTAGTGGTTAGAAAATATAAAATGCACCAAATGGAATATACGGCGAACTGAAGGCATTGGTGCTTGTTATATTGTAAGGTTCAACTAGCGTTTTTATATGTTGTTGCTTGTTGGTTATGCATGTCATAGGGTCAATATTATATCAGTCTACTAAATCTTACTATTTGCGAAAAAATATGGTATTTATTTATTTATAATGAAATTATAGTATAATTTTAGGCTTTCCTAATTAAAAATGTAAATCTTTAATACTAATTTTTTATTCACACAATTCACTATTTCGTAACAGAAAACGTTAATTGGTTTGTTAAATTAACAAATTTAATACCTGGAATTTTTTTTTTAATTTAATTGTAGTAAATTAAATTACACTAATTGTTTTTATTTTCTTATACGAATATATATGGAAGTATTGTAATCACTAAAAATTTCAAATTTTTAACGAATATACACATTTTGGCCATCCCTGAATCCTTTCGGACTATTTCCGAAATAATGTGTGCCTGCTCTACAGCAAAAACTGTTGATAAAAGTAGGAAAATTTATACATATTTTTGAAAACAATATCTTCACCGGAAGTAATGGTTTCCTTTTGCTACTATTTGAATGTTTGGAAAACAACATGAGTTAAAGAAGAAATGAATGTTATAGTAGATTAAGAAATTAAAATGTATAGCAACTTTTTTTTGAAAAATGTACCATTTACTGAAAAATCACTTTTAAAATACTTATTTGACATACGCATTTCTCTGGTTACTATACTTATTGATATTGTTTCATAGTAAATGTTACAGATATTTAAAACAATTTAAAGCAATAGTATATTTATAAGAAGTAACATAAAATTAAAAATATATTATTTATAATGAAAACTACGTATAAGTAAGTCGAGTGTAGGGCACTCCTGCTTTTTTATTAAACATGTACAAATTTCCAAATTAGTTACTATCTAAATAAAAATATTTTTCATAGTTACGAATTACTTTACTTATTTTTTTAGTGACCAGTTTAAATTAAAAAGAAATCAAACATCTTAAATCTACCATTTTTTCAAAACCAATTTTTATTAATTTAAAAAACGATATCCGCAAAAAAATGTGTGTCAATAGTTTAAAGAGATGATCCATAATTTATTCATATACATAAAAACAGATTAGTAAATACTTTTTACTAAATATATAGCTTCAATTCTTAGGTTAAAATAGTAAACCATATCTAGGTAATTCCATGGGACATTTGCACGAATTATCTTTGCAATTTCATTAAAATAGAAAAAAAAAAAAAATGCCTTTTAACAGTTTAACAACAATTTGGTGTCAACGTAACAGATTATTTGGCTCCCTTTGGCAATAACCATGTTACATTTGCGTTTCCGTAGTTACCTAGATGTTGATATTGTCTCATGGCAATGGTAGCATGAACTTAAAACAAAATAATGCAATATATCGGTAGCTAATATTGCTTTACCTAACCCTTTTTCTCCTGGTTAATATGGTCGGTAAATGATGGCCGGTGATTTACTTGCATGCGGAGAAACCTACTCTGCCATCGTAACTAGTCTAGATAATACCTAATATGTTTTATATAATTTATCATCTCTGGTTTCACCACTCGTGTATACATGACCCTGACCGTAATAGAGCAACGCAAAATTAAGTTTTGTTTATAACTAAAAAAGCAATTTGGATGCATTTGCATAAAAAATGCTGTCCTAGTCAGTAAAAAAATGAAAATAAAGAAAGTTTGTTGACACTGGGGCTACGTGATGTTTCGCCGTTGCATTTCGTTCTCTATGCCAGCAACCTTCCACGTTCTGTTTATCTTATTCGGGGAAAATCCCAATATATCTTTGAAGGTGTATGAATGTTCAGCAGAGCCCAACATTTATGTTGGAGCAAACTGGAGCCCCCCTCCAGACATTATTTTCAACGAGTGTTGCTATCGATATTCCAGGCTGCAGTCATCAATTGGCCGATTCGTTGTACGCTCGCACACTATCTTCTCATCTTTACTTTTTATACAGTGTTTATTTTTATTCTGTGTTATAATGTTGTGATTTTTACACATCTCAGTGATTCTTTTATATTTGAACTATTCATTAAATATTTTGTACCAAATGTCTTCAACTACGACATATTTGAGACAAGTTTTAAAACAATACTTTGATGGTAAGTTTTTTTAAATTATTATCAGGGTTCGAATTCGAATATTATAAATGAAAATCCCCTGAGTTGTATCAACCGGTGCGCTAAACTACCCTTCAACTCTAGTCACATAAATTCAAAAACATTCCAGTTATTAAAATACTATTAGTGGCACTTATCAAATATGGAGCTACATTTAAAGATTTGGTAGACTTTTGAACGTAAAACCCAAACAATTGACTTGTACACGGGTACATTTATATTTTTGACGCGCATATACAAGCTATTGGTAAAATTTTGTAAAATTTCGTGTAAGTGTCTAGAATAGCCCAGAAAAGCAGCTCCGAAAAGTCGGTATATGTGAAATAAAATTCCCTAACTACAGTATATTTTTAGCTCGCCGTACGTAGTACCGAAGAGGCTAAAGCATTCGGTCGTGTGTCTGTAGCATTCTCGGATCAAAAAATTTCATTAAGAAAAAGTGTTCGTCTCGTCGCCCTGATTTCGAAAATGTATATAACTTATATACTTGGATGTTAGTCGTCGCTCGCTCGTAAGACCAAATTTGTGCCCTCTACTCCTCTGAAGGTACCGGAGCGATTCACTCCAAATTTGGTACACATATTATTTGGCATCCCATTTGAATCCGTTCGCAGTTTAAATCCAATCGCCCGTATACTTCCCGAGTTATAGGGCCCCAAAATTTGGAGCCCCCCTTAATACTGCCCTTATAAAAATAATTGAAACACTTAAAAATTCTACTAAAAATTCTAAGATATTTTTTGTCTAAAAGATTTTTTCATTTTGTTAACCCAAAGTCCGAAAAAAATTATTAAATATTATAATTTTGAATTTCAAAATTTGTTTTTTTTTTTAATATAATCTTAAATTAAATGTAAGACTTTTTATATCTATAACATTTTTTCAATTAGTTAACCAAAAGGCCATAATTATTAAAAACTGCTCGCATCGCATATATTACTTATAAGGCGAGCTAGACGCATAGGGGCGTTGTACCTAAGCTTGTTATTTGGTAGTTAGTTCGTAATTTAAAGTTTAAATTTTCCTGGTAAATATTTTCAAAATAAAAAATTGAATAAACAATATGACGACATAATACAATCGGGAAAACCTCAATAAGAAAATCCTATAGGTATTGTAGTTTCGCGTTTGTACTACATTATAGAGAAAGTGCGACGTCCTAGGTTTTTCCAGGCATTATCAAAAATAATATTTGATATATTCAGTTGTCGTGTTCCATATCTAGTAATCTAATCTATTATTTCGGAATCATTTTTACACTAGTTATCCGTTTTTTATTAGTGCGGCGCAATTATTTGAAATTTCGTAACGATTATAATATAAAATATTTGATTTGATTTCGTGATTATAATATAATAAATTAGCATTGATCCCTAATACGTTAAAGATTGCGTCACTACGATTGTGACTAAAGATATGTATGAATCTTCATATTATAATTGTTATCTTTATAATATAAACCGCAATTTTATTTTGCGGTACAATTTAGAGACAATCCCGGATTAAGAAAACTATGACGTGTAAATTAATAATGAAATACTAGTTTTTGCGTATTATGAGTTTATTTGGGAAAAGAAATAATAACCCGGGAAATTTTGTTTAATGCATATGTGTAGCGCGCCTGCGCCGGGGAATACCCAGTAAACGCAGCTGGGCAAAGCTGCGATCGCACAGCGCACGAGCGCACAGTCATTCGAAGTAACGAGTTGATGTTGGTTGCGTTTGCTCAACAGTGAAAATTATTTGTTTTTATTAAATTAACCTCCCAAAAATTAATTCATCATATAAACAAAAACGAATCCACGTGTTTCTATAACATCATGCTATATATAACTCGTAATATAGGCAGTGAGCGTGCATTTAAATAGAATTTCAACGCTTTGTGTGTGTGTGTATGTGTTGAGCCATTTTGAAAAACTTTAAGTGTAATCTCAGTGAATCGTACATTTTGCAAAATGTGGAATCCTAGTGAGAAAGAAAGTAATATGATTGCAGATGCAGTTGATAAATCATCAACTTTGATGAAGGATGATAAATGTGGTTTATACGAATCATCTAGAACCGATTCTGGGTTCTTATCTAGTGCAAACCTAACTGTATCGTCTGACCAACTGTTATCTGAGGAGATCAAGAGCTCACCAGATTCCGGGCTGATCGAAGAAGAGGACGTTGGTAAAATCGAGGAGAGCTACATGCGACTCGACAGTGGCGTGGATGTGGGTCTCTCGGAAACTTTCTCCGGATTGAGTCTGAAGAGTCCAACCTTAAACAACTTGAACTCGAAGAAGTGTCGAACGAACGATGATCTAACACATCAAACGAATACCTGTAACGAAGATCTAGAACGGCCGCCATGGGAGCTGTACTATCGCCAAGACGAAGACGGCGATACGTAAGTCACCAGTTTACAAATCATAATAATTCAGATTGTTCAAATTACACTTTTGACCCTGAGGCACTATCGCTAAAAAGATATATAGGAATGGTTAGTTTTGCGTAGTGTCATTGGGAATTAACTAGCTTTTTTGTTCCATTTTTACTATAAACAAAAACATACTAGTTTTTGTGTTACGAAACAAACTTTGTACACGCATTAAACTTAATATCCCCAATACTGCGAATGCCCATAGGCATTAAGCTGGGCATTAAAAACACAAAAGAAGAAGAACCCTAGAATTCAGGGCCGTCTTAACCCACTTTGAGCCCATACACCTGCAATATATAAATTGTTTTCATGAAAATGCTCCTACAATATTTCAAAATATGACTATAAAATGTATTTTTAACAGATATTTCTGTTAATAATTCCAAGTTAAAAGTTCAATCTAGGCTTGTACAGCCGTACATTGCGAATATCGTTCTTCAATTCCTAATAAACCTTGTATGAATATCATCCATTTTTATTGGACAATGTTTCATTTATTTCTACACGTAAAATATATAAATTTTGTCAAATTTCGTCTGTACAGTCGTGCATTAGTGCATACTTAAGCGACTTATTTTTTTTTTTGGAACGATTATATTTTAATTTAGGTACAGAAAACGTTAAGAGCCGGTACGATTATTTTGTTTTCATGCTACTGGGTAGGGATTCCTTTTAATACGGCCCTGGTTCTTGGGGGTAACAGACCTTATGTATATTTCCCTCCCATAATATTAGGAATGCCGAAGGTACAATATAACTCAGGTATATATATACATAGCAAGCTTCCTCATTTATTTATAGCAGAATTGGTAATGTTTTATCAGTGGCCCCAAACAAAATCCCGTTACAGAATCGCAAATATTAATTACGCTTGAATCCGCCATTGTGTTAAATATAAGAAATACGATCAATGCGATAAAAAGTAATCAATTAGTATCATTTATCTACTGGTATTTTCAAAAATTAAATTTGCATTAGGTGACCTTAGCCTGATATAAATTATCTTATCAATAAAATTTCCTTTATTTGCGAATTAATTAACAACTATTATTACCAAATTTCGGTATTTCCCCCCTACTCTTGTAATTGATTGTGGTCTACGTCATTCTTGATCATTTACAATATTTTGGTATAATGCACAATTAATTTAAGTATTTAATGCAAAAGTATTGTTCTTTGAACTGCTATTATTATTGTAATAGATATAACATTAACATATATGAGCAAACCATTTATTAAAAAGCAATTTAGAATATTTATATAATGACATCATATTTTTATAAATCCCTAGTATCATACTACAAATTTTAATAATGTAATTGTGCAAAAATGTGAATGAAACAAGTTTTTTTTATTCAAAATTTTTTAGAGATATTTATCATTATTTGCCGGAGGCCCATGAGCCCACAATCTGATCAAAAGTTATAGATAGAAAATGTCTTACAATTTTTTGTAATGTTTTTATATACTAAAAATAACTATTGCAAATTTTGAAGTCCTTAAATCTCGCAAAAAAAACCTACCGACTAATCTTTATAAATAAAAATATCAGTGGATTGCATAAATAATGATTATTTTTTTGAACCTACAGTTTCGAAGATAAAAAATCCCCAAAATATGTCATTTTTTATCTTCGAAACTGTACGTTCAAAAAAATAAACATTTTTACCAGGCATTATTTATGCAATTACGAATACACTGATTTTTTTTTATAAAGATTAGTCGGTAGGTTTTTGCGTAATGGAGGTTTGTTTAATCATGATAGGTTTTGAATAGTTTTATGTGTAATTAAGCAATATAACTTTGACACCAAAAGTGTAACGTGTCCGTAATGCCTTTATATTCAATAAACAGTCATTATTCGATGGAATATCTTTGATTATAGCGTAAAAATAGCTAATTTCTAATACTGTGCGTGCATGATTGCTTGAACATTTGAAGTCGATGGTAGCGCCACCATCTAAAATAGCCGAGAGCGGAGCGGCATTACTTCGAACTAGATAGACCTGATGGTTTGTCTTATTGGGTTCTTTTATACATTGTACCTTTTCAAAGTTCGCTTCAAATTTATATTGTAGCAAATTGTTAAGAATATATTCAATTATTGTAATTTTCAATGTAATGTACAAAAATGTGTACTTGATAAATTTACATTAATAGAAGTGTTTATTGTTTGCACATATTTAGTGACGTAGAAATTTTTCCACGTTTTAAATTTAAAATAGTTAAGATAAAAAATACTTAGAGTACTCAACATTCAAGGGAAACGTCCTAAAAACAGTTTTTTACCATTTCTCAATGCCCACGCTTATATAACAGGCCAAAAAAATGCATAGTTTGGCAAAACCAGTTTTTTGTTTATGCTCAAAAGAAAGCGAATCTATACTACTATTTATTTAATAAACAATTTAAATTTGCCGCCTACTGTTAATGCTATTGAAACTCCTCTAATCAACAAACACATAACATTTGTTCTATTGATTTGTTTGTTCATACAGGCAACTACACATTGCGATCATTCACGGTTTTATCGAAGTCGTATACTCCCTAATTCGGCTCGCTCCACACCCGTGTCTACTGGACATTGCGAATGATTTTGCGCAAACACCACTCCATCTGGCTGTGCTAAGCCAACAACCTAGGATAGCAAGAAGTCTGATCGTTGCCGGTGCATCGGCCCGGTGTCGAGACCTCAGCGGCAACACACCGCTCCACCTGGCCTGTGCAACGGGCAACTTAGATACTGTTAAAGAACTCACAGCTCCCGTTACAATACAAGAAATTGAAAGTTTATCTTTATCATATGGTACAGCGGTGGCCCGGCGAGAAATTGACATGGAACAGCGCAACTATGATGGTGAGTACTTTCAAAAATTTCCCATTTTAAGCTCTATTTAATATATACAGTAAGTCATCGTTCAGTGAAAAAGAATTAATTGTACATAAAATTAAATAATATTTTTAAAAAGAAGCCCATTATTACGTCAGTGCAAAATAATGTAGCAATGGTTATATAACGCTCCGTACTTATAGTTCTTTGACATGACAATAATTTGAAAAAATCACAAAATGGGCTAAACCTTTGCACGGAAACAATATAATTAGCGAAGGTCAAACATCAAGCTCGAAAAAAAAAACCTACCAACTAATCTTTATAAAAAATATATCAGTGAATTCGTAATTGCATAAATAATGCCTGTTAAAAATGATATTATTTTTGTATTTACAGTTTCAGAGATAAAACATAAAAACCTCCAAAATAGGTCATTTATTATAGTTTTCATTTTTTATCTCCGAAACTGTAAATACAAAAAAAATCACTTTTTTACCAGGCATTATTTATGCAATTACGAAGTCACTGATATATTTTTTATAAAGATTAGTTGGTAGGTTTTTGCGTAATCGAGGTTTGTTTAATCATTATAGGTTTTGAGTAGTTTTATGTAATTAAGCAATATAACTTTGACCAAAAGTGTAACAATGTGTCCATGTAATGCCTTTATATTCAATAAACAGTCATTATTCGATGGAATATCTTTGATTGTAGCGTAAAAATAGCTAATTTCTAATACTGTGCGCATGATTCGAAGTCGATCGTAGCGCCACCATCTGAAATAGCCGAGAGCGAAGCGGCATTACTTCGAACTAGATGGACCTGATGGTTTTTTTAAAGGATCTCATGTAAACATATTCATAGATAACGTCATACATTTAGTTACATTATTTCATGATGTATCTATCCTGTCTCAGCGATTATACTATAGTGACGAGTAATAGTCAGACAATATTATTTTATTTAGAAATTAACCAACAGTTGCATACTGGGATTTCGCTGACCTGAAAAATAAATTTGAAAGTTGTTTAAAAAACAGGAAATCGTAGAAAATTAATAAACATCCAAATTTACATTGTCTCTCCTACAACTATACAGTATACATGCACTTTTTATTGAAATTACTAAACATATTCCTTAAGTTACAATTGTTTAAGTTATTAATTCGCAATTTTTTTGTTAATACTAATTTTAATCAGTTCACTATTTATTAAAAACAACAAATTTACTGGAATAAAAATACTGTGCGTCTTTCTGATGGCGCATTGACGTCACAAACTCTAATTTGCAAACTTTATAAGTTACATGAAAAACATTTAAGATAAATATATTTTGTTTTTGTGTAGAAAATAAAATCAATTTTAAAAATCTTGGTGCAAATGCCCTAGCTATTGTTTATCTATTGTGAACTTTGTTCGATGGAAAGACCAGGTTATAATGAATAATACATTTTAAGGAACTAAACATTTTATAAAAACTTCTTGTATAAAGTTAAAAACAAGTTATAGATATATAAAGTTGCGTTCCATTCCGTTGTGCTGTAAATATATGTTTCTTTTTATGGGCTGCGACCCTGTATAAAGGTGGGAAAACCCGAACATTAATGAGACAAACCTTTAGTCTCTATAGCTATGCGATACCAACCACAGAATTGCCAACTTTTAATTAAAGTATTTTGTTTTATTCTAGCACGCACATATTTTATGTTACCTGTGCTAAAATAAACAATAAAATACGGTACAGCTAATAAAAATGCTGATTGCATAAATGATATGAATTTTATTCATTATACGTTAAAGTATATTAGTTTTGAATGTCGCTTCAGGCGATATATCCCATTCTGTTGTCTATTATAGTTCCTTGAAAAGTGTAAGAAATTCGGCAAATCTATATTATAAATAATTCGACATACTTTTTCTTAGAAATGTTGTTTTTTGTTCAGTTAATATTTACACAATTATGGTTTACTCTATACATTTTTTGTCCCATCTCCAATATCATTAGAACGGCTGCACTTACGGCAAAAATAGTTATGTTCATAATGAAAGATATTAATATTTCGCACAACTTTTGTTTGAAACATTTCTTCAAAAAATGTACCAGTTGCGAGAAAAATGCTACGAAACATTATAAATATGTTGTTTACGTTGCCATGGATTCGCATGTAGCTTATAAAATCGGATCATCTGCTATTTTGACAGGAAAACAAAATAGACTCAATTAGATAAATGACATTTCAGGATATTTCTGTAGAGTATTGGTTAGTTAGATAGTTGGTTTTGGTTATATATATATATATATATATATATATATATATATATATATATATATATATATATATATATATATATATATATATATATATATATATCTAGTGAAAACTGCGTAAAAGAAAGTCGAGTGCAGGCCACTCCAGATATTTTGATTCGGTTATACGAATGTATATAAGGAAGTATGGTAATTATGAAAATTTTAAAATACTTTAGTGAAAACTACGTATGAGAAATTCGAGTACAGGTCACTCAAGACTTTTCTTGATACTATGAATGTTGATAGTACACTTATACGGCAAATAATATCAATATTTTGATTTAGGTCCATTTAACAATTTATCATTTACAAAACAATCCTTGATAAACTATATATTTAATGTACTCAGGAAATAATGAGACAGTGTCGAATGAAATTCATATTGTAAATGTAATTATCTTGCATCAATTTCATGTATGGGTTTTTCAGATTTAGTTTATAACATTGAAATTCAATTCAATGAGGACATTCATTTAATAAATTTCGCTTTGCGTGTTATGTATGAACTAAAGTTCCATCAAAAGTTCATCATGAAAATACTCTTGCATCATAATTGACTGTGGGTTTTTCAGAATTTGTTCATAACATTGAAACAATGTTCAAAAACGATAGATTCATTCAGTGAATTTCGCTATGTGCGTGTTTTGTACAGTCCAACCTAAAATTACCGGGGGGGGGGGATAGTCTCGTTGCTAACTTCATGCCTATGGAATGCCCCTGAAACCGTTTGGTCGGACGGTTGACTACGGGAAAACCAGACCGGTCTGGCATCTCTGAATTCCGCATGTTTCTCTCGGTTAAAAATAACGCTACTTCTATACACAATCCGCCGACAACTATGCGGGCCACTTCACCGAAATGACGCTAGATTTTAACCAGACGCGCTAAAATTAAACGCCGACAGCTGACTTTTTTCTTAAACGTTTCTGTCCATTTTTGGCCGCGGCTTGTGAGTAATGCGCAACGACGCAACAAATGCTATTTACGTCGTTCATTACTGACTTGTTAAAATTATGATCTATTATTATTGATTATGCGCGTTTGATCAAAATTCTAGTATTCGTTGCGGTGTGCAATTATTTTGACATTAATTCTCACAGGTAAATGCGGTAATAAAATAAGTGTTATTATCGTGACAGTACAGTTAGTTTTGACGTCATTTTGCGAATATTCTATGCATTCATAACGTAGCGGATAAGAAACGCAATCTATTGTTTTGTTTTGCGGTATTCTCAACTAGGTCCGATTTTAGCTTATTTACCAAACAAATATATCGACGCATATTCACTTGGACAAAGTCTAAAAACAAGTATTATAATCAGGAGAACTTCCGACTTCTCCAGATTTTAACGGATATATACGTTATCCCTGAATGTGTGTATGAACCAAAACTGTCGATGGAAAAATTATGAAACTTAAATCTTTAGACTTGTATATAGCCCCGATTGTTGTATGGCAGTATGGTAGTATGAATTTGAAACACAATAAAGCTACATATATAGTGGATATTAATATAAGTGAAGGCCACTCCTAATTTTTAACAGCGACATGTTAAAATTTGTTGTAATTATGTAACGTAGCTACACAACAATTTAGCATTATTTTAGATTGAATTTGCATTTATGTTGGCATGTAAGTATTGATATAAAAACTTGTGGGCAGCAAGGTTTGTCAAAAAACCCAAACGAAACTACTGAAAAAACACAATTAGGTTTAATAGCAAAAAAAAACAAGATCAGACCAATCAGGTTGTATTGATTATATAGAAGAAATATATATATATATATATATATATATATATATATATATATATATATATATATATATATATATATATATATATATTATCAATTGCTATTCTATACTTATCTATTGTTTTAATAATTTACGGAAAGTCCATCACACCATATAATGGAAAATAAAAACTACGTATAATATAAACTCTTGCGACTTTCTAAATGTAATTCAAAATAAATTTATATATATATGGACCACCAGCGGTTGAGGTCATTGTGGTAAAATAACAATCTAAAATAGTGGAATTCCAACTGCGAATAAATAAAATCAAAATTTTACTTGTTTTGTTGGAAGAAAACGGATGTAATAAATTTTGCATTTAAAGACAATCAATTTTTCAGTTAAGTCAGCATCATTTCGCGAATATATGCATGCTTTTAAAATGCGTTGCCGTTAAACACATTGCCATACAGGCAATCAGGGATTCCCCAGATGCCAGCACCGGACTTATTGTGAAATGTAACGATGTTCTCGCACAAAATAAAATACATTATTAAATTTCATGTGACTTTCTTTCCCATATTTACACTTTCAAATCTAGCGATACTTTCGACAACTTGTTTATAGAAAAGATTCGTAACTTTTTTTTGCATTTTTTTTTAAATACAGCACTGTTTAATATTTTTTTATGAATGCTGGGTTTTCCACCGACGTTCAATACAATCATTCGCGATATAATACATGATGACAGAAAACGTGATACGGGATTTGTCGCAGTTTTACTCGGCAAACATTTGACAGAATTGCACACTTAAGCGCTGCGCAAAATTAAATCCAAAACTCCAACAAACATAAGGCCAGACCTAAGGAATTACAAAATAAAATTGAATTCAATATTAATATTTGACTGTCACACCTGTACTAGCTATATTAAAAACTATGTTTGAATGTGATAATATATGGGATTTCCAAAGATAAGAAAATATCCAAATTTCAAAATTATGTAAAACTAAATACAATGAAAAACAAGCATTAGAGCAGGTACCAGTGCCTCCTGTTCGCCTGAATTTGGGTAAATCTAAGCGATATCTTCAATGGAGATGAGGCATCAAAATTTGGTCTTACGAGCGAGCGACGTACTGCTGATATGGGACGTATATATAATTTCCACATTTATTTCGAGTCGAAATTTAAATCGGAAAAGTAGGAAAGATCTTGAAACTAACATTTGCTCAAAATCTAAAGTTTTCATTAAATTCCCTGAATAGTGAAAGTGTTATATTCCAGATATAATTCCAAGTTTGAATTAATATATTTAATATTTCAAAGCAACCAACAGTGCATCCGTGTCTTATTGGCATCCCGGCGGATGCACGGTTTATATACAAACTGGGAAAGGAAATGTATAAATAATATTTCTGAAAATGTTTCATACATTACTGAGAATTATATCACATTTCTTTGTATGTAATCATTATTTATATAAAAGAAAATAGCAAGCAAGTAGTGATACGTGCAAACACAAATTAAAAATAGTACAAATAGCCATAGTAAACTGCATATTTATATTTAGCAACGTAAATTTTGTTGATCAACCCGCTATGTTTATCTTATATATATATTTATAAAGAAACTGTATAAATATAGAACTACATTTTTAGTTCAAACAGAAATAGTTTCATATAGACAAATATACAAAAATATCATTTTGAATTGGGAATAACCAAGTTGGTAGGTACTGACTCTTTGTCTGCCTAATATGAACATAGCTGGAATACCACGGATTCAAGTTCCTTGTGGTTTTACGGGGAACCCAAATATTTTATAGAATTTTAACGATGGAAATTTTAAACTACACGCGTCAATTCATTATAAATTTAATACCCTCAAAAGGTTATCGAAAAACTATTACTTCGATACTTTTGTGTGGGCCAGTTTCTGCGATGTTATAAAATATTATCGCTGTAAAAAAATATGTTTTTATACATTTAGTCATAACCCATAAATGTCTATTATAATAATTAATTATTAATCAATAAGCTACGTGCAAGTGACGTCACTGTACCCACTTGCAACCACAAAGAATAGGCAGCATTTTAAACATCTGTGTTCAACAATGTTGCTGGAGGAGTTGCACGTGGCTCATATACAGAGCGGATCAACAAGGTTTGCACGATACGTAATTGGTAGTTGTTATCAATGTTATCAAAAACTATATTACATAACCTTGGAAGCGCCAATGTGCAGACGCATTCGCCCACGAGCATGTTACTTACACAATATAAGATAGGCGGACAACAAAATATTAGAATTTTATTATATACTTTTAAAAATTAAACTCTAATACTAATTTATTAATATTTAATCGATAAAATTATTTCGGAAGTACTAGTTAATATATATTCACATAAAATATCGCTTGAACTTGCAACCATAGAATGTTATTGAGTGGTTAATATCAAGTTTATTAACCTCTATTAATTATCTACTTGAGATTCGCTAAGATATATACTTGATTTGAAAGAACTTAATTGTTTTGTTTTTACAATTCAATGCAATTGTATTATTCTTTCCTTTCAATATTTGAGTTTATCTGATGCGATTATTTCATGAGAACACATAGAACTATTCAGTGGTTTTGCTGCGAAAAATAAATGTGTAATATCTGGGAATACCAAGTGTTTCATTTGTGTTGTTTTTTTTTTTTTTGTCGACTGACGTCGTTGCAAAAGTCCGCAATTGTTTTTAACAATATTTTTGTCTAAACGTATTCATCAGTCAATAGCTAATGAAATTAACATGTTATAAAAATATAATCAAATGTACGATATTCTACCAAAACAAAAATATTTTCTTTAAGAAATAAGGAAAGAAATTACAATAAACCAGTTTATTTGATTATAATTAAATGAATCTGTAGAAAATTTGTCCGAATATTTTTAGCTATTAAGGTCTGTTGACGATTAAAAGTTGCTACGATATGGCATATGCGCAAAGTTCAGATGATTATATATCGTGCACGATTGATTTCATTGATATACTTACACTGCCTCTTAATATGGATCTCCGTGCAAGCCTCAATCGTTAACACAACTTAAAACTCATTAAGAATATTCTTAATACAAATTTTAATTATTTTTAAATGAGATACATTTTACAATTTTATATTTATTGTTTATTTTTTATTTTACAGGACAAATGTGTGTTCATCTAGCAGTTCTCGGTGGCCATGTCCATGTACTGAGGCATCTAGTGTGGTTTGGTGCCAATATAAATGCCAGAGTAAGTTTATTTTAAAATATTTATATACCAAATATTCACAATTCAATTCAATAATAGTAAAGTATAATTTATGAATTCAACAAATGTAACATTCCTATTTACAAAGACGACTTTTCAGTAAAACTGTTTAAACAAAAGTTACTAGAAATTTTAATATCTTCAACTTTTATAAGAATCACTTTTTCGCTAACTAATGCCGTTTTCGAGATAGAGTAGCTGGTATAAACTTCCGGTTAACATATTGTTTCAAAGAAGAAGGTGCACACTGACCATATACAAGTCTTAAGTTTAAAGTTTCATAATTTTTCCTTCAACAGTTTTCGCTCTAGTGTTCACACTAAGCTTAAAATAGTCAGATTCAATTCATGGATGGTAAAAACGTGTGTCTGTGAAACTCTAGAGTTCGAAATGTTTTATGATTACATATACATTCGTATAATAAATATTGTTTAAAATTAGTCAATCCGTATCCATATTTCTAATAGATGATTATTTTTATGTTCTTGCAGGAAGGCAAATCTGGCTACACACCACTACACCTAGCAATCGAAAACGGTGATCAAGCTATGACACATTTCCTTTTAACGGAGTGCACCGGTCACCTACAAATCGAAGCTCCCACATATGCGGGACGAACCCCAATGCAGCTAGCGAGAAGTTCTGCTTTTGTGCAGGCCCTCCTGTCCCAAGGTGCACGTATACCTGGTGACTCGGACACAGATGATGAATATGATTCAGATAGCAGCGATGATGTAAGTTACATATTTTTAACAACGATGAATTATAATATAAACATTTGCAATGCTAAAACGGAATCGAGTAATAATTATCAACAAAATAAATAATTTTCCTAAAGAAAACAATAGTATATTATTTAGTACTTACATGTAATTTGTTACGTTTGTGTTAAAATATTTGCTGATGAAACATGTTGTGAAGTTGCATTGTATGTTTATACTCATATTCGGAAATAATAATTTATTTTTTAAATATTCTTATATTTATTTATTTTCATTTCAATTTTATTACATTAACATAAATCTTAATACATAATTTCGTAATAATCGGATTAATGGCTTAGGGGTAAAATAGTTTAGATTTACGAACATGTTGGTTTACGGACAACTTTTATGAACGAATTTAATTCATGAACCAAGGTTTGACTGTATTTAAAATTTCATATTTTGAAAGATATATTAATTGGTTTAAATTTGAATTATTTGATAACTTATATATGTGGGTAGAAGGAATTACTAAAGAAAAATGATATATAGCTTTAATGCATCAAATATTCAAGCATAAGTACAAGTTAAAATATCTCTATGTTAATTAAAGGAAATATCTCCATTTCTGGAATTTCTTATGATTCGTGTATTTTCCTCGAATTTACACATTTACTTTTGTATTTCCCAAAAATTACCAAACATATTAAAGTTATTTGAAACTTTCCAATTAATCTAATTTAATCGTTTTGGGAATATTTAAATTTTTAAAGCATATTTCTTATTCTTTTTTGTTTTTTTTTGTTACAGATGTCTTTCGAATCTCCAAATGTGTTCAAGTCTGGGTTAGCAATCAATGCCAGTGCGTAATGGAACTTCGCAGCGTATAAGAATAAAATTCTAATAGAATCACCAACAAAATGAGTGCCTTCATAAGAAAACGATGATAAATATTGCAGCAAAGAAAATCCACCAAAAAAATTTGGAAATACTTTCGAAATCAAGTGATTTGCAATATAAAAATTGTCTACATATAGCCAAAAACTAAAAGTGATAAAGAATGCAAATCAAAATATTCTATATTTAATCAAAATATGATTCAAATATAAAATTATTTCATCTACAAACTTCGTAAAATGTTTTCAAAAGAGAAAAAATGATTATTTGATGTTGTTATGGATGTCATATTATTTTTGTATGTGTTAATTTATAACAGCTCTCTCTGTGTTTCTATAAAACGAGGTGGAAGAATGTTGAGAAGAAGGAAATCTTATTGAACATGCGTTCGAAGGCATTGACTTTAAATTATCAAGAGTTTTGTTTTAAAAACTCGCAATTTAAATCAGTACTTATAATTATTAAACATGTTTAGAAAGCTTTTCTGCGACTCTTGATCTATGGTGTGAAAAGTTAATGCAATGGCTGAAGAAAAAAACGTAAGGATCCTTTTGTATGGATTAAACTGTAAAAACAAAAATCAAAATGTGTTCCCGATCCATACAATAACGCTTTAGTTTTTTTTTTTTTTTTTGTATAATATGAATGAATAATTGTGTCTGTTATATTTATTGTTAATATTATATATTATATAAGAAATTTACTGAATTTCATTTTTAATTAATTTTGCAGTTCATTTGCAAACTCATCTAACTGTACCGAAATGTTATTCTTGTTTAAATCATTGGTATTTTAACAAGAAATAGTTAAAATGATTGACTTTGTAAATATGTACCTCTCCTACCCTTCTCTCCTATACTACTATAGTTAATTGTAATTATATAACTTTATTTTAGTAAGAAATACATGTCGTAAAATTATTATTTTTCTATATTTTATTTAGACCATTTATTTTTTATTTCAGTCCATTCCTTCGTATTTAGTCTGTTTCTATCTTATTTAATCTTCAATTCTGAGTGCAGCACACAAAAGTTTGAAAATTAATGCGCAACACTGAGTAGGTGCAACAAAATAAATCATAAGAGTAATTGAAGATAAAAGACTAGTACGAGCGTGTTCCAGGGGCTATTTTTACGCTACAATCAAAGATATTGCGTCGAATGACTGTTTATTGAATAAAAAGGTATTTTAGACACATTCTTGTCTTTATTTTTACTAAACAAATATCAGTCGATGCGTAAATTTAAATTGTTTATAATATATTTTATTTCATACGCAAATTTGTGTATATTTATGTTCCATGTATTGCATTTCTGCTAAATTAATCTTTTATTATTATTAATAGCATACAAAAATGCTTTATAAAATATATTTTTTAAATATATACGTAGTTTTGAAAACTATATTAGAGGATCTAATTTGTAGAAACAGTAAAAACAAACCATAGTCCAACCGAGCATTTTTGTATGCAATTACGCATCGATTGATATTTAAAAAAAAAAAACTTTATTTATAATAAGTGATTATATGATCCTTCCTTCCGGAATTATAGAGCTCCAAAATTTAGAGCCCCAATTAGGAAATAAATTAAAATATTCAAATACTTCACGAATTATTCTTAGATATTTTATGTCTACGAAATTTCTTCATATTGGTAACCCAAAAGCCATAAAAAAATATCTGGAATGGCCTGCACTCGACTTTCTTTTGCGCAGTTTTCACTAGATATATATATATTTAACCAAAACAAGCAGTCAAACTAACCAATACTCTACAGAAATATCCTGAAATGTCATTTATTTAATTGAGTCTATTTTGTTTTCCTTTCAAAATAGCAGATAATTCGATTTTATAAGCTACATGCGAATCCAAGGCAACGTAAACAAGATATTTATAATGTTTCGCGTAGCATTTTTCTCGCAACTGGCACATTTTTTGAAGAAATTTTTCAAAGAAAAGTTGTGTGAAATATTAATATCTTTCATTATGAACATAACTATTTTTGCCGTAAGTGTAGCCGTTCTAGTGATATTGGAGGTAGAACAAAAATTGAATAGATAAACATGCGCACTTCTGGTTTGAATATTCTTTTCAAAATAGGAGGTGCACATCTAGGGCATATACAAGTCTTAAGTTTGAAGTTTCATAACTTTAGGTTCGAGAGCACACACAGACAGACAGACGTCATTCCGAAAATAATTCGACCGTTCTACTGCTGCATCGCATATATAATTTATAAGGCGAGCTGAAGGCATAGGTGCGTGTACCTAAGTTTGTTTTTAAAGTATAGGAAGACAAATTAGTGCTCATTAAAATGAATGATACTCCATATATAAATTATAGTAAAATATTACCACTTACAGAATAATTAAAATTGATCTTGCATTGACCTTATGTTTTAATGCTATACATTTCAATATGTAATTTCTCGAAAATTACTATATATTGTGCTCGGTAAATTGCAATTGCAAGCTATATTTTATGGAGATAATTTTTTTATATCTCTCTATATAAAAGAAGTACAACCGTCAATATGTTCAATTTTCAATTAGCAGCCGCTATAGTGGCTAACAAGCTAACATGGCTTCGTATATTTCGATTCTATTTGTGGTTGTACTTTATTTTCAAGGAATTGAAATGGTATGTAATATCTTATTAGATTAATTATTTTTATTTCTTTAAAGAAATAAATATTTAGATGAGTGAATCACAAATGAAATCTACCGCAAAAGTTATGAGAAATGTTTGTCAGCCAAAGACTAAAGCAACCAGTCGTAAGTTATTTCAAAATTTATTATTTAATTTGTTACTGTTTTTTTTTTTAATATTTTAGAACAAATCGATGACATGCATATAGGTATATTTGTGGATGATCCAAAACCAAAGGTATTTTATCACGTGTAACATATATTAGAGATTAGTTTTTTGCATAAACAAAATTCAACTAACTGGGTTATCCGGCCAGCTGAAGGCATTGGTGCTTGTACCTATGTTTATATATATATGTACATATGAAATTTTAGTGTTATATGCTCTGTACAATGACAATGATGAAAGCAATGAAAAATGGAAAATTGGATTATGATACATGTATAAAATTAATACCAACTTTAGCACCAAAATTTCGTGAAAGTACCAAATCATCAATAGAAAAATGTAAAACTATAGGTATTTTGTAAAGTTATAAACAATGAATATATGTTATTACATTTGCAATTTTTCCCATATGTTAGACCTTCCGGATCCCTGTGAAAATGCATATGAACTTGCCAAGTGCATTTACTTTAATGAGCCCGACGTAAGTGACTTATCTTTATTTCTTAACACCTCTGAATTTAATATACATTTTATGTTCCAGCTTTATTTTCTACCATAAATCAATCACATCTATTTTTGTTGCTCTGATTAAAATTAATATATATATATATATATATATAAAAATATATATAAATTACAAAACTTGTATTTTATAATGTTAATAAAACAATAATAATAATTTATGTACCCGATTTTAATGAAAGGTACACAGAATATGAGTACCAAATTATAGTTCCTATACATTTAAAATCCAATAGATTTTATATCATAAGATATAAATCTTATGTATTTATTTTTGTCTTATGGTGCGATTCTGAGCCAGTCTGTAGGTCTATAAGGAGAATCAGTAAGATTTTGAAAAAAACTGTAGTTCTTTAATGGAGACATATTTTAGTATTATAAATTACACATATCATGTATTATGTTCGTTATATCTTAAAGAATCAGTTTATAAGAGAATTGTAATTCAATTAAAATATATATTACACTATTAATATTTTACGGATTGTACTTATAGATGCATACATTTGCTCAGAATTGCACCATTAATCATAAGAACGTATACGTTCCGAATTGGAGGACTAGAAAAATATGTTTACTTTTCTTATTCATTTTAGAAACATTTTCATATATTAACAAGCTTAGGATTTTCCAAAAATCTATTACTTTCATTTCATTTTCGTAATGTACATATATTTAAGTGTATACACAGAAAATGTCATGTCAATCCGACGAATATTCTCGAAGTTACACGTATATTTGTAAAAAAATGTTTACTATGTGTGTGCTTTTGAAACTTTGAACGCGTTTCTACTCAAAACTATGTTTGTAAAGTCGGTGTGCAAGATATTTCGGAAACGGCTAAACCGATCACTCTCAAATTTGTACACAAGCTTAATACATATATTTTTTAGTTATTAATCGAAGGTTTTTTTTCGCCGATAAATAGTTTTTATTTTATAATCAATTTAAGGTCAAAATTGTTAACGAAAATCGCCATTTCGTGATTAAGAAGCCGCCATATTGTAAAAAAATAATATTTTGCTTATTCCGTCGATTAAATACCAGATAATACATATTAACGAATTTATTTTTGTTTTTTCATATTAAAAGATCCAGATATATCGTGCACACACCGCAAAACCCCTTATTTTAGAGAAGCTCCCGGAGATCGGCTATGGCAGCTTCAAAAATCATTATTTTTACAAATAAAAAATATCAATACAAAGTTAATAGCTACCACAATATGCATATAAATTTTTACATTAATAAATTAAGATATCTATCCCGGAAAAATGATTGAAAAATCGTTTCTATTCGGCCTCCTGACTGCGTATAACCCCTTAAGGAGGACTCTAATTTAACCCTATAACTCCTATAGTGTAGGACGATGGGATACCTAACCCATGTAGCACAGAATACGTAAAGACGTAATAAAGATGACATCTTGAAATATGACGTCTATTCGACGTCTTTATTACGTCTTTAGGCATTCTGTGCTATATGGGTAAGAATATGTGTAGTAAATTTGATTTATTGCTCCGTTGCCTTCAAGGGACCCATATAGCACAAAATACCTAAAGATGTAATAAAGACGTCCAATATATGACATCTATTGGACGTCTTTAATACGTCTTTAGGCATTTTGTGCTATATGGGGAGTATAGGGCACAAATTTGGTCCTACGAGCGATATATATGTATATATATATATATATATATATATATATATATATATATATATATATATATATATATAAATAAGCTTAGGTACAACGCACCTATGCGTCCAGCTCGCCTTATAAGTAATATATGCGATGCGAGCAGTTTTTAATAATTATGGCCTTTTGGTTAACTAATTGAAAAAATGTTATAGACATAAAAAGTCTTACATTTAATTTTAAATTATAATAAAAAAAAAAATTTTTTGTTCAAATTTTGAAATTTAAAATTATAATATTTAATAATATTTTTCGGGCTTTGGGTTAACAAAATGAAAAAATCTTGTAGACAAAAAATATCTTAGAATTTCTAGTAGAATTTTTAAGTGTTTCAATTATTTTTATAAGGGCAGTATTAAGGGGGGCTCCAAATTTTGGAGCCCTATAACTCGGGAAGTATACGGGCGATTGGATTTAAACTGCGAGCGGATTCAAATGGGATGCCAAATAAGATGTGTACCAAATTTGGAGTGAATCGCTCCGGTACCTTCAGAGGAGTAGAGGGCATAAATTTGGTCTTACGAGATACCGAGCGACGACTAACATCCAAGTATATAAGTTATATACATTTTTGGAATCAGGGCGACGAGACGAACACTTTTTCTTAATGAAATTTTTTGATCCGAGAATGCTACAGACACACGACCGAATGCTTTAGCCTCTTCGGTACTACGTACGGCGAGCTAAAAATATATTGCGTGGATCTTGCAAGTGTTTACAGGATCACAAATCGGTGAATCTGTTTTGGCGGGAAAATACAATTTTTGGCTTTAGCTACGCCCTCTACTCACGGGGGTTACGTCAAAAATTCATAACCTCAATATACCTTGTTATTTCGTATTTATCATGTGCTTACTAAATTTCAGTTAAACCGTACTATATTAAATTAATTATATTATTTACAAAAAAAAATTAGAAGTGATCAAATGGACAATAAAAATATCGGCTCGGAGAATGAAGGTGTTATATTTTTGATTATTTTTAAAAATAGATTTATATTTAACAGGATACTCTTCTAGAAGGCGATCATAATCGGAAACGTGTATTCAGTAGTCCTAGTCCTAGCGTAGAAGATGCATTGTTAATGAGTGATGAAGATGCTGGCTATATGGCTGAGGAATCATCGGAAAGCGAACCAGAATTAGAATGTGGTATTTGGGATGACGACTGCATTACAGTTGCTTGTCAACCGAGAAATAATAGAATTCATGGATGTAAGCATCATTTGCAATTCATACAGCTATTTTTAGCTCGCCGTACTTAGAACAAAAGAGCTAAAGTAATCGGTAAAATGTTTGTCTCGTCGCCCTGAATCCAAAAATATATATAACTTATATACTTGTATGTTAGTCTAATCCTCTGAAGGTACCGGAGCGGTTTACACCAAATTTGCTTTCCCATTTGAATTCGTTCGCAGTTAAAATCCAATCGCCCGTATACTTCCCGAGTTATAGGGCCCCAAAATTTGCCCCTTAATGCCCTTAGAAAAATAATTAAAACACCCAAAAATTCTAAGATATTTTATGTCTAGTCAGCAATAGGTGGCATTACAATCACCGATATTGTCATGCTCGCTACTTGTATAACACTTGAGTTAGGCTGGTTGCATAAATATGAACATTTTGCAAGGATTCCTGATGAATTAAATGATTTTGTTCATGTTCCTGCTTATGAAATCTTGAATATACTTTCACTATTTCCACTTTTATTCACTTTTTCCGAAATCGGTTGCTATTTTAAAATTTTATTCACTATATTCATGTCATGTATGAAAAGTATTAAAGACGCTAAACATTCGTCAATGTTCTAACTTCGTTGACTCAAAACCCTTCTTTTTTTTTTTTTCGGTAAAAGTTTATAGAAAAGTTCCCCATAGGTGTAAGAAGGTGTGTTTTTTATTTTTTCAATTGTCAATTAGCAAATATGTGTTTTTACTTTTTTTTTACAAAGTAATAAGTAAGTCTTGTTATCATGAAAAATTTCAAACTCGAGATTTCAACGGATATACACGTTTTGACCTTCCCTGAATCGAATGTGATTATTTTCGGAATGACGCCTGTGTGTGTCTGTGTGTCTTAAACAAATACTGTAACGTTAGATTGTAAAATTTTAAACTTAAAAAACCGGAAGTGCATGTTTACTTTATGCATTTTTTGTTCTATTGCCAATATCACTAGAACGGCTGCACTTATGGCAAAAATAGTTATATTCATACAATTTTTGTTTTAAATGTTTCTTAAAAAAATGTACCAGTTTCGAGAAAACTGCTACGGAAAATCTTAAATATCTTATTTATGTTGCCATGTATTCGCATATAGTTTAATCAATCATATTATGAATTGTGTCTGTCAATATTTTGATTTTTTCTAGTAAAAACTACGTAAAAGAAAGTCGAGGCCACTCTAGCTTTTTTTAATGCACTCTTAATTAATATATGTATAACTTTTTTATTTATTTAATCAATTGCCTGAAATTTGATAACATAAGGTTTTTGGAATCGCAGATTACGAATCAGGCCACAAAATTGGTCTAAAAACAAAATGGCGTCTACAAAATGAATATTTTAGTAACTTTTTTATATTTTTTCAGTCACTTATTTCACTTTTATCCTTTAAAAACTACACTATTTCACTTTTTGGTATACAAAATTGATGTTTTCGTCATTAAGAATCTTTTTTTTTTTTTCGCTGATTCTATCTAAACGGCGAGCTGAACGCATAGGTGCATTGTACCTAAGCTTGTTACTATTATATATATATATATATATATATATATATATATATATATATATATATATATATAAGCTTGTTATATATGTGTATATATATATATATATATATATATATATATATATATATATATATATATATATATATATATATAAGCTTGTTATATATGTGTATATATATATATATATATATATATATATATATATATATATATATATATATATATAAGCTTGTTATATATGTGTATATATATATATATATATATATATATATATATATATATATATATATATAAGCTTGTTATATATGTGTATATATATATATATATATATATATATATATATATATATATATATATATATATATATATATAATATACCAAGAAAATTGGCGAATTCAATCGACGCTATCCAAATATGTTAATTTTGCATATGCTCTGCGTGCATTTGTATTTAAACCCATAATCGACTATTTAAATTGTTAAGCACCCATAATTTTTAGATTTCCTGATACCAACATGTTCTGTTGAACCAGAACCAGAATCACCTATCACAAAGCGACAAAAATTCATAGAAATACCACACTTAAATGACGCACTATTAAAAAAAGAATTCATAGACACTTTTCAAAATCATTGGGCAAAACCGGCAGACTATAAATCGACATCGGTTGAATTCATTACCGATCCATTTAAACTATGCATTGTTGATAATTTGATTGATAATGATATTATATTAAATGAAATTCGACAAGAAATGAACGAAATTGAATGGAACAAACGGCATATGGACCTATACGAATTTTTTCAATCGAAAGATTTATCAGAATTAGAGAGTAAATTTATAAATAATTTCCATACGTTTTTGAAAACAGACGCTATGACTTGGGTATGTTTATTCTATTTATTTGCTGAATTGTTTATATAACAGTTTTTTAATTAGATACAAACATTGACTGGATTAACATTAAATAAAGTATCAGCCACATGTTCTTTTTATTCTGATACCGACTACCTGCTTTGTCATGACGATCTACAAGAAGACAGGTCTATTGCTTTTATTTTCTATCTGCTTGATCCTACTGGGGAAATAGATGAAGAGCCATGGACACCTGAAATGGGGGGTAGCTTAGAAATATTTAATAAGACGGACACCGGACATCCGAATCATTGTGTTCGACAAATCATGCCGAAAAATAATCGCTTTGTCTTTTTCAAAGTCACAAATGATTCGTATCATCAGGTAATTGTATTGTTAATGATTCAATGTCGATTTTATTATTTTAATGTAGGTTTCAGAAGTGTTGAATATGAATCGGTGTCGGTTGAGTATAAATGGGTGGTTTCATACTCCAAACCCTGATCACTATAAATCACCAATCTTGGAAACGGCTACAAGTGGTATTTTTAGTTCGATTGGATTGCCACCTATTGATGCACAATTGTCAATTTATAGTTGGATTTCCAGAAATTATTTACGAAGAAAAGTCAAAGTACAAATACAAGAACGAATGGAGGAAATTTCTGAGATTTCTTTGCCTGGTTTTTTCAACACGGAGAAATTTGATTTGCTAACGGAAGCCTTAAAAAATAATGGTATATTTCTATGCTGTTACTTAAATCTTTTTACTTTCTTTTACAGAGTAATTTGTAAGTATTGTAATCATGAAAAATTTCGAACTCGATATTTCAACGGATATACACGTTTTGACCTTCCCTGAATCGATGTGACTATTTTCTGTGAACTGTCGAACGTAAAATTGTGTAACTTCAAACTTAAGACTTGTATATGCCCTAGATGTGCACCTCCTATTTTGAAAAGAATATTCAAACCGGAAGTGCGCATGTTTACTCTATACATTTTTTGTTCTATCTCCAATATCACTAGAACGGCTACACTTACGGCAAATATAGTTATGTTCATAATGAAAGATATTAATATTTCGCACAACTTTTGTTTGAAACATTTCTTCAAAAAATGTACCAGTTGCGAGAAAAATGCTACGAAACATTATAAATATCTTGTTTACGCGTTGCCATGGATTCGCATGTAGCTTATAAAATCGGATCATCTGCCCCTTTGATAGGAAAACAAAATAGACTCAATTAGATTAATGACATTTCAGGATATTTCTGTAGAGTATTGGTTAGTTTGATAGCTGGTTTTGGTTATATACATATATATATATATATATATATATATATATATATATATATATATATATATCGTATCGGTTGAATTCATTCATATATATATTATATATGTCTAGTGAAAACTGCGTAAAAGAAAGTTGAGTGCAGGCCACTCCTGATATTTTTAGAATGTTTTATGAAACAATATTTAAAAACGTACAATAGAAACAATTTTTTTACAGATATAACTTGGAATAGTGTTGGTCCCCCAAATCGAATGAACTATGAAGTCATATCTAATGAAACAATGCCAAGTATTGTAAGAGATTTTCTAACTTTATTTCAGTCCAAGCAAATGTTTGCTCTTTTACATGAATACACGGATTTGGATTTAAATACAGATCTAAAAAATAATATCAAACCAACTGTCCGCTTTGAGCTACAAAGATGGACACCTGGTTGTTATTCCGTAAGTTACAAATCAATAAAGTTTATTATTTATGAATATTAATTGCCGTTAATTTCGTTAGCTCTTTTTGGAAAACGACTGGAATAGTGAAAAGGAATTAGATTTAATATTGTATATTGGCAGTTTAGATGATATGCAAGTTGTTGGTGGGCAAACAATGTATGTATCCACCGAAGAGAAAACGGAAGAAGCTCTAATTACTCTAGGAACTGAAGCGAATACACTTAATATGATATTTAGAGATACAGCTAGAATTACTAAACATGTTAGCAAGAGGAGCCAAAGTCATTGTTTTTATATGTTTAATTGTTCCTATAAAGAATAAAACCAATGTATTGTTTTTAATATAATTATAAATATTTTACGGCAAATTTGATTTAATTTTACTTTTTACTCTTGTAATCATGAAAAATGTCGAACTCGAGATTTCATACTTTGACCGAATTTGCATCGAATGTGACTATATTCGGAATGACGTCTGTCTGTCTGTGTGTGTGTGTCTGTGAACGTTCTAGAGCCAAAACTGTCGAACGTAATATTATGAATCTTCAAACTTAAGACTTGTATATGCCCTAGGTGTGCACCTCCTATTTTTGAAAAGAATATTCAAACCAGAAGTGCATTTTTACTCAATATATTTTTTGTTCTATCTCCAATACGACTAGAACGGCTACACTTATGGCAAATATAGTTATGTTCATAATGAAAGAAATTAATATTTTGCACAACTTTTGTTTGAAACATTTCTACAAAAAATGTACCAGTTGCGAGAAAAATGCTACGAAACATTATAAATATCTTGTGTACGTTGCCATAGATTCGCATGTAGCTTAATAAATCGGATCATCTGCGCCTTTGATAGGAAAACAAAATAGAAACTCAATTAGATAAATGACATTTCAGAATATTTCTGTAGAGTATTGGTTAGTTTGACTGCTTGTTTTGGTTAAATATATATATATCTAGGGAAAACTGCGTAAAAGAAAGTCGAGTACAGGCCACTCCAAATATTTTACAAAGTAATTATGTAATCATGAAAAATATCAAACTCGAGATTTCAACGGATATACACGTTTTGACCTTCCCTGAATCGAATGTGACTATTTTCGGAATGAAGTGTATGTGTGTGTGTGTCTGTGAACGCATTAGGGCCAAAACGGTCTAACGTAAAATTGTGAAACTTAAAGGATTGTTCACAGCGAAACAATCAGTAATTAAGCTTAGAAAATTACAAATAACAATCTAGTTTGTATTATGACAAGCAATGTTAACATTCCAAGCAACACAATTTATGATAATTTTGTTGCTGTGAACGTTAACCTTGTACGTCATACAACAAACTGGAATTATTACTTATAATTTCTAAGCTTAATTACTAATTCTTTAGCTGTGAACAATCCTAAAGACTTGAAGAAGTGCATGTTTTCTCTATGAATATTTTGTTCTATCTCCAATATCACTAGAACGGCTGCACTTATAACAAAAATAGTTATGTTCATAATGAAAGATATTAATATTTCGCACAACTTTTGTTTGAAAAGTTTCTTCAAAAAATGTACCAGTTACGAGAAAACTGTTACGGAAAATCGTATGAACTATGCCTAAAAATATTTGGCAAAAACAAAATAGTAATCATTTATTTCATTTTCCACCAGCAAACACAAGTAAATCGACTGAGAACATGTTTGTAATGGTTATTGCAGATAAATATTGAAATATATATATATGCCAAGCAATGTGAAAGCGCCAATAGTGGCAGCAGTTTGTTTCACCTGTCCCCTGTGGCATATGTCCCGTAAATTTCAATATTTTGGTCGGAAAAAATTAGTGTGCATTTGTTAAAATATTTGATGCAGTAGTTTTCTTTTAAAAAAAAATTGTAGAATAATATCATTTTTAAGTAACATTTAAATTTCCCGCAAAAACGCTGGTGCTGCTCTCTCTTATAAATTACGGTTACTAGATTTACTGCAAATCGTGGTTCTAGAAACGTCTGCTAGATTTGTCGAAGACAACCGCATTGTTGATCGTGATCGTTAATTTTGTTGCCGGTGTTCCAGAAGATTCTATTTGTATAAATTTAACTTTGTTGTAAATAATGGATCAGGTAAGTTCTTCAATATACTATAAATTCAATAAAAATTGTACTACTAAACATGTGTCACGCGGTAATGCATAATTTGCAATGCTGTTTATTTATGCAAGTTACACAGCACAAAATGAGCGTGATTCCTTTCATTTAGGTTACTGTTCTGAAAGACAAAGGCAACGCAGCCTTGGCGGCGGAAAAGATCGACGAAGCCATCAAACATTATTCTGATGCAATCGCCATCGATGCATCTAATCATGTTTTGTTCTCAAACCGATCAGCCGCACACGCAAAAGCCGGAAATTATGAGTCTGCGCTAGAAGACGCCGAAAAAACAGTACAATTAAAACCAGACTGGGCAAAAGGGTACTCGCGTAAAGGGGCTGCATTATCTTATCTGGGCCGAAAAGATGATTCGATTGCTGTTTACGAAGAGGGCTTACGATTGGATCCGACTAATGCTCAACTACGGGACGGTCTAGCTGAAGTTCGTTCAAGCGGTTCAAAATCTAGGGGATTCCCCAACCCGTTCGCATCCGCCGAAGCGTTCGCCAAGCTTCGCAGCGACCCACGGACCAAAACCTACTTAGATGATCCAGATTTCATAAAAACTCTGCAACAATTGCAAACCAATCCCGGTTCTCTTGCTACAAAATTGAATGATCCTAGAATAATGACGGCGCTCAGCGTATTAATCGGCTTGGATTCATCTAGTTTCGACGAACCAATGGACACAGAACCAACTTACACTCCTCCACCCCAAAGAAAACCAGAACCAAAAAAAGAAGAGAAAAAAGTTGAGGAAGATCTCCCCGAAAATAGAAAACTAGCGAAAGATGAAAAAGAACTCGGGAATGAAGCGTACAAGAAGAAAGATTTCGCTGAAGCGCTTGTCCATTACAATAACGCATTGAAACACGATCCCACTGATATTACGTTTTATAATAACATCGCTGCCGTTTATTTCGAGCAGAAAGAGTATAAATTGTGCATTGAACAATGCGAGAAAGGGATTGAAATCGGCCGAGAAAACCGTGCTGATTTTAAGCTAATTGCTAAAGCATTCTCTAGAATCGGCAACTCGTACAAGAAACTGTGCGATTGGGTTGCTGCGAAAACATATTACGAAAAGTCGATGTCTGAACATCGAACGCCTGAGATAAAGACGTTGTTGTCGAATATTGAGAAGAAGATTAAAGAAGAAGAGAAAAAAGCTTATATCGATCCAACGAAGGCAGAGGAGGAGAAAGAATTTGGCAACGAGATGTTTAAAAAGGGCGATTATGCTAATGCTGTGAAACATTACACTGAGGCTATTAAACGGAACCCAGACGATCCGAAATATTACAGCAATCGAGCTGCCTGCTATACAAAACTAGCTGCATTCGATTTAGGACTTAAAGATTGCGAGAAATGTGTAGAACTTGATCCTAAATTCATCAAAGGGTGGATTCGTAAAGGGCATATTTTACAGGTATGAAACAACAAGGGAATGGAGGAGTTATATACCCAGTCAGGATTTTCAAAAAATCGATTATTTTTTAATTTCATTTTCGTAATGTACATATATACACAGAAATTCTCGAAGTTCCACGCATATTTGTAAACAAATATTTACTATGTGTGTGCTTTTGAAACTTTGAACGCGTTTCTCTCAAAACTATGTTTGTAAAGTCGGTGTGCAAGATATTTCGGAAACGGCTAAACCGATCACTCTTAAATTTGTACACAAGCTTAACAAATAAATTTCTTAGTGATTAATCGGAAGGTTTTTTCTCGCCGATAAATAGTTTTCATTTTATAAACAATTTAAGGCCAAAATTGTTATTGAAAATCGCCATTTTGTGATTGAGAAGCCGCCATTTTGTAAAAAAATAATATATTGCTTATTCCTTCGATTAAATACCAGATAATAAATAAATAAATTCGTTAATATAAGGATATTAACGAATTTATTTTTGTTTATTTTAAAAGATCCAGTCCAGATATATCGTGCACACCGCAAAACCCCTTTTTTACTTTTTTTTTTACAGAGTAATACCAGAGTGACCTTCCCTGAATCGAATGTGACTATTTTCGGAATGACGTCTGTGTGTGTGTGTGAACGCTCTAGGGCCAAAACTTTCGAACGCAAAATTATGAAACTTTAAACTTAAGACTTGTGTATATGCCCTAGATGTGCACCTCCTATTTTTGTAAAGAATATTCAAACCGGAAGTGCGCATGTTTACTCTACATTTTTTGTTCTATCTCCAATATCACTAGAACGGCTACACATACGGCAAAAATAGTTATGTTCATAATGAAAGATATTAATATTTCACACAACGTTTGTTTGAAACATTTCTTCAAAAAATGTGCCAGTTGCGAGAAAAATGCTACGAAACATTATAAATATCTTGGCATACGTTGCCATGGATTCGCATGTAGCTTATCGGATCGGATCATCTGCTATTTTGACGGGAAAACAAAATAGGCTCAATTAGATAAATGACATTTCAGAATATTTCTGTAGAGTATTGGTTAGTTTGACAGCTTGTTTGGGTTTTATATATATCTATATCTAGTGAAAACTGTGTAAAAGAAAGTCGAGTGCAGGCCACTCCAGATATTATAGAAAAGCTCCCGGAGATCGGCTATGGCAGCTTCAAAAATTATTATTTTTACAAATAAAAAATATCAATATAAAGTTAATAGCTACCACAATATGCATATAAATTTTTACATTAATAAATTAGGAAAAATTCTTGAAAAATCACTTTTATTCGGCCGCCTAAGTGCGTATAACCCCTTAATGAATATGAATTAATTCGGATAGAATAAGCATAAACGGCATTAAATGTATTGTATGTTGATTTGTATACGCGAACGTAGAATTTTATAATACAAAGGAATAATGAATATATATTTTTTTTAATATGGTATTTTTAGGGTTTATGTTTAAAACATTTAAATAAATATCAATTTATTTTAAGATTTCCAAAACGCGTGTAGCCGTTAATATTAATAAATTAATATGTCGACATTTTATAGGATTAAAGTATTTTTTTATCAATTTAAATAAATTTTCTAATACTATTTTTATAAGAAACAATTTTGTATTTATATATTAATCTATTGAGATAATATTTTTAGGGAATGCAACAAAGTTCAAAAGCTTCTGTAGCCTTCCAACGGGCTTTAGAATTAGATCCAAATAATTCTGAGGCGCTGACTGCATTCCGGAATTGTAGCCTTCAGCCAAGTACCGGTGATCCAGCCCAAGTTAGGGCTCGAGCAATGGCTGATCCTGAAGTACAATCTATCCTTAGAGATCCAGCGATGCGCCTTATCTTGGAACAAATGCAAAATGATCCTAAAGCTTTGCAAGAGTAAGTCATAATAAACAACAACAAAATAAAACAAAACATGTTCTAAATTATATTTCTTTTGTTACAGCCACTTAAAAAATCCTGATATTGCTGCAAAGATTCAGAAACTACTCGAATCTGGACTAATTGCAATTCATTAATTATTTTTAAAATGCGTTTCACATTTTTAATTTACTTTTTTGCTTTGTTACTAATTTCAATTATAATTAAATACTTTTAGGAAATAGTAAATAACCAATACTGTAATTCGTTTAAATGAAAAGAACTCATTCACATTTTGTATTATGTTACTTTTGTTTATCAGAATGACTGTGTATACTGTATGTTTGCTACTATTTCTGCTTTAAAATAAATGTTTAGATTATTTATTGTACTTGTAATTGTTATGCACGAATGTTACCAATAAAATAAAAATAGTGGTCAACTGTGATAGTTTTATTACGGTAAGTTCAAATGAAAATTAAATCCTGATATCGCGCGCGCGCGAATGAAATGTGTTGGGCAGGTGGTGTGTGTGTGCACAATTTATGCGGCTTTCGGATTCTGTTTAGCGGCAACTACCGCAGCGCTTACGCGGTACAGTTTTGTAACTTATGGCGACGTAAAGTCGGGTGTTTGTAAAGAGAAGCCGTTAATCTTTTTTATCATTTTTGTTATATTTTCTGACAAGAATTTGAAAAATATATAATATTAAACAATTGTGCCACTTGACTGCTACAGTGGTGAGTTTGCAACCCCTACTTCCAGTGTATGTATATATTAACATTTGTTTAAAAATTACTGATAAAGCAATACATTTATGTGTTTTTTATTTCTACAACTTGAATAATTCTATTTGTTTCTAATTAGAACAGTTGGCTATGTCTATAGCACAAAGTTTGGGTTTATCTTCCATTTATTTTCATGTAGTTTTTACTAAAGTGTATATTACCAGATTATTATTTTGTCAATACTGTCATGAGTCATTTTATTTCATTCGTGATTTACTTTGGTGTATATTTGTGATTCATGCACAGTCGTTTCATTCATATGAATGCAAGTGAATAGGTTATATGTTGGAAGTTTTTAGGTTGACCATGGACACGGATGAGGCAGAATCTTCCAGTAGTGGACCTATGTCCTCGCTGAATAGTTTATTTTCATTTACAAGTCCTGCGGTGAAGAAACTACTGGGTTGGAAGCAAGGAGACGAAGAGGAAAAATGGGCGGAAAAAGCTGTTGATAGTCTGGTTAAGAAACTGAAAAAACGCAAAGGAGCAATCGAAGAACTGGAGCGAGCGCTCTCGTGTCCAGGAACTCCAAGTAAGTGCGTTACGATACCTAGATCTTTAGACGGCCGTTTGCAAGTGTCGCATCGGAAGGGGCTGCCCCATGTAATCTACTGTCGCGTTTGGCGATGGCCCGATCTCCAAAGTCACCACGAACTCAAACCATTGGAGCATTGTCAATACCCATTTTCCGCCAAACAAAAAGAAGTCTGCATCAATCCGTATCACTATAAACGGGTCGAAAGTCCGGTTTTACCCCCAGTGCTAGTACCGCGCCATTCGGAGTTCGCGCCCGGACATTCCCTACTCCCCTTCCAACAAATCGCTGAACCAAATATGCCTCATAACGTTAGCTACTCATCGAGCGGCTTCAACTCCGGCCACATGAGCCCAAACTCGCCCATGTCCTCAGTCCCAAGCCCCGGCTCTGTTAGTTCCAATCCCCAAAGTCCGTATTCTTCCGCATTAGCTGAAACACCCCCGCCTGCGTACAGCCCCCCAGAGGATGCCGCGCAGACCAACAACAACCCCAACGATCCCACCATGGACACGAATATGGGTGAAGTGGCACCCGTAAGCTACCAAGAACCCCCGTACTGGGCTAGCATAGCGTACTATGAGTTAAACTGTCGTGTAGGTGAAGTGTTTCATTGTAATACCCATTCCGTGATTGTCGATGGATTCACAAACCCTAGCAATAATTCGGATCGCTTCTGTTTGGGCCAGTTGAGTAATGTCAATCGAAATT
Source organism: Leistus spinibarbis (assembly GCA_933228885.1). Classification (NCBI taxonomy): domain Eukaryota; kingdom Metazoa; phylum Arthropoda; class Insecta; order Coleoptera; family Carabidae; genus Leistus; species Leistus spinibarbis. Next base: position 3,329,364 of record OW121793.1, read on the forward strand.
CAACGATTGAGAATACTAGGCGGCATATCGGTAAAGGGGTACATTTGTACTATGTTGGCGGGGAAGTGTATGCGGAATGCCTGTCGGATTCAGCGATTTTTGTTCAATCGCGCAACTGTAACCACCACCACGGTTTCCATCCGTCTACCGTTTGTAAAATCCCGTCAGGATGTTCGTTGAAAATTTTTAATAATCAGGAGTTTGCCCAACTACTGTCGCAGTCGGTGAACCATGGCTTTGAGGCGGTGTATGAGTTGACTAAAATGTGCACGATTCGAATGAGTTTTGTGAAAGGTTGGGGCGCTGAGTATCATCGGCAAGATGTCACCAGTACACCGTGTTGGATCGAAATACATTTGCACGGGCCCCTACAGTGGCTGGACAAAGTGTTGACGCAAATGGGTTCACCACACAATGCGATCAGCTCGGTTTCTTAATTTTCGTCAATCAATCACTTATATCATCATTATTATACTTTTATAGTTTACTTATATCTGCATGTATTAAAAGAGTCACTTTTATAAGATGTTATAAAAGAATACAAATATTATTATCTATTTTTAAATGGTATAACCGATTACTTAAACTATTATTGAATTATTTTTGTTTTGTGTTTTACATATTTTGCTTATTGAGTTATAGAATTGCTTTTTTATTTTGTTTCCCTAACATATTTATAGATTCATTTATGTTGCCTAGTGCACCCCCCGCCTAGAACACGAGCTAATCCTCGCCTAGTACACGGTATTCCGAACATTTCTTTCGTATTTTACGAATAGTTATGATGGGAACTCCTCTTTTTTAGCGTGGCCATTAATTTATATTTTAATAGAACTATTTTTTACGTGTCCATGTTGAACCGACTCAAACATTAAACTCTTATCTCTGCATTATTTGGAAATAATCAATATCCTAGCTCGTTGCGCGTGGTGGGGATAGACCGGCCTCTCCTCAGCCGGTGCACTAGGCGGGGATTTCTGAATTTAATGCCGTGCACTAGGCGAGGTACGAGTTTACTTGTTTGCATCACTTATTAAATAAAGAAAAATTCAACACTGAGTTCTCTATATTTGTCGTCACTGATTTAAAGTAAATATGTTGCAAACTGGCTTAGCTTTAATGAAATAAACTTTAAACAATTGAACTATGGAGTTATATTACTTTTTAAGTGTTTTTGGTTGCGTCTGGATGTTTTCTTTGGTCTTCGGTATCTCGTAAACTATTTTATATATTTGTATAAAGCACAATACGAAAAATTGTACATAACAAAAATATTTTAAACAGTTTTATTATTAAGAAAATTTAACTTACGTGTTGTGCCATAAAGATGGAAAAATCTTCATTGATCTCGAGAACAATATTGTGACATTTAATTTGACATGAGGCAAATTTTCGCGATTTAACACACAGGACACTGGTTAGTGTCTTGCGAAAATTTCCCTGTAGTTAGTAATGCATAAATGACATTATAATATAGAATTAACTATTAATTTGTAGATGTGTAGTAAATATTATGTTTAGTGACTATTGTACATGCTACATGGTAAAATAGAATATGTGTTTTTTTTTTTTGACAATTATTTTTCTGAGATCGTATATATGATTTTTCTACGTTTTCATAAAAATACTCTTTGTCCTAAAGGAGTGTAGGACAATTCTCAATGCAGATATTATTAAATTTTGCCTTTTTGAAATGTGATAAGTTAAGAAATCCGAATGAAAAGAGATTGTGGATTTTATTTGAAGCATGCATATTCTTTGCTGCTTTGATGATTTGTGTTGCAATTTAAATTATATTGATTTTGTTTGAGAGTATTTTAGTAAATGGAGTATATATGATATTTGTAAGTATAAATTGCAATTTAATTATAAAGATTTTTATTTAAGAGTATTTTAATAAATAAATATGAGTAAATGTTTTTTTTTGTATATGTAACTAAATCATGATATGCAAATATTTTCACGTAGATTATAGTACAAAATTCAAATAAGTAGCATTTTTTATTCAATCAGTGTTTATTTCATATCCAATACCTTAACATCCTTAGTTATAGAAAATAATATAGTTAATTATAGAATAGTACAATTCTTATTTGATATATTTTGCTAAATTAGATATTAAAAATAGAATTTATAAAGTAAATATCCAGAAAATAATATTGCATATTTTATATTAATAAAATATGTAGTACAATGTTAAGTTACTTTCCTATAAGTTGCACTGCATTCGTTTAAATTGCGATTTGAATTGAATTAGATTATAATTTTATATTATATACCAGGGATGGCCAACATGTTTGTCATTAGGATCGATTTAAATTGCGAGCGGATTCAAGTAGAATATCTAATTTGGTTCTAATCGCTCTGGTACCTTTAGAGAACTAAATGGCACAAATTTGCCTTACGAGCGACCAACGAATGTTACAGACACACGACCAAATACGATTTAAATTGCGATCGGATTCAAATAGGATATCTAATAATATGTGTAGCAAATTTCGTTCTAATCGCTCTGAGTACCTTTAGAGAACTAAAGGGCACAAATTTGGCCTTACAAGCGACCGACTAATGTTACAGACACACGACCAAATACGATTTAAATTGCGATCGGATTCAAATAGGATATCTAATAATATGTGTAGCAAATTTGGTTCTAATCGCTCTGAGTACCTTTAGAGAACTAAAGGGCACAAATTTGGCGTTACGAGCGACCGACGAATGTTACAGACACACGATTAAATACGATTTAAATTGCGAGCGGATTCAAATAGGATATCTAATAATATGTGTAGCAAATTTGGTTCTAATCGCTCTGAGTACCTTTAGAGAACTAAAGGGCACAAATTTGGCGTTACGAGCGACCGTCTAATGTTACAGACACACGACCAAATACGATTTAAATTACGAGCGGATTCAAATAGGATATCTAATAATAAGTGTAGCTAATTTGGTTCTAATCGCTCTGAGTACCTTTAGAGAAGTAAAGGGCACAAATTTGGCTTTACGAGCGACCGACTAATGTTACCGACACACGACCAAATTCTTTAGTTATTTTATATTTCGTACAGCAAACTAAGTAAGATTATTTTTAAATGGGAATATTACTGCCAATTTTTGAAGAGTGGAGAAACATGATTAACGGAGATTAAACAATTCGAGACTCAACAATGAAATCAATTGAATTTTATTGAATATTTTAAATATTAAAATTAGTAATGGGTTTTTTGTACAAATGGAAGAAATTATATATGTACATAAAAATCATAGGGGTTTAGGGTCTAGAATTCCGATAGGATAACGATTATTAGATTTAAAATCCAATTTGGTTAAAATTCGCTCGGTATCTTTAGAAGATACGTTTACTTAAGTTAGATTTATGAGCGAACGACTTAGTATATTTTCGGAATCAAGAAAACATGAAACGATATTTAAAAATTTGTTTTACCGTACGACGAGCTAAAAAGAATCATTAATTTAATTCGGCTCAATGTCTCTTTGATAAATAAACTTTTGTGCATAGAACAGCGTAAAACAAGCATTTTAATACTATTTTATTTCTATCGTTCTTTAAAACTACTAATTTGGATCATTTTGCAATGTTGTTTTTCAACATTGTATGTATATAGTACGAGACAATGTAGATAATTGTATTACGACGCGAAATAGTTTATTTTCAGTGTTACTTTGTAAGTATAGTTACTAATACTATATTTACAAAATAATAATCTTATATCCATGCTTAGTGACATGAAATCTAGGGCTATCTGTGCATTGCCGTGTATATTATGCTATGCTCATGCGCGGTAAAATATTGCGTTTCCCGCTGCCGAGTGTGTTTAGTATTGATTCATATATATGCGAGAGTGCTGGTTAGAGCGTGGTTCAAACATGACAATGTAAATGTTATCGTTGCTTGAGAATAGCGAAATATTCGTTACTTATAAATGAAACATGTGAACCGCATCATGCGGTTATAAACAGTGAATTGTGTGAATTAATAGCGATCGTAAGGTATTCGAACGAGGGATTATCACCAGCAGCACCGATGGCAAAGGTAAAATATATACGTTTGTTGGAACCTGATCATTTTGTAATCATGTTACATAAAATATGTAATTGATTTATATGTTGGTGTTGGCCAGTGTTCGGTATATTACCGTTTCTTATTTGAACTACTGTCGATGCGAATATGTCACAAAATCAATAGTTTAGTTTTGTAGGTTGTTGAAAATATAAACCAGGTCCACAGAATATTATATTTATTACTTATCGGAATTAATGTTTATTTCATCGTTAACCATACGTTATCAGAAATAATTTATTTACAATGCGGTTTTATACAATTATAGTTATATTAGCAGGTATAAACAATATTTTAGCCAAAATAAAAATATATATCTGCTACATATCTAGTATATGTGCTGTGTTCTCTAAATGTAATGTATCAGATATGTAATATATACATGTGTGTTTGCTTGGGTTATTTGAAAAAGAAATCGCCAACAGTTAGTAGTAACTTATTGACATGTTTTAACGCCAAAATCTAATTAAAATCGTCCTTCGGTGAAAACAGTACATCATTGTTATTAAAACCAATTAAGTAAATTAACCGTATTTCTTTTAAATAAATGTTTTGAAATGACTTATTATAAATACAATATATATATATATAATAATTCTGTTGTACAAGGCTCCGATATGGAATATATTGAGGAGATTCAGAATAATGAGTATATATATTAAATTTTGATTGGGGGCGGACAAATTCTGCCCCTCCTTATAGCTAGAGTATCCGTGATTTTGTAGAATTTTTATTGACCAAATAAACGGCTTCTTTTGTAATATTTTACATGCGTTATTAAATTGTAAATCCGTATTATTTTCATGCTTCTTTATCACGTAATTGCAATTAAAGAAAAATTGTGTAAACACACATTAACATATTATTACATAACGTTTTTCTAATATCAGTTGTGACCCCTTTTCGTGAAAATATGCTTATATTTCTTTTTAATATTTCTACTAAAATCTAATTTTATGTGTGAAGTAATGCGCTTATAAATTATGTTTTTTTTTTGTGGATGTTTTCATTGTGGGAGGAAATACATGTAAACATATCCGTTTTTTGGTTTGTTAATTTATTCACCGGTATCGTACCATAACGATTCAGATTTTCATATATTATGTTTCATTATGAAAGGATATAATTAGATACAAACAAATGCTATGTGTTAAATATTTTATTATAATATTTCATCACTTATTATATTAAAGGCCATAATTAATTAGAATATATTGGCGTTATAATGCAACTTTACAAAATAATATTTAATTTCGAGAATATTATATGACCTTTTTTTACTACCAGGAAAATCGGTAGTTTTTTCATTATTTATGTTTGCGTGTAAGAAACAAAAGGTGTACACACGCTATTTGTTGTAAAGGGACCCTAACGGTCTAACGATAACATTAATATATTATAAGAACCCAGAAACAGAACTAGAAGTTTGTGGACTTAAGGATTGTTCACATCGAAACAATTAGTAATTAAGCTTAGAAAATTACAAATAATAATCTAGTTTGTATTATGACAAGCCATGCTAGCATTCCAAGCAACAAAATTAACACAATGTATGATTAATTTTGTTGCTGTGAACGTTAATCTTGTATGTCATACAACAAACTGAAATTATTACCTATAATTTCTAAGCTTAATTTTTAATTCTTTAGCTGTGAACAATCCTTAAGGTGCTCGTCTGGTTTATATCTCGTTCTCTGTCTAGCAACAATTAATTTCTATTGATTTCAGACTTATTAAGATTTATATAAATAATCTAGTAAAGCAGAAACCTAGAACCATACAATATTTACAATATGGCATATTTTTTTAAAACGAAATATTATTACAATAGCTGCAAATTGCTAAATAGATTTTTTTTTGTATTATACCAATTAACAGCTACAGTAATAAAATTTCGCTATAAAAAATACCCCTTATTGAAGATATTGTATGGCTCTAGATTTCAGCTTTACTAGATTATTTATATAAATCTTAATAAGTCTGAAATCAATAGAAATTAATTGTTGCTAGACAGAGAACGAGATATAAACCAGACGAGCACCTTAAGGCGTGTTCAGAGCGAACCAAATAGTAATTAAGATTAAAAAATTACAAATAATACTCTAGTTTGTAGCTATGCTAATATTCTAAGCAACAAAATTAACACAATGTATGATTAATTTTGTTGCTGTGAACGTTAACTTTGTATGTTATACAACAAACTGGAATTATTACTGATAATTTCTAAGCTTAATTACTGATTGTTTCGCTGTGAACAATCTTTTAAGGACAGCGAATTATTTAGTAATTCGGCTTAAAAAATTACAAATAAAAATCTAGTTTGTATTATGATAAGCAATGTTAACATTCTAAGCAACAAAACTAACACAATTTATGATACATTTTGTTGCTGTGAACGTTAACTTTGTATGTCATACAACAAACTGAAATTATTACTTATAATTTCTCATTCCTATAAGGATTGTTCACAGCTAAAGAATTAATAATTAAGCTTAGAAATTATAAGTAATAATTCCAGTTTGGTGTATGACATACAAGGTTAACGTTCACAGCAACAAAATTTATCATAAATTGTGCTAATTTTGTTGCTTGGAATGTTAGCATTGCTTTTCATAATACAAACTCGATTATTATTTGCAATTTTCTAATCTTAATTTAGCCTTTAGCTGTGAACAATCCTTTAAACATAACCGTTCCTAGCCATAAGTGAATAGTGGTTAAAAATGGAAAATTTTAAGCTCAAATTCTTTGGAGGAGTTATACAGTTAGGCGAGGTTAGGTATTATATATATCCCTGACTTGAATATTAAATAGGGTCGCAATAAGGGTAGGTAGTTCGGAAGCTAGGGATGGTTCGATAACACACAACGTCCCACGTACCTAGCAAAAAAGGTTTTTGCTCCTTTTGTCATTGCTCGTTCAATAATTAAAGCATTGGATAGTGTGTCTGTAGCATTCTCGGATCAAAAATTTCATTAACAATAAGTGTTTGTCTCGTCGCCCTGAATCCAAAAATATATATAACTTATATACTTGGATGTTGTCGTCGGTCGCTCGTAAGACCAAATTTGTGCCCTCTATTTCTCTGAAGGTACCGGAGCGATTCACACCAAATTTGGTATACATATTATTTGGCATCCCATTTGAATCCGCTCGCAGTTTAAATCCAATCGGCCGTATACTTCCCGAGTTATAGGGCCCCAAAATTTGGAACCCCCCTTAATACTGCCCTTATAAAAATAATTAAAACACCCAAAAATTCTACTAAAATTTCTAAGATAATTTATGCCTACAAGATTTTTTCATATTGTTAACCCAAAGCCAGAAAAAAAATATTGAATATTATAATTTTGAATTTTAAAATATGCACTAAAAATTTTGTTTGAAAAAATTGTAAGACTTTATATCTATAACATTTTTTCAAATTGTTTACCAAAAGGCCACTGCTCGCAGCGCATATCTTACCTAAAGGCGAGCTCTACGCGTTGGTGCGTTTTACGCGTACCTTCTTCTTGATCTTGTTTTTATTCGTTTTTTGGTATGCCCGTTGTCTGTTGTCCGGATTATTCCATTTCCCAATATGTAGCTACATATCTTTTATATTCAATTATATTTAAAGTCTTACAAAAGGTTTGTCTTTCATTATCATTTTGAATCTGAAGTCAAATATTAAATCGAATATAAATATATTTGCTTACATCATTTGTTGAATGTTATTGAACGGCAAATAAAAAAGAACAAAAAACTGAATGTTTTTTCTGGTGAATGTTGTTTCTTCTGAGATACACAATAATCAATTCCACAGGTTCTCCTCTCTGCAGTCCAGTGTTGTAATAGTTAAAACTTATTTATAAGTTGAGAAAACAGGTCAATGTGTAATGTGTAGCTATGTCTAAATGTATCTCTCATAGTTGCTTCTTTTTACATCGTTTATCAAGATGCGTTTGGTTTCCGCGATTTTACTCTTTTTTTTTTCGTTTTTTATTGTTTTTAGAAATGTATATATGTTATTTTCTTACTCGTCGTTTAGTCTACGCTGTATTAGGGTCACCATTTATGCACGGGTAATACATCTGTTTATGTGGCTATATAATTTCCTCAGAAAAGGAAATTGTTGAACTAATACACGTATGCTATGTCCTATTTATTAAAATCAATACCTTCGTTGCTTTGTATCAATCAACTTTTCTTTTTATTAATATTGAAATCATATGTATACCTTATAAAAAGGTATTGTGTTTTTGAGATTATATTAAAATTAAACAAACGTGCCAAGTCGTTTTCTCAACGTCTTTCCACTGTGTGATGACATCGACGTTTTGGGTCTTAATTATCTTGAAGAATCTAAGTTCTTTCTTCAAACCATTGATAACGTGTAATGAAGGAACTCTTCCTCTTCTTATACGTTATGTATAAAAAAAAATACAGCAATATATATATATATATATATATATATTGCTGTATTTCTTTTTATACATAACGTATAAGAATAGGAAGAGTTCCTTCATTACACGTTATCAATGGTGTATATATGTATATATGTATATATATATATATATATATATATATATATATATATATATATATACATATACACCATATAATAAAGGTGTATATATGTATATATATATATATATATATATATATATATATATATATATATATATATATATATATATATATATATATATATACATATATACACCATTGATATATATATATATATATATATATATATATATATATATATATATATATATATATATATATATATATATATTGCTGTATTTCTTTTTATACATAACGTATATATATATATATATATATATATATATATATATATATATATATATATATATATATATATATATATATATACAACGGGGAACCCCAAAAAAATTGAAATATGTATCGTACCGCATAACTTTAAAACCTTACAAAAAGTGACTTAACTGTATAAAGGAAAAAATCATATATATATAAATATAATGCAGTAATTTCTTAGAATTATTTTTATTATGCTCAATTAAAATTTAGTTGGTTTTGTAATTTTCTATCCGGACTGATTGAAACCGGATCATGGTATTCAGGGCTTCCACGCATTCACTATTTCCACTTTTATTCACTTTTCCCGAAATCGATCACTATTTTAAAATTTTATTCACTATATTCATGTCATAAATGTATGAAAAGTATTAAAGACGCTAAACATTCGTCAATGTTCTAACTTCGTTGACTCAAAACCCATTTTTAACTTTCAATATAAAAAAAAAAGATTTGAAATTAAGATTTATATCCCTGGAAAGAAAATCTATTTTTTCAACTACAATCGAAATATAATAAAGTCGAGTGTAGGCAACTTCAGAATTTTCCGTTTAACCTATCCAGACAATAATTATATAGGTTACGCTTCTTTTTGACAGACTATTTAGTCTTACTTCCGTCGAATTGCCAAAATCTAAGAAATTGAGTTGCATCAAAATAAAAAATATTGGCTCAATATCTAGAATTGCCCAGATGAGCGCAGACCTGCCAAATGGGGTATAATAGATTGGATTCACACAAAAAAGAAAAAGAATTTGATGTATCTAGTCCATAATAGCCGTTGATTGAATTACATTCTTGTCGCAACATCTTTTATGTCTTCATTGGCACTGGCACCTTAATACAATGCTAACGTTGTTATTGTTTCATTTTTGGACCTTGCATTATTTAGTCAACATATACATAATACATGAAATTATATTAATATATAATTATTTGTCATAAGAAACAATGTTTGATAATGTAATGTTAATGAACTTCACATATACATAATATTTTGTTGATGTTTAATAAGTATAATTGATACAAACAATAAAATTCTTTTGTATAAACCGATAGTTAAAAATAAAAGTAGAATGGTTTCAAAATAACAGATTATATTGAAGTATAGGAATATAAAAAGTTTAATGAGCCTATAAAAGTACCATGTGGTATGTTTAGAAAGAGTTGTATAGTATAAAATGGGTTTCTGCTATTTCTATAAACCACTTTTCTTTGATTAAATACGACAGATTGCACTCGGCCACATTAATCCTGTCCAATATGTCTGTAAGATTCGACATGACAGCAGTCGAAACGAATTTCTTTGCTTTGTTACATTCCAACACAACGTCATATCCTTTTACATCAAAACTTTTATAATAAATATTAAGAACGAAATTCTAAATTAATCTCTAATACATGATCAAAAATATCTGGACTGGCCTGCACTCGATTCTCTTTTACGCAGTTTTCACTAGATATATATATAACTAAAACAAGAAGTCAAACTAACCAATACTCTACAGAAATATCCTGAAATGCCATTTATCTAATAGAGTCTATTTAGTTTTCCTGACAAAATAGCAGATGATCCGATTTTATAAGCTACATGCGTATCCATGGCAACGTAAACAAGATATTTATGTTTCGTAGCATTTTTCTCGCAACTGGTACATTTTTTGAAGAAATGTTTCAAACAAAAGTTGTGCGAAATATTAATATCTTTCATTATGAACATAAGTATTTTTGCCGTAAGTGCAGCCGTTCTAGTGATATTGTAGATAGAACAAAAAATGTACAAGGTATGAATATTCTTTTCAAAAATAGGAGGTGCACATCTAGACTATATACAAGTCTTAAGTTTGAAGTTTCATAATTTTACATTTAACAGTTTTGGCTCTAGAGCTATAATAATATGTAAAATACTTTTTAAATTAAATTAAAAGAATTCTTCACAAATTATAAGTTATTTTATATTAATAAGGTTTCTTCCGATTTAGAATCTTTGGGATCAGAAATAAATTATAATTAAAAACATGTTTGAAATTAAAATATGAATGATCGTATTAAAAGGCTATTGTTGCAATCAATCAATAATAATATCATTATTTTCTTTTGTATTTTATCTCTTAAAACTGTAGTGGTTTTCTTCAATTAAACAAATAATATATATATATATATATACCGCGAGCTGAAGGCATAGGTGCCTGTACTTATGCTTGTTATATTTAAATTTGCCGTCATACAACCCTACTTAATAATGAACAGATTTTCCACTAAAACGTAAATTATAATTAAACGTTTAAATCCTCAAAACATTACGAGAGTTTAAATTGTACTTGTACATTCGTAAAGGGATAAAAGTAAGTATGTATTCTCGCAGTACAGGTATAAATGTACCGGAAATACATTTTTTTCCTTCTTGGAAGGGCGTTTTAGTTTCCGTTTACATAAATTTGTCGATTTTACTATCGTCACGCCTTATTCCGCTGACGTAGGGTGCCTATCGTGGAAGTCATCGGCTAGCAAAATACAGCTATAGTTATATACACATTTTTTATCATTTCTGAGTATCGCTAAATTATAGGCAGGTTAAAATAATTATCAAAACTTTGAACAAAAACAAAAGAATCAATACAAAACATAATACAGCTAAACTCTTTGATTTCTTTTTTGTTTTTGTTGGCAGCAGTTCTAGTATTTTACTTTCTTATACGAAAAAAAAAAAAAACCGGTTTAACCTTTTTTCCTCAACGATGTGTAAGAAAACCTCCTATTTTTGGTAATATTTCAACTGGAAATGCTTGTTTACTCGTTAATTTTTTTGTATATCTCGAAAACGACAGAAGTTTGAGTAAAAATGATTTGTATAAAAATTAAAGACATATTTTCTAGCAACTTTTGTGTTTTTTTTTTTGTTAGATTTGTTTATTTCTTATTCTCTGTCTAGCAACAGTAAATATATAATATATGTATTTATTTATAACTCATCTAAAGCGAAATCACCTTTTAAAAGTGGTTTTTATTGTAGGTATATAGTTCAAAGTTCAAACAACTTTTGCTTATATAGTAATAAATAATGTACGTTAAACCATTACATACTTTTAAAACGTTTTTTTTTATCGTTATTATACTTAATTATTACTGCACTTATCTATGCATTCGGATCTAAAAGAAGTTGAACTCACGATTTTTATTTAGTTTTACAAAAATTCTATATTAGCTTCTTCATCTTTAATAACATAAAATATCGAATAATATCTAAAACTAGCGGAATGTGATTTTTATTTATGATAAATAATGATAAGATTTTATTTATCCACTTAGCAATAAATCTATTAAAAATCATATGTAAATATAGTCAAATTGATATTTTCAATGTTTGTTTTCTTTATCGAATTGTTTTTATCAATTAAGTTATCAAAACAGCGATTAAATTAATTAAAAACGTCTGGATATACAAAACATTTCGCAAATATCTTTTATATTTGCGTAAATTATCTACGAGGGCTGTCCGACAAGTACTTAGCCTCACCGGCCTATGGCGCCACTGTCGCTAGAGACATCACCTATTGTGTAGTACATTACATCTTAGACGGCTACTGTTAAAATTTCAGCCGAATCGGACTCGTAGTTTTGTTTTGACCGCGGGAGTATTCGCAGATTTTAGAAAAATGGAAAAAGAGCAATATCGGTCGGTGATGCGATTCTTGTTTTTGGAAGGGACATTTTTCATGTAAATGAATATGCTTAAAAATTACATTGAATCAAAGACAAGTCGTCAGCAAACGGAATAAAATGGGAGATACTAATAAAAGATACGTAAATCATTGAGCTAAATGGAGAAACAATAAAAATGGATATAAAAGGGTTGTCTGCCACCCCAGTTATGGAAGAAGGCATAAGAATGTTAACTTATTAATGTAGATAAAATTGGTATAACTATTTAAATTTATAGCGCAATTATGTATGTGAATCTCCCTTCCTTAGGTCATATTGAAGGTGATTGTCTTATTTTAGAAGGTCATTGTAAGGTCAGGGTGGCGCAAAGTATTCGTTTTCATCAGAATCGGGTATATAAATACCCGGTTGTCGGGTTAAACAGACTGGTACCTGAAATCGGGTAATCCGATGCGAATATCCGGTACCCGGTTCCGAATTACCTCTGACAGCATAACTAAATATTTATAAATATTAAAAAGCTTATTAAGAACAATGAAATTTAATGCGAAATACGAACAAAACATAATTAATGCATATTTTATTATACTCAGTTTACATTATTATTTCTTTTGCGCAGAATTGTTTGTATATTTCGTGACAATAGCTTGGAAAACGTAATTCTTTTCTTATCATTTTATTGTGTTATTTCAATAATACAGGAAATGAATGGAATATTCTAGTAAGTGGTAGGTTTTTCATTTCATAATAAATGGTATATTTTTTCCAGTAAAAGAAATAAATGTAATATTGCTTAAAATAATATGACAACAAAAAACGACTTAGAATTATTCACACGTTAAAATATACCGAAATAACTTTGAAAATAAATAACAAAACATTTTAAAAATAATACAAACGTAATAATATAAACTGGAGTGACCTTCATTCGACATTCTTATACTTTTAGCATCTATATTTATAATATTGCTTTATTTAGTTATATTAAATCTGCGATTGCTATAAAACAATGTCAATATGTATTGTAATTAAATAATAAGTACATTGTTATGAAGTTTATTTTTACTGTATTTATGTTTTAAGATAAAGCAAAATATATCGCAAAGAAAAGTCCTTGAAATTTTAAAATATGTCCAGTTTTGTAGCATAAAAGGTAATATATTTAAAATGTTTAATTCAAGTCGATTTAAATATATATTAAAAAAAATGTATATATTTTTTTACTTTTATAATGTTCAATAGTCCTTGAAATTTAAAATATGTGCATTATATTTAAGTTTTTATGGTATAAAATCTACCTGTAAAATACAGATATATATACACACCTTTTTTAATAGTGATACTCAGATGTATTCATCTGTGAAACATTTTTCAGAACATCCTTGAGACGTTGAAATATAGTAATAGTAGCTAAATACATTAATTAGCAAGTAGATTAGAGTATCATAATCATTTAGACTGGTTCATGGCAATCGTAATTTAAAAAAATATATATAATTATAGAAATGTATCATGTTTAGTCAATTACAGTAATTGGAGTAGCTTTTTTTTGTGAATTGTGTATAGAAATCTAAAAAACTCTTCCATTCACTCACCTAACAATTAATTGAATTAAGAGGTTTATCGTCTTCGAAGAATAATTACTGCAAATAGAATAGAAAAAAAAAAACGATCAAATTTTTTGTTTTTATGATTATGTTGCTAATTTTCTTATATTTAAATCTAAAAGTGACCTTTTCAAATGTTTTAAACTTATTTTTGTAATAAATTAAGGCCAATATAATAAACGGAAAATGTTGGTTGATTTAAAGAATGAACCCAGCAAACACATTATTTAATTTGACTTCCCTGTGATGTCGCCGAGACGTAACATAGACATGTTACGTCGCTGCAACATCACATAGATGTCACAAGATTCAGATTGTTTGCTGGGGATATATATAGTAGTAGTTTAATAGTCAAAATTATAAATTAATATTTTATAATGTTTGCGTTTTGTTTGATGTGATAATTATAGTGGTAGCTGCTTAAATACTGGCGTAAAATTAAAATTCTCTCATTTTGAAAATGAATACATCTACAGATCAAGATATCTTGTAAGATTAATGTACGACAGTAAAATTCCTGTTTTCTGATTGAGTAAGAATAAATGTGTATAATTAGAGGAAAAGAAAGCGTTGAAGAAAAATTAACTAATGATTATTAGAAGGAACATAAAAGCAATCTCATAAAAATATTTATCTATTTTACATTTAGTTATAACTTATAAATTGGTTCAATTTCGTATTTAAATATTTTTTAATTGGTTTTTAAAAGTTATATAAAACTAGATCAAAATTATATAATTTAATAATTGAATATTGTGGTTTTTATTTAACCCTTCAGTGCCTATGTGTGGTTATGCAAACCGCTAATAAATTATTTATAAAATTGTGCAACATTCCATCACGTCTAGACAAATCTGTATATTTGTATTGGATGTTATTTAAATAAATCAATATTGTATTTGCTCCAAAAATACTACGTATAATTTATTTTACACTTAAGGTCGAAAAAAAAATCCTACCGACTAATTTTTATTAAAAAAAATCAGTGAATTCGTAAATGCATAAATAATGCCTGGTAAAAATGATATATTTTTTGTATTTACAGTTTCAGAGATAAAAAATAAAAACCTCCAAAATAGGTCATTTATTATAGTTTTCATTTTTTATCTCCGAAACTGTAAATACAAAAAGAACTACATTTTTACCAGGAATTATTTATGCAATTATGAATTCACTGATTTTTTTTTTATAAAGATTAGTTGGTAGGTTTTTGCGTAATCGAGGTTTGTTTAATCATGATAGGTTTTGAGTAGTTTTATGTAATTAAGCAATATAACTTTGACCAAAAGTGTAACAATGTGTCCGTAATGCCTTTATATTCAATAAACAGTCATTATTCGATGGAATATCTTTGATTATAGTGTAAAAATAGCTAATTTCTAATACTGTGCGTGCATGATTTCTATCACTGGTTGCTTGAACATTCAAAGTCGATGGTAGCGCCACCATCTAAAATAGCCGAGAGCAGTGCGGCATTACTTCGAACTAGATGGACCTGATGGTTTATCTTAATTTTACTAATTTTGTTATATACAAGTATTACAATAAACTGCGGGTTTATAAATAAATAATATTATATATCTAATATGAAATTTCGTTTTCCATTTAGAATGAATTTAACCAGATATTGTGAAACTGGATATATTAATATAATAAGCAGCTATTAAAATATATTCGTATTTGTATAAGAATGGAAAACGAAGAACAAATAAGTATACCTACTAACTTTGTTTTCACATTTTGAAAATTACTATTTGCGCGACCTGTGTACCGTTGGATTGCCGTGATATTAACCGGGTTTTTTATTAAATTGTTGACTTGAATATTCCAAGCACTCATTGTGGTTTTCTTCAGTATATTGTTTGATATTCACCAAAGTAATATGTTCACCGAGGTCTGCCAATCACCATTGAAAGCCAGACACCATTAAAATAGGTCTATATTATTATTTATTGTATGCAATAGTAGTAGCACGGTCTTTAGAATTTTTTATTTGAAACAGGTGGTGAAATAATTTTCTGACACACCAAAATACGAATAAGATTAATCCCTTTTTACTTTTTTGTATTCGCGCCCATGTGTTGCAGTGAACGATTGCATTATAATAGAGATTGTGTTACGTATGACCTCCATGGTACACTTATTTTACCATGGTGGCCAATATTTTATTCAACATTTTATATACCATGTAAATAATATTTAATATCGTTGTTGCAGGCACCGAGTGAGTCTCGCATTCCCACTTTCGGTTCAAGAATACCAATACCCGGTAAACTTCGTTTCTTTTCATCGATTCCATCGCTGAAGAACCCTAAGCCGGACCTACATCAAATACCTGCACCAACACAAATTGATACCAAAAATGTCACCATCAATCTTACGGAAACCCGACCCGAACTAGTAAGCTTAGAGATTTCATCAACATCTGAAAATAATCGACCACAAACCAATGCAGCACCGATTAATGAGATGGACCTAGTGGACAATGAAGAGGACATTGTTGAAGACAGTCAGTGCACAGTGACGTTAGACGCTGACACCGCCGAAGCGACGTTCGTACAGAATACTACGCTCGTACAGAATACTACGCTCCGCCTAAACGAAACAGTGCCGGTTGTGTCGGAGTTAACAGTTGCCGACATCGGTAAGAGAGTATGTATAGCGAGCGTACAAACAGGTGTCTTAAAATACCTAGGCGATGTGGAGTTTAACGCCGGCTTGTGGTGCGGCATCGAACTAGATAATCCAGTTGGAAAACATGATGGCTGTGTGAAAGGTGTGCGATACTTCGCGTGTCAAGCGGATTGCGGCATTATGGCGCCCGTTTCAAAGGTGACTTTAATAATTGACAATAATACTTATGTTTGTGATAATACTTTAAACGTGATATCTGCTGAACCAAGCGGCATTTCTGGTCCTTTTAGTCTTATGGGAATTGATACAAATAATGCCTTACCGACAAGTGGCATAGGTGCAATAACAGTGCTAAGTACAGAACCGCAGGTAGAGCAGGATTTAACATATTCTATAAATTCTGAATCTGCTACTCGTGTGCAAATTAGTGATACGTTCATAATAAATGCACAGGAAAATAATAGTAATGATAATCTTGCAAATCTATCGATCCTTACTCCATCAGCAGATTACAATGTCCGGCATATAATAGGTCTGTCCTCTGAATTTAAGGAGAAAATGAGAAAATCGATGGACTCGACCTTTTCAATTTCACCCCTATCGGTGGATGCTTCAATGATGAAGCACATGGGACTACTTAAAATTACCAGTACTCCAGTTCAAAGCCCTATTGAAACGCCGAGTATTCCAAAACAAAACTCGTTTGAATTAGATGAATCTTTAGGCATTTTGACACCAGATGAAATGGTTGAATTTTCAGCAGTAGTAGAAACAATAAAAACACCAGTATCAGAAAATTTAAAATCAGTAATATCATCGAAACGGAGTGATAAAACAATTTCAAATACAAGAACACCATCTTCTGAGAATTTAGGGTCCTTGCCGATTGACGGATCTAAAACCTCCATGAATATATCAGTTGATATTGAACAGAAGTCCGACAAAATAGGTCCTGCGACGAGACCAGATACCATAGATTTAAGAAACCCAGTAGAATATAGTAGTAAGGCTAATAAATTCTCAGCCAATTTTCAGGCTGAAATATCTAGTCCACCTGGTATTGAAAATAGTATAATAGATTTTAGTTTGGGTTTGATAGATGAAGATATGCTAGCATCCGGCCACCAATTTTCGAGTAATTTGGATACGACAACGAATTTAGATCTTCCATTGGATTCCGTTGGTGGCGATGATAGAGTTGAAAAATTTAAATCCCTATCACGTTCTGAACAAACGCCATCACCAGAAGATCTACCTCTAGACCCAATAGATCCTATAAAGGCACATGACATGGACCATTTAGAACCAACTACACTATCAATACCATCTAATGAGTCTGATTCAAAGAATGAGGGTTCTAAATCTACGGCAACAACCAAAACAAACAGTTTTATTACCAGCGTTACTAGTATTACTAGTCTGGATACCGGTTACCAAGGTGATGGAGAAATGTCAAGACCAGCTAGCAGAGGTGCTGACAACTCCCCGGTAGCTCATAAACCTAATAATCCAGCTTTGGCGAATTTGCAGTGGCAAAGGGCGGTTGCCAGGCGGCCAGATCCTATGACAGATTCTGATTTTTTTACTGAAAGTGATGTTGATGGTCATGAAGAAAATGCTCCGAGAGGAGACCGCCATGCCCAAGTTATAGATGGCACACTATATGGCGTCAATGCTCCACCAGCTGCTGCACCTCAAGATATCTTTCTTGGAAACCAAGAGGAAATGGACTCTAGTGGAGTATTCACCGATCTTGATATGAACAATAGAATCGATGATTTTTCTGACAGTGAACGCAATCGTATGGAAGTAGTTACCGAAGACAAATCTCCTTCAGATACTTCAACCAACACTATCTCAGATAATAGCCAAGAAATTAAAGACGCTCAAGAATTAGATAGTACTTTGATCAATGAAAAACATAGCGATGAGCAAATTGTAGAAGTTACTTTAAATTTAAGTTCTGAGAAAGTTACATCTCCAACACAGTCCATCATATCAAATACTGGTAGCAGAAAGAGTGTAAGAATGAGGACTCCTTCATCGAAAGATGAAAATCCAGCTAAGAAATTCAAAATGCCCAATCGAAATGTAACATCTAAAGTAAAAACTATGATGGAAACAGCCAAGACAAATGAACTAGATGGACAAGATAATCGAAAATCGAATAGGAAACCGACGGGTCGATGGGATGCAGTAATGAATAAAATTTCCAAAGGACAAGAGGAAAATAAATCGAAATTACGACTCAAAGAAGTAAAATCGAAAGTTTCGACGGGTATTATGGGGGCACCACTTACAAACAAGAGGTGCGAAAATAGGAAGTCTGCGATGGATGAATCGTCACCCACCAAATCAAAAGTGTAAGTTTATATTTGTTCTTGTATTAAGAATAAATATATCTTTATATAAATAAATTAAAATAATATTTGATAATTCATTATAAGTACATTTCTTGTTGTATTTGTTCTTTTGAAGAAAATTAAATAAATATATTATTTTGTAATTTACAGACGTCGTATCCGAACTCGAGCCGATCCTACAGCTGGGAATAAACTGAACAATCGATTAGCAAGTAGTGCCCATAGTTCGTTTAGTGATCTCAGCGTAGGTGTGTCACCTCCTAAGAAAACTTCTAGTCACACACCTCTAAACAGTAAGTACATATTTATTTTAAAACAATTCGATTACTACCTGAAACTCTACGTGGTATTGTTTCACTTGTCCAGCAATTTTAGAATATTATAATACTGACTTATTTTATATACGTTTATTATACGCTAAATATTTCCATAACTCTGTAATTTTTACGACAAACTGGAAGCATTGGTAATCTAACTAAACCAAATAATTCTTTTCCATGTAAATTCTTCGCCAGGGCGAATACTATAGGTTAATATATTTAAAATTCTTCTAAACATGGCAATGTATTGAATACTAATTATATCTATTAAATTCGTAATAAACAAAATCATTAAAATTAAGAAAATTCTGCACAACTAACAACACTGGTTATGAATTATGATGGTCACAATAGGAACTAATTACCTAAGCAGACACACTGCACTTGCGTAAATATTGTGCAAATTCGTTGCTTGGCATTTCTTTTAAATTAAATTTTCATTGTATAAAGTCGGTATATAGAGAAGTAAATTGATAATATGTAAACACAGTGCACAGATCAAAAACAGCAAAGGCAGCAAATAGCAACAAATGATAGCAAAGGCGAATACATGTGCATAGAACAATTATGCCAACATTTAAAATAGCAATATATTAATCATAACAAAAAACAAGGGAGGACAACGTCACGATCCCTTGACGCGAGCACGTTTTAAAATTAATATCTCTGAATCAAGACACTTAAAGAACGGCCATTAAGATTTTTTTTTTCGCCGACTAGTGCCTTAATTTAATTGCAATGTTTCCATTTTAAACATGCATCTTTTATATAAGTCGCAATTTCTAAGATACTCTTCTCTTTAGTGATAACGAGCTATTTGATTCAAAACAACGCAAAGCAGAAATTAGCTTGATTACATACATTTATAATTGTAATTTGTATCCTGGAGTAATCATAGTTATTTGCCTTGACTTTAGTCAAGCATAACGCAATTTTTTATTGTGGTTATCCTTATGTATATGTACTGTGTTTCTTATGCACACGGAGAAATTTATTTGAAGTACTAATTAGCAATATACCTTTATTTTATACTGGAAAGTTAATTTAAATGCTAGTTAGGAAAATACTCGGCGTTTCTTTTAGTTACCTATACGGATTTTGTCGATAGTTTGTTTATTTACTCCAGATATGCACAAGGTATGTAATGGTAGTATACCAACCACAATTTTAAGTCACTATGTTACAAATAATTAACAATGCCAGAAAGAAAATACAAGAATATATTATAATCTACTATGGTTGGGGTTCGAATGAATTTTTGTGTTATATTTTATAACTGTAGCGCAAGCCCGCAGGTCTTGTGTTATCGTTTCTTTTTTGCACTATTTCCTTACCGGTTCATCGATTCGAAAAGGCTTTTTAGAATAATCGGGTAGAAACGTTTAATCAGGCCAGCGGCGTAGTTATATATATTATGTCTTTTATATGACTTAGGAAATTTCCAGTTTCCGAAGAACATATTTTGGACACTAGCCAAATGACCTAGAAGCGCTGAAATTTTAGTAAGATATTGTTGAAAAAAGTAATAAATACTACATTTCTCTTCTGAGATTCTCTTTAAAATTGAATTACTTATTTTGATAGTTATTGCTTAGAATATTTTGGATTGTCTGTCTTGAAAATGTTCAACAATATTTTAGAAATGTTCAAATACATTTATGTTATAATTTTACCATGCTACAAAACAAATCAATATGGCAAAGTTTGGCAAGCGGACAATTCGTGCTTGGTTGAATAAACGAAACAACACGAGCAGATGGTGTATTATCCAAAATTGTGTTAAGTTTTCGCAGGTATTGTAATTTGATGCATATTAGTTTGCAGAAGTTGTGTTGCAGCCAATATTGCTGAAAATTTATCTTATTATTCAATACTTGAAATGAGAAAATTTCTATCTTTATTCATTTCTCAGGATATAATTGTTTGGAACATACATATTTGACTATGTTAGATGCTTTTTTTGTCTCAAAACTCAATAAAAATTTAGGTATATAATTTGTATTCTTCTTACACAAAATCCCAACTAGTCTCATCTTCTCACTATGTCTTTAAACCGAGCAAAATGATGAGTTTGAAATAGACTAACTGAGATTTTGTGTAAAAACAAAAACAATTAGTTTTCAATGAAATTTTTTGAAAGCATTACATTAATTGGGATCTAACTTATGATGGATCATTTGTAGAAAACCCGAACCGCTGGCTGTAGGAAAGTATTATTTCAAAATATTAAACCAAGAATCAATTCATTGTAGATATAGTCACTTAGACTTTTGCCTCTATGTTTGGAATTCTTCGAATAGGTGTAAAGTAAATATTACCTGTTCCTCCGAATTTAACTAATGTTTAGTGTCACAATAAGGTAGCATAGCAGTGTAGTAAAATAAGATATTTGTTATGCTTTATGCTCTGCTGAAAGAGTGAAACTTGAATTTCAACATTTTCAATGTTGGCCGCTACGAACATTGCCGAACCGATTCAACTATCGTATGTCCCGTACAAAAGATGCAGTATACCTTGCCACATGCTCCAGTGTTCGTTGTATGCTGTTTGCGGATGTTTCCGACACATGCGTACTGCATGGTCTAGTTCTTTAAGCAAAAGTGATATAAGGACGATTGTTGTTGTTCACCTTTGGTTGTGTTTTCGTTTATCCATGTGAGATTGTGTGCGTTGTTCATTTTATTAGGTATTGTTGTGAGATTTTATCATTGAATTTTACAATTACTTCGGTCAACGTTCAGTGGTACATTATTATTTGTATATTTATTTATTATACCAAGGTGTTACGTTCTATAACTCGGCGGTATCAATTATTACATATCTGATACATACCAATTATATGGAAATGCAATAATTTAAATGTTTCATAGTTATTTAAATATATCAGTATGCGGTATCAAATATTACATATTTGATACATACCAACAATATTACTATACACTTTATATGGAAATGCATTAAAGTAAATAAACATATTATGTTTCATAGCTATTTAAAATAATATATCACTATGCGGTATCAATTGTTACATATTTGATACATACCAGCAACGTTGCTATACATTTTATATTCAAATAAAATAATTTGAATTAACAAATGTGCAATATTTAAAATAATATATGACTAGGAGGTATCAATTGTTACATAATTGATACATACCAACAACATTGCTATACATTTTATATACAAATAAAATAATTTGAATTAATAAATTTGCATTACATAGTTAAAGTAATAGATGATTATGAGGTATCAATTGTTACATATTTGATACATACCAACAACATTGCTATACATTTTATATACAAATAAAATAATTTGAAATAACAAATGTGCAATAGGTATTTAAAGTAATTTATGACTATGAGGTAACAATTGTTACATATTTGATACATACCAGCAACATTGCTATACATTTTATATACAAATAAAATAATTTGACTTAACAAATATGCAATAGGTATTTAAAGTAATATATGACTGAGAGGTATCAATTGTTACATTATTGATACATACCAACAACATTGCTATACATTTTATTTAGAAATAAAATAATTTGAATTAACAAATGTGCAATACGTATTTAAAGTAATATATGACTATGAGGTATCAATTGTTACATTATTGATACATACCAACAACATTGCTATATATTTTATTTACAAATACAATAATTTGAATTAACTAATGTGCATTAGGTATTTAAAGTAATATATGATTATTCGGTATCAATTGTTACATTTTTGATACATACCATATTGCTATACAATTTATATGCAAATTGAATAATTTAAATGAATATGTTACGTGCCATTTAATAAAATAAATACGTTTTTTGTATTTTCGAGGACAAATAACGCTAAACGTGTTAATATTAATTAGCACTATACCATGTACATTCTACAACTTTACAATTGAAAAGATATTTGCTATTAATAGGTTTATTATACCAGCTATACCAATAACGCCTAGGTACATGCGATTGTTACACTTGATACATAAAATTTATATATAAAAGTATTTGAAAAAAAAAAAAAAAAAAACACGTAATTTATTATTTACCTTGGGGTTATCTTGTCCAAACAACGACGAGGAAAATTTCAAGTAGAATCTTTCCCACTGTATTTCGATACAGTTTTTTACGCGACATAATTATCTTCGACAATATAATGTTTTTTTTTTGTATACACGAGACGTTACTTAAACCGTCCCTTAAAATTTTCGCTAACATCGCGACTTAAATTTAACCTTAGCCTAATTTTATAGTAAAGTACCCAAAATCTAATCTTAATTAGGTACTCAAAATATAATCTTATATTGTTTTGCGTTACATACGAGACGTAATTTTTCATAGGCACAGGTACACTGTAAAAATAGCTTACATTTTATATAAATTACATTTACAAGTGATTCATATTAAATTTTGGAAAATTATACATTGTTACATTTTTTCTACAATGTTTGTTACTAATTAAGTAGAAGATAACTATTTATTAAACTAGTTAAAATACAACTTTTGAAATTAAATGGTGTGTTGATCATTGATTTTCTGCGCCGCCAAGGGGTATAATAGTGACTCATACGTTAAACCCCTTTTTATTTTGAAACGCAACATGAACAAACGCATCTTCTAAATTTAGCGGCTCTTTCCTTGCTTGTGTTGTTGATTTTTCATTGTGTACATAGAGTGCGCGCGTACATTGTTTCAAATTATATAGATTTCTCTCCTTCAATCATTTCGGATGTGCCGTTTTGGCCTATTTTCGTTGTTAATGAGTCATTTATTTTCAAGCTGGCGCGAGCTTTGTAAACATCCCGTACATAAACGTTTTTATTGCAGTATATTCAAGGGCTCACTCCATTATTTTCCAAAGAACATTCCTTTTATGCGTATCAAATAGCCTTTTTTTTTGTATTTTTATTCTCTGTGCTGTTTATCTCTTATTTCTTTCCGTCTGCTGTAACGGTGACTCCTTGAGTGTTCAAAAATTCAAGGTTATACATTTTTGAATTCATTAAGATTCTGTTACGTGTAAAGGTACTACAACATATGTGTATTTTTAGATATCTATACAATGTTGTAGTTATATAAAAAATTATCATTTTTGATGTTATTATCTATGTCTAGTACGTAATTTCAATGTAGATTATTTGGTGAATTTGAGTATATAATGGTTGTAATTTCAATGTCGTTGTTATTAACAAGGTCAATTTAAAATATTCATACTCGTAGGTGTTCTTCACAAACAGAACATTTCTAACTATGTTATGTCTTAGGGAATATATAGAATTTTTAAATTTTCATTAGAGCTATAGAAATGCCGTAGTAGCAAAAACATCGAAATTATTTTTAAACGCAACACTAATAACATTTCAATTTAGGTGGTTCTTTTGTTATATTATGGAAATAATTTAAGATTAATTAAAATTTGTTAATATTTGTCGACAATCACTACACAACAATAAATATGATAATTTAAGTGTCTGTTAGGGGTAAATGCAGTCGGAGCAACTGACCATAAGTGGTCTTACTAAAACTGCCCCTGAGGATACCATGTGCTGTTATTGTAATTCGCTCAAATTAAATTAATTTTAGGCCCGAGATATTATCTTCTAAAATTATATATATATGTATATTTACAGTGGCTCAAACATTTATACGTCCACCCACTAGTCTTATATACCCTATTATGTACTTTAGGTACTTATTTTTAGCTCGCAGTACGAAGTACCGAAGAAGTTAAAGCATTCGGTCGTGCGTCTGTAGCATTCTCGGATCAAAAAAATTCATTAACAAAATGTGTTTGTCTCGTCGCTCTGAATCCAAAAATATATATAACTTATATACTTGGATGTAAGATTTAAATTTTTGACCTCTACTCCTCTGAAGGTACCGGAGCGATTCACACCAAATTTGGTACACATATTATTTGGCATCCCATTTGAATCCGCTCGCAGTTTAAATCAAATCGCCCGTATACTTCCCGAGTTATAGAGCCCCAAAATTTGGAGCCCCCTTAATACTGCCCTTATAAAAATAAATATAACACCTAAAAATTCTTCTAATAATACTAAAATATTTTATGTCTAAAAGATTTTTTCATATTGTTTACCCAAAGCCCGAAAAATATTATTATATATTATAATTTTGAATTTTAAAATATGCACTAAAAATATTTTTCTTTAATCAAAATAATCTACAAAAAATTATAAGACTTTATATCCATAACATATTTTACAAATTGTTAACCAAAAGGGCATAATAATTAATAACCGCTGTTCGCAACGCATATATTACTCTTAAGGCGAACTGGACGCATCGGTGCGTTGTAGGTACCGAATCTTGTTTTTTGCGAATACGTCTGCCCCCTTTACTTTATTGAAAAAGTTCCCAAAACCGGTAATATTTATGAAAAATAACCTTTTTTTTTTCTGAGAATTTTCTGACCGTTATAAAACTTGTAATAAAGAGGGAACAATTGTTGTTGAATTAAGTTTGTGTAGTAAAGTATATTAATTAATAAACAATATTGTTTTAAATGATAGATTAGGTTTACATTAGAATTCGTAGTTTATTTAAAATTTATATAAATATTTTGTTTAAAAATTGTTAATGTTGCAGAATGACTGTTTTTAGAACGGTTCAATTGGGGTGACACAATAAGTGCAATGCCAAAAATAATATTAACTTATTGTTAGATTGTCCTTGATGCACTCTTTTCTCAAAACTAGACTATGTTGTGACTGCATTCTGAATTGTTCAATTAAATTGGGGCAAATCCAACATTAGAAATTCGTACAAGGACCATGCGTAATTGAATTTGTTGGTAACGCATAATATATATTAATAGTTTATTATATTATTCGAACAGTGAATATATTTCTAAATTCCACGATAATTTATGCAAAGGCAGTTACGTTGTTCACAATTATTTGCGGTAATATATTTTCATAATTTCTATTTGAACAGAAAGTTTATTATAATTTAAGTAAAATACCGTAACTTAGATGGGCACACATACCATATATACCTATACTCTTTTTATGATGCATGCTTCAATCAATTACTGTGTATAGGCACACTGCTATATGTACAGTTTCAGTGTTCCCCTTTAGGATGCACAGGAAAAAATAATTTATTCTGTTAGTCCGATTGAATATGTTCTCACCAAGGACATTCAGGAAATTAACTTTGATGTGAGAAACTTCATTTCTTTTCACGTTATGCAAAAAAATACGTTTCCTGTCATTTATTCTTGTGACAATATACCGTTAAACTTGTGAAGTATTGGGTAACCAATAATTGAACGAATTATTTCATACAACTGATGAGACCCGTGTGAATAATTTGTAACCTACATTCGGGGTATTCAGATTACCGAAATTTACCAAAACACAAATTGGTGGAGTGCATCTTACTGAAGATTATGCATAAACATGACGCCATTATTTCGAAATTATAATTACCATGTTCACATGGAGGATTCAATACTGGAATGAGATTGAACTGAATACGTTCCTCATGTGTTCACATGTCCGCGATTGAATTTGATTTTAAATGCGATTGATAGTTCTTAAAAATCCCGCTGACAGTTGTCTTTCAGGGGCGTCGTTAGGGTTTCAATTCGTGGGGGGGCGCTAAAATTTACTGATTCACTTACGTCATACAAAATGTGAATTTGTGATGATATTCCGTAGGTGTCTATATTTAAAGAATACATTTAGGGGAAAAACATGCGGGGCGCATTTTAAAAAGGTACGTGCGCCCCCTCTGAAATGGCCTATCGACGCATCTGCTATCACGATACTGCGCATGTCTCATTTCAATTCAGTCCCACTAAAAATGAGACTGGAATGAGTCAATCCAATCCTGGTTTTTTGTGTTCACATGCGGGATTCAATACCGATATCGAATTCAATACCGTATTCAATCCCGATATCGAATTCAATACCGTATTCAATCCGTCATGTGAACATGGTAAATGAAATGATTTTAAGAATCGACTTGAATAATTAGAGAAATTGGTAATGTTCAATTTTAGAGTTTAAAATTAACCGGGAAAATATATTTTTTAGTAAAATTACTGGTAACGATGGTAAATTTCAACAAATATACTACATTACTGTTTAAATTACGGGTAAAATTTTACCAATAGGAGGAATAGCAAGTTGCCTTAAATATCGCATCGAAAATTAGTTTACATGTATGAGTCACGTTAAAATTAGGAAATAATATGCACTAGGGGACTATAAAAGGGGGTTAAAATGAATTTCTGCGGTGAATATATAATGAAATGACGAATGCAATATTTGAAATCAACATTTTTACGAAATATAAATTTCTTTGAACTTGTATAAATAAAAATAAAATACAGGTAAGGAAATATAAATCTTCGAACTATAAATGCTTCATTCGTTTAATTGATTGCTATTAAGAAGAGAGTGTCTTATTAAATTTCAAAAGACATCCTCAGGAAGACTTTGTTAAAAATTATGTGAGAATGTTTAAAAGACTTCCTGTATCAAAATGCGATATCTCTCATCTCCATATTTTTTTATAAGTTATTACCGTCGTTTATTTTTAAATATAGTCTTGATTTTTTGACGATATATACATAGTGATTCTGTAAAATGAAATTTGTAAGCGATTTACGAACATGTGTGGATTCCGTGCCAAGTGACCTAGTTCCATTGCAGTTTATAACATAAGGTCTTCATTTATTTTCGCACTGTGATTTACAGATATCTGCGTGGTTGTTACCGATCATTTAATTTATTAAAGGTTCAATTGGCTGCGGTTCACTGATGTTAGTTTATTCAATCTGCGATTTTAATTTGTTTGGAATACGTATTAGCGAGATTCCTGTATTTTTGTAGAATCTATTTATAATTTTGTTGGTAAACAAATCTAATGCGAACATCGAACCTATATTTAAAAAAAATATATTTATAGATTATTCACAAATTTACATTATTTCCCTATGAATGGAGTAAGCAGACAATTTATTTATAAGTAATCCTTCTTTATTTAACTCTATCTGTACATAATTTACGCGTTTCATTTTATATATAAAACATGTTTTTGATTCCGTTTACTCAAAATGTGTCCTTCGGTATTGTCTAGCAATTTGAAGCGTTTTCTACGTCTGATCTTAATTTGCACTTAGTACGAGTGATAACTCATTTGATTGGCTGAAACTGGCACTAAATGCAAGAATTGCTGACACTGTAAGTGGATAACGCTATTAGTTAACTGACGACACAAGCTTTACCCAATGATATACAATGGAGTAATCTAGTAGCAAATATTTGAGGTATTTGGCCAGAAATTAAAAAAAAAACCATAAACTGATTGAGCTATATAAATTAGAACAGATACACGACCGAACATTAGCTTTTTTGTACATACTGTACGAAGAGCTAAAAATACGTATATTCTATTTTTCAACATCGATTGATATATATATATATATATATATATATATATATATATATATATATATATATATATATATATATGTGCATGTAAGATGCACCCATTTCTTGACGTATGACGTCACTGAGTGGACTGACAATGCGAGCTTATCAAATATTTATTCTGCCTTCTAACGTGCTTCTAGATTATAATTTAAATTGAATGTAAAATCTACGTAGTTGGTTTGAAATTTAACACTGAAATTCAGGTATTCAAGATTGCTGCCTACACAAATATTTCTATGTACAGGTGTCTAATTGTTCTGTTAGGTATTTGTATGGCCTACAGAATATAATTTAAATATATATTAAATTGGTTACTACCTTAAGACTAGTTGCATTATTAGACCTTTAAGTAGTATTTGAATTCCATTAAATTAAATTTCTTACAACGAAGACACGTGAACTTATTAAATTAGTTATTCAGATCTGACTAAAAATAAGATAATAATATGTGAGGACGATGAGCGATACCAATACCGACTACATGATTCTACTCGTATATAGTGCCCGTAAGTCCCAACAGTGGTCTTATTAATCCCAACGGTGGCGGTTGACTGGAAACCCAGAGCTAGTCAGTCACTTTATCCCGATGGCTGGTGGCCTTAGTGCCCTTAGTTTGCATATATAATCTTAAATTCTAAAGACTTATTTGATAATCTTTGTAATGGTATAGAGAATTTAAGAACATCTTTTGTTTTATGCAAAACTGTTTATTGATATTACAATCTGATAAGAAATGATATATTAATTATGCATTAGTCGGCAGTTAACTTTTATTATGTATTGTTTATTTGTTCTTAAATGTCAAGGATAAGTACAGGGTGTTGTATTGAAAAAGTAATCGTTCAGGAAATACATTTCATTCTTTATAATTGATGATATTATCTTCTTCATCATTATTAATTTCTAAGTACATTGATTCATATCTAACTTTATAATTTGTCTATTATGTACGTGGTAGATAACCCTCAAAGGAACAAATTAGGACATATTTTATGTAAATATGTAAATTAATAACCAATATTAAATATCTTATTACAATCAGAGTGATATTAAACCTTAAATTGGATAATTATATAAATAATTATGTCTTTGGATATACATTAAAAATTACAAATAAACCTATCAGTTGTGTTTATCAATCGTTGATGTAAGTAGATAATAACGAAGTATCATAAATGTAATTATTATAGAGACCGAATCTGATAAAAAAGGAATCGTTTTACCGGTAGATTTACTTTCAATTTACATAAATGCGGCGCCTATAATTACACTTGACATATCATATAATTGAATCCATTTACAGAGGATATACATTATTTTGTAGTCTATTTGAAATTGGAATTGGGTTTATATATTTAGAACTAACGCAAGATTTTTCTTCGGAAAACTACACAGACTCGATTTATAACTTTAAACAGAACGAAAAAGATATAAAAAATAAATGTCTTGAAGTTATACAACCAATCTTTTAATACATTGGATATTCCGTACGAATATATATATTACTTCTAATAGTGCATATGTTTATGAGGTTTTTTATAGCTGATGGTTCTACGAAATGCCATATTTTAGTTAGTTTATAATGGAATATGTATTGATGTCACAAATACATAAAATATATAAATAACAAAACTTTAACGTATTGAAATAAATTTTAATATAATGCCATAAAAAAATCGGTTGTGGCCAGCACAATCGTTTGTTTTGCGTTGCTCTTTTCATAAAACAAAATGCTCGATATACGTTCTCAGTCGATCTATTTATGTTAACCGATGGACAAATATCAAATAAAGTCGTTCTATTTTGTTTCCCTGTCAAAATGTTGTCAGACATACTTTATACGATTTATTAAATATAATCCCCATGCATGGTGTATCTATGGTAACAAATAAGAAATTTAAGATTTTCTGTAGCGGTTTTCTTGTAACTGGTACATTTTTTGAAGAAACTTTTCAAACAAATGTTGTGCGCATAAGAAAGTAACAAAACTTCCTATGATTTACAGTAATTATGGATGATATACAAAGACTTACTGATCATATTTAAAAGTTAAACCAGCGGGACGGTTAAATGGGAACCGGTTAAGGGGGAACTGTTTTGCAGATACATATCATCACGTTTTTGGCCTAGATACAGTGGGATAGCAGAAATAATATCTTGTCTTCATCGCATCGCATGAAACTTAAAACGTATTACAAAATGCCCATCTGTGAATGCAGATATCTCGACGCGATAAATTTGTCATCATTTGCAAGCGAAATACCGCATAGTATCAATTTTGTTTGCGACCTAAGGAATAAATTATATAAGTCCAATACCTACTTTCTGTCAATCAAAATTGTACACTGATACAACGAATGTTATAAAATCGCTTTTATTTTAATACCATATAGAAATTACCAAAACGCGACTTATAAAATTCGTAACAAAATCGGAAACAATCGAGTTTGACAAATTTATTTCTTAAATCTTGACGATTTGACTGTTATTTTGTATATAATGAAATAACTAAATTGGTAGAGTGACCATATACAAAATACCAATATGTGATTTATCTGTATGCGGAAATTAAGATTCGTAACAAAAACAGTCGAGTTTGACCGAGGTTAGGCGAATGGGTACTGTTTGTGCACGTTTCCCGCGCACGCGCTCTTATCCTAGAATACTGAGTATTTTAACAGTGTAAAGCTTCATAAACAGGGTTAGAGGAAACTGCATGATCATTAGAATTATAAAAAATATGGTTATTTCCTAATCATAAATAACGAACATGCAATACAGTTTGTTATTAGTTTTGTCTAGATTCAACTCTTAGTATTATGTATATTTATTTCAATTAAATCTGTAATTCCTTCGATGCAGGAATTTTGCCACCCAACTTCGGTTGGATGAATCTGTATGTAAGTTCAGTTAAGCCTTTTAAAAGACATGGTGAGCATTGGTAATGCGAGATTACGAAAAAGGAGATAAATAATAAGCAAAGCCGTTAGGATTGTTGTATAGGCGTGTTGTTATACTCATGTTGTGTGAATCTCACAGAGCGAGAAAAAACAAATCGTTTGTTTTCTTTTATAATGTCAGCACGGATTACATAACAGCATTAGATCAGAAAAGAAAAGTTGTTTAGCCCACTTTTCTTAGTACATAAATGTACATTCGCGCATATTTGCTACTTAGTGGGATGCCCCATGCAGCAGGTTGTTCATAATTACGACTAATTTGTAAATATCTGAAGTATGCGTGGTTCAGACTAATCTTGCCAATCGTGTTGGAAGGGGAAACCTTTTTATTTTATAATCGCAAAGCGATCCAATTAGAAACTACAAATAATAATCCAGTTTGTTGTATGACAAACAATGCATTCACAGCAACACAATTAACGCATTAATTATTAATATTCTGGCTATATTCGCCTAGACATTTTTGTCAAACAAACTGGTTTATTCATTTTAATTTTTGATCTAATTACTAATTGTCTTGTGAATGTACGTTTAGACTAAGCTATGTAAATATCATTTATGTAAATAGTTTTTGTAAATTCGAATGGCTGTTATATTTTAAAGTAATTGGCTGGTAGCACGAACGACTTTATTAGTTAATCTCATTTTGAGGTGACTGTGTTGCTATGGAATTTTTTTTATACTTAACAACACTGTAATGACTAGCATATTCGTGTTATTAGCAGGGCTCGAATTGGATAAACTCAACAAGGGGGACACAAGAAAATATAATATATTAACAATGAAAGCTATGGATTTTAACAAGGACGCTAACAATTTAAAATGCATCAAGTGAAACTTTGCCCCCTCAATTCTAGCACTGCTAATTATCCATTATATTCTGGGTGGTTTTATTTGCTTCTTGAATGCTGAATTATAAGGAGTATGCAACGTAACACCTAATTATTATCCAATTAAATATGATAAATTGTATACAATTATATAAATGTGAACCATTTATAACTTTTTGTACCACTGAAACCTGATACGAAATCCACAACAAAAAAAAAATCTAATTGTAATTTTCGATGTAGCATAACTTCGGGGAAAGGATACCGATCTTAGCATGGTGCTGGATCGAACAAGTGCCGCTTTAACTTGTCATCGTAGTAGTGCAATGAACCTCGACTATTTCTGTTCACACTATTGCGTGCATATTCTCTAAACAGTCGGTCTGTAAGGCTGAAAATAGTATTGTAGTGTTCAGTGAGGATGATCATGTTATGGTTTTGCCAAGAACGGTTCATGTCACTTGCGTATCGTTCGGTTATACTCGGATTTATTTGATTTTCGCGCGGATTGATATATGAGATATATATATTTCTTCTACGTAAATAAATATAAAATGAAGATTGGAACGTGATATGCATGAAAATGGGGGCGCACGGCTCCAAAGAAAAATTACATCGTTCGTCTTCGATCAAAGCTGCTGACCGAGAACGGTTCGGAAGCTTTGGCAAGAGAGGTAACTATTCGGTGTATAGGTTAACATTATTTGAATTGTTCCAAACAAGTTGCACTTTTTACTATTACTACTTTTAATT
The DNA here is from genome assembly GCA_933228885.1 of Leistus spinibarbis. Lineage (NCBI taxonomy): Eukaryota > Metazoa > Arthropoda > Insecta > Coleoptera > Carabidae > Leistus > Leistus spinibarbis. The sequence continues at coordinate 3,362,879 of OW121793.1, forward strand.
AATATTTTAAGTATGGGAATACGCCTAGAAATATTCATTTTTATTTATATTATAGAAGTACACATTCTACAGTCCGGGCGCAATCCTGGTAACCATAGCCTAGTCAGCTGTATTGAATTAGCAATTAAAATTAAAAATCACAAATAATAATCTAGTTTATATTATAAGCAATGCTAATATTCACAGGTACAAAATTAACATAATTAACTATAAACTTTGTTACTGTGAACGCTAGCATTGTTTGTCGTAAAACCAACTGGACTTATTAATTGTAATTACTGATTGTTTCGCTTAATCTAGATTTATTTTATGACAATCAATTCTAGCATTCCCAGCATCAAAATGAACATATTAATTATACATTTTGTTAGTGTGAACGCTCGCATTGTTTATCATAAAATAAACTGGTTTATTAATTATAATATCTAATCTTAATTACTAATTCGGAAATGTATCTTTACTCATCTGTGATTAGTTAAATCAAATTTTTGACACATAAGTACATCAACTGACTCGTGAATGGTTGTTAGGATCACGGACTAAGTATAATTTGTTTATTTAACTAATGTTTTAAGCAAGAAATCTTTAATTTGAAAACAATGTTTTTACTTTTTTATTAAGAATATTGTGTCAGCTGGAAATTGTAGCTATTTGTACAATCATTTCAAACGTCGAATAAAGTATAATAAATATTGGAATTTCTACTTTACAAATTGTTGGAGTTCACAAATTTGTAAAATAAGCTCATCAATCAAATGTATATTACGTGACATTGCCGCTTTAGTTGTTGTTACTAATTACTTAGAGAGGCAGTTAACAGTTAACGTGATAATTGATCAACTATTTAGAGAGGCAGTCGAATGTGTAGAGAGTTTTTTTTTTTAAATATTGCTTTACATATTGTAAAACAATATATAAAAGGTAATCTGTGCTGTAGACAAAAAAAATATCCGCTAACTCAAAAATATGAATGAGTTTTGAGATATACATCACGTGAGACAAAGACCGGAATTTAGAATTAATTTTGAAACTAAAAAGTGTACTGTTTGTCAATATTTCTTGTCTAACACTTTTTCATAAAAGTTAAATTAATTAGGAAGACTATACAAACTTCATGGAGTTTTTTACACCTTTTGGTCTCTATTGAACAATGACTTACCGTAGAATTCGGTATCAGAACTAAATTATATTTAAACAAACTGCTATGGTTCTCAAGCAAATAATATCTTTAATAAAATGATTCTTTTCTTGGAAAAGGTTAAATGTAAATACGTATACGGGTCAAAATACTTTTTAGCTTCTTGGCCGGATAAGTGAAACTGAGTACTAAAATGGTAAAATATAACAAATATTTAAATATCTCTTTTGCGTTTCAGGAGCAAACAAAAAGCGAGAAGTTGGCGTTGGAAGATGTTCGACACCAGTTACAGAAGTCTTAATCCCAGGCGGGCACAAACCTGCTCCAGTTACATCTTTGAAGGCTCCTAGTACTCAGCGTCTGACCCGAGATAGTAAGTATTTAAATATGGTGGAAATCGTTTTAAAGAATCTAGCAATATTATACATTTTGTTTCTCGGTATACGTATTTCCACTGTAAATCTTATGTAGTATGCACAGAATAAATATATATGTTTATTTACGTTTGCCGCTTTAGTATTATAGCGGTAAATTGCTGTAGCAGATGTTATCATCATCAGTAGAGACCTTAGTTACCTGTTCCCACTCGACCCAGGTGGAACACTTCCTCTAGCACCGTTGCACGAATGTTCTGAATGCCGCGTTCAGTCGACAGACAGACAGACATGTACGTGACATTTGAACGGAAGTGTAATATCCATGCTAATTTTTTTCGCCCTACTCATTGAAGAGTTCTTTGTTTGCAGATACCCTTTTAAATTTTGAATCCATTCATATTTTATAACTTGCATAAGATGAATTACAAATTTGTTTTAGAAAAGTAATATAAGCTAGTATATATTTTCAAAGCAACGTGCAACTAAATATTATATATATATATATATATATAAAATAAGCTTAGATACAAGGCACCTATGCCTTCAGCTCGCCTTATAAGTAATATATGCGATGCGAGCAACGGACTTCCTCGTCCTACTCCACACTTGGGCGATTGGGTTCAAATGGGATGCAAAATAATATACGTAGTAAATTTGGTTCATCTAACATCCAAGTATTTTGGTTATATATATATATATATATATATATATATATATATATATATATATATATATATATATATATATATATATGCGAGTATCTTTGGATTCAGGGCGACGAGTCAAACACTTTTTTTAAAAGTTTTTTTTTTGATCCGAGAATGCTGTAGACATCGACCGATCACTATAGCTCTTTTAAAATTTAAAATTAATTGGAAATGTTTAGTCGATAATGCATTATGCGTATGATCAATTTGTAAATAAGGATAAAATTGATTAGATTTGTGAATATACCTTTCTTGTTAGTAAAATTCACCATTTACTGCGTACCCAAATTGAGTGACAAAATTACCTGACTGACCAAATAATTATCAGTGAACACTGCAATGTTCTCTGGTGTAATTTTGTTAAGTATTAATTCACAGCGATCCAATTAGTAATATAGATTAGAAATTAAAATTAATAATCAGTTTGTTTTATAACAAACAATGCTAGCATTCCCAGCAAGAAAATGGACACATTAATTACACATTTTGTTGCTGTGAACGCTAGCATTATTTGCCATTAAAACTAAAACTGGATTATTAATTGTAATTTGTAACATTAATTTCTAATTGACTCGCTGTGAATAGACTTTTAGGCCAATTGTGTAGCTACGTTATATCTAGTAAAGAAATCGATACAAGAAAATTTATCTCTAATTCTGCTTTGTAGAAGTTATTTACTATTAGTATATTCAATATGCCAATATTGGTAATCTACTAAATAACAATTTTACAATCCTTAAATATTTAAAAGTTTTAGAATCAATATAATTTTCTGTGTAATTGTTTTTCGTATTACATCCATACCCTCTATTTAATTTATTAAGGCATGCGTGTGTGTTCTATAGATTGATTGTGGTTTCGTATTACAGTTAAAAAGAGTCCGTTGTTACCGTCGTCGTCGGTTCCAGACGTAAAAGAGCCGGCCAGACGGACGCTGTCGCGACGAAATGTCGGCTCAACAACCACTCACAAATTGTCTGCTGCCAAGGGTGAGTACACATATATATATTCAGTTTATATTACACATAAAACTATAGTAATTTTATATACTTTAGTATTGAATTTATGTCCCTATATACACACGAATTTTATTGTGCTTTATGTTTGTCTAACATGAATCATATACATATTTTCGTAACAAAATGTCGCAGTATAGTTCAGTAAAGTTTATTTTTCAATCGTATTTCAAATTTCAATTTGGCAAATTATGACATTAAGTCGATAATGATGTTGTTTACCTAAATTTGTTATTCAAAATTATTACATTTTTGCCTAATTGATAGCCAATATTTAAAATATACCATATAACGACTAAAGAATTAGGAAATACATTTCTAATATCGATAATTACAATCACAATATTAGTTTGCTAGAATTAAATAACAATAATTTTATTCGAATAATAAAATGATTACGAATTAATATACTGATTAAAATAATCAATATCAAAAGATTGTTTCCTAATACTACCGGTCTTTTGTTGTATTATTGTAGATTTTCAATATTGGCAAAAAATAATATTTACGTAAAACACAAATTTAAGTAAACATCTTTTAGGCTGACCGCAACTAGATTTCGTTAATTTTTAGACACGTCCGATTTATGTCAATTTGTACGTATTGATATTTTCAATTACCTTTATATTTTTCTCTTTAAAACCGTTGGTCGTAGATTTATCAATTTATGAACTGTTTTTCATGGATATTAAAAGCGTAATTGAAAATATCGACACAATTAAATTATCCTTTAATTTGTTCTACGTCAATTGGCAGATTTTTAATTTTTAGCATAAATTGGCATAAATTCGATTTATCTAGAAATTTACAAAATCAGGTTTGAGTAGCCTTATGAATGGCAAAATTGACCTGAATCTGCAATAAAAATGTACTTATAATAACGCCTACCCACTCGAATTTACATTACACATGGGCACTGTATGTAGAAAATTAAAAACCCTAGGACCCGCATGAATAATCTAATGACCCAAATATGGGTCGTGAGAAAGACAACGTGTTAAAATGTTTTTTAAAGTTACCTCCGGGAATTTATTCTAATGTAAGTGATACATGTTTTAACAGAAACTCTACGAATAGATCTACATTCATGTATAACTGGTTGCCTATGTACTGGCGCTGTAGATGTGAAATACAAGCTCATGTGCCATATTCATTTGAAAGTCATATCGGCATTAGAATAAATGGTCCAATTTTATATTTTATATCATTATAACCGTTTTATATATATTTTAATATCGCCTTAAAGAAAATTAGTATTGCTGTTAAAAATATTGTGGCTTAAGTTTAGCTCATTATTTTAAGTTAGAGTACTGCGTGCGACCATAAATAATAGAAACGATTATTATTCAATTTGTAAATATAATTAAGTCGAAGTTAAGAAATCGTCTAATTAGTTGTACACTCGGCAAAAACAAGTTGAAAAAATAAGTAATTGCTAAACTAAAAAATCTAGCTAGTGATTTGTTATTTATACTGTCTGATACAATACAAAAACTAGTTAATTTTGTTTTTGACAGTTTGCGAAAGATTTTAGTTATTTATTATTTTAATCCAAGAAGGTTTCTCAACGTTTATAATAATAGATGAGTTACAGCGTAAAGGATTATTCACAGCGAAACAATTAGTAATTAAGCTTAGAAATTATAAGTAAACATTCCAGTTTCTTGTATGACATACAAAGTTAACGTTCACATCAACAAAATTTACGATACATTGTGTTAATTTTGTTGCTTGGAATGTTAGCATTGCTTGTCATAATACAAACTAGATCATTATTTGTAATTTTCTAATCTTATTTACTATATGGTTCGCTCAGAACACACCTTAAGAATAATAAAATTAAATCTCAATACTGCCTTATGTCACACTTTAAATAGAGCTTTTAATTATTTGTCGTAAATAACAACAAAATAAAATTTGGGAATAACTTATATGGAATTTTGTTCAAATTGATCTTATATTTGTTTAGCGCTTTAGATTCCCTATAAAACAGTAAATTAAATATATTTAAGGAACGCGTTAACTGTAAGCGGCGCAACTGGTCATTATCCATTTAAACCCAGGACATTATTAGAATTATTTTATACTCATTTATTAATGTTATTATATAATTATTACTATAACCTTTAAAATTGAATGCGTTTCTTCAATTACTGCACTAGAGTTGCTACCCTATATTCACTTCCTTGTGCCATTACTATAACTTCTAAATTTTAGAAATATTAGAAGTTATACTTACTGTTTAGTCGTTTAAGAAAATTTACAATTAATTTCCATAATCCTACGATCAATAAGAGGGGTTTGACTATTTCTTTTGAAATACGTAAAACTGACTTTTAGAACTTGTCACGTAAATCATATATCAAAACATACATCAAAGGTGTCCAAGTATCGAATTGGCTCTAGAGCATTCACAGACATACCCACACATTCCGAAAATAGTCTCATTCGATTCAGGGAGAGTCAAAATGTGTATATTCGTTGAAAGTTTTCATAATTACTGCGTATAGGAAAGTAAAAATTGGCACATTATAGAAAAATATCTATACTATTACAAAAACTATTATCATATCTTTATTATATTCACGTAACACTATTAATTTCCTCATTGATTTATTTAAAATATTATGTAAACGCATATATAATGAACATGTTAATTAATCAAAAATATTATGTATCACAAATTCACAATTAATTTATGCAAACAAAAGAGAATTTAATTATAGTTTATCGGTGAATGTGTAAACAGAACCACGGTAATAATGTACAAGCTTCCTAGTTACAGCAGGAGGATGCGCATGAGATCGTACCAGACAAAAAACAAATGACATTTTATTCCACGAGGATATAAATATTACATTCACTTGTCTTCCATATATTGTTGGTGAAAACAATGAACACGTATATATCTTCTTTAACTTTTACATTCACTATTGTAACCGGTGATAAGTTCACAAGATATTTCTGAAATTAAGTCTTTCCTCAGAAATCAGACATTCTGATTGTGTCTTTGTTATTTTACTCAATCTAAAGAAAAGATAAGATTTTCTCATTCCATTATTTGCGCTAAGTATTGGTACATGTGTGCACTAACCAAACATGGCATTATCGCTTGTAATTATTTTTATGTATTTTCTAGAGGCACACGATGCCCAAGGCTGCGCATATTTTTTTACACCTAAAAAATATACTTTTGTATGAATAGCTCAGTTATGAATTCCTGCAAAATTAATTTTTCACAAAGTTTAAATGCTCATATTTGTGGTACATTTTTTACTTTCTTATAGTATGTAATTTATAAAAGAAAGAATTATGTTCACAAAAAGAATGACTTTGACATTTTAATGGAAATACCCTTCGGCTGTTTTCGCAATGACGTTTTTGTGTGTCTATCTGTGAACACCCGACAGCCAATATCATTGAACGTTTTGAATTTAAGATTTGTATATCTATTTGTACATATCTCGTCTAAGACACGAGTTAGAGAACAAGCACAGGTACATGCACCTATGCTTCAGCTCGCCTTAGAATAAATGAAATTGTCTACTACAATGTCCGCTGTAAGATAACGACTTTCCTCTCCACAGTCAACGCATCTGTAGCGTATAATTTAAATTAAAAAATAAATGTTTTTAATTATGGCATTTACGACCACAAACTGAAAAAAATAAATTATTATTAGTATAAAATGTCTTTCGTAATGTATTTTTCGTTCATTATGTTATTCTAAAAGAATTTTATTGCATATTTTACAATTCATACTTATGTTATAATTTTTTTAGCCTTTCACAAAAGTGACAGACACACGACCGAAGGTTTTAGCTCTTCTGTACGTCGTACGGCGATCTAAAAAGTGAATTTAAAAAAGCTTATGATATTATAATTTCTAGTAAGTTAAGTTTAAAAAGTTTTCTTTCGAAAAATGTACCATTTATTGAAAAATCGAATTTGAAAATAACCATATTACATTTATGTTTCCTTAGTTACCACACATATTGCTATTGTTTCATGGCAAGGGTAGAATGAATTTAAAGCACAATATATATATAAACTAAGTATAAGAAAACCGAATAAAGACCACTCCAGATATTTTTTATAATAATCCTTCGCACATATGACATCAGCTAACTCCAATTGTGTTCTCTATTTTGGTTTAAAAAATTTATAACACAATTTGGTTTTTGAATTTACTTTGTTTTTCAATACTATTTATGTTTTACTACACTTTTATTTATGTAATCTATTTTGATACACTTCATGCAACTCCTAATAGAATTCATCAATAGATTTCTCGGATAATTTCCATCGCGAAACGATTATAAATGCATATTAAACTAGAAAAGTATTTTTTTAATGGCGAGTTTATTTTATAAACGATGATCTGATATTAATTTTTGGGTGGGGGGAGTGCACTAATTACAGATGAAGTAAGCGTGAACCATAAACTAGGTACAACAAAGATACGCCATGATTAATTCGTTAATATAATTGTGGTAATAGACCGTATTAAGTAGTTCGCGATCACTCTAGTAATTTCCTTTTTTTATATGAATGCGAAAAGAAAATAATATGCTTACAAATGTTCTGTTTTTATTATATACTGGACTGGTCCAGTAAGTTTAAATTAATATAAGATAATTATATAAAATTCTTTTTCTAAATTATAATTAGTTGTTCCACATTTTGTTTGCTTTTTTCATGTAATTATTTCTTTTGTTACTTTAGATTATGTAGGTATGGTTTTTATAAACTAATTGGGCGAAATAATGATACTAGTACACTTTAAATACAAATATAAGAGTTAGGGTGTTTGTAAATGTTTCTCATCTTCACCCCCTTCACACAGGGCGGCAAACAGTGCCTCTCATAATCTGTATTATATAAATTTCTTTATTTTCTATTAAATTCACCCGACGATTGCTATGGAACATAATCAATATGTATTGTAATTGGGGAAACGTAAATAACCATTCTCAATGGCGATTTTTCAGTAAATGGCTAACATAATAATGGATACTGGTGTTTCGCGCTTAACTAAATTCGCAGCTGGGAGAAATCCGTTAGTTTCAATATTTGCTGATGAAGCGCCGTTTTCTTAATACGGTTCTTCAAAAGTCTCATTCCAAAAAGCTATGCACAGTTATTTAGTACGTTTATTGAATAAAAATGACTAACCGCATTATACATTCAATTCATTTTGATTGTTTTTTAGCGGTTAAAACAGTGACATCATACCCGCAACGAATTTAATAAAGATATATGCGACACTCTGTCACATTGTCATCGTGTCGAGCCGAATATATTACGAGAGTTTATCTGAACCGATTTTAGATTCAAATTACCAAACCGGACCACTTTCTACCACCCACGGCCGTCATTTTTACTCTCTCTTATGAATGAATTACTCGACCGAATAAATAAGAATTATCCTTATACCAAAATAGGCAGTAGATGTAGATTGGTTACAAAAAAGAAATAGTACTAGTAATAGCTAGTAAATAAACATTCGTATAAGCAAGTAAAAAATAATTTGCAAATAATAATCGGCCTTCAATTGAGGCATATCATATATCGTCAATAAGTTCTTGTTCTACATCTCTAAGTAGCTGACGTAATATCCCGATATGGAGTTATCATTCAGGAGTTAGCTGATGCGTTACGTTAGACAAGCCTACTACAACTCTTTTTTCATTGTTGCCGTTGGTACATAACATACATCCACACACATTAACAAACAATCAGTTTGATTGGAGTGAAAATATCTGATTGCTGCTCTGATTACTGTACAAAATGATCGTACTATAAGTGTGTTCATCCATGGGTGGATGGAATATGATTTTTGTTTGCTTTGACACCTTACGGACCAGACATATCAATTATGTACCTAATCTATTGCTTTTTAAAATGAAGGCCCGTGCGAAAATGTCACACCTACTTTGAAAGACAAATAAAGAAACAAACATATAATTATATATTTAGTTTATGAAATTATTATTGCAATTTTCTCTTTTCATTTGACAAAATTTCTTTGATCGTTTATACACATAATTGGGAAACAGTAAAAAAGATACAGTAACCCTCTAAACGAATATTTCCAATTAGATTTCGAAGTCTTTTTTTGTAATCACAATACTCTCTTTTCTACATTACGTGTAAGAAAGTAAAAAAGGAAACTATGTTATTGTATTCGAGGGTTCGTCATTATAGCCGTGGAATATAATTACTATTTAATAGATCTGTATTCAAATGAAATTATATATATATTTAAAATAGGAAAACAATTTCACAGTTCTAATTTATTAGCAATTAAAATACATTTTTATAGTATTTCGTGTAGGTATATAATTTTCTTTGAAATTATGGTATTTGAAAATACTTTCTTGCTATTTATTATACAGCGGAAATACACATTACAATAAACACAGAATTCATTTTATTTCCTGGCGTTTAACATAAGAATCTCACATTGCCAACGGTGCTACACACATATGTTTTATTCATGTAACATCTGTGCTACACTATTTCAGATAAGAAACTGTAAATTCACCGATTTCATAATGTTGCCTCGTTTTACACAGACACACACTCAGGACATACATACTGATACACAGACACACGCTCAGGCATACATCTGATACACAGACACACACTCAGACGGAACATATTGTTACACAGACACACTCAGACATACATACTGATACATAGACACACACTCAGACATACATACTGATACACACAGACTCAGACATACATACTGACCCACACACACACTCAGGCATACATACTGACACACACATACACACACTTAGGCATACACACAAAAAACACACTTAGGCATACATACTGACACACACACAAAAAAACACACAAAAACACACACAAAAACACACACACAAAAACACACACACAAAAACACACACACAAAAACACATAACAAAAACACACACACACAAAAACACACACCAAAAAACACACACTAAAAAACACACACACAAAAAACAAACACAAAAAAAACACACAAACACAAAAAAACACACACACAAAAAAAAACACACACAAAAACATAAAAAAAAAAAACACACAAAAACACAAACCCACAGAATAGTAAAATAGCGAGTTCGAAAAATTTTATGATTACATTATCCTTCGACCAAGAAAGTAAAAAAATATATCTTTTATTACCAATAAACTGATATCTTTCTAACATCTCTGATATTGTTAAAAAAAGTATTTTATCGATATATATACGATATCAAAAAATTATATATTGTAAAATATGTTTTGTTCTCTTAAAAGCGATGACATACAAACATCCCTAAATCGATATCTTACAAAAATTGGGTATTAATATAACGTTTGAACTATTCAGAAGATACCATTTCTAACATGATTTTCGAGCTTATTAAATGTAATATTTTGTGACACATTTTGTGATATGTTGATACATTGTTTGGCATTCATTATTGATTAGCAAAATGAACCGAAATGTAATAATCACTGTATTCTGGAAATGTGGCTATATGGATTATGGATACCAAATGGATGGCCCGGTTTTCAGTGAGGAGAACGTATAATCGTATAACGTTAGAAAGTATATGCGCGCGAGACACGTGATCTGAGCCACATATTGCATTCACGAAAGAAAGTTTTTACAATATCGGAAAAAAGCTACGGTTTTTGCGATACATACATTCAGTAGTGGTTCGCGATTCATTGCGTGAACAAAACCACCTGACCATTGTTAGGTTGTAATTATTACGCGAGTTGTGTGATTGATTGAAGCAAAGCTTGTGGCTAACGTGCGTGAACAATGGGACCTCTGCATCGTATCACATCACTGTTTAACACGAGTGCGTTAGATTTAAACAACAACAATGTTCTTAGTGACAAAAAGAAACAAAACTTTAGTAGTGATCTCAACATTTTCGCACGGGAAAGTGAGAAAATTAAATCGAAAGCTCACATTTGGACTTCGATGCGGCTTACACGAAAACATAAAGGTTCGATATTTGTCTTCATTAAATAAGCTGGAGTGATCTTCACTCGAATTTCTTATACTGGCATTATCTATATATTAATGTTGCTTTATTTTATTTTAAATCAAAATGTATTGTAACTAGGGAAACGTAAATATAAAATAACCATTTTCAAATGCAATTCTTCCGTAAAAAAAAAATCCAAAACTTACTAGAATTTTCAATTTTTACTTCCAGTTAAGATATTGTTTTTAAAAGTGCACACACAAGTCTTAAGTTTAAAGCTTCATAATTCTCCCTTCAACAGTTTTGGCTCTAGAGCATTCACAGATACAAATGTCATTTCGAAAATAGTCGGTTTCAATTATGGGATGATTAAAACGTATATTTCCGTTAAAAACTCGAATTTTAAAAAATTGTCACGACACAAGAAAGTAAATGTTTCCAGTTTTATATAAAAAGAAATATTATTAATTTCGGCGTATTAATTACCATTTATAATAATAGAATTTCCTACAGAAAATTTATAAGAGGATAATCAAATTATCAAAATTATTCCTATTTGATACCATTAGACTCGAGGAGTCAAGAGATTTTAATATCTGCACCAATAGTTCTCTTTGTTCTATATAATTATGTGGGCAATTAAAATAAATATAATTTCAATTTCTTCACTAATTTTTCTTTACCAGAATGCAACAAAACCCGGTGGTTAGTGTTATAAATTTTGTTGGTGTCATAAACAGTATACTACAAGTAAGCTAATAGCCCGGGCACACCACCATAGCATTTAATTGATTCTAATAAATCGCCGGGCAATTCGCAATACCAAATTTTATACGTATAACTGGTGAATACAGTTATAATAATTTTGTGCTAATTTAAATGTTATTTTACTAATAAGAGACGATAATATTATATAAGTTTAAATTTTATTTATACCATTTTTAAAATGTTTAGTTTCTGTTATAAATATTCTAGTAAAGGTAAGGTACAATCAGTGATTTGTTAATTCACTGGCAATACGGAAAATTAAGAATATTAATTTTTGTAAACCTATATAAATAAATAATTCTAGTCGAAAAGAATTTTGACATAAAAGTTAATATATGAAATTGGTTTTGCTCCATAAATATTTTATTAGTTTGCAGAAACTGCTTGCTATAACTAACTATGAATATTTTATTATAGTAGAAGAAAGTTAATTTAAAATCAAATTCAAATTTTACGTTTCAAGCGTAACAAAAAGAGCATGTTTATAAAATATAAATACATATTTATAAAAGTATTACTGGAACATTTTCATTTTCCAAACCAAATTATCTCAATTTGTTTAGAAAACCATGATTACTTTCTTGGACGAAACCTAAAAGGAAATATTGTAATCATGAACATATTCGAACTCGAGATTTAAACAGAAATACACAATTTCGTCCATCCCTAAATCGAATCTATTTTCGAGATGACGGCTTAATTGTGCTCTAGAGCCAAAATAGTCGAAGAAAAATATATAAATCTTTAAACTTGTTCCTTTGAATACAATATCTTAACCGGAAGTAGCAGTTGATTCCTGTTACCTTTTGTATATCTCGAAAACAAGATGAGTGATTCTCAATTCAACCAATTTTGTACGTTTTTTTTTTTGAAAATATATCACTTATGAAGAAAATTCTATTTATTTTATATTTATGTTTCCCTAGTTAGACTACATATTGATTTTGTTTCATAACAATCGTAGGGTGATTTTAAAACAAAATAAATTATTATACAAATAGATAGTTAAAGAAAGTCGAGGGCAGGCCACTTCAAGCGTTTTGTTATGATTCAGGAGACAATATTTTTAGAACACATATTACAGCTGGTAGATTTTAACTGGGTATTGTGTAATATATGTAATGCTTAAATGATGAAGACCTCGTTAGTTTTAGTGTGCACTTAATTATAAGATTTAGTACGCTGAGAATATGTCTTAATTACAATATAGTGTATACATATTACTAATTCTTGAGGTATTTTTCTTTGTAGTTCCAGTTATAAATAAATATTTTATTGTCGAGTTTTAGAGTTTCAGTAAGTATGTTAGTAATGTTTCATATAATTAGAATGTCAACAGTTCATTTCCTTTTGTTGAATTTCCATACGGTAAAAACTGTCGCGAAAGAAGATTCACATTTGTAATGCATACGATCAACATAATTACAACACAGCTATTTGAACTGAACATAGTTGCATATTGGCAATTAAATTTATAGCAATAAATTATGAAACTGCTTACCCAACTATTATGTATATATTACAGAAAAAAATATTTGCGTGGGACAAAATACACGAAATTTTATACGATTTCTTTTTCCGTCGATATAATAAAATATGAAATTAGTACTATATGCATTGGAAAATATCCCTATTTCTAGCAATTATTACGAAAATTAACATTTCCTTTACATATTGAGAAATTTATGCAAAACTATTTTAGCATTTGGAGGACAATTTATATCATTGAATTAAATATAGAATTGGACATGGTCTAATAAATAATGTTTCAGTAAATTTTAATAATTTTTCGCTCAAACATTCGAAATTCATTTCTTATATTTGTATTCGTGTTTTAGAATTACACATAATTATTGTGCTTGTAAGAAGTTGCAATCTGATTAGATGTTATCTGCGAGATATTAAAATTTCTTTATAAAGTCAAGATTTAGCTTCGACTTATGAAAGTTCGATTGTACTAAGTTATTATTTATTTTCCTCTCTTTTTGATTTATATCAAATTTTATTTTCAATGAATAGAAGAATTTTTTTTAAACATTTATTATGAAGTGACTTTTCTCCTTGTCGAGTATTGAATTGTTACGAAATATTTTTAGTTTTATTCAACAGATAAGAACGGGAATAAAAATATAACGCTAAGTAAATTATTTGATCCGAGAATGTTCCAGACACGAACAATTACGTAGCTCTTTGTAGTATCGTATGATAAGCTTAAAATAATATGAGTTTAATCACGATTTAAATAATTTCATGTTTTATGCAAAAAATTACAATTAAATATGTTTTCATTAAAGATTTTACAGTTTCTTCGTACAGATTTATAAATTTGCCACATATATCGCACATGTGCTAAAAGTAAAAATGATATTTGTTGGAGTTGGCTTTCAAATGAAGTATTTTTTCCCGAACTAACAAATGAAGTAAACTGCACAGATGTTGTCAAAAGTGTCTTTAGTGTCTTTAATAATTGCATTTCTATTTTGGAGGTTCTCAGTTAAAAGAAAATTATATTTGGAGCATGAGTTTAAAAGTGAGTCAATTTTAACGCTATCATTACAATTACTGTGGTATAATAATGTGTCTAACTTAACCTTATTGTTGAACTTTCCTCATGTGCAATAATTGATTACATGAACTCGTTCTATACGCACTAAGCAACTAAGGTTAAATTTTATTCGCGAATAACTCAATTTTATTGTAAGTTTATCGATATTTTTATACCTTGTTTTATGTGTGTATGTATTTTCGTACCGCACATGTCGTTTTTAACTGAAAGGTCTTTCAAAACTACTTAAAACACAATTTTAGTATATGATTATGTTTACTAGTCGTTGTTGATTGGAACCATTCCGAGATTTCACTATAAAAATATAAACATCCGTTATAATTTCGAAAATCATTGCAGGAAACATTCCAATCAAAACTAAACGTAACTTCTAAAATAAGAAATAGGAATATTTCTAGTTCTTACTTAAATGCGACTAACTTTATAACTATAATTAATTTAGCACTAATACTAACTTATATTCACGTTCATCCGTCTCTGCTCAACTATTGATATCTGACTTAATCATTGCCAGGTCTATTTTTCGTCTCTGCCTGATTAGCACGTTTAAATATCGAACACAGTTGCATACATCGAAAACTCTACAATCCTCTAGAATGATCTATGGCGTCGATTGTTCTAGAGAATTACATTACAATATAAAAGGCTAAAACACTGATGTTAAATTTATTTTGAAATTTTAATAGAATTTTTATGTCCCTGCCGTTGCACATTTTCCTTTTGTTAAATGTACTAAAATTATTAATGAATATTGTTTAAATTAGTTATTTGTCGTTGATACAATTTACAATGTAGATAACAATTAAATACGTAATATTTCTATGACGAAAAGCTATATTCTTAATGAAAGACCTGCTAGATTAATCACTTAGTTAACAAAATATTTGATATTTTCACAAAATCAAATAATTACGCCATCTATACACATGTATGAACATGCTAGTTTGAGAACTCACCCAATAAGTATATATGGTAGTATAAAGGTCCTTAGAACAGTATTTTTGAAGCTAATGATAATCATAATTAGTATATTACACCGCTTAATGTGTGGTTTAGGTTTACACAAATCTCAATTTCTCAGACTGTTATGTGCAGTAGCTGTAATTATTTTAGTTATAATTATTCTGTTCCTTAAGTGGATTCTTATGTTTTATAATGGTTAAAAAAAAACACTTTCGCGAGTAAAAGTAAGATTGATGATATTTTATTTTTAAATTATTTTGTATTTAAAATAGTTTTTTTTTTTCTATAATATTTAATACTATTTTGTTAGCCAATTTTCTAAACATATGTAAAATATTTGACACATTAATAAATTTTTATATTGTTATAAAATGTTTATTTTCCATAACTATTTATCAACTTGTTGTTTAGTTAATGGTTTGCTGATAGATTGATTTATCTCAAAAAGTTAGAGCCGGTAAATTATAAATTTTATAAATTGCCTTTCAGTCGATACTTTAATTAATCACGTTGAAGTGTTCAACTTTTTATCGACTTTTTATATAGCGTTTTTTGTTCTTTTTTACACTTTCAATTATTTTTTATTTAGGAACTTTTTCTTTTCAGTTTGACTAAACCAATTTCGTTTTTAGTATCGGTATTTTTATTTCCTGTGATAAACTTGTTACTTTTGCTCTCATTACTACCTTCCGTCATTTTTATTTATTTTTTGTATTGATACCATAATATATAACGATTAATAATAATGTTTAAAATTACACGTACTTACAAATCGTTAATGTCTTTCTCATCAATATAGTTTGCATTAACTCTTTCTACTGTTTTATTCCCAAAACGGCGTTAGTAAAGCATTCGCAGCATCCAATTAGTAATTAAGATTAGAAATGACTAATAATAAACCAGTTTATTTGCTAGCATTTATAGCAACAAAATTAACGCATTTATTATAAATTTTGTTGTTGTGAACGCTAGCATTATTTGTCATAAAACAAATTGGATTATTAATTGTAATGTTTAAGTTTAAATGGCTAGTTGTAATTGCCCTTTAGTGAATATCTGATTCTAAATTATCAAAGTAAAGGAGCATTCTCCGCGAACTAATTAGTAATTAAGATTAAAAATAAGAAATAATAATTTGGTTTGTTTTATGACAAGCAATGCTAGGATTCACAAGAACAAAATTAACGCAATAATTGTATATTTTGTGAACGCCAGTAATATTTATCATAAAACAAACTGCATTATATTCATAGTAATTTCTAATATTAATTACTAATTGGTTCACTGTAAATGAACCTTTATTCAAATAATATTTTTAGTTTGAATTATTTATTATATCTTTTTTGCCAAATATAATAATTACATGCTAGATAGTCGAGTGCAGTGCACTCCCCATTTTTAAAACTAGAAGTCTACTGGTTTGTGTATTAGCAATTATAATGTCTTTTTATATTTTCTTTTTTAATACTGGTATACCAGTATCCCAGTGTAAAAATAATTTTAATTATACGCTGCAGCCTACAGGCTAAGTTTTATCTGTGCAGTCACTGCCCTTAGAGCTTCACCAAAACCAACGGTCAACTGTATTTAAAATAAATTACAATTTGCTTCATAACAGACTGTCCTCATTTAACTGTAATCAGCCCTCGCTCTAAACATATTTTTCCGCCCTCATTTTTCAACCTTGTAAAAACTTGACACACGACACAACAATATAATGATTATTTTCAGTAATCAGTTCCACTTCACGTATCATTCGCAAATTATCAACGGCGTGTGTTGATGTCTTTCGTCATAAGTGTATAATAAAACAATTCAGTTGTATAATATTAAATCTCATTAAAATTCTATAGTGTATTGATAAATTATACACTTTAGCGAAATGTTATATTCAGTTTTATATAATATGACAGTAATGAATGTGATATTAATCAATCATTCTTACTTTTTAAATATGTAACAAACTTTAATGATTATCCAAGTAATTTTTTTAATACGTCAATGTATAATTATTAATTAATTTGGCTAACCTGTGTTTTATTTTAAATTTGTGTAACTTGGAATATTGGATAGGGATATTTAAACCGGAAGTGCTTGTTTACTCATGTCAATTTTTGTGTATCGCAATAACAATACGAGATTTTTCTCTAACTCGTAATTTTATAAAACTTCAATATATTAAAATTTCTAGCAATTTACACTTGTAAAGTTTTGTATTTTTTTTTGGATTCAAGGCGACGAGACAAGAACTTTTTGTTTAGAGATTTTTTTTGATCCGAGAATGCTACAGACACTACGAAATGATTTAGCTCTGCTGTACTTCATACGGCGAACTAAAAATGTGTTTGTAGTAAAAATTTTATACTAATGAATTTTTTTAATAATCGTGCACTGGTACTAGTATATAATTTAGATTGAGGAAGGTCTTAACTATGAAAATACACCCCGCAGTTACGAAATGGCTTTTAACTAACTGACATATGTGTAAGATAAAAATAAACAAACAGTTTATTTTTATCATATATATGAAGCTAGCTGTCAGTTTGTATACGAATGAAAGAACGTCAATTTTACAAATTAAGTTCAAATATCATTTCATGAATAGTAATTGTTTGGAAAGTTCCGTCATCTTATGTATGTTGCTAATTAACACATTTACGGTCAACACCCCAAAAACACCGAATAAGAAAGAAACAACGTCTCATTACCTTTGAATTGAAAGTTTCTTAACACATGATTTAGCATTTGATCTTCAAAAATGTACATACTTGCGTACACCTTTTAAGGCAATGCAATCAGTACGATTGAAAGTCAATATATAAAATATACTTTGAATAATTATCAATTAGAAAATTATTTAAATAAATATAGTTTATGGCGCTTGCACTTGCACTAAAGACAAATTAATATAAATTCTGTCAGGTCAAGTACAAATGAAATAAATAAATATGACTGCATGCAAATATTGTGATCTTGGCTTTACGAGGCTTTACGACACAGATAGCGGGGCGAACAGTAAGTTCAGTCGAAAGTATCCCCTTTGCAGATTAGGTTTGTTGCGGCAACAGTTTATTGACAGTAGCCGTATCATTCAGCTAAACTGATTAAGCAGATTTTACTGCTAAATATGTAATAAATAACATTATTAGTATTGTATGAATTTAAATTCTAAGAAACGAAAGACCACGAAATTTTAAAGGAAGTATTCATTTTGAACGCCAGAAACAGAAAATAAATGTTGATCGTTTCGTTTTCATTATTGTTTATTATATTATCTCTTCAAAATTAAGTGGTTAGAATTGGAGTTCTTCTTTAAAAACCAAAGTGACTATGAACATATTTTCTACATAAATATAAAATTAAAAGAATCCACCAAATATATGGCCGAAGGCATTGCAATATTTAAATCTCTTGCTTCATCAATTCAACATGCGGCTTTTAGCATTTGGAGCATAAATCGTAGGAGACAGTTATAGAATACTTACTGTAGTTAATTTTAGTTCCCAATGAAGGTCGCGTTGTACAATAGGGCACTAGAATTCGTACTAGAATTGTAAAATCCGTTTAAAATAGAAAGTAGGATATATATTTGTAGTATACTGATTTATCTGGAGTTCTTGGATATCACAAACGTTTCAACGATAAATATACATTTTTCTTAAATTACCTGTCATTCAACATGAATGATGAGCTGATCCAAATGTTTAATGTCATATCTTTATTTGTCGCCACCAATAAGTGTTTTGTTAAATTTCAATACACAAAAAAAAAACATCGGTGTTCATAAGAGAAAATTGAAGGTGTCTTTATATAACTTAACCTTAACATAACAATGAGAAATATACAGTTACATTATTTGGCATTAGATAAACAGAGATTGACTATTGGAAACTAAATAAAGGCGGTTCAATTTATAAATGTCTATTAATATTTAATCAAATATAAAGATTTTTACTTTCTTGGACGAATTCTAAATAGAAATATGTCTTGTAATCATGAACATTTTCGAACTGGATATATCATAAAGGAAATACACGTTTTGAGCTTTTCTAAATTGAAATGAATTATTTTTGTGTGTTTGTAAGCAAACAATATTGAAGATAAAATCGTGAAACTCCAAATTTAATGTTTTTATGTTTAAAGAACGAGTTAGAGGAAAAGTTTTTTAACCGGTTCTTTATAAACAAGCTTAGGTACAAGTACCTATGCTTTCAGCTCGTTAAACTAATTATTTTGCTATAATTCGAATTTTATATTTTTGGCCGCACTTTTGGGGTTCGTTTTATGGACCACAAAATATGTACAAGAAAGTGGACATATTTATTCCTTATAATTTTAATTTAGTTTGTGTTACAATAACAATACTCATTCAGTACTTGTAATTCCATTTGCTTGTTAAAATTATTTATTACGTAACAAATCAATATTGAATCAAATTGTTACATCTTCGAACCGGAAGTGAATTTAGTCAGTTTGACCTTATCATAACCATAGTATTGTTCGAAATCGATGAGTTTGAATAACAGTTGACATTCATTATAATACAGAATACACAGGAAAGGATCTAAATAGGTGACAGTTTAAGTTTTTTTTTTCTAGAAATAAAAAATCAACATGGTTTTATTTCATGATTAAAATTACAATAGCTATATCTGAGAGTGTGTGACTCTGTTTTTTAAACGGTTGCGTGTACTTAAAATTCTAGCTTTAGTGCCTTGTGTTTTAGTGCTATGAACCACACGAACTAAATAGACGAATTAACTACTACGGACGTACCGTTTCTGCTTGGCGTTGGCTTTAGCTTTAGTTTGCTGCTAATTCAGTGACGGCCGGCATGTCGTCTGCACTGGACGAACTTAGAAGCATCGGCAAATTTGCCGCGATCTTTTTATAAACGTTGGTTGTGTCAATCAATCTAAAAAAAAAATAAAAAAATGTTGCATGTGTTTGAAGAATTATAAATGGTGTTTGTGAATGTGGATTGAATGTGAATATTTTGAAATCAGTGATATTTAAAAATAGTCGTTGCCAAGTTGATAGGTGGTTGGTGCTATGTTCTATTTAGGAACTGATTGTTTTGTGATGTGTTTCGTGAATGTGTGATGTTTATTGATAAACAAGGTGAGATTTTCTTCGGTTTATTGTCTGCCAAAAAATTATATGGAAATTGTATTATATTCTGCGTAAAAAAAAAACTATCATTCGATGCGGTTTTTCTAAAACGATTTTATCATATACGCGCGAAAATAAATAAAAACAATTTATTGTCTTGTAATTTTCACGATGTTCTAATTATTCTTTAATAGTTTTGGGCTCTAAAAAAGGACCCCTAAAGGGGGTACTCTTGTTACCTTTAGAATTTGTCGGAATATAGGTAAATAGAAATTACTAAAACTTGAATATTTTTCTTATAGGTACGCAGTAATAAGTAAGGCTTGTAATCATGAAAAAATTCAATCTCGAGATTTCAATGTAAATACATGTTTTGACCCTCCTTTAGTGTGGTGTGTCTGTCTGTCTCTGTGTCTGGGTGTTTGACGGTCTCTGTGCCTGTTTATCGGTCTGTGTCTGTGTTTGTGTCTGTTTGTCGGGTCTGTGTGTGTTTGACGGTCTGTGTGTCTGTTTCTCGGTCTGTGTGTCTGTTTCTCGGTCTGTGTGTCTGTTTCTGGGTCTGTGTGTCTGTTTGTCGGTCTGTGTGTCTATCTGTCGGTCTGTGTGTCTGTCGGTTGTCGATTTCTGTGACTGTCTGTCGCTCTCTGTGACTGTCTGTCGATCTCTGTGACTGTCTGTCGATCTTTGTGACTGTCTGTCGATCTCTGTGACTGTCTGTCGATCTCTGTGAATGTCTGTCGATCTCTGTGACTGTCTGTCGATCTCTGTGACTGTCTGTCGATCTCTGTGACTGTCTGTCGATCTCTGTGACTGTCTGTCGATCTCTGTGACTGTCTGTCGATCTCTGTGACTGTCTGTCGATCTCTGTGACTGTCTGTCGATCTCTGTGACTGTCTGTCGATCTCTGTGACTGTCTGTCGATCTCTGTGACTGTCTGTCGATCTCTGTGACTGTCTGTCTGTCTCTGTGTTTGCCTGTCGGTCTCTTTGTCTGTCTGTGTATCTGTTAACACTAGCCCCAAAACTGTCTAATCTAAAATTGAGTAACTTCAAACTTAAGACTTGTTTATGGTCTAGATCTCTAGATGTACGCCTCCTAATTTCTTCCTAATTCGAGTGAATCATTTAAAAATAAATAAAAATGCAAAACAATAATGTTACTTTGTTTTTTCACCACACTCGTCGCTATGATTCGAAGATCTCTGGAAACTGTCTGCCAGAAAGCTTGCTTATTCAGTTCTTTTCTGGGAGGAAAAACTATGTATAACTGTTACAAGATATTAAAAATCTCGCTGAAAACAATTTATTATGGTTATCAAAATGAATATATTAAGCCAAAGTTTTAAATATTATATTCAAGTAACTGTCATTATGCAAATCCGGCTGAAACCTTTAAAATACTCTCATCCTTTTGCGGTGAACGTGGTAAAAATGTTGGAATAATATTCAACAGCATATAATCGTAGTTCTACTTCAAAGCATTTACACCATAATTGTTTACAATTTCAAAATCACTAACACTTAATAATTAGTTGATTCTAATTAATGGGTTTTGAAGCACTTATCTAAAGCTAAAATTAATTATGGAAATTTTCAGGGGTAATCTATTGTAATTTATGCATTAATATCTATTTAAACATGTTGGTTTAACTAACATTTTGATAGCTAAACTGACCATAATATCTGCTGACGAAATTTATACTATTGCTGATAAAACTACACCAGTTTAAATCCTTCGAATACACGAATATCATTTGCATTCGGGTGACATTTGATGAAAACGCAATTTGGCAGTACTAATTCAAGATCACCTGTTGTATAGAATGTGTTTATAACATATATCTACTACATTATATACTGTATTATCGTTTTTAGCTTGTAGTACGATACAGACACCTATAGTGTGTCTGTAACAATCTCGGTTCAAAAAAATGTTTTAACAAAATGTGCATCTCTCGTCACCTTGATTATGAAAATATATATAACTTGGATTATGTCGCTTGCTCGGTCGCTAATCTATGGCTTACATTATTGTGTTTTTATTTCTTAAAAAATCAGTGGTTATCAATTGTGATTTTTTCATTATGCGGCGAGCTGAAGGCATTGGTGCCTGTACATATGCATGTTTTTATGAAATTTGCGAATTTATGTTTGTTTACTTATAAATGACTAGTTTTATGAATAGACCAAAGTCCTTGAAAATAAGTTAAGAAATTATAAATATTTGCATTTATAAAGTGAGTATTTTAAAATATAAACAAGATCTAATGTTTTTGGAAGTAGTACAACGATTTTTGTGAATCACAAATTTCATTCATTACTTTACAACTAAATATTTATTTTCTGAAATCATGTAAACTTTCACTTATTGTTCGAAATCATTAAAAACATTGTTTGCAATATATACAGAATTAGAAGTTAATTTAAATATATGTAAATATAATAGAATGTTTTTGTTAATTGGTATTATAAAACATTTTATTTTTCCTTGAAATTTCAAAATTTCAGATATTTAAATATTTATTTGGTTATTTTCTTTTGTTTAATACATAATTAGTTCACATAGTTATAGGATAACTTTCATGAATAAAATGCACTAGACATTCGTGACTAAAATTATTTTGATGTTACAATCAGTTTAGATTAGAGATAAGTATAGGGTTCATTTTAAAACCTAACATTAATACCTACGCAAATTTACCAAAAATGTCAGTAAATAATGTCTACGTATGGTAACTTATGAATGAAATAGATAAACCCCACGCTTAATCTTCTTTCTCCAATTGGTAGTAAAGTAATTGTAATTTGGATTATCTTATTTTGTTGATAAGAAAGCGAGGTTATACTGACTTAAGTTTTATTTACATTTAAATTGAGGTTAGGCTTAACATTTTACTATCTTACTAGTTTTCAAATAAATTTCGAAACATAATAGGTAGTACAGGGATTAATATGTGTCTGTGATAAAAGAGATGCTATACGTGTGTGGGGATAGAAATTTGTTTTATGGCGTATAATAAAATGGAATTACATTCGTTATATGCCAGTTTTGATGTGTGTTGTACAAAGTTTTACTAAACAAGTTAGGTAAAGGTGTGTCAAATTTTATGTTCGAACGATTAGATTCGTATAAAAATAATTTATGATTTTCGTACCATTTACTCTAGCAATATTATATATTCAAGTGATAGCCACTCCAGCTTATTTGTTTTAGGATGACTTTTATTTTAGTAACAATATAGGTATTGATGGAATAAAGAAATATTACATAAAGCAATTTTGTAATTTCCACATTTTAACCGGATGTCTTTGTTTGTATTATTTTTACGGATGAGTAAACACTTAAAATGTGCATCACCAAAATTACCTAATACTAATATCTCCTTTGTTAAAGTAAAATTAAATGAAAATTCGTATACTAATTTCTAAAATAATCAATGCCAGCTAGACTCAGTGTCACCACAAGCAAATATGTGTTTTGGCGCCCCCCATACAAGCAATTTTGGCACTAGGTGTGTTTCAAATTAGTTTCAGCACTGTTAAGTACCAAATTTTCCATAGAAAGTACAATAACATTAGAATCGTTTAATGTATATAAATAATTCAATTTGTTCAAACTGATTGAACATATAATTATGGATCGCTTAATATATTTAGGTCAACGGAGTAATATGCGGCCTGTTCAAGAATAGCACTAGACTTACATTAATATTGATAAATATTATTGTATTTTGACGTATACTTAAGCATTTTGAAAGTTGGCATTCGTACTATTAATAACATTTGTCATTACTTATGGTCATATAAAATAATATATTATGTGTGGAATGGCAAATGATTACTTTCTTATACGAATGTACTTAAGAAGTATTGTAATCACGAGATTTTAACGGATATACACGTTTTGACCATCCTTGAATCGTTTCCGACTATTTTTGAAACGATATCTGTGGGTGTGTCTGTCATCGCTCTAAATCAAAAACTGTTGATGATAAAATTATAAAGCTATTTAGACCGAAAGAAAACTTCCTATTTCTTAATCTGAAGATAAGGTTTACTTTTTCCAATATCTCGAAAACGTTGAATTATAGCAAAATATGCATCGTAACTTTTGTCCGAAATGATTTACCGAAAAATGTATTCATATACTAGAAAATTAGTTTTGAAAATTGCTATTTGACATGTTCATATTGTTTCACAGAAAACATTGCAAACATTTTAAGCAAAATTAGCAATTTTATATATTTGTGGCTTAGTGCTAAAAGTACCAATTTCTAACTCGAGATTTCAACTGATATACACGTTTTGACCTTCCCTGAATTGAATGTGACTATTTTCGGAATAACGTCTGTCTGTCTGTCTGTCTCTCTGTGTGTGTGTGTGTGTGTGTGTGTGTGTCTGTGAACGCTCTAGGGCCAAAACTGTCGAACGAAAAATTATGAAACATCAAACTTAAGACTTGTATATGCCCTAGATGTGCACCTCCAATTTTTGAAAAGAATATTCAAACCGGTAGTGCATGTTTATACATTTTTTGTTCTATCTCCAATATCACTAGAACGGCTACACTTACGGCAAATATAGATATGTTCATAATGAAAGATATTAATATTTCGCACACCTTTTGTTTGAAACATTTCTTCAGAAAATGTACCAGTTGCGAGAAAAATGCTAGAAAGCATTATAAATATCTTGTTTACGTTGCCATAGATTCGCATGTACCTTATAAAATCGGATCATCTGCTATTTTGACAGGAAAACAAAATAGACCCAATTAGATAAATGACTTTTCAGAATATTTCTGTAGAGTATTGGTTAGTTGTGATAGCTAGTACTTCAAAACTATTATAAATTAGTATTGGTATCATTTTCCACCCATTCATTTATATAAGGTTAGCTTGGTTTTCATATTGTTTCTGTTGGATTATTATTTTCTAAGTTGAGTGCAGGCCACTCCAGATATTTTATTATAATTCACGTTGATTGGATATTTCCAAACAAGTTGTGTTTATCATATTGGCGTATTTTTGTTTTATATGCGTCTTTTTTAGACCACACTGACGTCACCTCCATATTAATCTTGGAGAAGTTCTGGCTACGTGTTATGTAATACTTGTGGCAATCTACCAAAAACTACCGTTATATTTTTAGCCACAACCTAGCCAAGTTCACAATATATATCCGCACTAGGTGGATTTTTCACCTGTTGATCGATTACTACACATACATAATACTCAAATACATAAATAAAGAATGACAAAAAAAAAAACGTAATAATCTGGAGTGGCCATGATAATCCTATGAGATATGCCAAATACATAATAGAAATAATTTTGCATTTGGTGTTTGTCATTTTACACCGGTAGTAGTTCTTCGAAACATATTGAATCTTTCATAACTTGGTTTGGTATTAAATAGCTCCATTCCTTCTTGACCCGTCATTGCCCTATATTTCGATTGCTAATTTTATATCTTTTAAAGTTAATCTTTTATCTTCTGTGGTACAATGATTGATTAGATAATAATAATACTGTTAGAACGAGGAACGGAAGTAATATTTTTTATTTTGTAATAGATAAAGTTCCCACAACGCAGTCGTTATTAACTAATCCCTGTACACGGCAATTAGGCAAGGTAGTCTTGAGAGAAAAATGTTTTAATATTTTACAATCTGTGGAAAAATCATTCTAGAATAACTTCACATTAGCATTGTTTTAGCATTAAATTCTAGTACTAACAACACTATTGTTTCAATTCCTGTTTTTTAATAATTTCAGTTCTTATGCAAGCAATGCCTATAAATAATCCTCCTGATTTGCAGACGCTCAGTATCGTGCCATGACTCAGAATCAAATATATCTATGGTAGAATAATAGAAATAGCTCATTTAGAATTAACAGTTAAGTTTTTTTTTTCTGTTGTGACCCGAACACAGTGAACAAGTAAGCGTAACGAAAATTACAATGCCAGAACTAAGTAATTTAACAAGCTTCCTGTGTGTGTGTATGTGGATATATGACTCTATATATTTACTTCTGTTGCTGCAACAATACGTTGTAAAGAGGTTATGCTGCGTTGATCCGTTTCCATTCTATTATGATGTTCATTATAAACTGCATAAATTGGCGGAAAAATCCAAATAGACATTGATATTCATTACATGTATACAAGGTTAGATTTTAAAGGTTCGCTCATTCCCATAAATGTAGTAAAAGCTAGACAAGCTTTTGCTACTAGCCTTGAAGTAGATTTAAATCTAGCGATGAACTAATATACCAATTTTTTATGCGTATTTCATGATTGTTTAACTCCGTTAAATCATGTTCCATTGTACTAGTAAACTCTTTAATTAATTATTTGAAAGTTAATTAATTGATTACGAAAATAACAACACGAAAGTGGTTGCTTTAAACGTATAAATGTTTTGACTCAGATAACTGCAACATAATTGTCATTTTGTTTAATGACAGCAATGATTTTTAATGATCTACTCTTTATAGTAAATTGCAAATTATTTTAACGGTTTTTTTATTCATTTATTAAGCAAACCAATGTCGACAAAAACTAAATCCTTTAATAGTTCTCAATAAGAAGATTTTTGTGAAATATTACCGTAGGTTTTACATTAATTAAGTATTATTGCAAACGTGATAAAAGAAACAAAGCATATTGTATTATTGTATCAAGAATAATTGATATTGATTTATTTGCGATCGAATTGATTTCGGGAGAATAATGTAATATGAGGAAGCCTATTATTGGTATCTTCCATGATTCATTGAAATTCTATTTCTATAGTCAATATGAAGAAGGGACTTTAACTTTTAGTGCCTTCTAAATTGAATTGGAGTTATTAAATTTTAAATGTGACTGCATTTAATTGGTACTTATATTTTTATGTATGAAATTTGATTAAATTGAGCCCGGCAGTAATAAACTTGAATATGACGAATTAAAAATAATTTTTCATGAAGCTAAAACACTTATTTTGTAATAAAATAATGTTTGCAGATTCTGTTTCGGTTAACCAAAAATAAAACAGTTCAAAATAGTGAAAATAACCATAACAATACCCTATCACTATTTCACTTTCACACATTAACAACTGTCTTCAAACAAAAACCATAAAACTGTAATTAAGATACGGTATTTTAGGCAAGTTTGGGCCATGTGGCCCCATTAAAAATCACTAGTCATCTTCATTTTAAAAAAAATATATATATTCTTATAAAAATAAGCATGATTCCGCGAATTTTCGCTATAGAAAATAAACTTTATCTTTTCGCCAAAGCTGATATTTCCCAGACATAATAAAATAAAAAATTGACATGTACATTAACGCAATGCCGGCGAAACGAATGGCTCATCACGCAAAACAAAGATTTAATTTAGTTAAAACATAACGGACCATATTTATGTTGCGCGTTATGTTATCTCGTAATGTATATAAATTAATTATTAAAAGATAAAGAATTGTATGTTTAACTTTACTTGTTTAAATAATATTAATTATCTCTTCAAAAATCAGGATTATAAATTTTAATTAAGCTTCTATTTTGTAGTTGAATCGATTCAAAAAAATATATGTTAATTGGAGGCTTGAAATGGTTAGGAAGCACTGAGTGCATATTTTGTAAATGATGTTATGTTTTTCGTATAGATATTTGTCTATTTGTATAAATTACTTATAAATATATGTCTGGTGATTAATCATAAGTACTCATGTAAATTTGGCAATCAATCTAGACTCTAGAGCGAATTCCGTATTCAAGTATTTGCTTTAATTTGCAGTTATCTGTAAACGAAACAGACATTTCTCATTTATTTTCAAATCAAAAGCGGCAATCTGCTTAACGTAACATAAACTCAAAGAGATATTCATTAAATATGCAAGTAAATAAGAAAACATTTGTAAAATTATATAGTACGATCATTAATCAAATTATATTCATATAAACCGTATATCTTCACATAAAATAAATATGAAAAACAAATTCTGAATATAGGATGTTGGTACAATTCTTAAAAATATCTTAAAAACCAGAATACGACGTAATTACAAATAGCTTTTCTTGATTAATTATCCTGTTTTAATAAATTTGTTTGTGTGAAGTTTGTAAGGAAAAAGAGTAAACATGTACTTCCGGTTTATATATTGTTTTCAAAAAAAGAAGGGGCACATCTAGCTCATATTTAAGTTTAAAGTTTCACAATTTTAGTTTCGATAGTTTTGGCTCTATGCGGTCACAGAAAGACACACATGCAGACAGACAGACACACATACAGACAGACAGACACACATACAGACAGACAGACACACATACAGACGCACAGACAGACACACATACAGACAGACAGACCCTTCTACAGACACTTCTACAGACAGACACTTAAACAGACAGACACACAGACGTCATTCCGAAAATAGTCGCACTGGATTCAGCGAGGGGCAAAACGTGTATATCCGTTGAAATACGGAGATTGAAAAGTTCATGATTACAAGGCTTATTTATTACTGCAAATAAGAAAGTAAAATAATCGAATGTTACAAGCAAATAATGTTCGAGTAACTTTATCGTTCATTGCTTTTAAGTCGTAACATTCGCATGCAACACATGCGGATAACTTAATAAGGTTAAGTTGACGGAGGATGCAAAAATATGTCATTGCTATATTATGGATACATACAGTGAAAATTTCGATGTTAGAATACTGACGAGACATTAAATAATAGAAGGTTCATGAATGTTAATACAATTACGTCAAGATTTGTACGTGTAGGCTTTGATTATAAAACAAAATTATAATTTTTGTTGAATTTCTAAGTTCAAGGCAAATGTTATTGTTATATTACGATTTCAAAGTAAAGGAAAGCCGGTAATATATACACATAATTTTTGTTACTGATTAAGGATAAGGAAATTCGAGAAAGTAAACCAGGTCCCATTGGTGGTATATTTAAATATATATATATATTTAAATAAGGTTGATATGCACAATTTGAGCGTATAGTTTATCTCTATGCTTACTAAAACATGTTTAGTATCGCTGGTATTTTCAGATAAAACATTATTATTGTAAGAATATTAATAATGTTTACTTTTGTTGTTAATTTTTGAAAACCATATCCAGGGCTTCCACGCATTCACTATTTCCACTTTTATTCACTATTTCCGAAATCGATCACTTATAGTCACTATTTTAAAATTTGATTCACTATATTCATGTCATAAATGTATGAAAAGTATTAAAGACGCTAAAAATTCGTCAATGTTCTAACTTCGTTGACTCAAACAGCATTTTTAACATGTTTCTTTTCGGCAAAAGTTTATAGAAAAGTTCCCCATAGGTAAGAAGGTGTGCTTTTTATTTTCTCAATTGTCAATTAGCAAATATGTGTTTTTACTTTCTTTTACGAAGTAATAAGTAAGTCTTGTAATCACGCTTTGATCTTCCCTGAATCGAATGTGACTATTTTCGGAATGACGTCTGTGTGTGTGTGTCTGTCTGTGAACGCTCTTGAGCAAATACTGTCAAACG
This sequence comes from Leistus spinibarbis, assembly GCA_933228885.1. Classification (NCBI taxonomy): domain Eukaryota; kingdom Metazoa; phylum Arthropoda; class Insecta; order Coleoptera; family Carabidae; genus Leistus; species Leistus spinibarbis. The sequence continues at coordinate 3,393,047 of OW121793.1, forward strand.
TTAAATTGTGAAATTTTAAACCGGAAGTGTATGTTTACTCTAAGCATTTTTTTAACTATTTCCAAAATCACTAGAACGGCTGCACTTATGGCAAAATTAGTTATATTCACATTTTTTGTTTTAAAAATGTCTTAAAAAAATGTACCAGTTACGAGAAAACTGCTACGGAAAATCTTAAATATCTTATTTATGTTGCCATGTATTTAATTTGCATATAGTTTAATCAATCATATTATGATTTGTGCCTGACAATACTTTGATATTTTTTAGTAAAAACTACGTAAAAGGCAGGCCACTCTAACTTTTTTAAATACACGCTTAATTAAAATATGTATAACTCTTTTATTTATTTAATCGCCTGAAATTTGATATCACAAGGTTTTTGGGATCCCAGATTACGAATCTGGTATCAAAATCAGTCTAAAAACAAAATGGCGTCTACAAAATGAATATTTTATTCACTATTATTCACTTATTTCACTTTTATCCTATAAAAACTACACTATTTCATTTTTTTGTATACAAACTGTTGTGGAAGCCCTGAATATGTAATGGAATTATAAGAAAGTCAACTCTAAAATTTCTTAAAATTATTTAATTAAATATATGATGTTACTATATATAATGATATCTAGAAGATTTAACTATTATTATCTAACTATTCTAAAATAGGCAAATTAAATTTCTATTGTTGTATACAAAATATTCACGCTTAAGAATAGAAAATTGAAAGTTAACACTGATCCAATAAATTTTTTCAAGCGATATCGAAATGTTACAACTTCAATTTCGAGTCAATATGTATAAATATGAACCATTTTCATTAAACCTATAGCAATTTTTTATAATATACACATCTTTATTAACATGAAGTAGACAAGAATGTTTAATAATCTCATGTGAAACTTAGATTGAAATTTGTGGTCAAATTATTGTGCCATCTAATTTATTTATTATTGTGGAATATTATACAGAATACAAGTGATTTTATATGTCCTCTTTTATTTTCAGATCCTAGCCGTGTAACTGGCGTTTCGCCCCATAAAGGGGATTCACCTGTGCGGAATCAAATATTACCAGAGAAGACCCAAGCAGCTAATCTCTTACCTCATGTGAAACATTCTGCTAAGGGCGTCGAGGCCTTGGGTGTCCTAGTACAATACTTAGTTTTTAATGTAAGTTACACTTTTATTTTTTCTTGTAAAGATATTAAGGAACAACATAAAGAAAGTTTAGTATCTGTACTTGAATAATGCATTTTGACCTAGGGTTGGCTTTCCTGCTGTGTACTCGTAACTTTCACCTTTAAACATTACAATTTTAAAAATAATGTTTCTTAGTTTTATTACAATTATGTATATTTATTAGTTGTCAATCGATCATTTGCAATTTAAACATTTAGAAACTTTTACAACGAGAATGTTGCATTCGAGAAATGAATTTTAATGAACTTAAAATAAATAACATTAAATAAAAGCTGCAATTTAATATTTCCGCCGTAAAACTGAAAAGTCTGACTAAAATTTATTTCTATTTTGGCGTATTAATGCCATTTCATTTGTCGTTTTTATTTCGATTCAAAATTAGAATCATTATAGACATCCTGCGGTAAATCAAACAGAATATTAAATTCGAATAACAAATTATTTTAACGTTCTATAAATAAAATCATTTACAAAAATTAAATTTCTATTTCATAAGACACATTAGGCACAAAGTTTATTGCTATTTTAGGTAACAAAGATATATTTTTTATTTCGTAAATTTATCTGATTGTTTTGTTTAAAATAACAATTGTATTTAAATTTAATGAAAATTGTGGGAAACAAAGTATTTTCGCAAAGTTGTTTACGTGTGGCACTTTGAATAGACTGGCACCGACTTGTCCAACTAATTCTGATTTTCGCAGTAAACAGGCTTAACGATACGGAATTAACATTTCCTCAGGTGTGCATGTGCACCCTACCATAGAAAGAAATAGTTACATTTACGTTAATTGTATTTGTTATTGAATCATGTCTGAGCTTGTTAGCAAGTTGTTATGTGGAGCGAAAAATAATGGAAAATTCTAGAAATTGCTTATCAATATGGCGTCTAGGCCCTAGACTCTAGAGGCATATATTAGTTTGACGTAAAATTTTCACTTGTTTTCTATAAATTATCTTAAATTAATATGCATCTTATTTTCTATGTAAATAATATTTATTAAGTATTTTTACTTTAAAAATACTAGTAACTAGGTTTATAAAAATCTTATATGTAGTACTTAGATTTTACTATAAATAAAATAGGTATAGCTTTTATATACAATTTTTTTTTTTGAACTTATGAAACAATATGAAAACCAACCATATATAAATGAATGGGTGGAAAATGTTTTGAAGTACTAGCTATCAAAACTAACCAATACTCTACAGAAATATTCATTTATCTAATTGGGTCTATTTTGTTTTCCTGTCAAAATAGCAGATGATCCGATTTTATAAGCTAGATGTGAATCCATGGCAACGTAAACAAGATATTTATAATGTTTTGTAGCATTTTTCACGCAACTGGTACATTTTTTGAAGAAACATTTCAAACAAAAATTGTGCGAAATATTAATCTCTTTCATTATGAACATAACTATTTTTGCCGTAAGTCTAGCTGTACTAGTGATATTGGAGATAGAACAAAAAATGTATAGAGTAAAAATGCACTACCGGTTTGAATATTCTTTTCAAAAATAGGAGGCGCACATCTAGGGCATATACAAGTCTTAAGTTTGAAGTTTCATAATTTTTCGTTCGACAGTTTTGGCCCTAGAGCGTTCACAGACACACACATACAGCACACTGACACACAGAGACACGCACACACAGAGACACGCACACACAGAGACACGCACACACAGAGACACACACACACACACAGACATGTGTATATATATATATATATATATATATATATATATATATATATATATATATATATATATATATATATATAACTAAACATCTGTAGTTTTAAATATGCTACCAGCTGTAAATTAATATTTATAACTATCTTCATAAAATTTCTTATTTGTCATTAAATGTAATTACTAATGATAATCACACAATTATATTTTTTATTACGGAAATATTACATTTTATTGCAAATAATTCAAATGTAATCACTTTTAGCAGAAATTATTAGAAAATTGGCATGTAATTAAATATAAAATATGATTGGAAACCAATCCACATAAGTTATTTTACATGCAATTACAAATGTTTATACGATATATAGTTGTATATATCTTTGCGCATTGCACAAGTAACAAGTTGTATCTTGTTAATGACAGGATTATAAAATTACCGTTCCTATATCATCTGCTAGTAGCATGCAGCAACCGGGGGTAGTTTATAAACGAAAACAAATCAATTGGTTACTTCAGTTCAAGTTCGAACACCAAATATCGAGCATCTCTTAGCGATTACTTACATTTTACCATCCATAGTTCAAGCAAACAGAATCTAAAGTTTTGTGTAGTGTTTGTGATTATTGTTGTATAATTGTAAATAATTGTGAAAATGAAATTCAAACGTATTAAGAATTCAGCAAGATACCTGTCTTGTTTTGGTAGCGCGGTATGTAGTATTTTAGTTTTTTATTTAATAAATGCAAAGTTTGCGCCAATTGCACCGTATGTTAGTCTGGTGTACTTGTACTCGCTATATATCCAGGTAATTTCAACATTCACATAGGTTTTTTTAATTATTTTATTTATACATATTTTCTATGTTATGTTATGTTATATATATATATATATATATATATATATATATATATATATATATATATATATATATATATATATACGAAGAGAATTATGCATGGTGAATTTTCTAATTGAAATTGTGCTTTATGTTTGAAATATGGTTGTCTGCCACCGATGTAAAATTGAAAATTTATATTATCTTCAAATCAATATCATACTTAAAATATATTGCAAAATAACGATGTTTTAGCTTTAAAATACATTATCAAACACGTTCATTCCTATATAAATAATGTATGTACGCAGATTCGACGTACGAATTGTATATCTGTCTCAGAAATATATGAAAACATATTTGCTGACAACCAGTAATATTTTTTTTAGCTCTTCGTACAAATTATATTTTTGAAATGTATAATATTGAAGCGATCGCATTATTGTTGCAATCAATAACAAAGAAATTATTATCTTTTACATTTTATCTCTTCAATATTTAGTAGTTAAAATAAGTTTTCTTGTTTAAACATCAGTGGTTGAAAAATATTTTCTATGTAAATAAGGGAATTAAAACGTGTATTGCGTAGATAATAGCTAAAGGTATTGGTGCCAGCACCTATGCTTGTGATATATATGTTCCCATTGATGTAAGAAATGCAAAAAGAGTTAAAGATTCGTTTATGTTATGTAGTTGAAATGTCAATATGATTCTTGATAAAAGACTTTCGAGAGCAGTATTCATTAGTCTTTTTGAAACTAAGATATTATATAAAAATAGTTAAAATATGGTAGTCAGTGGCATTATTTAAAAAATATTGTGCACTAAATCGTTATAATAATATTTAAAAACATTGTTTATATATACGTAGTCCAGGGAGTCACATAATTCGAACCAACCATTGTGATATATCATATCAATTAATGTATATAATTTTAGAAGATATATAACTTAGATAAATATATTTGCTCAATGCGAGACTAATAGTAAACATCATATTTCAAAATCACAACAACATTTTAGTTCATCTTTATAATGTAGCGATGAATTCCCGTTTCTTATCAGATGTATTTCTTTATTTCCAGTTGGACGCATTTCGAACTCCAGGTTTGAAGCGCGAATTGGACAACCTCAAGTCTCAATGGATTAAAGATAAACTTGAACTTGAGGAAACACGCATGGGATACCGGCGACTAGAAGATACTGCATCAGAACAGAAGTCACTGGCTGCCCAAACCTTGGAAGAAGAACGTGTCAAATATCGTGCTGAAATCACCGAATTGTTCGAGAAACAAAGAAGGGATTTTATCGAATGTAAGTTATATTCGTACTTGTACTATTCTAATTATTGTTAATTACTTGATTAAATTCAGTAAGATTATTTAAATTATCTTTTATATTATATTTTTTGTACGAAATTCAAATTTCTTTCATTCGATTAATTAAAAAAATTCAATGACAGTGAAAGAAAAATGCGCACAAGAAAAATATGAATTGGAGCAAAGACTACAGGAGGAAAATGCCGAGTTGAAATCGCAACTAGATGCAGAAATATCGAATAGAGAAAATGAGATTGCTGCCCGCATTGAAGTATATGTTAGCGAACATAAGTATAAAATTCAAGAACTAGAACAAGAAAATGGAAACTTGCGACAAGATCACCAAATAACGATAGAAATCCTACGGGAAGAAAACGAATCGATCCGAGTACAATTAGATGATAAATCAAACATAATCGAAGATTTGAGTGAGCTCAGATATCGCAATGAGAGGCTGAAGAACGAATTTAGCGAGAAGGAAAGATGTTTCGATGAAAAATTGATGAATTGTCACGATGAGATATCGGTATTGAAGGAAGAAAACAAGAAGATACTAGAAACATTCAAATGCGATACCAAAGATAACAAATTACAGGTAATTCATTGTTTTATTTTTCACCTTGCTATATTTGTATTTATGCTATTAAAAATCTAATTTTAATTATATAATAATTATTTAGTGCATCATCAGTAATTGCATTTAATTAGGTCAGTTTTCATGTTGTCATTCTCTGTAGTATCACAACTGTCATATGCAGGGCCGTATTAAACCATTCAACCTCATTATACAATTTTCAATATTACATTTCATAAATGATTTTTTGATATCTGAAATGTTGTTTATTTAAAAATATGTTTTAGCTGTTCTCGTGTTAATCCTGCGATATGTTGTGAATCTTATTTGAATCCGATTAAAAATGTAGATGTCAAATTCATGAGTCACCTTTTTTTTTCTATCGCTAGCATCATGCAAATCCATTACATTTTTTTTGTATGTTTGTTTTATTTTTATTTATTTCTGTATTTTCACGTTTTATTAGATTAGCCAAACAAACAGATATTCTTTTGTACCTCAGGCTGCACTTGGACGATGCACGCAATTGCAAGATGAAGTGGAATCACTTCGAACTGTTTTGGATTTGAAACTTGCTGAATTATCTGATTTACGACGTGCTCATGGAGAATTAGTGCAGGCAGCTGAAGAACTGCCCCAAGCGCTAGTTCGTGCCCAAAGTCTGCAAGCTCGAGTCGAAGATTTGGAGATGCAACTTGAACGAAAAACCGAAATGGAATTGTAAGTTTACTTCTGTAAATTAAAATGTTAACTTAATAAAAAATCATATATTATGAAGCCTAGAAACAATATTTCTATCGAATTTACTCAAATTTAATGAAAGATTCTCAATATTTTGTAGATCTTAATGTTATTAATGTTTTTGTTAATGATTAACGTTTTATTTTTCTTTGTTCTTTAGACATTATACCAAAGAAAACAAGAGACTTATGGAATCGTACAGTCAGGAATCAAAGCAGAAGAAGCGACTGTCACTCTATAATGAGGAACTGCAGTGGAAACTGAAGCAGAATTCAGAGGTAGTAAACGCAATATTGCAAGGTTCAACACCCAATCGTAAATCTTTGCATGGTTCAAATCAATCTCTTTGCGATGACATGTCCTGCAAAACTCCATGTGGAGGTTACCTAAGCCGGTCGCTTCACACGTCTAGCTTTAACGAGAAACACCTTGGCACAAACACATCACAACACATATTAGAACGTACGCTTTCATTCCGAGAAAAAACAAAAAGCTTTGTGTCTCAATGTAGTAGAATATCAGATACCACCAATGACCGGTCAAATAGTAAATCGGAATACTTTGAATTGGACGATTCACCACCTAGCTCACCAATAGTTAAAGGCGTTGTTGAAAAAAGTGATTCGGTCAGTTGGGTCCTTGATATGGACGAATCGCCCGAAATTTTAGCGTCACGAATGGTCCGCAGAGCGGGTAGTTTCCGTAACATAACACCGCCAAAATTCACACCAACCAAATCACCCGCTTCGAAACGGCCACGAACCAAATCGAATAACTTAAGCTTATCGGCATCGGCTGGAGCCATTGTTAGTCCCGAAATAAAGAACGACAATCGGTATCGATCAAAATCGGTTTCGTTGCGAGACTCACAATCGCCGGAGAGTAACTGTCACTCGGACGAGTATTTGTCGAAAAGTTGGCATTACAGCTTGCGCACTAGCACACCCAAGTCAGGTCTGGAACCTATCAGGAGCGCTACAAAATTAGAAAATAATCCAGATTTGGAGCATGATTCTGATGTGGCGATAAGTCTGCCGGCTTTACCATCAGAAATCAATCGCACTCATTCACATAAGATAAAACATATGCCTGATAGTCTTCCATCCCTGCCGTCTGGAGACCTGTTGCTTCTGCAATCTGCATTCCCTAAGAATTCCGCGGGCGAGGCTATGATTTCGGAATCCAATTCTGAGGATGAATGTTCTAGCAGTACAAGCGAGCGTTCGCCCAGCGTAAGTGATACTGAAACGTCAGCAGAAGATCCAACAGGCTCGGGTGACAAATGCATCGAGAAACACTCTAAATTACAGTACGATCTATTTCTCATGACCGAATCCACTAACTCTGAAGCAATGGACTGTAGCTGGTCAGAAGAACTAGACATGTAGTTATAGTAATACACATATACATATAACACTAACTATTCATAGTGAGTGCGTTTTATTTATCATCATTATTTTTATAAACTAATTTTATTCGAAATGATTCATTATTTTATATCGATAAAATCAACAATTTTTTAATAAGTCCATATTTCTTACCTGATTATTTTAGAGGTGTTTATATATTTTTAATTTTTTACTCTACGAATTTAATAGTTTTTCCTTATCTCTGGTCACATAGTCACGGACAAAATACTTTAAAATATTTAAACCGCGTGTACATAGCTTACATGTTACAATTAACTTTACAAATGACAGTGATAATGGTATATTGTTTATTTGTATGTTGTTTTGATGGAAATCTTTTTTGTCCACATAATCAAGATATATTAAAATGTTACATCAAACACATGTTATTTCTCTGGCATATTATATTTATAGAAATGTTTTTTTTTTTTCTTCAATATATCAGAAATCTAGTTTGTGTCACCATCACACATATATACACGTATATTATTTCTGATATATCACATTTGAAGAACGACAGATCTAGACAAGTAATATATCATAAAAGTAGCATTTTATCGTTACAGCTAAATTATATCGTAATTAATTAATAAATTTCTCTTACAATTTTAAACTACTTATTAATTCTTATATTACGCAAAAACATTTTAATATTTCTTCATTTTTGTGGATAGTTAATATGCTTCTTAGGTACACACACACATAATTTTATTTTGTGAAAGGTTGTGATCTGTTTGTGAACAATTTAAAATAGTTCTATCAGTATTACAGTTAACTATATACATGTACATTAAAATTGTTATGATTGTGACAAAGAGTATGTCATAGTTTGAAAATAGTTATCTTATTGATATTTATAATAGGCTTTTCGTAAACCAAACAGTTTTTATTGTTCGTGTAGAAACTTATAACTATAACAATTTTTACATGAACATTATGACAAGAAAATATATAGTTAATTTTTAAGGTATTTTACTATTTTATTATTTGTGTTAATATTGTAAATTTTATTGTTTGGTTTATCGGAAATGAATGTATTGTTTATAAAAAAGGGTGTTTGGACCAATAGTTTTGCAATATGTGTATACTTGTTGTATCTTGCTAATGGGCAGCTGAGTGTTTTTTTTTTTGTTTTTGTAAAGGATATCTTATTGTAAAATAAAATATTATTGATTAAACTAATAAATCACTGTCTTTTTCTTATGTTTGTGTCCATTTATCATTTCAGTATGTTATACATTTTTCATCTGTGTTCATTTGTGTTTGGTACGGTTTATTTAAGGTGAGTAGTTCTTTACTTGGTGAATGCAGGTACTTTTAGGTATTTGGGAATAATCAAGGCGGTCGAATATCAAATTAGCTATTTTACGTAAATATTGATTTCTTACCAAATTGATTGTCAATATTGAATATCTTTGTAATTTCACAGGTATAACGGTATTAGAAGATCATTTTCCCATATTTATCTTATCAATCACAATATTATTTCACTCAAAATTTAAAACTGATATCTCTTTAAAACTAATATTGCGATTGATATGATCGATATAAAGATATTTAATATTGGCTGTAAATATGGCAAACATTCGATATTTACGTAAAATAGAGAATCTAGGTACACGATTTCACTTTATTTGACTAAGAAAGTGCGATGTCATATGCGGAACACAATATGCGCACTAGTTGAATAATAAAAAACATATCCTAAAAGATTGTATTATATATCATTCAACTAGAATATGATATTAAATATTATTCAATTAGAATATGATATTAAATATTATTCACTTATGTTATAGGTTGTTTCCCTTAGATAACCTTTATCGTGCGACGCAACTGATAACACACTATCCTGGTCAATTAAGAAATAAAGCTGAACTTCATATTTTAAAATAGGTAAACTTTTCCTAGCAAATCATTGTTCCTATCAGAGTAACGTAAATATACAATATTTAGGGTAATAATGTAATTATGTGAGCAGTACATTTTAAAGAAAAATTAAAGTAAAATAGTTGCTCATAATGAAAAACTATATTTATAATTGTTTTTTTAATGTTTCGTGGCAAATGAAATCTTAATAATTTTGTCACAACGCAAATTTTATATATTCTGAGTATGCTTGACCTATAAAACTGTCTATAATTATTTTCTTGTTACACGAAGTGTAATTTAAAATAATTTTAATCAATTTTTTTATCAACAATTTCTTCATTTAAATATATCCTGTAAAATGTACTGGTTTTTGTATATTTACATTTAAAAAATAATGTAAATATTAAATATGGACGTTCATTTATGATCATATACAATACATTCATTTAATGTAACGAATTATGTCTAGGATATCTTTGCGCAACAAATGTGTTAGTTTAGTGATATATTAACTGTAATACTGATCTGTATTACTAGGGAAAGTAAAAAAGAATCTTATAAATGGTTATAAAGCCTGTAAATATTACGGAAATTTAAATTTTATAGTATATTTTGTTTTTACGTTTAGTTTTAATACTAGAAATTAATTTTGATCTATAGAAATTTCAAAGAAATTACACCTAAATCTGCATTCACAGACAGCCAATTAGTGATGAAGATTAGACCAGTTTGTTTAATGATAAGCAATGCTAGCATTCACAGCAACAAAATTAACACATCTATAAATTTTGTTGCTGTGAACGTTAGCATTGTTTGTCATAATACAAACTAGATTAAATCTTGGATAGTATTGGCCTTAACTCCATAATAATGTAAAGAAGAGAAAAAAAAAACTTGGTAAAGGTTTTACGTATTTTTAATTTTAAAAATTAGCGACTAGTTTCAAAATTAAAAATACGTAAAACCTTTACCAAGTTTATTGTTTCTTTTCTTTACACAAACTAGATTATTTGTTCTAATAATAATTTCTTATTGTTTCGCTGGGAATGGACCTTAAATCTGTAAATTATTATGTCTAGCTTGTAGCACAGTGTTTTAGAAATTAAGTAATTTAAGTTTATTAAATAATGTATGCATTATTATGGATAATATAAAATAACACACGTTTTTCATTATATACTCAGACTTAATAATTATATAGAAGAAAACATTTGCTTCTGAAATGGTTTATCTACACCATAACGTATTATGGACATTCAATATTACTTTGCACTCAGATTTACAGTATGCTATAAAAATATGCATCTAGACATTTGGAAAGGTAAGAAAATGAACTTTAATGTGAAGTAGCAAATAAAAAATGTCAATAAAGTAAACCATAGCAGACCTTGTAAATCGGTTTGAATCATGATGTATACCTATCCAAGAAACCTACACCTACATTTACCTTACTTTTGATGCCACAAAATCGTTCCCTAAGAACTGAATACTTAAGGGTGAAACTGAGGCAGGGCATAAAGCATTGCGAATATACGTAATCTGAATACTGCGCCGGATGTAGCGTGCTAGCCGCCGTCACGCACATATAAACGCCGTGCTCTGATTGGGCGAGAGCTTTGTGACGAAGTATGCAGATTTTTCAAAGGCTTTTCAATAGTGACCATTCCACAATGCGATGTTATCAAATGTTTCTTACGATTTTTACTGTGTAAATGTGTGTTAGCATTACTTCGTTTTCCTTGAAAATTTCCGTCATTGTTTATTTCAAGGCAATGTTATTATTTTGATATTATATCGAGGAGCGATTTGTATTTTTAGTGTGGTAATAGTAAATTAATAATAAATATTAACGAACACAGAAAATAATTATAATACTAGAGTTAGTCCCTTAAAAATGCATCTATCAAGTGTTTAAATAAATAAATAATCTGGAATGCTCTTCATTCGACTTTCTTTTACTTAATTTCTACTTAATATGTAATATAAAGTTATCCAGTTTTCGTTCTATCATTGCCATGAAACAATATCAATATGTGTGGTAACTAGGGAAACGTAAATATAACTAACTATTTTCAAAGACACTTTTCAGTAAATTATACATTATTTGAAACAACGTTTCAAACAACAGTTACTAGAAATTCTCGTGTACTTTTCAAAATGTGCAAAAAATGACACGAATAAACAAATATTGATATTATTTCATTGCAATGGTAAAATGATTTACAAAAACAATATATTACATATATAATGAAAATAAAGTATAAGAAAATATGAACGGCACTACAGATTTAATTTTTTTAGTTATAGCAACCGGTCGTGTGTCTGTAGCATTCTCGAATCAAATTATTTTCTTAAAAAAATATGTTTTTCTCTTATATACTTTATAACTTATATACTTGGATGTTAGTCGTCGCTCGCTCGCTCGTTCGGTTGGTCGCTCGTAAGACTAAATTTCTGCCCTCTACTCCTCTGAAGGTACCGGAGCGATTTACACCAAAATTGCTACACCAATTATTTGGCATCCCATTTGAATCTGCTCGCAGTTTAAATCCAATCGCCCGTATATTTCCCGAGTAATAGGGACTCAAAATTTAGAGCCCCCATTAATACTGCCCTTAGAAAAATAATTAAAATGCCCAAAATTTTTACAAGAAATTATAAGATAATTTATGTCAAAATGATTTTTGCATATTGGCGACCCAAAGGCCGTAAATAAATATTAAAAAAAATATAATATAGAATTCAAAATATGCTAATGTAAATACTTTTGTAAAGTCGGATTTGGATTCAGATTATAATATATATATATATATATATATATATATATATATATATATATATATATATATATATATATATATTATATATATATATATATATATATATATATATATATATATATTTATATATATATATATATATAATAAAAACATTTAAAATTTGTTTAAAATTCAAAATTGTAATTACATGAATTATTGTTCATTTTGCAGTACTATTTTTTCTAATAGTTATCGAATATAATAGTGAATATGACCCATAAATGTAATATTTATAAATTTAAAGTTAAATTAGTAAAATCGGTAATATATTACCGATTTTACTAATTTAACTGTGAATTGTGTATATGATAGTTTTAATAAATAATATGATCTAAATTAAAGTATAATATCGTATATATATAAAACCGAATCTACAAGAATTTCGTAAATAAATATATTTGTACTTATTATTTAAATTATTTGTGAATATTATATTGATACCAAATAAGTTTTTCTAAACTAATGCAAATCATGCCTAAACTATATTAGTGGAATATGAAACAGGTGTATGTGGTTAAATATTTTCTGTTAGTATTGGAGTTGATATAAAATAGTGGGGGTATTTTTTAGTGCAGGAAAAATCTTGGCAAAGGGTGGCACACCCCTCTTCGGCCACATGATGGTACAACCACGCGAACGAATGGAAATACCTATAACACCAGTCTGTATTAAGACGTTGCGAACGCGCCATGTTCCAACAAACCCAAATCTAAACTAAATTATCATGCAGTAGACACAATAAAATGGTGAACATCAGTGATAATAATGACATTACTTGAACATCAAACTAAGCAAATTATCGGCAAATTTTCTAGTTTGCAAAAGACACTATGACGCTCTTTCATTTCGTGTGCTTTAATTACGGTTAATGTATAGTGGATTATGTCACAAGCCGGTAAGAAGGGTGGTGCGAAAGCCCCGAAAAAAGAAGCCGAGAAACCGGATGATACGAAAACTGAAAAGACACCGGTTAAAGATAAGGAAGAAACTAGTTCAAATGGAGATAAAGAGGAACCAGGTAGTCCGCCGAAACCACAAAGTGCAGGAGCTTCTGTTCGGGATGCAGCTCAACGGCTACTTGTGCAGTCGCAGAAAGGAGAATGGTCACCCGTGGAGCAGTTACTTAAGTCGTTGGAGAAGTCGATTGCTTCGGGTGGAGAAGATGTCAATCAGACTCCTCTTGCAGGCGTATCTGATCCGGTCAGTATTTATTTAAATATTTTACATTTGTTTTAATTTGCGATATTAGTTTGCCGCTTTTTCATATAGTTAAATATTACTTATATTGGCTTAATATTTCTTGCTTTGAGAGAACTTTTTATTTATTTGTATTCATGTAAACACTACACTGAATTTGAAATTACACAGTTTTAAAAATGAGATATACTGTACCAAGCATAGGAAAACTAATCCAAGAAAAATTAATATATTGTTTTTCATGTTGTTGTTATAACAAAAATATAAATCAAATTCTTATTTATTAAATTATAGGATAATTTGATATACACTTTGTTTAAATTTCTAATATTAAAACCAAATTACTATTAAGGAAATTTCATATAAAATACTTATTATTGCTTAAATTTAATTAACTTAAAATTAATTTTGTGAAAACTACTAATTTCAAGTTACCTAGTCGTAGTATTACCTATTTCTATAATATAATGAAATAACAACAGAATGTGGAATTAGTTTCGATTGATAATTTTACATATGAAATAAACCAAAATGTACGTTAAATTAAATTCATTTTAATTTGAAATTTTATGCAAGCTGCTCATATTTACAGAAACCTAATTATTTGAAACTAGATAACCCGACAAATTAGGTTTAAAAAATAAATGAAGACTTCGAATTTGTTTATTTTAAATCAAATTTAAATAAATACACTTCCGTGCAACCGTGAATAAAATAGAAGACTCATTTGAAGCATGATTGATGTTAGTTTGAATCTTTTATCATGAAAATTGCAGTAATCAGATTCAAAATGAAAAAGAAAAAATAGTTTTCTCTAGTTTATTTTTTAAAGAAAAGGTTCCAGATTTGCGGTTTATTTTTATGACTAATTATACTATATATTAAGTCACGCGTTTCTAGCCGACGACCCAGATATTTCCAAATCTATATTATGAAGTAAAATACCCCTTAAGATAGGATCAACATGATTTATTTAACTTTTCGAGAAATTAGCTCATGCTCGAGTCAATATTTCGTATTTCATGTGAATTGTGAAATGATTTTGCATGCCGATTGGTTTATGCAATATGTCATACGTATGCCATACAATACTCGATTTTGATCAATACATTTTATTAAGAATATTGCTAATTTTAGAAACCAACATAACATGAAATTGTTACACTTGTATTTATAGAAACCCTGTTTTATAGCAACCCTGTTTTATAGCAACCCCTAAACGAACACTCGGTCAATCACATAAGTGTTTTATTTCCCTAAAATAGTAAGACCTGACATGTCTGCATATCAAATGAGATATTTTCCCCAGATCACCTCCGTGTCAATCTTAAAATAGCACCTTTCTTCAAAAATAAATTAATTATGTGAAGAACATTCACCTAACGAACATTTTTGCATATATTTACCTATATTACATTTTTATTATCTGAATAAAAAAAAAAAACCAGTAATGCAAAACATCGAATAACATAAGCAGAGAACGACCAGACGAGAGAATGACATAAACAGAGAATGACCAGAAGAGAGGATGACAAAAACAGAAAAAGACCAAAACAACGAATGTTGGAAAATGAGCATGCCTAAAACAGTAAATTGTCATAAACAGAGAATATTTGAAAGTGTAAAAGAATAATAGAGTTAGAGAAGGCTTAAAATAGAGAATTGAAAAGGCAGAGAATAACGAAATAGGCACTGGACAAAGGCAGCGAATACCTAAACAGAGAATGACCAGAAAAGAGAATGAGAAAAATGAGAAAGACATTAACACCGAAAGTAGTAAATAGAGAATGTCCAAAAGAGCGCAATTTCATTATCAGAAAAAACTCGAAGAACAGAAAACATAATAAATGAGAGAATGGTTAAAACAGAGACTGATCATCAGTATTTTTTATTACAATCACAATATAATAATACCAAACACCTGAATTATTGTTTTTCCGGACCCTAACTTAACTTAGATTAGCGAAAATTAATGAAAATATAAAATGATTAACTCCAAACACCTGACTTTTGGTCTTGCTGGACCCTAACCTAACCTAGATCAGCAGTAAATATTAGTACGTAATTATTTATTCTCTGCTTATGGCAATTTCCTCTTTTGGGCATTCTCTACTTGCAACATTCTCTGTTTTATGGCCTTTATCTGTTATTTTTTATTCTCTCTTCTGGTCGTTATCTGTTTAGGTCATTTGCTGTTTTGCTCAGTTTCTGTTTTCGTTATTCTCTGCTATAAGCCTTCTCTCTTATGAATATTCTTTGTTTTCTTATTCTTTGTTTATATATTCTTATATAAAGTACAATTTTATAAAAAAAAAATATTAAGATTAAAGTATAAATCATCTACATGATTACCTGTATACATGGACTCAAGTATTCAAATACACCTGACCATGATTACACCTCACGAATTTCATCAGGACAATTATACAAATTATAATATTATTCTTGTCTTAATTTCAGGCCACCGGAATGACACCGTTGATGTATGCTGTGAAGGATAATAGATCTTCATTTGTTGATCGGATGATAGATCTCGGATCGGATGTAGGAGCACGTAATAATGTAAGTATTTTAAACTACATATCTTTATACCCGAACATATTTTATATTATTTTCCATTTTGTTATTGAATGTAAAAAATATGTAGTTGTTACTTGAAATACGTAATACGAAATATGAACCATTCAAACAATCAATTTTGAACGACAATTTGCTAAAAATGGCATTTTAGTGTTTTTGTAATTATTAAAATATCTTAATTTTACAATACCAAAAGCAATTATAACAAACCAATAAAATATAATGATATAATCTAGATCTTTGACTATCTTTGGATCATATTCCTAATGGTTATACATAAAAATTGAATTACCAGGAATAAAAGATAATTTTCAAAGTAATACCCTTGAGATTCAGAGCCGGACTATAGTATCGGAATACCGGGAAATTGGTGGTCCAACAGGTCTAAGAGAACCAATTGCTTTAATTTCACAATGATTAGGGGAATATTTTACTAATCGTAGATCAAAAGGATAATTTTCTCGGTAAACCAAATTATTCAGTACTCCGATGCGCCAAATTATGATATTTACCGGTAGGCCAAATTGCACCAGTCCTGCCCTGACAAGATTTCTATTTTGTGTTTATTAAAATATTAACAAAAATTAGACCAAGAAGCCAAATGAACTAAATAATTAAATAATACTAATAATAGTAAGTAGTTATTATCATTTTCCTTCAAATAACGTTTACATTATTAAAATAAAGATAGCATTATGAAATTAAAAGTGACTTCAAGATAAATAATGCTTTTAAATTATTTAAATCGTTGTATAACTAAATAGTTTTTATTTCTTTATTTCGGTGGTCATTGACGTGACCATATGCTATATGTAGGTAAAAGTAAAGTAAAGGTATATTTGTCTGATATTAATTTAATGATTTCAACGTGCACAAGAAACTTTAATCATAAAAATCTAGCAGAGAGAGAGAGAATATAATTCACGAAGCCGTTGTTTATTGTGAAGATTAATCTTTCTTTAACCTATTTATACGGCAATTAAGGATATTACTGTAAAATCATGGGCGTGGCGATTTTGATACAAAGATGTTTTCCGGGGCAAATCTAGTTCATACATGAAATTTGCGTTAACTGAACTATATTTAGATTTTCGCTTGGTTATAATAGTCGGATATTAAGGCTTGGGTATAAGGTGTGGAAGGAAATTCAATATTGATCACGTAATACCCTATTACATTATTGAGTTCATATTTTTCTCTTCATCATAATTCATTTTATGTGTTGAAGATAAATCACATCGCGAACTAACCATTAAATATATTACTGATACCTCAAAGCCCGACTAACCATTATTTAGTACATGTCGCAGTCGTTTTAAGAAATTAAAATTATTAATAATATATTTTTACATATTTTCGTTGCTGTATATTTGCCGTAATATTTATTCGATTATATTCCATTTTAAAGGAGTTCTATCCATATCTATAACCAAAATAGTTTTCTTTCAAATAACTTCACTTTTATGTGAAATAACTTCTTGTTCCTCTTTGTTTGTGTTGGATATAGATTCCTTAAAAGATATTACATAGGCAAATTAAAGTAGCAATTTGTAAATTATTTCTATACTTGTATAATAATGGGCTTTAATTATTTAGCTACGCTTTACGATCGAGGTTATATGTATGCACAATATTTAAATTTGTAATGCATTCAAGCTAAAATCGTTTCTAAATGTAAATTATTCCTGTGTATAAGAATTTATTACTGTTTATCTCAGGGAAATCTTAATATTTATACTGCAAATGCAGTGAATTTTTTGGTGTATTAAGGTTGATCATGTTAACTTCTTCGCGTGAGTCTCGATACGGCATGTGCCCCACTTCGAAGATTATACTTTCGTGCTAAATGATTTGATTAATAAAATAAGGGTAGTCGTGTTTGCGTACACCTCGTTACGTATACTTACTAAATATAGAAATCAAACACACTTTTCCTCATATATTAACATTTACTTTAAAAATGTATTATTCATTTCAACGAATATTGTATTATATATATATATATTCCATTTGATAGTTTATCTTTATTTATTTACGATTTAAAGTATATGGGGTAATAACAAATGAATATATAAAACTTAATTTCCCGTAAGTGCATACGAAAAGAAAATCCTTGGTTAGACAAAAAATGGAGGAGTGTAACTACTTAGATGAAAATATGTAAAGTATTGTTTACACCCATATTACGGAAAATATGAGTGATTTATTATACATTCCAAGTCGGAGTTTCAATTTCCATAAATTTGCTAGTAATTTATTGTTGTGAATATTTTTTCCATGGAGTAAAATAAAAGAAATCCATTACCTAGTTGAGTATCATTATATTTATGCTGATTATTGGGCAAATCGCTGATTTAAATTTAGAAATATCCTTCAATAAATCATTGCTCGACTACAGATTATCGTAATTTTAGGTAGAAAATTGTCCCTGGATCATATCCTAGTGCCGCCACTGACAGCTTAACTTCAAATTTAGTTGATATTATGTCATTTTTACCGGATATCTTTTAATATTTATTGTTGACGATTTACTTGCTAACTGCTATCATAATCGAGCTTTTTAAAATGTGGTAGTTTTAGCTCGCAGTACGAAATACAGAGCAATCGGTCGTGTGTCTGTAGTATTAGAAACATAATTAAATCATGCAAAAATTCTGCAAGAAGTTCTAAGATAATGTATGTCAACAGGATTTCTTCATATTACTAACCTAAAGGCCATAAAAAAATATATTTAAAAGTATGATTTTGAATTTTAAAGTATGTACTAATTTTTTTTAGATTAAAAAAAATTATAAGATTTTATATATATATATCAAATGTATGAGCTGTAGGCACTTGTTGAAACATGATTATTTAATAAAGAAATTATTTATTTGTAACTTAATACGTATTTCGGCTTTTACACCATCGTCAGAAGTGTCGGAAAGAAGTAAACTGCAAGGTATATATACACACAAATAAATAAAACAGGTATAGAGAACAACCATATAATATCCTTGGATTCCCTAAATATTTTGCATTTTGTAACGATTATGAATGAATGTATTAGAAGCTTAAGAAATAAACAAATCTATTAAACAAGGTAAATCTCTGATGAATGAACAATTAGACCATATGGTATTACCGCTTTTAAACATAACATTAATTACTCCTTTTACCGTTATTTATTCCTTTTAATGTGTTCAACTTTGTAATACCTTGTATATATTGTAACTTAGGTTAATTTTAGTCTATAACCTTTATACCTGTTATATTTATTTGTGTGTATATATACCTTGTAGTTTACTTCTTTCCGACACTTCTGACGATGGCGTAAAAGCCGAAATACGTATTAAGTTACAATTAAATTACTTTTGAAACCAACCAAGTGTGTTTTTATTCAATTTTTCCTTATTATATATATATATATATATATATAGTATTTTTTTTTAATTTGTGATGCCAAAGACTACATTCATTAAAAACAATGATTATATATATATATATATATATATATATATATATATATATATATATATATATATATATATATATATATATATATATCGAAATGATTTATAACTAAATATATTTCTCCTTGAACCAGACTATTTAAAAATATATATGAATTAAATTTGTATATCTGATTTCCTAATGTTTTTCCACTACTTATAAATTTGAAACAAAAACTATTTTCTGTATACCCATAAAATAGAAATGCTACAATATGGCCTCTATCTTATACGTATGTATATTTTATTAAGAATTTATTTTTTCTGTCCTGTTGCATAGTCGGCATTTTCCTTGACATTTAGATTTATATATATTTTTATTTATTTGAGAATAACTTGCTATACATTAGATATGTTATGGAAATTTATGTAGATATTTTGTCCAGTTGTTACGCAGAGTAAAATATTCCTAAGAAGAAATATGCATTCAACAGTCCGCATGGGAAATGAAACAATCGTTCATTTATATCAGACATCCTCCAATCAAATTTACAGGTGTATGTAAATGTTTGTTTCGTATTAAGTTGTTTTGAATACGTTCCACATTATGATTTACATATATTCGATATTCTTACGATGTATTTAAAATGAATTACACCCGTAATGCAATGCAAAGCAGCATACTATATATTAGAAAATACATACTCAAAATAAAAAATGTGAAGTAGCATGCACAAACAAATTGTCAAACCAACCAATACTCTACAGTAATACTCTAAATCACACATACAATCGACATTGAGGAGTAGTCTAAATGAATCCTCAAAACGGATATTTCCATTAATTTTTCGAGAATGGTTTTTTTATAATTAAATATATTTTTCATTCTCTTGCGATTATTCAATATCCCAATAATAATTAAAAGAGTACTGCGAATTACCACGTGTATTTACAAGTTTGGCTACGTGAGTACTCAGCGGATTTCGAGAATTAATTCTTAATACTTCACTGAGAATCACTCATTAAAATGCTCTATTTTCTACTTCTAATGTTTTTTTTAAATCTTTCCAGGACAACTACAATGTTCTTCATATATCTGCTATGCACTCTCGAGAAGAGATTGTCAAACTTTTACTATCGAAGAGAGGCGTTGATCCATACTCCACAGGCGGGGTAAGCTAACTGTATTAATTGACTGTTGTTTTCAAAAAGTATCTAATTGAAGAGAAAATTGTATAATTTATCCGCATTGAATTGAGTCCAATAATTCTCCAAAAAGTTTGTCGAGTCACGACCGGTCAAAATAAAACTACGTCATGCGATATAGTGATACCGAAACCTAAATCACTTTCTTTTGAACAAAGGTCAAATATTGGCCATTACAGTTGAACAATTTATTGTCGTTTTAAAGTATTTTAACATTAAAGAGAATATTAGAATAAATGCAAATCGAATTTAATTTATATTTAAACTTCATAGTTTCACAATATTTAAGATATGTTCGTATCTGTAATTTATTGCTTTCTTCGTTGTGTAGCTATAATTTCAAAATGGTAATTTTGACTTGTATATGAATATTAAATAAAATACTAGTTATCCATAAAATCATTCGAAGTTCACAAAAAGGTAACTCATGAAACCGTCCAAGTAATTAATTTTCGATAAACTTGTATTATTGTTTCTTTGTTGTTCTTTTTTTGAAATAGGCAGAAACAGTTGTCTCATAGTTATATTTTTATCGATTTATTAACGGGTCGAATGCAACATTTCAGAAAATGTCTAAGTGGAATAATGACATTATTTTACTTGTCGGCATGCCACGATGACTATTCCGGTACAAAAAGTTGAAAATTGCATTTCTTGGAGAGTAATACAATTTTTAAATCTTATTTTGATTAAATTTAACTAGGTTTGTGTACACATCTATCACGTGGTTATTCATAAAATACTATTACTACTACAGTACTCGGGTCGTTACAAGATTAATTTAAAAATAATTAATTTTAATTATAGACCTTGGGCTCACAATCTGAAAACAAAATTATAGTTATAATTATAAAAAGGTTTACATTTTTTGTGTATTTTATAAGTACCAAAAAGAAAAAATATTGCATATTTTTAAAATAATATTTAATGGCTTTTAGGTTCACAATATGAAGACATTTTGTAGATATAATTAATAGATCTGTTGGCACTTGTTGAAACATTTTTAATAAAATTTGTAATAAAAACACTCGTTAAGTTTCAAAGAATTTGTTTATTGTTAATACGTATTTCGGCTTCTTAGGCCATCATCAGAACATATTTTGTAGAATTTTGGGTATAACTATTTTTATTTTGGGCCCTATAACTTCGGAAATATAAGGGATTTAATGTGATATTAAGAGGAACAGCAAAACATAGCTAAACAAGGTTTCGTCCAACCCTTAAAACTCCTTTATTACAACATTAAAATGAATGAAATTTTTATTTTCCAGATAGCCAATACTTCGCTTTATGTATCTCTAGTTTTCGATTTTCAATATTTTGCCTAGATTTTTTTTATATTGTTCTATATTTACCCTATATTCAAATGTCTATAGTTTTATTGAGATGACAAATTTAAAAATTCAAAACTAGACATGCATACATTGACTATATTTCTACCGGAATATTATAAAGGTTTTATTCAAAAAAATGTATTGGCAAGTATTTTAAGGGTCAAACGAACGCTTCAACTGAGTAGTAAATAGCATTGGCTCTTATGGCGCTACGATATTCGTGCGCTTCCCCCTTTACACCGACCTGTAAGGACGGCCAACCATGGGGATTCCTCTTAAGTAAATTTAATTCAAATCGCTCTGGTTACTTAAGAGGAGTATTGGGCCCAAATTAGGTCGGGCAAGCAACGACTAATTTCTAAGTTTATGAGTTATAAATTGTAATCGATACCATTTTCAATCTTATGTTCTGCTAGTGCCGTTTTATAAAAGGTTGTACCGTTGATTGAATAATAATAATTCTATCAACAGTGGAACTTTCCTTCTTAGAAAGCCGAATTTTACTATTACTGTGAAATTTAATCGAAATTTACGATCTGATATTTCATCTAGACGAATTTGTTTATCGTTTGCCGTTAAGTTTAGGGTAAATATTAATATATATATATATATATTTTGTGTTATACTGTCATATAACGTAAGTCCTTGCATTTGCGTGCGTTACATCATTGTTCTGAAACAGCTTTGCATAATGGAATTGGGTAGAAAATTGACAAGAGAACGTGGATTCGGTATTGAGTACTGTTGTTGACTGAAAATTTAAATTGCCTTGTTGCCATGACAATGTTGCTCGTAATAATACATTTGTTATTCATATAAGAAACACATGAGGGATATGTGCGTTGTTTACTGTTTTTAGTACATGCTTTGCACACGATTCCTATTTTTAACAAATAGTACAAATGTTGTTTCTATATCCATTTTGTAATACACGTTGAAGTTTATATAAAACATTATTTAAATTCACAAAGAATTTATTAGTTTTGTACATCTGTTAACAGTCTCGGCAACAAACTGCGGTTCATATTGTTGCATCTCGACAAACGGGGGTTGCCACCTCTATCTTGAGGGCACTACTTGCAGCTGCAGGGAAGGATATTCGATTGAAACCAGACGGGGTAAGTTTTTTGTTAAATATCATTTTTATGCACTACTGCGCAGTCAGAACTGGGCAAAATCAATTACTAGTGGAATTGAATTCATAATTCACAATTCAATTCAAAAAATATTTCGGTAATTCACAAACGAATTGAAGCCTTTTTGACTACCATGATTTCATTACTTTAATTTAGCAGCAAAAATATGTAACCACATTTGCACATGTATATTTTTGAATTATTTCTCGAAATTCTACATTGCAAATAATTAAATAATGATTTTTATTCCAAGACGTACAAAAAAGTATCCAATCAAGTTGTATTTAATTCGGATAAGGGGCTTCAAGCTGCGAAGTAAATTATAAGAAACAGAATGCGTGTTCGAAAATATATGGTGTTGTGTTATTTACGGTTTTAGCATGTACGAAGGCTAAATCAAATTTTTAAATAGTGTGCTAGAAACGGCCGATCAATATAAACGAAATTATAAATGTTAAATTTACATCAATATGAAATAAAGATTATTATCAGGGGTTTCTTGAGATACACAGAACACCTAACGAAAATTAGTTTTTTTTCCGAAATTAAATTACGTTTAATATATACATATTTCACAGTTGATACAGCGTTGAACCTTCAAAATAACTGCTATTAGTTACATTATAAAGTGATTAGCTTGTATATTAAATTACCGCTATTTTTAAAACGGGCTGATTTAAAAGCTTTTCTATTTGCGGAGACGTTCAACTAGAGTTTAATCTAAAGATTACTCGGTAAAAAATTAATGTACATTTTCAATGTAATGTTAAAGTTAAAAATTATGTAATCATACAGAATTATAGTAATGCAAAATCAATTACTAAAATTGAATTCATAATTCATCATTCAACTTTAACATTATTTCGATAATCCACAAGCTCAAATCACCTACAATTAATTAATTTCAAATCACAATTCAAAATTATGTGAAGCCTTTATGACAATTACAAGCCTTTTATGTGATATTGTATTATAAATCAAAAGGAATCAAGACCTGTATATCAATAACAAAATTTTTATAATTCAAAAGAAGTTTAAGCCTGTTTGACAAATACAAGCCTTTGTATGCAATTTTGTATTATAAATCAACAATCAAAAGTAAATAAAGTCTATTTTATATGTATCAATTAGAAATCATTTATGTAATTTTTAACTTAAAATATGATTTGAAACCATACAGCCTTTTCAACAAATATGAATTTGATGGTTTTGAAGCCACTTTGAGGGCTTGAAATCTTTTTGAAGGCTTGAAACCTTTGATTAATTAGTAAATTCAATTCAATTTTTTCAAATGAATTCAGTTACAAAGTCTTCATTATCAGTATGGCTTCAATTAAATTTATTACAATTCCTAAATAAATTAAAGCCATTTTTAATTCCTTTTGATTTGAATTCCTGCCCAGCTCTATTTATAATACAAGTAAATTTAATAAATTTGATATAATTACGTTGTATTTAGTTGTAGTTTTACCGTAGATTTACATCAATATTTACAGTATATATATTTAATAAACAACATAACATTTAATAAAAAAATCATTTTCATTTTGAAACTTGGTATGCTTTTTAACGATAATGATTATAATCATTTATTTATAAATCGAAAAGAAAGTTTGAAACTTTGATTGGAGAATAAAACACATACATACATACAAGGTATATAGATTTTTTAGGAAATAAATAGAATATTCTTAATTACATTTAATTAAAATGTTAGAAAACTGTACATGTCAACCTTCACATGTTTCTCTTTCTCGTATTTTAATAAATATAATTATATTTAAATCCTACATAGAACTGGATAAATTAATATTCTTAAAAATCGTATTATCTAATGAGTAATGAGACCTTTGTAGGAGCAAAAAGGTAGATTTTATACGGGATGGAAAAATTAAATAACGGTAATACAATATTTCGATTATATTTATTTTGTGAGATAATAAAATGTAGAAGTATTTTTACTTGAGATTTTAACGGAAATACATGATTTAACCATTTCTGAAACTAAGAAATAAAATTTGAACGTTGTGGGAGAAGACTTGATACATATAATTGAATTTGTTTCACTGAAATCATTGCATGAATTTGAAATAAAATAATGCAATATATAAATAGATATATAAATATTTAGGATTATTATTTATAATTAAAACTACGTACAAGAAAATCGAGTGGAGGACACTAAAGTATAGAGTCCGTGAGTGAGAAATATCCTGTATAGTGTATAGTTCATGTATTCACCAAACAATATAGACTACATGTTTGTTTTCGATTACAAAAACAATTCATATATTTCTACCCCGATATTCAAATATCCGAAGTGGAAGAATATTTCTAGACATATATATGTGTGTGCAATATAATCCTTATTGTAAGAGCACGTAAGGACTGTATGTTCAGTTGTCAATTCGCGTGTTTACTTAGTCATATTTCGGCTGTGGTTTGATGCTAGCTTGCGCTTGGTACGGCGCCGTTTTTTCATTTTTATTTCAAAATTATATATTTCTATGGCTGTGTCTAGTTTTTAATGATAATTAAACATAATTAATCAATCATACTAATTCAATTACAATATCCATATATTACCCATTAAAAAGGTCACAGTTCAATTTTTTGATCACTCTTGTAGTAATTTTACGATATACAATATTTCTAGTATTGTAATTACGAAAAAATTAGGGTAATTCAGTAAAGTTATCTAAAAATAGATTTATATGTATAGGGCAGCTATTCATAAACTTTCATATCGTATTATTTGAATAAAATTGTATATACACCTAGATGTGTGTGTGAATGTACGTGTAGAACTCTATTTATATGGTTACTACCAGTGGCGGGGTTAGGTTTTTTTATGTGGCGGTACTGGTTGTTTATAAATTACGAACGCTATGTTCATAAACGTCAACGTTATTATTAAATGTCAAAATAAATATATTGTATGTGAAGAGTGAATATATACATATTTTGCAGATTATCTTTTTTTGTTTCTAATTTTACCCTTTGATATTCGCGTTAAATTTTGAAAGTTTAATTTGAAGTTTAGATCATTAACTTGATCTATCCTACTTGTAAACCGGATTATGATAAGAATAGAACGTTAGAAATGTATAAGGAAGTTATGTAAATTCAAAAGACTTCTGTTCATAACAGGTAGGGGTATAATTATGGATATCCAATACTGCATAAATTTGGTCATGAGTATAAAATGCATGAATACATTGTTGCCATTTGCATTTGGAAAAACGGGTGTCAGTGCCCTCAAAATAGGTAGCGATGAAAGAGGGGTTGAAGTTATTTGATAAATCCCTTTTATTGTTTTAGTCTACGTCGTGTAATCAATAGCATATTGTTTGGAGGAAAAGTCAACAAAAATAAATTTGGCAGAAGATAGAAAAGTTGCATTGATTTCTTTATTTTATTCGCATATAAATTTCTTCTTTTATTTATCCCTGCAGTAGCAACAGAATATAAAATTGTGCAATAGTTGTGCACTTTGTTAAGAGTTTTTGAATATTGAATATGTAAGGGAGTTATAGGACATAATATAATCACGTTCTACGTGCAAAATATAATTTCCTATAACGTGTTAAAATAT
The DNA here is from genome assembly GCA_933228885.1 of Leistus spinibarbis. Taxonomy (NCBI): domain Eukaryota; kingdom Metazoa; phylum Arthropoda; class Insecta; order Coleoptera; family Carabidae; genus Leistus; species Leistus spinibarbis. The sequence continues at coordinate 3,419,997 of OW121793.1, forward strand.
AAATTACCTGGCCGTGTTTACAAGAGAAATGTGCAGTTAGATAATTAATTAATGATATTTACTGGGTGTCTGGTTAAATGTATTGAACCTTTAGTATCTAGTTGAGTTATAACAACTCCCGTCTCATAATATCAACGGTGTAGTCATCTGGTGACTGGTACATGAGGCACGCAATGTATTCGTCACCCTTAATTTTATGAAAGAATCTTTGATGCAGTTGTTAAATACATCAGCCATATAGGCATTACCTAGTTTTTATAAATTTATTAAATTAATCGAGTGCTTTATTATTATATTTTGTATGAAAGTTTTAATTAATTACAAGTTAAACATTCAATATTAATAGTTTACTATAGTAGTATAGAGAAAGCAGTTTTCATAAATATCCCAATCATTCATTGTCATTTTATATAACATATATCCGTTGTATTGTTGGGGTTATTGCAATTTATTATCTAAATATAGACATGCTCAATTTGATTGCATACATATACCAAGAATATTATATGAAATGGATATGCACAAATAGCACAAAAGGCGGAAGCATGGCAATTTAGAGAAGATTTTTCACAGTGCATTTAGTAAACAGATGAGTATTCGGTTTCAATACTTAAAAGGCACGCAACCAAAAGAATAAGTATTATCTGGACATTTCTAGCTTCTATATTATTACATATTACAGATATATTTCAAACATATAACAAATTAGATACATATTACATACATATTGCATACATATTACATACATATTACATACATATTACATACATATTACATACATATTACATACATATTACATACATATTACATACATATTACATACATATTACATACATATTACATACATATTACATACATATTACATACATATTACAAACATGTTACATACATATTACATACATATTACATACATGTTACATACATATCATATACATGCAACTTTTTCAGTTACATTTTTTATTTAGTCCATTTATTTATCAAATTCTATTGTCCAAATACAACAATATATAAGCTTACTTAAAAATGCAGTGCAAGTGGTGCATTAGTAACTGGTCTCGTGTAGAAATCAAGAAACAATTCCGTGAAGCAATCGTATCAATTTGCAATTAATTCAATTATGCATATCATTAATTTCAAGAATCGAAATAAATTTGAGAATTTCGTGCCAAACTTAAATTAAAAGTCTGGCCAACTAAAAAATTGAAAAGCTTTTGAATAATTAATCGGTATATAAGCCATATATAATTAAATTGCATATATCTACAAGTGATTTAATTTGACAGCGTGGAAAAATTCCGTTGCTACTCGCCGTGGAAGCGGGCAATCAGTCCATGTGTCGTGAATTACTTGGTGCACAAACTGCCGATCAGATAAAAGCAACGGCTACTAATGGGGATTCAGCTCTTCATCTTGCGGCTAGACGAAGAGACATCGATATGATACGCATATTAGTGGATTATGGGGCCAATGTTGATGTACAGAATGGGGAAGGTCAAACTGCATTGCATATTGCATCGGCGGAAGGCGACGAAACTCTAGTTAAATATTTCTATGGTGTCCGAGCTTCTGCCGCCATAGCTGACAACGAAGGTTTGTGAATTGTTGGAATTGTGTAAAATTCTTTATGCTGTTTTCCTTATAAACGAAAATGGAAAATACCTATTGTTTCATTGTGCAAATTAATGAAATTTAAAAATAAACTATTTTAATTTTGGGAAATACCTCTCAATTTGCTGTATCATTTTTTTAGATCGTACTCCGATGCATTTGGCTGCGGAGAATGGTCATGCTGCCATTATCGAACTTCTGGCAGATAAATTCAAAGCTAGCATATTAGAACGCACAAAAGATGGAAGTACCTTAATGCATATTGCGTCGTTAAACGGGCATGCTGATTGTGCTATGATGTTGTTTAAAAAGGGAGTCTACTTGCATATGCCTAATAAGGTATTTGAAAATCAATTACAACGCCACACAATTTTTGCCATCACGTTATAAAATAATATTTCATATTTGCATTCAATGAAAATTATTGGAAAAGTTATTAAACATTGTACTGGATTCGCACCACTGTTAGATGTTTTCACATTATAATTATAGTGGCAAACCGTTATTGAACACGCAAATAAACTTGGGTCGTGTTTAATGTTCTTATATCTACATAATGAATCACTGACCAAGTTCAAGAGAAATAATTATAACTTTGTGTGCTGTAATTCCAAGCACTATATATTTTTTTGTTGAAGTGCTCTTTAGTCATCAAATCTAGATTTGTTTTTTTTTGTACCTCGTCAGTAAAACTAGATTTATTATGGTCTAAATATAAAACAAAAATTACAGGATGGGGCTCGGAGTATACATACGGCCGCTAGGTATGGGCACGTCGGTATAATTAACACTCTTCTCCAAAAAGGGGAAAAAGTTGACGTGACCACGAATGTAAGACTGATACTTTTTTATCGTGTTGCGTTTTTCAACCTCGTTTTATGTTTATTTTAGGAAAATTACACAGCTCTACATATAGCTGTTGAAGCCTGTAAGCCGATCGTCGTTGAAACACTACTTGGTTTCGGAGCAGACGTTCATATTCGGGGTATGAAGGATTGGTAATACGAATGATTTCTTTATCTATTTAGATATTTCGTTTAAGGTGGCAAACTGAGAGAAACTCCATTACATATAGCCGCCCGTGTTCCTGACGGAGATAGATGTGCTCTTATGCTATTGAAAAGTGGAGCAGGTCCAAACTTGACAACGGATGATGGACAAACACCTGTTCACGTGGCAGCGAAATACGGAAATGTATCAGCTTTGCTAATGCTACTAGAGGATGGGGGAGACCCTCAATGTAAAAACAAGGTATCTTGCTAACATACTTGTTATAGTGTGAGAATGTTATGAAATTAGTGTATATGAGCTAGTGAGATCTACAGTTGGTTATTTATTATTTCAAAATTAACTGGTTAATTTTTGTGTAGTCTTCGGAAACACCTTTGCATTTAGCCTGCCGAGGTTGTCGACCAGAAATCGTCAATGCTTTAATTATCTACATGAAAGAACACTCTGGCAATGAAAAAGCGGCAGCATTTATAAATGCAGTTAACGACGATGGTTGCACGGCTTTACATTTCGCTTGTAATATCAAGAAAGAAGAAGTCGAAGTACCGTTAGCTGATAGAGAAGTTGTAAAGTTATTGTTAGAAAATGGGGCGGATGTAAAAATACAAACGAGGCATGCTCACGAAACGGCCTTCCATTATTTGGCGATCACGGGCAACAATGACGTACTCATGGAGATGATATCTCACATGAGTGCGACTGAAATACAAAAGGCATTGAATAAACAATCAGCTGTTGGCTGGACTCCTTTGTTGATAGCTTCACACAAAGGGCATATCGAATTGGTTAATAATATACTAGCTAATCATGGCAGGGTTGATGTGTTTGACACGGAAGGAAGGTCAGCGTTACATTTAGCAGCAGAAAGGGGATATTTGCAAGTGTGCGATGCGTTATTAACACACAAAGCATTTATAAATTCTAAGTCTAGAGTGGGAAGAACTGCGTTGCATCTTGCTGCCATGAACGGTTATACACATTTAGTGAAATTTCTTATCAAAGATCACAATGCTGTCATTGATATTTTGACTCTGAGAAAACAGACACCATTGCATTTAGCAGCTGCTGCTGGTCAAATAGAAGTATGCAAACTACTCTTAGAATTGGGGGCCAATATAGATGCTACAGATGACCAAGGGCAAAAACCTATTCATGCTGCTGCACAGAATAATTTCTCAGAAGTAGTTCAATTATTTTTGGAAACACATCCCAGTTTAGTAATGGCTACTTCAAAAGACGGGAATACCTGTGCGCATATAGCAGCAGCCCAAGGTTCTGTTACTGTAATAGAAGAACTTATGAAATTCGATAGACAAGGAGTTATAACGGCCAGAAATAAACAAAATGATGCAACAGCACTTCAAATTGCTGCCGAGGGTGGGCATGCAGAAGTTGTAAAAGCTCTTGTACGAGCTGGAGCGTCTTGTACCGATGAAAATAAAACAGGGTTTACCGCCGTACATTTAGCAGCACAACATGGACACGGACATGTTTTAGAAGTTATGAAGTCTTCCAATAGTCTGAGAGTTGTGAGCAAAAAATTGGGTGTAACTGCATTGCATGTTGCTGCTTATTATGGCCAAGCAGATACCGTTCGTGAATTACTATCATATCTTCCCGGAACGGTGAAATCTGATCCCCCAAATGGTGCACCGTTAGTGCCTGCCTTAGGAAACGAATCTGGCATGACTCCGTTGCATTTGGCTTCATATTCTGGAAATGAAAACGTTGTGCGGCTACTATTGAATTCAGCTGGAGTTGTAGTAGATGCTGCAACAACAGAGAATGTATAAGTGAAATGCTAATTATAATTGACTTATTGATTTCTATATGTAGATAATTATTTTAGGGATATAATCCTTTACATTTGGCGTGTTTCGGTGGCCACATGTCCGTTGTTGGCCTTTTGCTAAGTCGTTCGGCAGAATTACTGCAAAGTGTAGATAAGCATGGAAAAACTGGCTTACATATTGCTGCCACTCACGGGCATTATCAAATGGTTGAAGTGTTGCTCGGTAAGTGAAATCTGCTGATTAGAAGTTTGCGTGTTTGTTTTTAATACCATTTTTTTATAGGGCAAGGAGCGGATATCAATGCCACCGATAAAAATGGATGGACACCCCTTCATTGTGCGTCGAGAGCTGGTTGCTTTGAAGTTGTGAAATTATTAACTGAATCTGGAGCATCACCAATATCCGAAACAAATCTAGGTGCAGTCCCAATATGGTTTGCAGCTTCTGAAGGTCATCACGACGTTTTAATATATTTAATGGCAAAAGAACACGATACATATACTTTGATGGAAGATCGAAAATTTGTATATAATCTTATGATTTGTTCGAAGAATCACAATAATAAGCCTATTGAAGAATTCATACTCGTTTCGCCAGCACCAGTAGATACTGCTGCTAAATTGTCAAACATTTATATCAATTTATCCACTAAAGAAAAAGAACGTGCAAAAGATCTTATAGCTGCTGGAAAGCAATGCGAAGCAATGGCAACTGAACTACTAGCACTTGCGGCTGGGGCAGATTCAGCTGGCAGAATATTAACAGCAACCGATAGTAGAAATGTTGAGTTTCTTGATATTCTCATTGAAAATGAGCAAAAGGAAGTGATTGCTCATACAGTTGTGCAACGATATCTTCAGGTAAATACTATTTTAGTATGAACTTTGAAAGTTATGAGTTTATTTAAATAACTTTTGTTTTAGAAAAAGAAATAGTTTTTGAGTATTTCCAAAATAATGTAGTAATGAATAACTGCCGATACAAAATTTAGCTGGTACATCTTGCAAATCAATTGCTAATTTTGGAATGGAAACAATTTAATTTAAATGAAATTACGCGAATTTTACAGAGATATTTCTTGAACATAACTCGTTTGTACTGTAATTTATAAATTCATAGGCTTAGCGCTTAGTCCTTATTTTAATTACAAAAAAGAATATAATCAACATGCTTTTAATGCATTTAAAGTGTAATATTATTATATGAAAATAAACATTAAGTCAGAATATGTTACTGAATATTTATATATTTTTATTTACTTTGACTGGTTCTGGAATATATATTAACTACAAATATTTTGTTTAGGAATTATGGCGAGGATCATTAAATTGGCCAGCCTGGAGAATCTTGCTTTTATTTTTTTGTTTTATTATTTGTCCACCTGTTTGGTTATGGTTTACGCTTCCCTTGGGTCATAAGTACAACAAAATCCCAATTATTAAATTCATGTCCTACCTAACATCTCACGTTTATCTTTTACTCTTTTTATTGGTCGTCGGTATTACACCAATTTATCCGGCAGTTAGACCAAGTATGTTGCCATACTGGTACGAATGGATACTCTTAATTTGGCTTAGTGGATTATTGTTATTTGAGCTAACGAATCCCAGTGATAAGTCGGGCTTAGGTTGGATTAAAGTAACTGTTTTATTATTTGGTATTTTTGGAGTAGCAGCTCATGTGCTGGGTTGGATTGCTGTAGAGAAAATCTACTGGCCAACCCTTATGTACTGTCGAAATCAACTTTTTGCTCTGTCGTTTCTGTTCGCATGTGTCCAAATTCTAGATTTTCTTTCATTCCATCATTTGTTTGGTCCGTGGGCCATTATTATTGGTAATTTAATGAAAGATCTTGCCCGATTCTTAGCGGTTTTAGCTATTTTTGTTTTTGGTTTCTCCATGCATTTTGTTGCTTTAAATCAGCCCTTTCATAATTTCTCAAACGATGAATTACGAAAACTACCCAGAACGGTTGCAACAGCTTCATACTTTGTGGATGGTGAGTAATTTAATTCCAATTTTATATTAAATTTGAAATTTCAATATTTAGATAGTAAGGCAATGTTTGTAGTGTAGGACACTTTGATTGTGAAAATGATATTTTAACTCAATTTTCTTGTATATTGTAGTAGAGATACACATTTATTTGAACAGTAAATGATTGATTAGATACAACGAGTTCGGATACGGAATGGGTGGATACACCTACATATCCTGCTCCTCGTTCTCATGCATCTCTTCGTCGAAAGCACGCACCGCCTAGGGGCAGTAAGTTGGACGTTTACCCGGTGACTGTCTGGTTTTTGTGTTTTTGCTACTCCAAAATTCTCGTGCTATAATTGTTTTACTGTTTTATATGTACTAGTTTGTGTGTGTTATGTGTAAGTCTCTTTAGAAATTCGCTGTTATTTGTGAAACATAATGTCGACCTTTGAACAAAAATGTGTTTTGTGTATCAGTGGTGCCTTAATGCTATAAATAAAATGTTGTAACATGCCCTAATTAGTAATTCTTTTTCAGTCTAACCCTTGAAAAATGGATCAAAGCATAGTGTTTAATATGCGATTATTCTAGAAATGGGAATTTGTGTGTTTACAGCTGCATGCTTTCTTTGTTTATTGTTTTCATGTCTTCAGAGTGTCGGGTGCTGGTTTTTGTGGCTCGTTCTTAGAACGATCAAGTGTTTTTGTTTTGTATTGTCAATACGTTTCAATGTAGGTGCAGCGTAGACTGATTTCGATTTTGACTTTGATTGTTCTCAGTGGTAATGAATCCGTTGCTGGCTTTCGAGCTATTATTTTTCGCCGTGTTTGGTCAAACGACGTATGAAGAGATGATGATTCCATCACCACCCAATCAACCACCGTACCGTCCAGCATGGACGGAGAATTTGTTCAAAATGGTCTTCGGCATTTACATGCTGGTGTCGGTGGTCGTGTTAATAAATCTACTGATTGCTATGATGTCTGACACATATCAGAGAATTCAGGTAATTATCTTTTGGCAATTCTTGTGTTTCCAGTCGCAAAGAATCCAATACGTGCTTTCGAGTTGCTGTTTTTCGCGGTCTTTGGACAAACGTCGACAGACCAGCTCAAAATCACAGAATACAAGCAACTGGGCAATAATAACCAACCTCTGTGGACCGAAGTTTTGTTCAAATTCCTGTTTGGCTGTTATATGTTGGTTTCTGTCGTAGTACTTATAAACCTGCTCATTGCTATGATGACTGACACATACCAGAGGATTCAGGTAAACTGTTTGATCACTACCACATCACAACATGACACCATCGGATGCACCACAAACAACTTACGTGCATGGCTGTCCCCGCATGACGGCAATGGCCTACGTTTCATCGAACACTTGCCACCATCTATTACACTATCCGATTCATTCATTCTACATACAATACATTTAAACATTACCTAAACACACCAACACATGCTAAGTAACGCAGACGAGGGTATGTGGTTGTTTATACCCATCAATACATTTGAGCCGTGTTTATTCACTTTGGCCATGTAAGAATACTTGCTTGAATTCTTACTCAATAAAAACTGTTACATGGCCAAAACGAACCAAGACGGATTTGATTACTCTTCTGATTTACTTGTACACTACACGTTTACATACATGACGTCTCATTCATATACTAGGTGCGTATATTAGTAGATGTCGGTAATTATTCGATGTTTGACTGATTGATTGATGTTTGCATTTGATCTAGTTTTGTTTGGAATGTCGCAGTTAGTATTTTTGATGTATTTTTTAGAAAGCTTTTGATATTAATGTTATATAAAAAATATTATAGTTATTGATACAATCTATAAATGTTTTTAAATTATATATATACAACTTATTTTTTGCTTTTTGTGTATTGATTATTTTTTAAATATTTCAACATTTTTTTCAAGCTTATACAATCTGAATGGTTTTTGTATTATATACAGGAATGAAGAGAAATTGAAGTAAAATTTTAAATATAAATAAAAAATGAAACATAAATGTAAGTAATGTGTTTTTTTTAATACCAAATTATCACAGTATAATTTTTTTTCAATCAAGCAAGCCAAAAGAACACAAAAACACATTTTTTATATTTACATTTAAACATTTTGATTAAACAGAATCCTCTTGGGTATGAGTTTTTTTTTTTTTGTAAAAAGAAAAATGTTTAAACTAATCAAATAAATAATAATTTAATCGAGCAGGTTAAATAAGTATTTTTTTAAATCAAATTTTAAACAAAAACAAATTAAACATTTTTTTCGCCTAAATAACAAACGACTAATATTAAAAATATTTATGATAATATCAGTATATTTCAGAGACTTAAGATGGTGCATGTTATGATGATTGTTTTGCTGATGTTTAGGCCCAATCTGATATAGAATGGAAGTTTGGATTGTCGAAACTAATTCGTAATATGCATAGAACAACAACAGCTCCATCTCCTATCAACTTGATCACAACATGGTTGTTCTATATTGTCAGGATTTGCAAGGCAAAGGGTATGAAATTTCAATTTAAATCTTTTAAATCACGTATTGTTATACACCAAGTTGGTATTATTTGTCGTGTTAAATTACATTATTGATGTATTTAGAACCACATTTCTATTTGATGTAGATCCAACAATCACAAATATATATATACACTTAATATTTACACCTACTTATAGATTTGTTGATTAACATGCCGGATATATGTGTTTGTTGGCAATTGATATTGATCTCGTATATTAATTAAATGGCACATATTTTATACAGTTATACAATGTATTCGATGTTTAAATGTGTAGTTCATGATTTTTCTTATTGGATATTGAAAAATATAATTTATTCATATTCATATTTGTTGCTGCACAGGGGCTACCGTAGGTACGTTGGGCTTTTGCAGTTGATTAATGTAATCTAGTTTCCGTCTCTACACTTTCTATTTCTTGTAGTTTTGCTTTGTAAAATGGATAACTGGCTGTCATCTCATTCTATCCCATTTCTCCACATCTATACATTAAGTGGCACTTTTAGTCTAGTTACGTTGTTAACACTTATGGTAAACCATCAGGCTCGCTTAAGCAACCTAACCGGACAATATTAATATATATGTATGTATCGATGCATATTTGCATAAATAATGCTAGTTAAGAATAACAATGTTTTCTATCTTTCATTCTCAAAGTTCAATAACAACAACTATGTATTCGGAATATCTTATTATTAACAGATATTACTCGGTAAAATATCTTTGATTGTAGTGTGAAAATAGCATATTTCTAATAATGATTTATATGAATATACCAAGTTGAATGGTGGCGCCGTCTATAGAAATAAGCCAAAACGCAGCGGAACTAAATAGAGCTGATGGTTTACTTTAATTTAAGCTGTACGTATTTTTAGTATTTCGTTAATAAAATGAAATTTAAGATTTGTTTTTTCTAAATTGTTGTGATATAAATAATTACATAAAATCCCATACATTAAAATTGTTTTCCTTCAATAATGTTAGGAATAATACAACCAAATTAATTTGCGAATTTCTTGCTTATTACTGTTAATTTTCTCTGAATAAATTTCAGTTTCACAATAATTCGAATGTCTTGCAACGTAACTAGCCATTTATTATATTTTCTGTAGAATTTTTATAACTTATTTTGGTATATATCTTGCTGGTTTTTTACTATTCGAAGAAAAGAAGAGTTGACGAGATAATTATTGGGCAATAAGTCCAGTCAAAAGAGTGGTGTGTACATATTGCATGAACGTATCAGTCACGTCTTTTTTTCAAGCGTGTAAAACTAGCCTTCATCGTACTTGCGAAAACGAAACGATATTTTAATCCTATAAGCAACCAGCAGGATATACCAAATTAATATCTCTACTATTTAAAACAATAAAATTTCCTTTTCAACAAAAGTACGAGCCAGAAAACGGCCAAGTCTTGTCCATATGATGGGTCTCCAACGTCAGATGAGTGCTCGCACCAAAGCCGGAATGAAGTGGCTTTCAAAAGTCAAGAAAGGCAGCCAAGTGGCTCCAAAAGAAGCACAAGGTCTGTCTGTCGTACATTTAAGTCCACTTGGCTCATCACTGAGTTTTGCGAATACTACACGTATTGAACACGTGGCCGATTGGGAAGCCATCTCAAAGAAATATCGGGTACTAATGGGTGATGTCGAAGAAGTCCGTGACAGTGCAAGTGGTGAAGATGATGAGAATGAAGATCCAGAAGGAGCTAGCACTGCTCCAACAAATAATGTTTGAAGAGATCATTGAAGATTGAATGAAAACTAGCAGAAATTTTAAATATTAAAACGTTTAAACGTTTACATATTGGAATACTACCAGAATATTGAAGCATCCATGATGAATGCAAGTACTTTTCCAGCAAATATTTGTAATGGACAAAGGAAAATAATGTTTGGCAGTGAATCTATAATACTTTGAAGAATCCATACGCGTCAGTAGAGGTAATATATGATAAATTTTACTATTGCTCCAGGAAAAATATTAAATGGGCATAGGTAAAAATATATTTCGAGAAATTTGAAAGTTACTATGGGCGTTAGTGTATTTTAAATGTTATTTTGAAAATCTTGGAAAAAGAATTATCCTGAGATTGGAGAGAGAAATAAATTACCTACTTGCCACTATTTTCCAGCGCCTATGGAAATATTATTTGTTTAATTTATAAATAAATTCTCTCAATATGAGTTTGTTTCAGTTATATATACGGTATTTCACTATTTATAAACTATATTTTTATAAAATAAAATTTTAAATAAATCTGTTAAATTGTTAAAATAGGTTATAAAAATCAAGAGCATTGTAAAAATATATAAAATATGTTTTTATTATTGTTTGTATGAACTTATATATATAATCTATAAACTTTTACATAAGTAATGAATTTTTTATACTTACAAGTTGTTTGTGAACATAGTAGTTATTCAGACTAAATGTAATATGTCAATAACATATTTTTATTAAAAAATAAATGGAAATCTAATAATATCTTACTTTTGTAGCATAAAAATATGACTTTTCAGAACGGATATAGGAACTTTAAAAGTAAGTATAAACATATGGGGTTTCCATTCAGTCAGACAATTCGCAGCGTTACTAATAATAAAATGTATACACATTATGATTTAATTAATTTTTATGCAGATTATAAATATAATTATATATTTTAGTTTCTAGACATTTTAATATCTATAACTTTTATTAAATAGTGTTTTTTTCGCCAACTCAAGCCGTTTTCAAGTTATTGAAAAAGTAACAAGAAGACTTCCGGTTAAGATATTCTTTTCAAAAATAGAAGGTTTTCTTTAGATCATTATACAGGTAATAAGTTTAAAATTTTATAATTAGATCATAAACAGTTATTGGTGTTATTGATCACAGACAGAAATAAATTCGAAAATAGTCATAAACGATTCAGAGATGGTCAAAACGTATATTTCCGTTACAATCTCGAGCTATACATTTTTCGTGATTGCAATACTATCTTTAATTAATTCGTATAAGAAATTAAGGAGCAATAAAATCTAGATAAAAATATAGATAAATATATTTAACTTTTGCTTCTTACAATTTCACTAAAAAATTACGTGAATTGTATGATTTAATGGATAACCAATATCAATGTAATTTATCTATTATCAAAAAATAGCCCAACTTTCGTTATAACCAACTAGTAAATCAATTAAATTTATTATGCAACAAATTATAATCTGTTATTTGGGTGATTAATAACAATAACAATAGAATATATATATTTTAAATTTGTGACAAAGTCATAATATAAAAATAATAGAGAATTTTTCTAAATGAACAATGCATATGAAAAATATTTTTACACCATTACAATAGAAGATATGAAGCTTCTCACAGGTTGAATTTATTTCATGTATAATTTGTAAATCAGATAAAATGTACCTTATTGAACTTCCGTTCGTGAATTTCTGTTCTATAAGTAGATTACTTTGAAGGCCGAACTTTTATCTGATTATGCCAGCACTAGTTTTATTTACAAGTACTAATTTGAATTGCATATTTTTCATGTCTGCTATAGCAATAATATATTGCAACTGGTGCATTTAGTTGCATAGCATGTTAAACCACAAGCAGCCTCGAAATATACAAGAGCAATGTCAAGATACGGAGATTATAAATTAAAACATTCCTTTCTAATGTTAATGTCAATTACTTTTCAATTTTTTAACTATCACTTAATACTATTTGAGTTAAGTAAACATTTGATCATAATTTAAACACTACAACTTCTTGAATATTGATACCTAACTTTAATCAGGAAATTTTTAAATAAGGTAAAACGGTACCTCAAGGTTACGAGTTGTGTGACTAAAGGTGTGTTTCCCCGCTTTATGATTTTCTAAATCATGATTCCCTGAATCGTGTTTAGTTTTACTCATAGAATTTTTGGAGGTTTTAATTATTTTTCTAAAGGGGGTTTGACATTTTGGGGCCCTATAACTCGAGAAGTATACAGGCGATTGTATATAAACTGTGAACGGACAATATGTGTAGCAAATTTGGTTCAAATCGCTTTGGTACCTTCAGAGGAGTAGAGGGCACAAATTTGGTCTTACGAACCAAGCGAGTGACGAGTAATATCCAAGTATATGAGTTATATTTTTGGATTCAGGGCGATGAGAGAAACACTTTTTGTTAAGAATTTTTTTGATCCGATAATGCTACAGACACACGACCGATTGCTTTAGCTCTTCTGTACTTCGTGTGGCGAGCTAATAACTCAAATGTAGTCTAATGCTTGTAAGTAAACATATTAGTAATGGTTACTACGTCATAGTTTTCAGATTATTTTGTTACACAAATATACTTTTATTATAAACAGGATCTGCAATAGTTGTTTCAGTTTAAAGTAACGAATTTTAATACTAACTTAGCAATTAAGTTATACAATAAAGTCCCCGAAATAGGTTTCGCTTTCATTGAAGTATTTCTTAAAGATTAAAGCCAAAAGTAATATTTGTTGTAATTTAAAACATATAATTCATTTAAAAATTCGATGTAACAGTGTAAGGTTGAGGTGTGTAAGTGTAATAGTTTCCTCTAGTATTCATATCCGTATTTTCACCCATTGTACTAAGAGTGTAAGGTTGTTGTGAATTAGTATAAAAGAATTCTCTAGAATTCCTGTCTGCATCTTGACTAATTGATCTTAGAGCGAAAGGTTGCTGTGGATTAGTGTCTAAATAAAATTTCCCTCTAGCATTCATATCTGTATCTTCCCCCATGGGTACGACTTGTCTTCCAACGCACATGCCAGCCTTAAAATTGGCATACGAATCGCATTCCGTTGATTTAAAATTGATCGAATTGATTGATTCCGCATACACTTCATGACTGCGGTAATGACTGCAGAACACTGTAAAAATATTAAATAAAATATGATAATTATCATCTACAGACACGTGCAATAAATAATTATAGGAATTATTTTAATGAATTAATTTAAAGAACAGTATACCCATAAATGTGGCATTTACCATAAATCAACTAGTATAGGCATGTACCATTAATGCAAATCCTTGAATAGTTGCATTTTAATTTATTTAATTGTTGCTTTGAATCATATTGGTATTTGCACTAAACGAAAGTAATTTTAATATCCGGATAACACACAAGTTCTCTAAAAATTTTACATTCTTATACGAATGTATACCATGTAACTATGAAAAAAATCGAACTCGACATTCAATGGAAATTACACGTATTTACCATCTCTGAATCGAATATGACTATTTTCGATATGCAATCTGTGTGTGGTGTGCGTGTGTGTGTGTGGGTGCCTTCTGCAGCTAATTTCATTGAAAGCAAAATTATTTATTTTTAAACTTAAGACTCTTTCCTGGAAGGAAATAGTTAATTTTTGGAAAACGATATATTAGTCGTAAGTAATTGTTTACTTATAAAAGTTTGATATTAAAATTTCTAGTAACATTTTTTTGAAACGCTTTTTTGAAAAATGTATATTTCTTTTAAATATTGCTATTTCAGATTTACGTTTCCCATGTTACTATACAAATTTATATTGTTTTATAGATATCGTTGTATGAATTTAAAACAAAATAAAATAATAGCCACTTTTTTAGACGAAATCAGAAAGAAAGAAATATTCAAAAATACCCAATTAGAATTTTAATTGAAATAAACGGTTTTGGCATGGCTGCATTAATGGGATAGAATATGTGAGTGTCTGTCTGTATGCCTATGAACGCTCTATATCAAAATTGGTTCTAGAAGAAATGATGAAACTTTGAATTAAAAGTAAATTTTTAACTCTTGCCATTTTTTTTACTCGTATAAAAGGTAATAGTTAGAGAAAAGTTATTTATATAAAAGTTACGTAGAATTTTTAAAAAATATTGATTAATTTAATTAGGTTAATTTTTGCCAACCCTAATATATAATTACTTTGACTGCTGTAAATATTCTGCAACGCAACTTCATGAAATATTCATTATTATGAATAAATGTACATTTCATGAATTATAATTAAATTGCAATAATCAAAAAAATATGTGCCTAGGCTAGATTTATTTAATACAATCTTTAGGATAATGCTGGAAACAGTATTTATAAGAACTAGAATAGTAAATTACTTACTGTCATCAACAATAACCCTCGAACTAAGCTCCCAGATATTGAGCATTGAACACCCTGGTTGGCGAGGTAGTCCACCATTTGGATAAAAGTCAGCGTGGCCAATAGGTTGAATCATACCAAAAACTCCTCCATCAGTATGAATACAATCCACAAATTCAGCGTCTCTTCGATCTAACCTGTTTCTAGCTTCAACCGGTATAGGAGTTTCAAACAGTGGCCCAGCTGCATCTAACGCAGTTATACGTCGAATTCTTCTTTTCATTCTATTCATAATATGTTTTCCAGCAAACCCAGACAAATGCGCCCCAAGCGAATGCCCCAAAATATGCACTTGACTTAGTGAGATCCCAGCTAGTTGTGTTAGCCGGATTATAAAATTTCCCAATTCTCTTCCAGCTGATTTGGTGTTACGAGATGATACAGTGTACTCGTTTAGCGCAGGTCTTTGCCAGTCCACTCCGATGACATTGTATTCACCTCTGCGTAAGTATGCATCTATAAGTGCTCGATAGTAAGTTCGGTTTCCATCCTCCATCCAACCATGGACGATAAATTTAACCTCGTGTTGTGGATTTAGATACCCAAATTTTTTCGATGTTCTCCTCATACGAAATGGTACGTCCTGATTTTTCCTTGTATACAAATTATAAGTGACATCGTTTTGTTGAATCGTTTGTCCGTCGAAGATTAGAGGGTTTGGAATCGGTAGTTGACGGAGTAAATTTGATAGATCAGTCACGGTGAAATTGTTTAAGTATTCCATTAGTGGAAAGGTCATTCTTTGTGGTGATATGTTAACTAAAAAGTATTTTTATGTCAGTTCTCCAAACGTTACATAACAAAATAATGACACTAGATGACTTATGGTAATGGCGAAGACAAGATGCTGGCATGGGGGTGGTAAATAAAATAAATATAGAGGGAGACTAAAAACTTTTAGTTTCTTCTATGTAATTGACCACGAAATTTTAATGAAATTATTAGCTTTTATTATAATACGAATTTTTTTCAGGCATGATGACATTTTGATTATTAAATAATAATTTTTATTATAAAACGAATTTTTATCATTGTTTTTCTATTGTTCCTTGCTATTAATATTATAAAAATTGAAGTGGCCTTTACTCGACTTTCTTGTCCTTTCTCCATCTGTATTTATATTATTATTTTATTTTGTCATAAGTTTGAAGTTTCATAATTTTTCCTTCAACAGTTTTGGTTCTAGAGCATTCACAGACAAACACAATATCAAAAAAAAAAGGTCAATTTCGATCCAGGGATAGTCAAAACGTGAATTTCCGTTTATATGACAATACTTCCTTTTAAATTTTGTTCAAGAAAGTAAAAATGGCTAGTGTTATGTTGTTAAATTTATGAATTACATAATATTTTATAATAAATTTAAGTTTTTTAACGATTTATATTTTAGACAAATAAATGGGAGCTTATACATGTTTTAATAAAGTCAATTTGTGTCTAGGTATTTTGAAAATCTTTCAAAATCACCAACTATTATAAAATTACTTGTAATAGTAATCAATTACATTCCTCAGTTGCAAAACTTTACTACTTCAAATTAGAATTTTATTAATTTCTATTTTAATCAATATATTTTTAAAATACTATCTAATTCTGCAATAAATGAGACCATAAATAAACACAAAAGCAACCTATTTTTTTGTAGTTTACACAGAATCGTTTTTTGTTTAATATCTCAAAATATGTTTACATGGAGTTGGCCAGTTTTGCGTTTAAACAAAACATATATAGTGAAAACTAAGTAAGTATAATAAAGTTAAAAATAAATAAATATATATATATATATATATATATATATATATATATATATATATATATATATATATATAAGAAAGATGAATATTCAATATACATTAAATATCAAACTGTTCATGGAGAAGCAACGAAAACGGAATTTAATGTCATAATTATGGACATCATAACGAATTATAGTATCTGGGTGTTATAGAATAAAGTTTAGTTTCATTAACAAGGCTAATACGGTTGGATACAGATGTTATCCTGTATTTCCTTATTGAGAATATGTAACGCACATGTTTTAATGTGAAATCTCCCCAATAAATAACTACACAATATATCCCCTTTACTATTCGACCCTCGGATGATACCTAAATTATTTTAGGTGCAAATTGACTATTCATATTGAATTTAAATTCAATATTCTAGTAAATTTTAGGAATATAATGATGTATGTATCAGGAGTATTTCTAAAAATTGATTTTTGTCTGTCGACACAAATGCGATAATAATAGTTCACTGAATAAATGAATGAAATTACCTATGAACACACTCACTAACACCACAAAAATTAGTTTGATACACATTTTGTACTTATGCACTTGGAAAATGAACTAAAATATGTAAGAACAATTCATGTTTTATATACTTAACTGACCTTTCACTTGCATTTTATTATAGGATGTAGTTACATATGGTGGACAAATTATTTACCAAATCAAAAGTACACCAATTTTCATATAATATAAAATAAAAATACACATGCAATCACAGATGCGTTTAGATTTTCCATGATGAATCACATAATATGCAAATTTAAATAAATAATGCATTTCTTTAATAGATGCAATAATATCATATAATATATATAATAGTTTCCGGAAAGTTTTAACATTGAACAAAACAAGGACTACATACATTATTTGAAAATATGTTATAGATATAAATAGTCTTAAAATTATTTGAAGATTATTTTGATACAAAATATTTTAGTGCATATTTTAACGAACAAAATTATAATATTTTTTTAAGGCCTTTTGGTTAACAATATGAAAAAATCTTGTAGATATAAAATATCCTAGAATAATTAGTAGAATTTTTAGGTGTATTAGTTATTTTTATAAGGGCAGTATTAAGGGGGGCTCTAAATTTTGGGGGCATATAACTCGGGAAGTATCCGGGCGATTGGATTTAAACTGCGAGCGGATTCAAATGGGATGCCTAATAATATGTGTACCAAATTTGGTGTGAAACGCTCCGGTACCTTCAGCGGAGTAGAGGGCACACATTTGGCCTTACGAGCGACGACAAACATCCAAATATATTAATTATATTTATTTTTTGGATTCAGGGCGACGAGACAAACACTTTTACTACAAATACTGATATTTTACGGCAATCTAGCATGAAGTTAAAACAAAATAAAGCAAAATTATATTAAATAGAGTGAAGCCTACTCCAAATTTATTATTTTATTTAAATTTATTAAGATGCTCAATATTGAATAATTAAATATAGTTTTGTTCAACAATAAAAATACAAAATGTTATGTAAATAATAATTTGTTTTTAATTTTTTTTATTTCAATAATAACATATGTAAGTAAACGTATTATTTGAATGAATTGCCTTTATTATACATTAATTATTTTTACAGGTTGGTAATTACAAAGAAAATAATTTTGCTATTAATAATTAAGAGTTTGCATGCAACAAACCTTGAGTATTTACTTATATTTATTAAACGTGGAGTAATTATCTACATATCAACATAGAAAAATAATAAGGTACTGTATCTAATTAGTTCATACTTATTTAGCTAATTATTCTTAAGCATTAATCTCCTTTTCCGTACGGAGGTTGAGGATTTGTTCTTAAGTAAAAATCGCCTCGAATACTTTGGTCACAATCTTCTCCAAGTACTGTTTTTATACTGTTCTCACATTTACAACACTGGAATACTTCATACGATTCGCATTGACTCATGATGAGTTTGTTCGAATTTATTGATTCGACGTATAAGTGAGTCGATAACGCATGACCGCAGTTTACTGAAAATATAAATAGACATTTCAGAACACATCTAATACGATTAAATTTGAAGTAGAAGGAAATTTAATCATTAGAATTGCTTGATGCAGATAACCTAAGCATTATTGGCAACTCAAGCCAGCAAATACTCTATCGAGTCCATGGTGGGATCACGATGCATTGACATTACCAAAATTATTTTTATTAATAGGAAATATCTCCTAATATCATATTTAAATAAGACAATAATACAAAAACAATAAGTTGAAGTTCACAAATATAATATAAAAAAAAAAAATTACGTAAATATAAGAGCTAGTACTCCTGGTATCGAAATAATAAAATCATTGTGTATACTGAAGGGAAATTATTTGATCACCACCATGCGGTATTATAATCAATTTAATTTAATATTAAAATTTACTTAAACAACATTATTTTTCCATATGAAATGTCATTTTGATTCGATATAGTTTATTTTAACGAATGAATAAATTTCAATCGTACATTAAATTGCTTAAAATACCGGCTCTTAAGAGGAATCCCCATACCCTCTGCAAACATAGTTAAACAAGGTTTCGTCGAACCCTTAAAACTCTTTTATTACATCATTAAAATGAATGAAATTTTTTTTCCAGATAGCTAATACTTCGCTCTAGCCTTCTCTAGTTTTTGATTTTCAAGTTTTTGCTTAGATTCTTTTTTATATTGTTCTATATTTACCCTATTTTCAAATGTCCATAGTTTTTATTGAGATGACAAATTTAAAAATTCAAAACTAGACAAGCGTACATTGACTATTTTTCTACCGGAATATTCTAAAAGTTTTATTCAAAAAAATGTATTAGCAAGTATTTTAAGGGCCAAACGAACGCTACAACTGAGTAGTAAATAGCATTGGCTCTACGATACTCGTGCGCTTCTCCCTTTACACCGACGGGCAATTATGAGGATATATCTTTTAAAACATTATTATTAAGTATACGATAAGTAAAAACGTAAAATTAAAATAATATTTACTTAACAAAGATAACACAAATATAGTTATTATATAACACATTTACATAATGTTAAGTAGGTGTGACTAAACTAAATAAAGATAATAAAAAAAAAAATTGTATTTACCGTCTTCTATATTTTCACATCCTGGTTGACACTTGACGCCTCCATTTGGGAATGCGTCTATGTGGCCCACACTATTCTGCATTCCATAATTACCACCGTCAGTATGTATAATGTCAACAAAACTTGCGTCTTCTTTGGATATTCTCATGTTTTCTGGTAAAAGGAATGGTACAGCCTATAAGATATACAAGAGACACTAATAAACATTGCCAAATTATATATATTATATTAATAATAATTATGAATTTTGACAATCGATGCCCACAATTATTTTGTTAATGTATTAACAATATATTATTTATTTATTATTTACTTACAGAAGGTATTATATTTCCAGATTCGAAAATTGGACCTGCCGGGTCTAGGCCAGTGATTCTCCCAATTTTCTCATTACTTAGTTCCTGAATTTGTTTACCAGCAAACCCTACCATGTGAGCTCCAAGCGAGTGTCCCAGTAAATGTACCTTGTCTAGCGGCACACCCTGTTTCACTAAATTCATCACAAATGTCGCGAAATATTTTCCAGATCCTTTTGACGATAAACAAGCTTCAACATATGACTGGTTAGCAGGTTTCGACCAATCAACAAATATTATATTATAATCTCCTCGTTTGAAATACGCCCCTTTCCCGGAATAAAACCATGGTGATGTTGTTGGGGATGATGTAAATCCGTGCACGAAAAACTTCCACGGATTTTGCCGGTTAATACTTTCTGGTAGTGCTTGATCAAGTTCAAGTTCAATGGCATCATTCGGACTTTTATTTGAATAGTAGAAAAATTGAATTTGTTCTGCTATAGGTTTCTTTGGTATATATTTTGCTGATACACCAACTAAAACATTAAATAAAATTAATAATGTTTTACCTTTCTTTAGAAGAGACTGCAGTAAAAATTACACCTATGGTCTCGTGTTCCATTCTGTCAAATGATAATCGCCTCACCTGGTGACTGTGCCAAATATTTGTAGTTAAATAATATGTTCATTGCCAAAACAGGGCCATCTACATGTGACGTATATTTTTAGTCTTATTTTAGAATGCAATTAAAATGAATTTCAATGAAATAATTACGTATGGTATAAAAAATATAGTTTTCGGTACAAATGTATGAAAAACAAAATAATTGTGATGACAGCGCACTATTTACATTTAAAATTAATTTTATCAATATTTATTATTATGTTATGTAACCATTTTACTTTCTATGAATGCACATGGACCATGAAATATATTGTGTGATTAATGAATATAGCGGTTTCGAGGTTCCCTGAGTTCGATTTGAAAATATCAGTTCTGTCTCTCTCTGTTTGTCTGTATATATATATCATTTCTTGGTCAAACTGTCGATGTACTACTTCATCTCCGATTTCGATGAAATTTTGTCAAAATATACTACTAAAAATAACAAAAAACGGGAAAAATAATAGCAAGTGGCGTTCAGATTCGGTTGACCTTGAAAATTTGATTTGTTTATTATTATTCTAATAATTCTGTGTGCGGGTGTGTGTGTGTTTTATTTTTCTTTTTGTATATTTGTATTTGAGGCTGATATATTTGCGAAGAGCTGATTAGATTTTGGGCATAATCGCACAGTTGTCGCACTCTTGTCGTTTTTTCAGTATCCCGAAAACGGGCGCCCTCAAATGAAAGGTTCTAAATATTTGACATATTGATATTTCTGTGGTTCAACAACAAGCCTAAATATAAATCTTCGCATAACAATACATATTTGTAATGAAAATAACATCATTCTCGACTTCGATTTAATACTAATACATTTACATTTATTAATAAAAATTCGTGTATATTAAATAAGAAACTAATTTTGCATACCTGAAATAGATAATTTACTCAGGTATATAAAAAACTTTATATGAAGTGAGGTCAATTGATTTAACCTAGGCTTAGAAACTATACCTGATTATTAGAACATAAGTGGATAATAATTATAAGAATAAAACATACGAGTAATCAAAATTTAAATCATTTCCGTAAAAATTACAATGGTCACCAAGTGAGTTAAATTTCCGATCATCTCTTCCACAAAAAAAAGGATGTGTAGGGTTAGCTTAGGTACACTAAAAAGGAACACTAACACCATACAACACACTGAAGACAGAACACTCCTTTTAACGGCGCATACCATAAAACAAAAAACTAATAGATAACATACAACATATGTACTTACTTGTTAAGCAACACAGAATGATAATATTCCTCATGATTAGTCTATCTCAGGATTTGGGTCTATATTAAAGTAGACTCTTATCAAAAAACCATTAATAACTTCAAGGCAGCAGACGGATATTTAATATAAACAAATATATTTTTTTAACATTTTAATCTAATGTCAATATATCAGATATAATTGCATCATTAAGGTATTTAAATATTAATGAACTTTTTAAAGATGTAATCGCTGGTTTTAAATCAGTGATATATAATTTTAAATAAACAAAAAACTATTCTAAACAAAAAAAAATATTTTGAGTATCTACAATTAATGATTAATTATTTAAAAATTAAATTAATATAATACAGGGTTTATAATTTTTCCGAATGTAAAACGATAAATCGTAGTTGGGTGTCATACATATTTTAATAAAAGAACGTATTTATAACCACTGATTTTTGAGGAGATAAAATAATTGTGTTTATGTATACACTCAATTTAACGCATGTGTACGCGCTACAATATTTTAAATTTCAATATTATTATGATTAATACATTTTTTCTGGCATTTGGGTTCACAATCTGAAGAACCGTTAAAGACACAAATAGCCTTATAATTTTTTAAAGAATGTTCTGAAATTATATAACAAATAAGCAAAAAATTATTATTTATTTGCCTTTTGGCTCACAATTTCAAGTAACTTTGTAGATATAAAATATCTTTGAACGTGTTTGCGACGACAAATTTGTGTTAAGGAATTCCTATTTATCCGAGAATGTTACAGACACAGCACTAAATTATAACTGCCTTGTTCTATTGTATAATGAACAAAAAATTACACAACACTTATGCAATTATAATTTTCTTTGATTTTAATACTAGCACATAATGTAAATATTTACCACAAATATTATTATGATTTTAGCACCTGTATAAGAATGCAAATTTTTATATGAAACGTACTTGTTTAATAACTAGTGATATCTAAACTATCATTTTTAATTTCGTTGACTATTTATAGCCCCACTTTCAGAACTTCTTTGATGCTACCACTCCAATCTTCAAGGTCAGGGAAGTCCCATATAAAATTATTAAAAAAATTAAGAATTGATAAAGCAACAATAACAACCAAAGAGTGCAATGACTGTATCGATAGAGTCTACTTTTGATATTATACATTTTTGGTTCGATTCTGAGCCGGGCTATAGATCTATAAGAAGAAACGGTAAGGTTTTGAATTGTTTTATCAATATTTTACAATCTCTTCTTATAGTTGTATAAATTTGCTCAGAGTAGCACTATTTGCTAAGTCAGATTAGTAATTTGCGAATAAATTTAAAGGGGAGTCACCTTTTTTAGGGCCAATATTCAGGTTTTTTTTTTTTGTAAAAAATATTGAACATTTTTGGCATTGGCTTTCGGAAAAGAAATTATTTATATTTCAAAAGTTTTGACATATTAATTTCTTATTTACTAGTTCCGGAAGTCTAAAATAAATATTTTTGGTAGATTTTGTCCCAGAAAGTGATTTCTTTTGCCTGTAGCGGAATTATAAGTTTAAAAAGCTATTTACCAAAATTACAGTTTTCGTCCACCCGGGTGGGCACATCATTAAAAGTCAATAACTTCAATAATTTTTGGAATTTTGAATGAGTTTTTAACTACGTATTATTGAATAGATTATACAATAAAAAATAACGACGTTTTGATGTAACTCCTCCCTTAAAATTTAATTCTATAGTGATAATATCTTCTTAAATAATATATACAAATATTGAATGAAAATCAAATCATGTTATGTTCTTTTATGCAAGTTTTGAGATAAACAATCAATTTTATGAAATGGATCACTGAAAAGCAAATATTTACAATTACAATTATTGTAATCGCATGTACATTATGAATATGTCTACTACAAGATATACAATATTGAAAATATTGTTGCATGACATTTAATTATTATTTTAAGATTATTGCCATTGATAAAAAATATGAACGGTGTCTCAAATCTAAAGTGGTGTCATCTCGTGTCGTCTAGAATCTTTAGAAATACATACTTACCATGTTGAATACGTGATGTCTTATAATTGAGGATATATTGGAAAGAAAATTTATTTCTTTAGATTTATGATATTAATTTTTAAATAATTTATTAATGCTCAATTAGACTAAAATGTTATTTATCATTTGAATTAATTAATTGCTAATTAATATATCTTTCATTGAGAAAATGTTACATACAATAGTAATTTACACATTTTTATTATACAGCCATGGTCACTAACTTAAATTGCTATTAATTATAGATAATTATTAAATATCAAATTTGTTGCTACTCATTTTAATAAGAAGTACAATTCATATTTTTCCATTTCTTGCAAATGGTGTAAAATCATTGGTTGTTAAATAATATGATCCACTACTCGATAAATCAACATTCTCCCCCATTATTGCAGTTGGATTTGTTTCACACTGGCCGTTTTCGTAGTTTAAAATATTATTACACAGTTTGGATACGAAACCAATAGAATTGATGGTTTCCATGTAGAGAAATAATGCTCTTATATGACTACACGAAGCTAAAAATAATCATATATAATTATAATGGTAATATTTAGGCTGCCCGCATTACTTCGATGTCGTCCATAGAAAGTACAACATAATACATTGTTCCAATTTATTATTTACAAATAAATTAATGATATATCAAACAAGATTTGAATAATGAACGTACGATTTTAATTTGGGTTTTAAATACAGTCAAACTTTTATATCTAGAATTCTTTTTTCCGACTCATGGAAGTTTGACTGTATTGCACTTCAAAACTCACCAACATCTTGGACAACGTTTCTAAAATAGCAACCAGGTTGAGGTGCTACACCACCATTTGGATAAAAGTCAATATTTCCCAATTCATTGAAATATCCATACTTTCCTCTATCTGTGTGTATAACATCAACAAAATGTGCGTCACCTGGACATAACCTATTTTCGTCTGTGGCCGTTAAATAGCCAGGTCCAGCTGGATCCATTCCTGTTATCCTCCCAATACTTTTTCCTTTATTATTGATCACAAATTTCCCTGCGAACCCAGCGATATGTCCTCCAAGCGAATGCCCAATTAGGTGCATATTTTTATAAGACACATTTGCTAATTCGTTCAGATTGATTAGAAACTCGCCAATAGAATCACCAACATTTCTTGCATTTGCGACAGTTAGCGGGTAAAGAGTGTTTGACGTTTTGGACCAGTCAACAGCAATTACATTATATTCTCCCTTTTTAAAGTATTCGTCTTTCATTTTTAATATCCATGGGTTATCGCCATTGTCTGTATATCCATGTATAATGAATTTAAAAGGTAACATTGGATCTAAGGTGTAATTATTTAGTTGTTTGGATACTAATATCACTCTGTTATTTTGATTTTGACGTGAATAGAACTTAAATATCACTTCCGTTTCTTCTACTCCAACTGTATTAAGCATTAATCTTTGTGCGTCACATATTGAGTGAATACTGAGAACTTAAAACAAACAACATATTTATATTTTTGGTGTAATTTGTAATATATAAATAGAAAAATTTGATATAACATATAAAAATACAAATTCCCAAGAAAGGAAAAACGAGCAATATTGTTTAATAAAGTATGAACATCCATGTACAGTTCCTCATTCTATAACTCTCCGGTTCTGGGATCTAGTGCGAGTTACATAGGGACCTCACTCTTTCATAGATGGCGGAGAATAGAAAGAAAGAAAATATTCGCGCTATTTCTCTCTCGCTCACATGACAACCAGAGGAAAGAAAAGCAGAGGGTTCAGGTTTAAGTGTTATGTTGAACATCATAGATAGATAGCCAAAATCAGAGGAATACGAGAGTTACCGAGATAAGAATTATTATATTTGTTAAATAATATGGATAATTTTAGATTGGTTATCTGTATTATTCGTATCTATATATTATTTATGAATGACAACATTTTAAAGTATTTCCAATTTAAAATTAGATGTTTTTTACTTTCCTGGACGATGTCTAAAGGAAATATTTATATTAAAATTTGGGAATACACATTTTGACCATCCCTGAATCGAATATTACTATTTTCGAAAAGAAATGCGTGTGTTAACGCTATATAGTCAAAACAGTCGTAGGAAATATTATGAAACAATAAACTTAAAACTTGTATATAGCCCGGGTGTGAACCTCTTATTTTTAAAAACAATATCTTAATTGTAAGTACATGTTTACTCTTGCTACATTTGCATATCTCGAAAACAACACGAGTTAGAGAAATAGTGATTCTTATAAAAGTTGAAGATATTAAAACTTATGGCAACCTTTGTTTTAAAAGGTTATTTTTTTTTGTAAACATGTACCAATTTCTGATGACTCGCATTTGAAAGTAGTTGTTTTATATGTACGTTTCTCTAGTTACAATACATATTGATTTTGTTTCGTAGGTATTGTAGAGTGAATTTTAAACAAAATAAAGCATTATAAATACGAGTATAAATAGTGAAATGACAAGAAAATCGAATGAGGGCCACTTCAGTTTATATTGTTATCTGGTTTCGGAGATAATATAATACTGTCACATGCATTTCTAATTAACTATGTTTCATGATTGATAGATATGATATGATTCTTGTATAGAGCAACATATATTTATTTTAATAAAATAAATATATTGTTTGAGATTGAAGTAGAATACAACGTATCTTACCCCAAACAATTGTTAAATAAACTGATACACTGAACTTCATTTTAATGCAGTTTATATATTATTTCAACGCAAAGGCGCATGCTGACTTATTTATACTTAAATTTTATAATAAGAAGCTATTTTCAGAATGTAATTTGATGATTGACTATTGTTCCTTTTTGAAGGTTCTACAAATTATGTAGTTTATTATTATAATTTTATGTAAACATATTTTTCCTATATTAACTTGCAGTTAATACATTCTTTGCAATAAGGCATTTTTTGTTTGGGATAAATTTATTTTTAGATTAAATGAAATATATTTGTAGATAGTTTATAGAGCTGTAAAATTTCACTATACACATGATCCATTTTTTCCAATTAATTGAAATAGCATTTTTTTTTATTTCTTATTGGAATGTACATAAGGCAGTATCGTAAACATGAAAAAATTTGAATTCAAAATTTTAACGAAAATGGACGTTTTGGCCATCCCTGAATAGAATCAGACTATTTTCGGAATGACGCCTTTGTGTGTGTGTTTATAGGTAAAATTGTGAAACTTGTAAGTGTGCATCTCCTATTTTTGAAAGTTAGAAAGAAAATCTAATTAAAGTTGAAGTTATTTAAATTTCTAGCAACTTTTGTTAAAATAGTTTTTTTTCGAAATATGTACCAATTACTGTAACATCGTTTTTTAAAATATCTATGTTACATTTACGTTTCCCTAGTTATGACAAATATTGATATTGTTTCTCCGCAATCGAATTTACAAACAAAATAAAGCAATATATTAAAAAGATAGTGAAAGTATAAGAAAGATAATTGAAAACCACTCTAGGTTTTTTTAATTGTTATATAATTCATATAATGTAAATTTTAAACTTAGAACTTATTAGATAAATAAATATCTGCAAATTTCGATTTTCAAGATATAAATTCTAACAATACATTTAGATATAATTATCTTTGATTGGAATAAGATTATATCTTTAGGAAAATAACTTTATTATAATGTCAGTAATATAAAAATATATATCTTTATTATTATAAATGGGTACAGTCATTGTTATAAACTAGTAATAGTAATAAAATTGATAAAATGATTTTATAGGAATATAGTTCTATTTATACATTACCATTTCTCGCAAAAGGGGATTTTTCATTTGTATTTAAGTAGTAGGCACCTCTAGAATTTACATTGCAATTTTCCCCCATAATAGCAGTTGGATTTGATGTACATTTCTTGTCGTTGTAGTCCTTAGGACTTTTACACTGATGCCCTATGAATTCCGTTGATGTAATACTTTCTGTTAGATAATAATACGCGCGTGCATGGCTACAGGAAACTGAAATAAATTTAAATTAGTATCAAATAGGACCGAATATGCATATGATCATAAACAAATGAATTTGAAATAAGGTAACCTATAAACTCCAAATTAGGAAAATTTCACATAATACATTTATACACAATTCTTTTTGGGATTCTTTCGATAGTTTGAAGTTTGTAGATTATGTCTTCAAAGCGGTTTCGTGATAGACCCCTGGGATAGCAGAATATATTTAAGATGAAAAATATTAAAGTTATCCAGTTCATATATATGTTGTCAATCTTTAAACGAAACTACTTTTTTCAAATTGGGCTAATTATTTTCTCAGGAACTACTCGACCGATTTGCTTGTTCTTTTTTTTAAATGAAAATAAATACTATTTGTTGAAGCTAATACCAACAATATGTATACATTTTTATAATTAACTATTATTTATAGCACCCTAAAGTGAAAACAAAACAAAAAAATACCATTTTTCTTCACACGGTCGCTATTTTTGTAATTATTAACTATTTATACCAAATGTTGCTGTAAGCTCCAGAGTATTCTATTCGCTTTTAGAATCTTATATTAAAATTGGATTCAGATGACCCGTTGATGAGATATTAGTTCGCCCGTTTAGTGGTGACCTAGACATACTCTCCGTGATATCTTGAAAAATTTCATATATTTTTTTTAATGTAAAAAGAAAACAAACAATAATATGGCCAACACCCCAAATTGATATTTTCATGCTAGCCAGACAAAAGAAATTCATAATAAACATGCTTTTTTTGGGCCAAAGATT
Organism: Leistus spinibarbis; assembly: GCA_933228885.1. Lineage (NCBI taxonomy): Eukaryota > Metazoa > Arthropoda > Insecta > Coleoptera > Carabidae > Leistus > Leistus spinibarbis. Next base: position 3,449,007 of record OW121793.1, read on the forward strand.
GCAAGTACACAATTAAAAACAATAACAACATTATTACGGCTTAATTAATCATTTTGCCATCCAATTACACTTTCAATATAAATTAATTTGTACAGTTAAATTAAATAGTTCACGTCAGAATTACAAATTGATAAATATGCCGATATTTGACACACTGTTTTTGATCGCTTGCGCATCTAATAGTATCTACAACAAGGAATGAATGAATACAGGTCAGGTTATATTAAATTTAATTGGAATGTAATGTAGAACTTATAAAATTCTTACTCCATTCGTAAATAGCGAAGGGAAAGCATCCCCGTTGAGGTGCTACTCCTCCATTTGGATAAAAATCAACCATTGCAATATTATTCTTGTATCCATACTTGCCACCATCAGTATGTATGGCGTCAACAAAGTTTGCGTCTGTATCAGTTAATCTTTCAGACAGTTCAGCTTCAATGAAATTAGGTCCGGCAGCATCCATGGCAGTGATTCGTGCAATTTTCTTTTTTTGCACTCTAATAACATTCTTTCCAGCAAATCCACACACATGCGCCCCCAACGAATGCCCAATACAGTGGATGTTCTCAAATGGCACTTTTGCGACTTCATTTAAGTCAATAAAAAGATTAGCTAGATGTTTGCCGACACCTTTGGTGTACATCGCAGCTATAGGGTATAAGGTTATCATACTAGCGTACTTGGACCAGTCAACGCCAATGACATTGCAGTCTGTTTTACTGAAATATGCGTTTTTAATGGCATGCACCCATGGTTGCTCGCCATTGTCTGTGAAACCATGGATGATTACTTTAAATGGTTTAGAAGCATCGATCTTTATTCCATCTAATTCTCCAGGATATAATAAAGTACCGACATTTGGATTTTCTTTTGTGTACAATTTAAATTTTAACTTTTTCAGTTTTACATCAAATAGTTTTGTATCAAAGTTGGCACCAAATACTAGAAATTAAAATATAAATACATATATAGGGTACATTATTGTGTGATACAATGTTGGTAATATGGCTGTCCCTAGTTCATGCAGGAATTTAATAATTTAGATTGGAAAACAATTATTTATGAATTGATATGAAATTAAAATTAACGCGTTTGAAACTACGGATTGTTAACAGTTTATTTTAGTTTGCTTTTTAGCGAAGGGAGAATTAATTGAAGAGTGTATTGTAGGTTTTGTACGTTTTAGAAATATTTGCTACACTGAGAAAAGGATTTACTTGAATCAATTTAGGTTTACTACTTATTAAATGAAAATTAATTAATTTAAATTTAATAAGTAGTTTTAATGAATGTTGCAATCCCGTAAACAAATACATATGTGAAAAAATGTAGATGAAATAAAATATTGTATTATCATATTCTTACCATTGGTTAAACAAAGTAGTGTCAACGCAGTTATTAATATCTGCATGATGATTTTTTTGTTACTGTTGCGTGATTTTACTTTGGTGATTTATATATGAGTTTAAAAAAATATTGCGAAAGTCCTTATAGATATGATTCCAAGATCATGTTCAATAACATCATAATATCAGGGTCAATTCAATTGTTTTTTATTATCTAGTAAGAGATTTTATGCACGCAGAAAAATGATCTTTAGAGATAAGTCGACATTATACTATTGGGCAAAGTTATAAAAATATCTCTTTTAACCAAAATCGATTTATTTGTTGAAATTATTTCGAGATATTATTAGAAATGAAAAAGGGCGAATAAGGAAGGAGAGGAATGAAGGAATATTGTAAAAATGTGGTTGTAAGATACAACCCTAGTGATGGGAAAGCTGTGACGTTATGTATGTTTGCAAACATATGTTTAACTAAATTAACTAATTAGGGAAATATCGAGACTCAGCTTATTATCTATTATTTATTAATAAATAGGTACAGTAATACATGTTCTACACATCTTTAATAGTAACATAATATTATTCTACTTATACAATTCCACGTCTTGCATATGGTAATTTATTATTCGTAGTTAGATAAAATACGCCTCTCGCTGTTGGGTCAATATGTTCTCCCATAATTGCTTGTTTCGCCTGAGCACAATTTCCACGCTTATAATTTTTAATACTGTCGCACTCATTGGCGACAAACTCTACCGAATTGATACTTTCGCCAAATAACCAATAGGCCCGCGTGTGGCTGCATGATACTAAAATTAATAAACACAATTTATATTAATTATACGTTGCTGATGTTATATTGTTTATACTTCATCATAGGCAATGAAAATTATTTCTAACATAATTTGTATTGCTTTAAAGCTTAAATAAACCGAAGCTACTTGTTATCTATTAAACCTAACTATTTAATTATGAACATTTCAATAACTTGTGCTGTAAATCGACCACATTTGAAATTTTATCCGCAAGCGATAAATGCAAACGGTCGTTTCAGCTGATCGCTGATATTTGATGGTACAAATTCACTATAAGTACAAATTCTAAGTTTGTCCAATTTGGAGATTTTGTTTTTAAATGCTAAAATCACAGAAGTATTCGCTTATCATGGCATACATGTAATTTTGACACATCTAATATGACTAGAAAAATAATCGTTTCTAAAATCTTCTATTAACATGTATAAAGCTATTTCAGCTACTATTTGATAATAAATTAAATTAATATATAATCCATAAATATTAATATTTACGGTTTCAAATCTTTCCAATGATAGTGTATTTCAAAAACTTACCATTATCAATGATACCCTCATACAATACACATCCAGGTTGTTGTGCGTGACCTCCATTTGGGTAAAAATCTGTGTGTCCTAGGCGATTCATATATCCAAGTTTACCACCGTCCGTATGGATAACATCAACGTAGACAGCATCATGCATACTTAATCTATTACCAGGTGTAGCCAACAAGAACAGTGGCCCAGCGACATCCATGCCAGTGATTCTACCAATCTTCTTCTTGGCCTTCTTGTCCACATACTTTCCAGCAAACCCAGAAATATGCGCACCCAAAGAATGCCCAACTAAATGAATATTTTCAAAGGGAACACCCAACGTGTTATTCAAATCAACAATCATCTCGCCAACGTAATTTCCAATATCTTTGCAGTGACCAGCCGATGCCGGATATAGAGCGCCAGCTGGTTTGGACCAGTCCACTTCGATGACATTGTAGTCACCTTTCTTCAAGAATTCCTTGGTTAAGTATTCGTACCATTCGGCATCGGCGCAATCAGTCCAGCCGTGGATGATGAATTTGAATGGATTTTGTGGTCGAATAGTTTCTTCATCACGTAGATGTCCAAAATATATAGGTGCATATACGATTCTTTGGTCGCGAGTCCATAAACGGAATTGGACCTCACTTCTAGGGACGGCTTTAAAACCATATGATTCTATGTTTTCGTTGGTATATTCTTCCAAATTGTATTGGCCATTATATCGTTTAGGGCAGTTTGAATAACCCAATACTAAAAGAGAAAATATTGATAACTATTGTCAAATTGCTGGTGCTTTAGGTCCCTTAGGTCTCTCTGCTCAATGAAACTATTAAAAATTATATAACTGGAGTGTCTTCACTTGACTTTTATTTTGTCCTTTCCAAAAAATAGCAGGAATAAACCTATACTTAAGATTAAGATATTGTTTTCAAATATAAGAGATGTACACCCGGGTTATATACAAGTTTACTAGCTTTACCTTTAACACACAAAGACACAGACGTCATGCCCAAAAAAGTTAAATTCAGAGATGTTCAAAACGTGTATTTCTGTTAAAATCTCGAGTTCAAATATTTTCATGATTACAATATATCCGTTTAGACTTCGTCCAAGATAGTAAAAATAGTGATATTCCTCTAATAATTTTCTCATACAATTAAACAAATAAGGAAAGATCCAATAACTTAACAACGATTTCCGAAATTTAGAAATATCCTGTATATGACGGAATATTGTGCAATATAGAGAAATATTCTGCTATCTCATTTTTGGAGACCACGATACTTCTAATGGGTTTCGCGAAACTAAATAATAGTTAAAATGTTAGACTTACCTACAACAATGTTAAATGCGAACAGGAAACCTGTTAACAGATTCATATTTACTTTAGTTATAAGCACTTCTGTTCCGCAATCCTTTTATGGTTTTTCTACAAGTTATCTTATCTTACTTCTGTGATTTTAACAATAAAATTACAACCTTTAATCAATGTATTTAATACCATATTTTTCAAATTAGTTGTTAAGGTGAAGAATTAAAAATAATACAAGATTATCTTTATCATATGATAAATTTGTGCATTGCAACAGATATACAAATATTATCTTGTAAAAATCAATCATATTTATTATCTTTCTGATGTAATCTTAATCCTGGAGAACTAAATGATCTATCCTTTATACACAAAGAGTTAATTATCTGGTTGATCTTATTATAAGGTTCGAAATAATGAATGCGCATGCCTAAATAAGGAGTGGGAGTATAAATCGGAATAATAGATTTATTTAGATTAATACTTTTTGATGATGTTATTATTCAAACAATTTTAATACAGAATTAACAAATAATTTTGCTTAGTCTATATGCTAAAATCTTTGAAAATGTAATAATTGCAAATTATTTTTACACAATATAAATCTATTTCAATATATTGTGTAACTACATATACATAACATCATTACTAACAACTTGGAGCGAATGATTTATCAAAATTAGCAAACAAATAAAAATTTCCTCGTATTTTTGCATTCGCATGTATTCCCATTAAATTTCTTTCATTGTTTTCACAATTTCCTTCTAGATAGCTTTTCCAGGAATCACATTTTGTTCCAACGTATACATACGGATGCAAGATTGATTTAGCAAAATACTGCAAGGCGCGACAATGACTGCAGGGCTCTAAACAGATTTTTTCAACAAACATAATTTTAGTAAAACAATACAAATACCGAAGTTTTAAATAATTTACCAATTACATTCACAGCTCCTTGACAGCCCGGTTGGCACGATATACCGCCATTTGGGAAAAAATCTACATCACCAATACTTTTATCAATTCCAAGAACACCATCACCTGAATGTATAATGTCGACAAAATCAGCATCGCTAGCATTTAATGTATAATTCTCGATATGAAAATATGCAAATCCTGTAACTGTTGGATCCAACCCTGTTCAAATTAAATAAAAATGTTTATACGGGAAATGAACTTACAATGTTCTAATTATGTTCCGGGAATAGTATTATATTGTTTTATAATTAGTATAGATAAAAATATTTTCTTACCTGTGATTCTTGAAACTCTGCCACTTTTTACATCAGATCCAGCTATACCAACAATATGAGCGCCTATACTATGTCCCAATAAATGAATATTCTTAATATTGGTGCCTTGTACTACCAAAAAGTCTACAAATTCAGCAATAACTGCACCTATATTTATCGTTTGATAAACCGTTACAAAAAAGTTCTTATTGTTTCCAATTTTACTCCAATCTACACAGATTACATTGTAGTTGTCAGCCTCAAGAAAGTTATTTTTTATAATTTGACATGGAGGTCCATCTACACTTGATCCCCATCCATGGATCATAAATTTGGTTTTCTTCTTTGAGTCAAAATGAGAATTCGCTAATATTTTCGTATCATTTATTTTCAGAATTGTGCTGATGTTATAATTATTTCTACAAAATATTAAGATAAGTATTCCATACTAGTTTAGTAATAATATCTATACAGATAGTATTATTTTTCACTTGCCTTGTATACAGATGAAATGTCACATAATCTTCAATTGGTAAATATAATAATGAGACATTAGCTGGAAATATTAATTTGGCTCCTTGTTGAGTGCTACTTCCATTAGGTAAATATACTGATGTTTCTCCATAATAATTTAAAAATTTGTCCAAATCAATCGGATTGACAATTGGACAAGTTAGTAAGTTTTCTACAATAGCATACATAAATACTATATAGTTATCTCAATAATATATAATTTCAACCTAAACTATATAATTTTTCTTATTTGTTTAATTTTCCTTCTTTGGCTTCATTTAAATCTTGAGTAAGAAGATGTAGTAATTTAGTGTATATTTACTTTCATGGACGAAATCAAAAGGGAAGTAACTCAACATTTTTACGGAAATACACGTTTTGACCATCCCTGAATCGAGTCAAATTATTTTCGAAATAACATCTGTGTGTGTGTGTATTTGTGAACATTCTAGAGCCAAAGCTGTAGAAGGAATAATTATGAAACTTAAAATTTAAGACTTATATATGATCTGGATGTGCCCCTCATATATTGAAAACAATATCTTAACCAGAAGTTTCAATATATATATTGCTTTTGATTCATAGCTATCGTAATGTGACTTTAAAGCAAATTTAAACATATAAATACAGATAGCAGTAGAACAAGAATGTTTAGTGAAGGCCTCTACAGTTTTTTAGAAATAATATCAATATATATAATATCTATAATATAATATGAGACATAAGTTCGTATTACATACATAGATATTTTCAAATGGATGAATTTTAAAATCAAATTGAATATTTATTGTTATAGTATAGTATATTTATATTATACACAAAATATCTATTAAATTAAGTAAACATTTAATATATTGTAAGGGGAGATATTTATAATTCTTATTATAGCAGGGAAAATTGAACTGTTATATAATTATTTATACTCACCATGACTATCTTGCTCCTCCGAGCTACTCTGGTGAGACTTGATTTCTATAATTATGCAAAGAAACTGTAAGACATTTTATATGTATATAACATTATTTAAAACTGTGAATGCATAGGCCATAATAATTAAAACAATTATATTTAAATTTGGATATTATGCCAAGCGTGGAGTGGGACGGGGAAGGCGAGCAGAAGGCATAGTTTCCTTGTACCTTTTTAGAAATAATGTGAATATATAATATGTATATTACAATATGGGACATAACTTCGCGTTTATTAAAATCAAATTGAATATTCTTATTGTTATAGTATATTTAAATTCTATACAAAATATCGATTAAATTAAGTAAACAAGTAAGATATATATAATTCTTATTATATTGGGCAGAATTGAACCGTTGTATTTTATGTTCCGTTAATATAATTATTTATACTCACTATGACTATGTTGCTTCTCCGAGCTACTCCGGTGAGAATTGATTTCTATAATAATATAATTCTGTAAAGAAACTAGGAAATAAAATCATATATAAACTAACCTGTAAAACGCATGCACAAACAAATAAATATCACTAAATACATGAACTTCATTTTGATAATTAAGAAAGTTTAGTAAAGTATTTAGACTCATTTTGCATCGTATTTATTTGTTTTACTAACACCATTATTATTGTATATCACCAAAAAATAAGTACTAAAACATTGTTAGTATATTGACTATTAACCTTAATTAAAAGCAGTTACCTTTGTTCAATACTCCATACTAATAAATAAGATTTTAGTATTTTTCAGATATTGTTATACATATAATGTTGTAATAATTTTTTAACAAGGTCTTTCCGTCGGTTGGAAATGACCGAAACAAATACAAATAAATACTTCTTCTTGACGATATTTTGACAAATAGCTCCTAAAATATACTTATCATTAATTTAAAATATTTAGTATGGCATTATTTATCTACGAAAAGATATGCAACAACATTATCAATATTTTCTATTTATGTGTGCTTAATTTATTATTGCAATCCCCTTTTTTAGAATAAACGATAAATAATAATATTACGCAGCAAAACCAATATGTTTAAATTGTAAATTACAATATAAATAAAGAGAACAACAACAAATGTTAATAATACATACAACACAATACGAGTATATTTTATTGTATACGGCAATTTTTGAAAAAATAAAATACAGGTATAGGGAAATTTTTAATACGAAATTATTACAGACACACAACCGAATGCTCTTTTGTATTACCGCATGACAAGCTATAACCTAAATCCCAGTTTTCGTTAAACAATATGGAAAATACATTGAGCAATTACAAATTTGAATTAGATATTATCTTTTATTGCAAATACAGTTTTACATATTTATTTATTTATATATATATATATATATATATATATATATATATATATATATATATATATATATATATATATATATATATATATATATATATCTAATCAGTTTCCAAGATTTTGTATAAGCAAACATACAATATATAACATTATGAACATTATCATTAATCATCAAGAGTAGCATTCAAATAAAAGTTTCCTCGTTTTCTTGTATTCGTATATTCTCCCATTTGATCTTTTTGTTTATTTTTACATTTTCCAGCTAAAAACCTTTTCCAGGATTTACATTTTGTTCCAATGTATACTGACGGATTTAAGATTGTTTTAGCAAAATACCTCCAAGACCGAGAGTGACTGCATCCCTCTAAACAAAATAAATTGAGCAAGCAAAAAATTAGAAAATGAAAGTACTCATAACCTAACATAATACAAAACAATTTGTCAGCCTAGATTTAGAACATTTTACACAAATCGATGATATCAAATAATGGTCAATTTACCAATTTCTTCTTGAAGTCCGTGGCAACCTGGTTGACATGGTATACCGCCATTTGGAAAAAAGTCAACATCCCCTATACTTTTATAAACTCCTAGCGCACCACCACATGAATGTATAATGTCCACAAAATCAGCATCGTTGGCATCTAATGTGTTCTTTTCAGAGCCAACAAATATATATCCTGGCAAAGCTGGATCCAAACCTATTTAAATAAAATTAAAATATTCAGTATATATTTGTAAATAGGGCCAAGGACTATGTATCAGATTAGGTAATAATTTGGTTTAGTTATTATATAATACCGAACAAATCTCATAATGTCGGGACTGTTGTAAGATGGAATTTAATAGACAAATTTTTTGGGCAACAGCCACAGTTACAAGTTACATGTCTAATCAATGATTAAGATTAAACTTCGCTTACTTAAACTAAAATATTAATTTGTGATAGCATTACAAATGAATATTTTAGTTTAACTATGTCATTAGAGATTTATACCTGAGATTCTGGGAATTCTTCCACTTTTTACTTTAGAACCGGCAACACCAGAAACATGAGCACCTAAGCTATGTCCTATAAAATGAATATTCCTAATACTATAGTCCTGTTCTACCAAAAAGTCCACAAATTTAGCAACAATAGCCCCGATATTTTTCGTCTCGTATACTGCTAAAATATAGTTTAATTCTTTTGCAATTTTACTCCAATCAACACAAAATACATTGTAATCGTCAACTTGTAGCAAATTATTTTTGGTAACTTGGCAGAAATCGCCAATTTCATTTGTTTCCAATCCATGGACAATAAATTTGGTCTTCTTCTTTGGGTCAAAATGAGATTTGGCTAATGCTTCAGTGTCGTTCGCTTTCAATATTGTACTAGTGTTATAATTCTTTCTACAAAATATAATTCACAGTAATCAAATTAACATTGAAGATTGCCACTTAGAATAACTTGCCTTGTATACAGAAAAAACGACACAAAATCTTCTGTTGGTAAATAGAGTAATTCGACTTCAACTGGAAGAACTAAACTGGAATTTTGTGGAGTTTCATTAGCATCTGGAAAATACATCCAAGTTTTTCCATAACCACTTAAATCGCTTAACAACATATCGAAATTGAAGCATCTAGATAAACTCTCTAGAAAAAAAAAAAAAAAAAACAAAAAAAAAACGTGATATTATTTTCATAATCGTACATATGCGGCTTTCATGTTATTTTGTTGTTTTAAATTTTATTCCGTTTTTTTAAACCCTTATCACATTACTCTCTATACAATAAATCATATATCCCACCTAGAGTAGCCTGAATCCTTGGAATACCTTCGAGCGATTTTATTTCTGCAATCACTTATTTCTGTTAATTAATTTCAAAATAAAACTATTCTTAAACTAACCTGTAAAACTAGTACATAAGTAAAGTAATATTAATGTCGAGAGCCTCATACTGTCAATTACATAAGAACAGTCATAAATTGATATATGTAGCAGCGTATTTATATGTTTTACTTATGCCATTATATATAATTATATATTGATACAACAACTATTAAAAATACGATTATCATAATTGACAGCGTAAATATAGCAGCGATATATATATATATATATATATATATATATATATATATATATATATATATATATATATTATATTAAACTTAGGATCTGTATAGGGTCCAAAAGGAATCTTTCTATATTTGAATACAATTTCTTAACTGGAAGTAATGGTTTACTCATCCAATTTTTTCAGTATCTCAAAAACGGCATGAGTTAGATAAACAAGCATAAGTAGCTATGCCTTCAGTTCACCTGTAGAAGTATTTGCGATCAGTGTCCCTCTGTCACTTCACTACACTGCCCATTATATTTGTAAAAATACAAACTGGTATGGGCCTGGGTGCGAATCCAAACTTTCACCGTGCTAGTCGAGAATATTTCCCCGACGCCACAGAGGTTAGTGAAATTCTATATTTAATCAAGAAAACTGACCAACAAAATATATTGTAAAAACAAAAACTACGTACTTAAACGTCAAAATAACTATTAAATGTCAAAATGAATATATATATATATATATATTCATATATATATATATATATATATATATATATATATATATATATATATATATATATATATATATATATATATATATATATATATATATATAATACCAACAAAATAGATATATTTTATATAAGTACTCTATTTTAATTTTTTACCAATTAAAAAGAAATTATATTTAATATTCGTATAAGTAGGGTTATCTTCTTTTAATTATTCTAAATTATACATTAAAATTGCACGAATTAAAATATACTGGCCGCTAGTAGGGGAGGGTGGGACAAAAAGTTACATTTTACGCAGAATCGATTTTCTAAGCTCTGAGAGCTCACGAAACGGTCAATGTTGCAATTACTCTATAGGAAATAAAATTCTCTACAACATTTTCTTATACAATTTTCCGCTATCTCGACGGTAAATGAAATGTTAATTTTATTGTCAGGTTTGATATTAATTTGCTTGTTTTTTTCTGTCTAAATCTATAAAAAGATACACCTTTCCATCTCTGTTATAATCTACATTATTATTTACATAACTCGATAAAAATTTTGACAGTTAATAATTATTCTGAGGCATCATAAAAATTAAAAGAAAAAAATGTCAAGAAATCGCAAAGAAACCATTCGAAAACTAATAATACAAATAAATGTATTTACGACAAAAACAACAACAATAACACATGCTTTACTTAAGGGGGCATTCACCTTTTGCGGATTCAAAAAATCGATATTTTTTTTTGCAGAATAGGACACTTTGAAGTGTTGACTATAGGTTTCTGAAGCCCTTTTTTGAAATTCGAGTTGGAAATATGTGAAATTGCGATTTAAACCAAACAATGTTTTTGCTCAAACACGGCGTTTTCGCGCGCGTCAGTCTGAAGTTGAAACTTTAAACGCGTTTTTCTCGAAACCATATTTTTTAAGTCGCGCGGTAGAATATCTCGACAACAAATTAACCGATTTAACTCTCGATAAGCGCATCTTAAAGGTAATAAAATTCTCTAGGAGTTGATTCTCGACAAAGTGTGTCCGACAGTTGTTAATATTTTTTAAGGTCCGCCAAAGGAGAAAAAAAGTGGCAAAAAATAAATTTTTTCGTACGATGGTCGCCATTTTGCTAATTATGGTCCAAATGGACCACCCGAAGATCAATTCCTAGACAATTTAATATACTTTAAAACCCTTATTTCTTTTTTTTTCAAACAACTGTGACCAGAGTTATGCTATCTTGCGCCTAAATTGAGCTGCCCACTTTGAACCTGGACATCTTCGCCGGGGCTGAACGTACCCGACTTTAAAAAATACCTTATGAAAGAGAAAAGTTGAATAAATACGATACTGCATGCAAATATCTCGAACGTACCCTGAGAAAATAAATGTTAAAAAACAGCTTTTTTTTGTGCTCAAAAGGTGAATGCCCCGTTAAACAAAGAGAGAGAAAGGTTGTAACCATTTGCCCCATGCACTAATTTTAAACAAAGTCGTTCCACCGAAAAAACCGCTCAAAATATTAAAAAATAAACATTTGATTCGTTTTTGGCGTATGAAAATTAGCTTAGAACACTCATCTTAATTTAATTAAATGATAAAAAATATGCTAAATGTTGAAACTTCTCAGAAAAAAATTATTTATGTACAATAGACGTTTGATATGTGCAATGAGAGCCTTCTACAGAAATTATTTGAAGGTCCGACCATTCTTAGCTTCTGAGATATCTCAATATTTTGTTTTGTTTGATGTAACTATTTGCCCCACTCTCACCTACTTAACTTTAAATATGCAGTTATTACAACTTTGAAAAAATATATACTTAATATTCGTAAAGGTGGGGTTATCTTCTTTGAATTGTTGGTAATTATACGATGATAAAACATACTGGCCACCGCAAATAACACAACTTGATCCACTTAAATATTTAAAAAAAAATTGCTTAAGATATTTTATAAATAATTTGAAATAATGTATATTCATGATAGATTGTAAATATAACTGAAAATTAAATATCAGTACTAGTTTTTAAATAAAATAGTCCTCGCGTTGTTGGAGGCACAGAATCTCCCATAAGAGTCTTTTGGTTGGTTGTACAGGCACCATTAACGAAGCTTTCCCAGGAATTACACAATACTGCGACAAATTCATCTCGATATTTGATAGATCTAGCGTAATATTTCCAAGATCGCCCATGACTGCATGCCTCTATAACATTTTATTGACACATATCAATTCATGTCTTTTGAAAAAAATGTTCGCTATTCAGGTGTTACTTAGTTTCTATTATTTTATGTTGACGTTACTCAGTAACGCAAGTTAAATGATGATGATTAAAAATATATACAAAATTTCACTTGAATGTACTATTCTTTGCAAAAGAACTTACCAACAACTTGTGGAAGCCCATCACATCCAGGCTGTCTAGGTACACCTCCATTTGGAAAATAGTCAACATGACCAATGTTTTTATAAACTCCAAGGACACCACTGCAAGTGTGGATGATGTCCACAAAATCAGCATCTGTTGCATCTAGTCTATATTCTGGTTTAGTAATAAAGGCAAATCCAGGAAGGGCCGGATCCATTCCTATAAGATAGAAAAATAATCGAATTAAGGCGCTACACTTGTTTATATATCATTCTCTGTCTAGTATCGGTAAATATCTATTGATATCTGATTTATTAAGATATATTATATTATATATATTATATATATATATATATAGTATATATATATATATATATATATATATATATATATATATATATATATATATATATATTTATTCGTTGGCATCCGATTTGAATCCGTTCACAGTTCCCTCTATTCCTCTAAAAGTACTGGAGCAATTTAAACCTTTGCTAAATATGGTTATAACATCTAATTCTTAGAACTCTTGTTACTGTTTTCTTTCTATTAACCTGATAATATACATATGAATGAATTTATTCTTACCCGTAATTCTGGAAACTTTTCCACTTTTGATATTCTGTCCAGCAATGCCACAAGTATGAGCGCCTAAGCTATGACCCAATAAATGAATATCCTTAACATTGGCACCGCCATGATTTACCAAGAAATCCACAAAATTGGCTAAAACTAAGCCAACATTCCTTGTTTCTAACATAGGTATCGGATAAATGATGTTTGATGCAATTGCACTCCAATCAACACAAATTACGTTGTAGTCGTAGGTGTTAAGGAAATTATTTTTGATCTCTTGACATGTACCCGTCGACGCACTGGATTGCCAGCCATGGATCACAAATTTGGTTTTCTTTGTTGAATCATAATGCGATTCTGACAGTTTTTCATTTTCACCATCTTTTAATATTTGACTATTGTTAATATTATTTCTATAAGAGGACGAATTAGCAATAATTATAATTTATCGTCAAACAAACTAACCATATTAATATACAGAATATTAGAGAATGATTTTACATAACTAATTTTTCTATCTATCATTGATTTATTAACATTATTAGAAATACAAAGAAATGTCTGTCTAATTTCCAATGTAGCAATTAAAAGTTATACCAAAGATACCACAGAACGTCAAATGATAATAAAATTGTTGACAATTACGAATTATAATAAGTCATTTGCCTTAAATATTTACGATAAAAAATTTGATATATTTTAAGTTATGCAAAACTTACTACCGAATGTTTAATGATAATAAAAATGTTGACAAATACAAAATATAATAAGTCGCTACATCTGATTATATTTCGTTCTCTGTCTAGCAACGGTAAATATTTAATAATTTTTGACATATTCATATTACTAATTTCGCAAAATATGCCGTGCGAACCAAACTATATTTACAATATGGCATATATTTTCTCAACGGAATTTTATTATTGTAACTGTAACATGATTAAAAGATATCTTTTTGGAATTTACTATTTTACAGATACAATAATCAAATTTCGCGGTAAAAAAATATGCCTTTTTGTAGATATTCAGGCGGCACGTTTTATGAAATTATGAATAAAAAGCTTGATATATCAGCAATTAATAAATATTTACCGTTGCTTAACAGAACGAGCTATAAACAGGTGTGGCTTCTTAAGATACAAAACTTGATATAAATTCAGTTTACCTTGTATAAAGATGAAATACTACATAATTTTCAGTAGGAGAATATAGTAATGATGAGGCTTCTTCATCTTCTTCCGGAATTAGCAATGAAGCTTTCTGTGGTATACCATTTCCGTCAGGAAGATACATCCAAGTTTTTCCATATTCAGGAACTGATTTGAACAATTCAAGAGGATTATAATTGTTAAATTTTAATGTGCCGTCTAAAACCAATGAATTACAATATATGTAATTAAAAACTATTAAACTATTTCAGATGAAATACTACAATTTGCAACTACCATTCTCTATGTTTAAATGTCCACTTACTTAACAATACACTTGGATCAAAGAACGATATATTCAATATATTATACTTAATATCTGTAAATTCATAAGTTATATTTATTATAAATATTTTAACTTTTAAATCAAATATTATAAATAAAAATACCAGTCAATGTATCTATAGGATTTAAAATATCAACTTTAAAATTTGATTCATTTCCTAGAAAGAAAAATATATTTGTATTAACATAGTAATATTTATGTTTTACTAGAATTACCAGTTATTGCTCCTATTGGATCGAATATGGTTAAATTTGATTCTGTGATATTATCTAAAATTATTTAAATATATTACATTGTTTTTAAATTAATATTTATTATTCTACCTTTTAATTTACTTATTGGTTCTACCGGATTTATTTTAACCGCAGCATCTTAAATAAAATTGTAAAATACTATTATAATATTTTCTAAATTGAATACCAAATACAAATACTTTCTATTTGTAATGATTTATATTATATTCTGAATATTAAAACAAAATCACATTCGTGTCTATATCTAGGGTAATTTATTACGAATTGCACATACGCAAATTTAAATATTTGATATCACTATAAAAAACATATCCTTGAGTTAACCTCAAGCAAAGTCGATCTTCCTGTATATATAAATAAATAAATACCTTTCAAGGTTCCAGTAATATTTGACGGGACGATTGTACCTAATATTTTTAACGAATTAATGATAATGGTAATAGATTTTATGTTTGCTAAATTACAACTTATGTATTTTACATTATAATGGTGCTAATTCGAAATAAAAAATATTTACCTGTAAGTGGTTTTGGTAATTTATCCAATAGTAAACCATCTAGAAAAAATTTCAAGACAATTGAACTAGAAGTAAATAATATAATACGTTATTTTCATACCTGCAAAACTTAGACATAAATAAAATGTCACGAACATTAAGAGCACCGGCCTCATTTTGAACATTAAATATGAATGATAGGAATGACACTATTTCATATGTGTAACGCAGAATATTTATATGTTTTAGTGTAATTTCATGTATCACTTACGATACGACATAAGTCTGTATCATAACTAAAATGCTGCTAGCAAATTCTTGATATAAATGTAAATTTGTTGCATTATTATTACATAAATATATGGTTTCTCCGTACTTTGTCTATTAATATAATAATTAATTATATATATTATGTTATTTAAGGACAAATACGCTAGTATTTCTCAAGAAATACATTTATATAAATAAAGATAATCAAATTGATGGGGTTCGATTACACAATACAGCAGAACTACTACGAATTTTAATTTCATGCTCTTACACAATACAAATATTAGAAAAGTAGGCGATGCAAGAAGTCCTTCAAACCGATGAAAAATTGATTTGAAATGGAACCTCAAGAAATTTCCGATGCTGCTAGTGCAGTAATTTTGTATTGTGAAATAAATACAGATTCTATAAGCGTTTACAAATAGACGTTCGTAACTACAGTCATATAAATCTCTTTGCGTTCGTAAAGTGAATCTAATCAGTCGAGCCGAGGAGCAGTCATATTAGGTGCAAATTTCAAAAATGTTTAGCGTCATGTTTCTTCTTTTTTGAATAATTGATTCAATTACAAAATAGAAGCTTAATTAAATTTATAATTCTAATTTTGGATGAAATAAAATGTTATTGATTCATTAACATTCACAAAAAAATACAGAAGAGAATGTAAGGTCAAACTGTCGATGATGGGCCTCACGTCCAAAATGGATGAAACTTTGTGGAAAAATCCGCAAAAAAATTAGGATTATGGGAAAAATAATCGCATGTGGGGGAAACCCTTGGTTGACCTTGAAATTAATTAATTTGTTTTTATAGCTATTTATCAATTACAATCAATCTGTGCGTGCCTAAGAGTGTGTGTTTCTCCAGCCACGATTTCTGTTACCAACTTAAAAATAACAAAATCCCCTTGATTGATTTTGGCTCTACTATTAATACAAAATTACTTCCCATCACTTAAAAATTAAACAACCACAACGTAACCACAAACAGTGATTTTATGTACAAACGAATTATTTACATTTTCGCTGTTTGTGGTTACGTTGTGGTTGTCTAATTTTTAAGTGATGGGAAGTAATTTTGGTTTTAATCGTTGCGCTAAAACCAATCAAGGGGATTTTGTTATTTTTAGGTTGGTAACAGAAATCGTGGCTGGAGAAAAGGGTGAAACTGTCGATGATGGGCCTCACGTCCAAAATGGATGAAACTTTGTGTTAAAAATTATAATATTTAATAATTTTTTTCGGGCTATGAGTTAGCAATATGTAAAAATCTTGTAGGCATAAAATATCGTAGTATTTTTAGTAGAATTTTTGAGTGTTTTACACACAAACACACTCAAACAAACACACTCACACAAACCCACTCACACACACACACACACACATACACACACTCTTAGGCACGCACAGATTGATTGTAATTGATAAATAGCTATAAAAACAAATTAATTAATTTCAAGGTCATCCAAGGGTTTCCCCCACATGCGATTATTTTTCCCATAATCCTAATTTTTTTGCGGATTTTTCCACAAAGTTTCATCCATTTTGGACGTGAGGCCCATCATCGACAGTTTGACCGAATGTAACCATATAATTCATTGAAACTGTCTAATGAAGGCGGATTTTGTGATTTCGATCGAGTTTTTATTTGTATTTAATATTTATATAGTGTATTTCGAATTTGGATCATCGTAACTGGTTACACATTTATTACTTTTCTAGTTGTTTTTGTATACGCAAAATAACCTTATTTCGATAGTATTATTAAATATAAATGATTTTACTGCCAATTTATCCCCAAAATGCTTTCCAAATTTGACAAATTTGTTTTTATTTAAGAGTATACTCTTACCGGTTACAGTGGTTCAATTTCGGAATACACTATTAGTATAGCCTTTATGCGAAGACGAACTAATTCGAATATGTATATATTATCACAGAAATACATGACTAATAATATGAAATGATAACCCTGGAATCTATAATTATCAAATATTTGATAGAAAGAATGTAAATAATTATATAATAATTACATAATTCTGTATTATTAAACATTAGTACATAATATTGTGCTAAAACTAAAATTATGATTTCACTAATTAATTGTAATTAATGCTCTTTTTTTATTTTGCATAAAGTTGATATTTTTACATTAACATAATTTGCGCATGAAATGATTATAGCATATATTTATCATGCTAATTACTGAATACTGAATAATATTGCTAATTGAGTTTTCATTGAATAATTAAAAATATAAAATAAAAGCATAAGATATGGAAAAGTGTGTATATATCAGAAATATTAATATATTATTTTTACAAATTGGGTCGTGTCTCATATCACATATTGATAAATATACAATAGCCATAAAATATTCTAATTTAGTACAAAAATAATTATCAATTAAAAATAATAACACGCTCAATTTCACGTGTAATAACTTAAATTAGTTCCCAGGGACGAAGATAGACATTTGTATTCATTCCACTAATGATTGCTAATTTAATTGAACATCATATAATGATACAAATTCTTTTGAAAAATATTACAATCCCACACCTTTGCGGTTTGTGGTCATTACGCAGTATTCCCCTTGCTCATTTCTATATATTAAAAATGTTATGATTGCGTCAACATCAAAGTACTTTGATGCGTGTGTATAATGCAATAATTTTTAAGAAAATTTAGAATTAGGTTTGTTGTTTGACCTATTCTGGATTATTTATGTTAGAATAATCTGTTATATTGATGTGGAATATATTGTTTCATGTAAACTGATGATGGCTACCTAATTTGCCAAATCCGGTTGTTCATTTTTAAACAATAATTATCGTTGCGAATAAAAGATATATTCAATCCCCTTGTTTCATCCAATCCTATGATTACATAGAATGATGCTCTTTTGATTCACACCTGTAATCATGATTCGTATAAACATGGATTTGTAAAGCTCGTGTTAAAGTTTGAATACTAGTTTAATAAATATTATACAATATCTTACATATACTAACAACTTATAACTAAATTTGATCTACTCTAATATCATTATCAAAAATACTTTTCTGGGTGAATACATCAATGAAGTCAACGGCATCGCTACATTCGTCTTCCAACATTTTTCTAATCTGAGTATTATTTTTCAATTTTTCTAACATTGTCTTTCGTTGTTGTTCCGACGATTCTTTTATGATTTCAATGGCTGGTCCAATAAATTTACCAACGGCGAACGGTGACACTGAGTTCGTTATAGCTAAGTGCATTCCACGGGCACTTCGGCTGACATGCTCGCCAGCAACAAGTTGTGGTTCCTTGGGTGGACACTGGCCAATTAGGTACATGAAATAATTCTTACAGGGCCAACCCCAAAAACCTGTGTCGCTTGTGATTGACTCTGCGAAGTATAAGGGTGCTCGGTGGTGATTGCAAGCGAAAAACCCTACAACAAACACTTAAATTGTCAACACTGTTTCCAGACTGGAAATTATTCTAGAATATAGACATTGGTTTCATTTTTATTTCGATATTTCTGTAAAATCTATTATTTATTAGGAAATATATCTTACGATTTTCTGCCCAGCAACCAGGTTGAATAACTCCTCCATTCATATAGAAGTCGACATGGCCAGATTGTTCAATTTTGCCCTGTATAAACGCATTTGTGTGAATCACATCTACAAATTCAGCATCTCCTGCATCTAGTTTGTTTTCTTTGCTGACGAATGTGAAGCCTGGCATTGCTGGGTCCAATCCTGTATAAAAGTATTTAGACTATTAATAATAATCTTAATTTTGCAATTCATAAATAATGTTGTATTTCTGTCGTTCAATGGCAAAAATGATGCCCTATATTCTAATATTCAAATTTAACTAACAACAATATACTTCTGTATAAATACTATTCTGTACTTGAACATTCTGGTTCAAGCATAATCATGATTAAAAGAGTTAAGAACAATTTGAGTTTTCTGTGATGTCTTTTTTGTATTTGCACATTCAAGATATGTATATTCAAGCGATGAATAGTCACTCAAATCGTATTTTGACATTTCTCTCCATAAATATTAGGAGTAAGTAAATGGAACAATTGAAAATTGCATTACCTTATAATAATAATAATTACATATTCTTTATAGACAAATACCATTAAAATGTACAAAACCACCAAAATGTGACATATCTACTAGATTGGATACAACTGAATATTTAATATTTCCAGGGGTGAGCTTTTATAATTAAGTTAAAGTACGTAGTTACCATGGTTATGCCCTTGTTTACTAATTTAAAAACAGATCATTTTTGTCGTTACGAGTTGCAGAATCAATGAAAAGCATTGAAGAAATAAAAATTCAATTAGCCATATCTCAAAACCTCAGTTTTTTTTTACAGATATTTCAATATAGAATTAGCGCAGTGATTTATATAAAGAAACAATATTACAAATTGAAATTCATGTGCAAATAAGTTTAGAAAGTATAAAAATATAAATAAGTAAGCGCTGTTTGTCCGGCAACCAAACCTTCAACTATGTATGCTCCTAAAGAATCATTTGTTACTATATAATTTAATTTATTTACAATGTATCTAAAATCAGTTTAGGGTACAATCTTTGTTAGAAATTATGACTAGACTACCTTATTAATATCATCTTACCCGATATTCTTGGTAATTTATATGGCCGTAATGCATTCGCCACATAATTTGTGACATGTGCTCCGAGACTGAATCCCACCAAATGTATATCAATTGCACCTAATTCTCTAATTCTTTCCACCAATTGAGCAGTACATTTGCCTACTTGTCGAGTATTATATACAGCACTTAAATAACAAGGACCAGGGGAAAGTGTAGCCCAATCCACAGCAAAAATATTCTGAGGACTGCAGCGAAGATATTCTAAAAAAAAAGACATATTAGTACTCTGTATTCTATCTATTATTATTTTTAATAATTACAATTTTACAAGTCACAGATTAAATTCCTGAACTCTGATTTGTATTTACATTTCTCCGATATTTGTATTTTAATTTAAATTCACATATTTAACTATTTTGCATTTTCTTGGCATAATACATTAGAATAAGTGATTGAACACAGCGATATATATTGATCGATTTACCCGAAATACTGACCCTGTTAATTGCGACACATTTCTTTATGAACAGTTATGCTGAAGCGTGACATAAATTTGAAATATATCACATGACAATCCATCATGAATACAAATATGAATTTCTGTGAATTGTGAAACAAACTTACGCCTTTTAATTTCCACCAATGCATTAAGTAACATGTCCGAGTTGTATCCATGAATAATAATTTTGGTAGGAAGACGTGGGTCAAAGTCTGTCTTGGTTAAATTTGATAAATCCAATGTTTCTGCAATATGTACAGGTTGCGGTACATCTGATCTTCTTCTGGAGTATAGAAAGAAGTTTATATCTGTGTAAGGACATGGTTGGTTTATAACAATTTTACAAGAGCCTAATGCGTAACTTCCTTGGCGTGGTCTTCTTATTTCTACAATTTCCGATGCTGTTGTTGCCAAACATATTACTAAAAGAAAAGTAAAAATAGTCAAAGATGTGTTCAAGAACGCGGAACATTTGAGTTCATAATCACATTTTAAATACCATATTCAGATATTAGCATTGGATGTATTTGATCAAAAGTTGAAAAAGGATTAATTATATTTAATTTTAAAATGTTATAATTTCTATTTCCCCAACCTACTTGATTGTACAACTGTAAAATACTATATTATATAGATTAACGTTTCTTAGCATTTTCAAGGCGCGACTTAAATTGAAATAATGAGAGAAATTCAGAGAGATATAATATGTATTTAGTAAGTAAAATTATGAAATCTTAAAAATATTACGCGATCCACTATGGGGATAGATAATAGCATTGCAATTTCAATATAAATATTTCGATATTCTTGAGACTAATAAAGTATTTACCAATTTAATCCATATCTAATCACTTAAATTTAATCAGATTCAATGCGTAAGATCATGCTTGTTTATAAAGTTAATATAAAAACAACAACAACAATTATATTAAAAAAAAAGATTTTGAAGATTAAAAAGTAACTATTGCATCCGTTTATGATATTGTTTTAAAAAATAGATTTTCTTCCAAAGTATATACAAGACTCTAGTTTAAATATTCATAATATTTCCTTCAACGGATTTACATTTAGAGCGCGCGCATTCACACTCATACACTCTCTCATACACAGGCACCTACATTATTAAAATAATAAATAGATAACAATACTTCCTTATATACATGTGTATAAGAAAACAAAAACAACATATTATTTGGAGAAAAAATTATTACAGGAATTATCGCTTCATCACTATTATGCTTGATATTAACATTATTATAATGTCTTATACACAGTAATAAGTCATTCTTGTAATCAAGAAAAATTTCAAACACAAGATTTCAACAAAATACACGTGTTGACGCTCGCTGAATCGAATGTGACTATGCATATGACTGTGAACGCTCTAGCGCCAAAACTGTCGAACGAAAAATTGTGAAACTTCAGACTTGTATACAGTCTAGATGTGCAGCTCCTATTTTTGAAAAGAATATTCTAAGTACATGTTTACTCTCTGCTTTCTTTCTCCCTTCTCCAATATCACTAGAACGGCTGCAGTTATGACAAAAAGTCATATTCATAATGAAAGATATTTAAATATTTTGAACAACTTTTGTTTGAAAAGTTTCTTACTGCTTCTTAACTGCTACGGAAAATTTTAAATATCTTATTTATGTTGCCATAAATACGCATGTATGGAATATGTAATAAATCATATGAACTTTGGCTGACAACATTTTGATAGGTAAATAAAATAGACTTAAATAATTTGATATTTATGATTTGATATGGGTTATAATAAACTTCATATACCTAGCGTATAGGAAAGTGTCCAACTGATTTCTTTTTATATCAAAATGCAAGGTTCAATAATTTTATTAACAAAAATGAAATCGAAACTAGGTTATAATTTTTTTGAAATTGTAAATATACATTCTAAGTTTTAACAGATTTCAATCGGCCTTGATGGTTAGAAAGACAAATGAATAATCTAATTTATATTTCATAAATAACCTCAATTTGCGATTATAGAAATGTTTGCTTTGTTAATGAAATTTAAATTGTAATTATGTAGGGCATCTACATTGCTATTAAATAAGAACACCCTTATTCAAAGTTAATAAAACCGCGTTTAAATCAAATCGCCTTCATTTACATGGATGTAATTGGCGATCATTGTTTATCAAATGTAAAATTATGCAAGTTTATTTTTCTCATTATTATTTTAAAGTGACAAATTTTTGTATTCACAATGGAATTAGCTGATATAAATAAAATATTGTAATGCAATTTTCATTTTTAATTATCCATGTATCAACAACGGATTTTAATAAGAACTTATTAATTATTCTCCTAATGAAGACATACGTCGTAACGTCGAACTATTGACTGTAATCTCGCTTATTATTTTGCTAATGTATTTATTCATATTTCAACTCATTATTTATTAAAATAATTTATAAAATTATTAGAATATGGATCTCTTTTTTTTTAATGGAAATTTTTAATTTGTTTGTATTATACAGATTATTGGAAAAATGTACATAATCGCGCAATATGTAAAACACATTGGAATTTGTCAAAGAAGATTATTTTAAATTATTCAAATATGCTTTCACTCTGTTGATTTTGTTTATAATCTGATAGGAGTTATATAAAATTGTTCGTCATGCATAAAATTGTAATATTGAACAAGTATTGCTATTTTTAAAAACAAACATACGAATTACGATTTTAAGCTTACCTATATATATATATATATATATATATATATATATATATATATATATATATATATATATATATATATATATATATATTTATATATATATATATATATATATATATATATATATATATATATTAATATTTTATGCATTGTTAAAGTTAGTTTATAGAAAGTTAGTTTGAAATATTAAATAAATTTAGAAATAATTAATCACTATCTACATATTTCAGACCTCCAAATTAGCAATTTTTTAATTAAATGTATTTATAAATATATAATTACTTACATGCGAAAATGATGAAAAACACATTTACGGTATACACCTGACACTTGTGTATAAATTTTGTGCACTCACCATAACACATTGTGCGGCAATGTGAGCAATACGGCTGTCATAAATGTATCAAGTTTTCACTACCGTCATTCGCTTCACTTTCAACAACCACAACCGCCGACAGTGTAGTCAAATTTGATTCTACCATTTCTTTGTTTAATATTTTAATTTATAACAATTCGCACATCTATTTTAATTGTTCTTCATCTGGCGTTATCTATCAATAGATATTAATAAATTGACAATAACACGCGATTGTCATTTGTCATTGACCGCTAATAATAATATTGGCAAACAATTGTCATGAACACTTACAAAGAAAATTTATTATTGATACAGTTTTAATTTAAATTTAAAATATGTTTTACATAAATCTTAATGAGATAGATGTTTTCTTTATTTCCTAATTTTCTTCCAGTTCTATGCGTTCTAATGCATATGGCGGTGTTACTGATGTGTCAACGAAGAATACACCTCGGGCTCTAAAAAAAAAGAAAACATAATTATATATATATATAAACCTCTACGCACTGGCGAGAATTAAATATATTATATATTTTTTCAAACAGTCTATATTGAAATTAAAATACTACATGTTGTGTAGTTTATGTTTAATGTACGTCAGAATAATTCTTAAATGTCAATATAAATATATAATGTGAATATCAAAATACATAACAACTTGTGTAAATAATAATAAAAAAAAAAACTATAATATAGATGGAATTTTTGAATTGTGTCAATAAAGATTTTTTAAATTTGACATTTAAAAAATTCGTAATTTCCCGGTGGGAAATTGTATATTTTGTACTAAAAATTTTATTTTCTCAATAATTGTGATTATCTGTACTTGTGTGAAAATGACTGATCAAAAAACAAATAAAAACATATTTTCGATTGTAAAACAACAGATTCTATTAGCCTTTACGGAAAGTCTATAGACGTTCGTAACCATTATATAGTTTATACATTAACAACATTATTTCATAATAATCGTTGTCATCGATTATCAAAATTTATAGATTATTAATATTATATCGATGAAGAATGGCCTATATATGATATGGGCACATGGTGCCCAAAGGTTAATCTGCTGTATACACTATTTTTGGACCGCCGTCTTCGAATTTCAAAAAGTACCATACGTCCTCGAAAAATAGACATTCCAATTTCAAAGAATTTTTAAGCCCTTCTGGGACCTTTTCTGTCAAAAATTATAATGCGCAGAGTGGGTGGCTGATTTGACAAAGAATACTCCATATACATATATATATATATATATATATATATATATATATATATATATATATATATATATATATATATGTATATATATGTATATATATATATATATATATATATATATATATATATATATATATATATATATATATATATATATATATTTGGATTCTGTGGATGAGGTAACATATAGTTACGTTTTTTTCTGAATATGATACAGACATACGACAGAATGTTTTAATTCTTCTATACGTACAATACAGTGAGCTAAAAATGGAAACGGAGGGATACATATTTAGAATTGTATAAGGCAAGTTGCATTATTCAGCTATTCAATTATTTTATTGCCAAAAACAGACGGTGGAATAGTACGAATTTGTCTAAATATAACATCGTTCAAAGAAGGTTTATTTTCCCACAGAACTACTGGTTCGGTTCTACAAATTAGTACTACAAAAACAATGATACATTTGTAGTAAAATATTTCATAACGAAATATTTCGAAAATATCGCATATCGCATATCCCTATTGTTATAATGATGTTGAATGAAAACAAAAACACGTTTTACTACAAATATTTAGACTGTCCAAATAAATCATGCAGTAATCTGTATTCGGTATACACCTGTGCATTATATTCATTATAATATATGCGAAAGTGATGGTTATACAATGAGTGTGTAAAGTAATACAGTTACAAACCGTTTGTCGCAGTGTTCGCCCATAATAGCCGTTCGGAAGTCTTTCCTGCCAGAAGAATTGTCTGTAGAATTACTGCTACTGTCGCTGTTGCTGCTGCTGCTGCTTGTACACCAACCTAGCATATACTGTATATACCCCTGACACCGCACACCATGGAACCCGACCCGACTCGCTATCGATTCTGCGAAGTAAATTGGGGCTAGCATGTGACTGCATATCGGTGGATCTGTTTACAAGAACAATTCAAACAATCAAACATGGCTTGAATAATAACAATCTTATTGGCACTAGCCTTTAAATTGCCTGTATGTACGTAGTATAATAGAATTGCCCAGTAATTTAGTAGGTGAACAACATAATGGTTATTTTATTCATGATCATGGTCTATCTAGTCGTAAATTTCTGTTTGATTGTGTTATTTTCTTTAAACTTAATTCATAAAAGTTTAGTGAGGTATATAAACATTACCAGTAGATATAAAGATATATCTGGTTATTATTGTATTTTATAGTATATAAATGTTTGATTATGTTATGCTAGGTTAACCCCATGTGCCCATATCATATACAGAATACAGTCTCCGTCTCACTGAACCATCTATCTATTAGAATAATTTGATGGTTAGCGAATTTACATATACAATATTTGTAAATGTAGACCTAATTGAAACATTTTCCTTACATTTTCCTACACATTTTTGAATTTTAACTGTTTTTGCTGTCTATAAAGGATACCTTTTCTTCTGTATTATAATCTTCTATATTAATTACACAACTCCATATGCAACCAACTGTCAGCATTTTGACGTAAATTAAAAAAAAAAAAATTATAAACAACTCCTCGCTGCTGGTAGAAACATATAGACCAAAGTGTTCTACACATACATTCACAACCAACACATACATCTGGATGTTTATGTAGAATAATATGCGATGAACAAAATGTTTGTCAGTGGTTAATATAAATATAGTAACCGCACTAATATAACATACCAAAAATAGTGACACCTATATTCATTTTTAAAAACATAACTTATAGTTATATTAAACTACTTCAAATATCATATATTAACTCTAGCAATATAATATATTTACAGCAAATGTTTATATTTTCTTAATATACAATATACACAGTACGCTTCAAAAACGATAAGAAATAATTCAATATATTTGGAACAGAAATACGAATAATTCTTGTAAATATATAGCGTTTAATAATGTATATATTTTTAAGAATAATATGAGAATATATTTAAGGTTAACTACTCGTATAATAATCAGTAATATATCTATTTTCAATATAAAAATATTATGACTCAGTTCTCTCAGTGTGTACTGTTAATTTTGATGTTAATACTATTATTATTAATAAAGGGTATAATTATTTCCAACTATTAACAGCATATAGCGAGGCTATAAGGTCGTTAATCCAAGATTTTCGTTGAATTTTCGCCGAATGGTGTATAAATATTAAAAAGCGGAAACATTTTCCCCATTTCGAGAAAATTGCAATTTAAAATATCTGTACATATAGCAAACGCTAAATACGTGACTTTTATACTTATCAAGATACCGAGTTTAAATTCTATAATTTCAGTAATACCAACCAAGGAACCAACTTTGAAAGTTAATTTAAAATATGATATTTAGTAAGCAATGTCAGCACAAATATGTATTTATAATGTTTAAAGATAATACCATAAGATGTAATCATAAATAATGTTCACCATTGTAGATTTTCAAAGTTAAATGGTATAATTGGCTTTGTATCGTTCCCTAGCCCATTGTTCCTTCAACCAATCGAAGCATTGTACGTCGACAACGATGACAACGTTATATATATATAATTTTAAAATATATTTTTTATTTATGCTTATGTTTTAAACGTTTTTTCAGGCAAGTTATTTTTAATAATCATTTTGAAATTTAATATATATTATAACTCATACACATGCGTTGAGTTGAGTGTTCGCATGATTGCAACACTCTTCAAAAATTAGTGACTATATGTAAATTTTCCTCCTTATATATATATAAACAATTTTTTCTATATAAATATAAAATTCACTAAATGGATTCAGCGAAATGAAGGCATTGGTGCCTGTACCTATGCTTGTTGTTTATTGTATCTTTAATTTGATTAATTTCGAATAAAGATTTTTTAATTATTGCAGTTGTGATGTATTTTTAGACAGTAGTAGTTAATAAGGATAATTAATAGTAATTAAAATCATTACATTTGCTAAGTATTGTTGCGAATCCCCTAACTTTTATATATAATTATTTGGGTCAGTATTATATTTTCCATGTCTGAGACATATAAGCATATTTTACTGTTCAATACTAATTTGTGACATAGCTATTAGAAAATTAATTTGAAAGTGGATAAGCTGTTTCCAACCATTAGATATGTTCAAGAAAATCCCTGGAGAAAACTTTTACAGTCACTGATAGAATTGATCTCGGCATAGTATGAATTATTCATGCAATCAATATTAGGCCAGTAATAGTTAATAATTCTCAATAAAGCTAATGTAGTGTTCGCACTGTTTTGGTACTGCAGTCTGCGTATTCTGGAATATGTACTGTAGATGTCGCAAGAGTTTATAACGAAATTTTCATCTAAGCAAAAAACCAGAAGCTCTTGCTATAAATCATTTATTTGCTATATTTTAGCAAGAATGTGAAATGCGCATCTACCATATAAAGTTGAAGTATTTCAAATTGAGTTTACAGTTGAACATAGAGTTGTACTCGTCGAAATTGAATAGCAGTACCTACGATATCTATTAACATAAATGCAATTAGCTATCTTTGAAATAAGTTATATAAAATTATAATTTCATACATATAGTTTAGTTCCTTCAAAGACTGTAGTTAAATAATAAGCATTTTCATCCCAAATTTTTGATAACTTTTGTCTTTATTCCTACTATTTTAAAATAATAAAATTAGTCATTATTTTATCATAGATTGTTAATTTCATGACGTGACTTAAACAAACTAATTTATTCTGGAGCATACAACATCCGTTGTATAACGTATGTCTAAAAGTTTACCGGCTGCACACTTAAATTAAAATATTTGCATCATTTCCAAAGAATTTCGTTTGAACTTACTTTTATTCGTCATACATGCCGGTTGAAACGTACCACCGTTAATGTAAAAGTCGATGTGTCCCGTTGCTTCAATTTTCCCATAAATTCCACTGTTAGTATGAATAATATCCACAAATTCTGCATCATCTGCATCCAGTTTCCAATCAGCTTTCAACGTAGCAAAGAAAGGTAGCGCTGGGTCTAAACCTATCTCAAACAAAGAGAATATAAGTTTCAACATTTTTCATTAGTGTATACTTTGTTGAAATTCTATTTATAAAAATTTTCTATGCTCTCACAGGAATTTATATTATGTATTTGAGACATTACTGCATTATGGTGGAAATAAAAACATATCAAAATATTATTTGAACAGATAATAGAATCGGGTCGAAAATGTATTGTTGTTTCGTAGACATAAATAAAAACGAGCATATAAGTTTATTTATGATGTGATTCCGTAAGGAGAATTTATTAAATTTGAAAAGTTTGCAGTTCTTTAATGAATAGATACTTAAGTTTAATTCATTACATAGAATAACAATTTTCTGCGATATATGAGGAGCAAGTATGCAAAACGTGTTATATCCCCTTTATCCATATTAGAGTAAGCCCCAAAATTAAAGATACCTTACAGGTTCAAAAAAAAAGTATATTTCTAATGATGTTGTTTTAACAGCCATATCACAGTAAAATTTGGTATGTTATTTAATAATTAATAAAAAAAAAACAGTTTTGGGTTTATATACGATTGGTTGATCAATTTGGAATCATTACGGTTTCCTTGAAAATATGGATTTATGTTAGTTTGTTTTAAAATAAATAATATATAACAAAGTAACATTAAGAACACTAGAAGAAACTAATTTTACAGTTTTCGGTATCTATTTTCTATATGATTTAAGACAGATAGCTTAACTCTGAGTTCACCAATAAATTTGACTCATATCCAAAATATAAAAACCATCTAAAAATAAGGTTTCATTTTTTTTTGCATAGATGTAATCATTAGATTTGAAATTCAAATAAACAATTTGATACACTTTCAAAATTCTACAGAGTCTCCATATTGATCTACCAATTTGTTCACAATTGCATCATTACACATGACAAAAGACAAAGGGTATACCATTTCCCATTTCAGGCTTCTATTTTACATGCCGTTGGAACTGTGTATGATGGAAGAGCTGGAAATAGTATAGGAGCTGTGATGCATGAGTGAGAACATCCCGTTATTTATCATAAACTTGTGTAACGTATGCGCACAAGACAAAGTAATAAAGAAATAAAAGGTACCTATGCAACAGCATAGCATTTTTCTCGTACTACTAACGTAATGCTAGTAGACTTCCTGTAGCTCGAGATACTACAGAATATCTGATATTATATTATTCTAACAAGCAAAACATACCCTGGATAATATTCATTATTATAGTATCCCTAAACAGTTAAATTAAACCGAACCCGAATTTCAAACCTTCACATTTTACAAACTGAAATATGATCCAAAGCCCAAAGTTTATAATTGTATCCGAATACTGGGTGCAGGATTAATAAATGGTTCTGATACGTTTGTGCAAGGGTTTAATTTGCATTAAAGTAATCCTTCACTAGTGTGACTACAGAAATGTGTAGGTTAAAACAATAGACGAATTAAACAAGTTCCATAAAATAAGGATGAAAGCGAAAAAGAGAAAATTGAACCTGTTATTCTGCCGACTTTAATCCCCATAGTGCTAAAAATCCAATTTCCTGCATAACTGGCCACATGTGCTCCCAGGCTAAAACCTAGAACGTGCAGGGTACTGGGATCGATTCCCAACGCAGCCAGGCTAACCATCAATATAGCAGTACACTGGCCGGCTTGCCACGTGTTGACGACTGCTGTCGGATAGCAGGGTAACTGAGCTAATAGATTCCAGTCCACAGAGATGAGATTTACATGTTTTTCTTTAAGGTAAGCTAAAAATGACATTCAAAACAGACAATGTTAATTTTGTGGGGTTGCTGGCATAAGGCTCGAACCCGGTACTTAATCAAGGCGGGACGACGCATCTGCTCGGGGCGCAATTTCGCTATTGGCTCCCATTATGTACAAAAGGTATTTAGAATATTCGTTCTTTCATAAATATTTTTTTAAATTAAATTTGCATTTTAAATAGTACTAATTGCAAAATTAAAAACAATATCAAATGAGATGCATACAAAAAAGTAGCTTTAACTAAATTATCTCTAAAATAACTAGGAGAAAGACAAACTTACAGTGATGTTTGATAAACAGAGATTGTTAATTGATTCTGTGTAAATACAAATTCGTATTATGCAAAAGCAGATTTAATTTTCTATGAATATGGATGTGTTAATTATTATGCTTCTATTGCATTTTAAAAGCAGTTCTAAGAAGAACCATAATTTTTTTTATCAGCAAAATTTTGTTTGATTTATTTATTTATTTAACAAAATAATTATGTTACTAGAATTAACATGTCGGCAATTTTCGTAATATTATTAAGAAATGCCTCTGTTGTGTCTCAAAACTTTTGTCCATACACCTCCGAAGAATATGTCTCAAATTTAATAATAATGAATAAAGAAAACAATATTAGTACATTAGCTATATTCGTAACGTTATAAAGTAATAGGTTAGACTTAAAAATTGTTCATTTGTGACCTCTTTTATTTATTTCCAGAATATATTGGAAAGTGTTTGGAAAACGTATAAATAATGGATAGGTAGTTGCTGTAACTCGAATAACGGTACCTATAAGAGGCTCATGAGAGTTTAATGGATAATAAAGTGTTAGAAAATAAATGTTGAAAACATTTTTTGTTATTTTATTTATATAAATTTAGCGTGTATCGAACAGTTAGATATTTATGTTGATGCTATAAACATTTTATCGAACATTTTATATATTCTTTGTGATGCCTTTGTAAACCAATATCCTATAAAGTTTGAAAATTGTTGTTCAACAGGCAAAGATTATATTCCGTCTACATTATAAAGTTAGACAGTTATCCAACTCGAAGCGATAAAACTATTCAATGCAAATGGGGAACAAATATTAACTTTATCCCAAGACGGAAAGTTAAAGCCTCCCTCTCTACATAGAATTGGGTACAGCAACGCTAATGGAATCAGAAAATGACTATGAAACTAGCTTTGAAATTACTTTGAAAATTGCTTATTGAAAATGCTTTTAATAAAATAATACCAATTTTTTGTTTTAGTAACTTACTGATTAGTAGGTAAATATATGTTGAAGTACGAAGTACATAGAGATAGAAACAAGAAAAAATTGTGAGTGACCTTCACTTAACTTACTGGTCCTTTCAACATATTCTTAAAATAATACTTTATTTATATGTATTGAAACTAAGGGAAACGTACATATAAAATATCTATTTTCAAAGACGTTGTTTTAGTAAACAATACATTAAAATATGTTTAGAAAGAGGATTTTTTTACCCACAAGTATCAAACTTCGTTAATACTCGATGGGCTTTAGGTTGCACAAAACCTTCAATTATAATTATCGTCCTTCACTCCTCATGGATAAACTTAATGGCTGACAGTAAAAACAGGGCAATAAAGCCCATGTTAGCTAAAACTATCAATATTAACCCTGTTGCTATGGAAAAGTATACGTTGGTTTAGTAACATCAAATATTGCCGGTTTAAGATAGTACGGACTTTAATAGCTATTATACTTGAATTTTATCGGAGAATAGAATATTAACCGAGATTCCATTTGCTCTAATATCCCATTTGCCTCATTTTGATCTGAATCGAATCATGATTACCTTGAGTTAATGTTGAGATTGCGTAATCTAAATGACCGTTGTATCCATGAATGATAAGTTTGGTAGATGCACTCTTATTAAAATGTGTTGGTAATATTGGTTTGAAGGGGTTTAGAATATCTGCATATGAATTATTTTTGAACAGATAAAATTTTATGGTTCCTGTATCACATGGTTCGCTTATTTGTACGGGACAAGAGCCGATTGTGAATTGATAGGCCTGGCACAGGGTTGATGAACCTATAAAATAATTTAATGATGTAAGTTTTGTTTTGCTTGACTAAAGTTATATGTAATAATTGATAAAAATAATGCAGAATTTTTTGTCTTAATTATCAATTCGTCAATATTTACAATACGGTATATTTTATTACAACGAAATTTCATTATAGCTGTAAATTGGTATATATTTTATTGGAATATACCATTTTATAGTTCCTCGTGAAACATATGCCATATTCTAGATATGGTTTTAGGGTACTGATTTACAGAATTATTTATATACATATTAAGTTCAGGTGTTAATAAATATCTACCGTTCCTAGACATAGAATGAGATATAAACAAGTTAAGCGCCTTAAGTAAAGTTACAAATTATATATATTTTACGAATAAACTTGATAGCGATGTATATACGTAGCTCTTTGTATATTGTAATACTACAGAGATGATTCGTCAGGAATATATATCTTATTGTATGTTGAGATTGAGTGTAATTGCATTAATTAAATAATTGATTTGTAGAATTATGTCAAGCGTAGTATTTTAATAAGATTTGGAAATCTTCTATCTCTGTGTGTATGGATGCTATACTAACTGAATCAAATACATTTGTCTCAGATAACGTTGTTTCTCAGATGACAAATTACGAATTCAATTCGAGTAACACGATCAGTTTTCTATACAGACTTCACGTTACTATTGAAGCGGGCGAGTTTAATATCATTGTTTAAACTAACGATATCGTTTCCCAAAGGAAATTTGCCGAGATATGTCGTTTTAAAGTAAAATTGCGACCACATAATTCCAGCAAGAAACATTCAAACAAATACATTGTAGATATTTAGAAACAAATTTTACGTTAATTTGTTATAGTAAATTAACTAATATTTTTATTAGTAATTATTTTTAGTAAATGTTAACACGATGCCGTGGCGAAATTAGATCCACGACTTCGTATTAGCTTTTTACAGTGTACTCTGAGAGAAAACCCGAGATGGGAAAATATCAAAATAGGTTTCACCCATTTATTAATTTTACTACGTAGTAAATGTAGTTAATTCAAATATGTCGTAAAATGATGTATTAAATGTAGTAAATTTTTTGATTGGCTATTTTTGAAACAAATATAGCTGTTTGTTTTCTTTAGATGACATAGAAAAGTTATATGAATGAAATAATATTCTTATTTACAAGCCAATTTTTATTTCAACATAAAAGAATAAAAATGTAGTAAATTTAGTAAAATAATGAAGTTGTAAATTATATTTATTTCTGTCGTATATAGTAAATGTGTAATATTTGCATTCCCATCCTTGGATGAAACTGATCTTATAACTACTATATAAGGATATATTTGAATGTAGGAACATTGTGAGAATGCAATTGTAAGATTGATAAGATTAGGTACAGGCACCTATGCCTTCAGTTCGCCTTATAGGAAATATATGCGTTGGGAGCAGCGAACTCCGGTCACCCACTTCGCACATGCGCATAAAATTTTAAATAATTGTTTTTAATTACTATGGCTTTTTTGGTTGCATAATTTGAAAAAATCTTACATATATAAAAAGTCTTACAAATTTTTGTAGATATTTGTACATACTCAAAAAAATAAAATGTGTTTGTGGTTATTTTAAAATTAAGAATTATAATTTTTAATAATATTTTATGGCCTTCAGGTTATCAATATGAAAAAATCTTCTTAATATAAAATATCTTAGATAATTTTTGGATGTATTTATTATTTTTCATACGGCAGTATTAAGAAGGGTCTCCAAAAAACACAAACAGGATATGGGCGAATGTATTTTTACTGCGAACGGATTCAAATGAGATGCTTCGGAGGAACAGAGGGCGTAAATTTGGTTTTACGAGCGAGCGACGACTAATCCAGGTAAATGAGTTATTTATATTTTTGGATTCAGCGCGATGAGACAAACTTTTTGCTTATTTATTTATAAGAATCATTATTAAATCCAATTCTGGGAAATAATAATTTATATCACAATATTATTATATTTTGGCAATTATATTTGTGAAAATTAAGCCCTATAAAAAATTCAAGTAAACTTCTTGATATCTTAAAAAAGTTCTAATATATGAAATACATATGTGATTTTCTTCAGATACATTATTGATGTAAATCAATGTTTTTTGCTCGATTGTTTATTAATATTATAAGTAATGTTTACAGACCTATTTATTGCAAAACAAGATTAAAATAATAATATCAATACAAAAATATAAATTTTAAATTCAAATATAAAAATATGGCCTTTTAAATGTACTGAAAATACACGGCATGTACGTGCCCATACATACATATCTTCTATATCTTTCATAATATTCGATTTGTATGTATAATATGAAGTTTCATAAACTAACAGCTACCCCAAGTCTATGGCCTAAGTAAATTAAAATACAAAATGCCAGATATAGTATTTTTGCAGAAGTTGTTTATAAAAAGAGATATAAATAATTGTAGTTTTTTTTGTTTTATATGTATATATTATTTGCGAATGTTTAAGCACTTACCAAGAATTAGTATGAATAAAACTTTAGTAACACCATTGTTAATCACAAAAATCATTGTAAGTCACATCACAGATAATTGATCACTGATTTTTGAATCATCTTGTTGATCGCATGCGTCAAACCGGTATCCATTTAATCATAGAAGAATGGGGAAATAAATTCGATTCTCTGGCATCGACCGTCAAGCAAACACATCATGATTACAACACAAGCCATCGAAAGAATAACAAAAAGTCAGCAACTCTTGCGAAATTGTGTGGACGCAGCACCCGATGCACATACTTTTACTA
Organism: Leistus spinibarbis; assembly: GCA_933228885.1. Lineage (NCBI taxonomy): Eukaryota > Metazoa > Arthropoda > Insecta > Coleoptera > Carabidae > Leistus > Leistus spinibarbis. The sequence goes on from OW121793.1 coordinate 3,485,133, forward strand.
CTTACTCTAATTCGTCATACTAGTAAATCACAAGTCGTCCTCAGCGTCACATTTTGTTTGTATAGATATAAGCTTACATTTTCATTATTTTTCGCATTCACTAATACCAGATTCTATAAAAATAAGTTACTATGTCACTGCAAAATTGTCTAGTAAACGAAAAAAAAATATATATATTATGAAATAACCATACAAGTACAATATTAAAATTATTAGTTACTGCATATTGATAAAATAAGTGCATTTCATATTTTTCAGTTGTGTTGCGTTAGTCCGAACCTCTTCTAATCCGTTGATCCCGATAGTCCGAACGATTAAAGCAAATAGTAATGCTTGATTTTCTTACTAAAAAAAAAAACAATTCTATACATTATGTATATTTATTAAGAAAAAGTATTTTGCTATTTTGGGATGGACAATTCGTCTATTTCCGTTAAAATCTCATTCAAAAATTTTCGTGATTACAATTCTTCATTATATACATACATATAAGAAAGTAAAAATTAATTAAGAATAATTAAAACATAGACTTAGTGGTAAAAATATTGTTTAGAAAACTGTTACAGAAAAATTGTTGTTCAAGTTTATAAAATGTAAGTTTTAATTTTAATTTGTACTACAAGCTGGGGTCAGATTGGCCTGAGATAAAATTGATCGATATTGAAAATTATTTTAAGAGGTACTATATTTCTTCTTTTTCTGATCACAGAAAGAAGAATAATTTGTATCCTAAAAATTATTCTAAAAATCTAACAATGCCACACCTTGCCTATCGATCTAACTCCAGTTTACGGCAATAAACAAAAGAATTAATAATATTCCAATTCAAGTACTCTGACCACGAGCATATTTAAATAAAGTATTGTCTAATAAGGGAAAGAAAGTAGTATGTGTGATTAGTATTCGAAATGTGTTTGTATTGATTGCATCTTTTGAATGCCTGTGTCCAAATTAACTAACTAAAACGCTTTTCTAAACATAAATTACGTTAATTTTACTTATTCGCCTGTAAATCGTTCCAAATTAAAATTGTTAATATATCAAAATTTATTTATTTTACTTATCATAATTTCATCATTAATATCATCATAACGATTAAAAATAGAATCTTTTAAAGAGAAAAAAGCGTTTTTATTTTCATTTTACATAATCTATATAAATATAAATCAATGAATGTTTCTATTTGGAATAGTGTGAAAATTAATTGCTTCCACCAGAGCTCAAACCTGGAACATTCCGATTTATTTCCCTGTTATTAAGTATCAATGCAATAAACATTAACAATTAATAATTAAAATTAATATTTCCATAACATTTATTTACAAATTATGTTTTGTAATATTTTTTCTTTAAATAATGTCATATCAAGATTAATTCCAAATCAATTGAGAGAATAACCTTTCCCATAATTCAATTTATATCCTAATAATACATACAAAATTGCGATTTTAATGAAGACCCATGTATGAAATCTATACTGAACAGAGAAAAATATGAAACGTAACTAAAATAAATAATATCAGAAAAACAAACATCATAATTTGATGTTTCAGTATTCTCCAAATTCAAGGTTCATATACATAATTCTATATACGAGCATATTTTATGAGTATGTTCTTATATAAATATATGTGATAACAAAAACATATTAGCAATTATAATTAATAAAAATTGTGGTCAGCAAATAATTCAAAATAATATAAATACGTATTTATTCATATAATAATAATTTAACATTATAGGTCTATTAGTATAAATATTTATACATGTATGAAAAGAAATATTAATTAGTCTCGACCTTATACTAAATCAATATTATTTTCTAAGTCTTCATATATTTTTAGACAGCATCTCTTGTCTCCCGGGGCTCCCTTTGTTTCCGGGCAATACGGCGGTTTTTTGTCACTCAAACAATAAGATCCACTTGCTCTGAAAACCATATTTATATCATACAAAAGAAAACAGTATCAAAAAGAAATCTGGAGCACTTACAAATACAAAAGAATATCTGGGACTGTGATTAAAAAGGTTTTTAATAAATAAGTCTAACTTTGTTTCTTATCGAATATTTGCATTCCTTAATATGAAACGTGATAATAAATTAATCAATTATTTCTTACGACATTGGTGTATATTGGCCTATAATTATCGGAATTCCAAGACGGTGACCAGGCCTAGGACCCGTTGGACATCTTCTAGTGCATGGTTCAGCTAATTTCGTTAGATTCCCATTAATGCTCTCGGCCATATAACAAATGACCCACACGTGGCTACATAGATCTTCATCTAAAACAAGTTTAATCACGAACATAAAGCTTTATAGTTTTAATTTAAAGACATATAGCCAGAAACATTCTAGTGATATTGAAGAAAGAACAAGAATCGAGTAAACATGCACTTCCGGTTTGAATATTCTTCTAGACCATATACAATTCATAATTTTGAAGTTTATATTATTTTTGATCGGATTATTTTGGAATGTCACTAAGTAAAGCAGTTCTTTTAAAAATGTATGTAGAGTGGTAATTGGAATGCAAGTATGGTGCAATTAAATAGATACTTACTAGGCGTTTTCTCACAATACGGCTGCACTTTTCCGCCATTGATACAGAAATCTACATGTCCTACACGGCCAATTTCACCATAATGGCCGGCGTTTGTGTGCACCACTTGCACGGAAACTGCATCTCCAGTATCCAAACGATTGGCATTACCCGCTCGTATCAAAGGCCTTGCAGGATCCAAACCTACAATTTAGGAAATACGTGTAACCAGCGATTCTCAACCAGTAGTAAGGGTACCACCGGTGGTACATGCGAGTAAAGTAGGTGGTACGCCACATATTTCTCTTTGGTTCTTTTAAATATTGCAATTGACGCCGTATAAATTATAACACTCATGTAAATAGTTGAACATTCATAAAATAACAAGAAAAACTAATCGATATTATAACAAAATTAAATTAAAAATTCTTTCGTATATTATCAAAATTATAAGCTGACCGCTTAAAATTTGAAGCTCCACTAAACCTATAATATTTTTGACAACATTTTAGTAATTTAGGTGACTTTAAATTTAAGCTACAACGATGCAAATGGCCATAAGACAAAATAAAAATGTTTGATTACCGTACAAAGTAAAATAATTTAAATGTACAATACATTCTACTGTTTACTTTTTAAAAACAAGTTGATACAAATGCTGTTTCTGTCCGCATATGCCTCACTGTGTACAACAAAGAAAGAATAATAAAAGCAGTTTTATTTATACGAAAACTAAAAACGTGAACAGCTTCATAAGTTCAAAGTACTGTAGTTCGAATATTTCATGAAATTCTTGTAAGTTTAATGCCGTTGTAAATAATACCAATGATCCGGTGAATGCGGAAGAGTAGATAGTTGGACATGATTCCACAAACGTGCGCTCCAAGGCTATGGCCAACGCACGTAGTACGGTCCACCGGCACTCCGCTGGCACGGAGAAACGTGAACGCGTCCGCGGCACATCGGGCGACTGGTCGCATATTGTGCACGGAAGCAGCATAGCACGGTGGCTCACATAAGACACCCCAATCGACGAAGAACACGTTGTAACTGCCGTTACGAACGTACGCTGTAAACAAACCATCGCAACGTATACTATAAGCATGATGTTATTTGATGTATAACGTAAGATATTGACGCTTGTATCTTTAACATAATTTTCATGTTGCTCTTTGATGTCTAATTACGGCAAAGAGCGAAGCCCACATGCAATTAGCTATATTTATTCGCATGGTAGATACTACCTAAACTTAAATTTAGATGTTTTGTGCTTTACATAAAATATATAGTCCTTTATGCATTATGAAAATTAGTTAAATACATGTTAATATTTGAACATTGAAAGGAAAATTACCGATTGAAAATGTATGAGAAATCAACCAACAAAAAATTACAGAAAAATAAAACAAGACTTATTATAAGCCAACAAGTATTTGGCACCACTCGACAGACATAAAATGCATTGAGCATATGCCACAGCGTGAAAGAATTATTAATACATTTTTTCGAAACTAACTATTTTATTTAATTAACTATTTTTTGCCCGCGGCTCCGCAATATTAATCTTACGTTATGAAGCCCATTTATATATATTTTCAACGAACATCACAAATATTACTACCATCCATTTAAAAATTCTCCCTGCCACCAACAATTACATGTAATAGTTACCATCTTTGAGCACCACAATTGGTAATGTATCTTCACCGCCAGCATATCCATGTATCAGAATTATATTTTCGTTATTTGAATTCCAAGCACTGCTTCTCAACCAGTCCGATTGACTGGTATTTAATATTTCACGAGTTTCTGTCTCGTCAGTTTTTGTGTACAGAATTACACGAACATCAGGATCTGGGCATGAATCTCTATCGTTTCCCCGTCTCCAAATGCAGTCGTCAAGCGTATTGTCGTTCATAGATGTGTTTCCAAGAAATAGTGCTTGTTTTATTGGATTTTGTTTTAGTATTTGTGCATTTTGGCCGTCTTAAAGAAAATTAAACAAAATTATTTACAAATTTAAATGTTGGGAAAGCATACGAATTAAGGCAGTCTAACTACGCACTCATAATATATGTGCACTAAAATTTGTTCAAATAGCACTGGTACCTTCAGAGAAGGGGTCAAAATATCTGGTCTTACGAGTTATATATGAATGTTACAGACACACGACCAAACACAATAGCTGTGTTGTACTAAATACAAATTAAACTGGATGGTTTTATATACTTTTAAAATATTTGGATTGTTTTGAATTGAACATTACAGCATTGCTAGGTTAGGGTAAAATCTGGGAATCATTTATCACAAATTATTTGTCAAAAAGTCAGAATAAAGAAAGTAAACTGTAGTTAGTATTATGTTTAAAATAATCAAGTATATCTCAGAGAGCAAAAGACGTAAAATAATCGATCAAAACTTGTTGTTATTTACAAGAAGTACAAAGGCATTTATCTTAAAATCATTATTGTTGAAAAATTGTAATTAATTCGATAGGCAGATATATAATATCATTTTGTAATAAAACTATCAGATTTTAAAAATAAATCTTTCTTATATTAGTAAATAATGAATAAGAACTTTATAAATAATAAAATACTTTTCTAAATGAAAATAAAATCAAATTACTATTTTAATTATACTATAAAGCAATAAAAAACTAATGTCGGAATATGAAATGCCACTAGGCCTATTCATTAATATTAATGCTACTGTTATTTTACTTTTAATAGAAGTATAAATATTTTTCTAACTTATGCTATTTTTAAAAATAGTATTCTTTTTGTCTGTGAGTCCGCATATCACAATTGACGGGTTAAACACTAGAACAAGAAGAAAACAGTTAAAATCGATTTTTTGAGCGAAATATTTATTTTAAAAATGTTCTTCTGTATAAATATAGCTTACCTGTAATTATCAATAAAACTACTGACGAAAATAAAATAAATTTAACACCACACATTTTTAAAAGCCCTGAACTCTGAACAATGTTTGTTCTTGCAGAATGTTTATACTTTATATTGAACCAGCGAAGATCAAGGTAAGATCGTACATAGTCGTGAACATATATCGAATATCTAATACATGCAAAAGTTATATACAAAATATAAAAGTCTTGTTTCCCGGACAAACAAGTATTATTATAGAAAATATACATATATTTTCATTCACTGCCAAAATCGACCTCATTTCTCGTTGAATATTTGAATATTTTTTCGAGCAAATAATATATTTATTTTTTCTTACACTTTCGTAAATTATGTAATTTAGTAAGTAGTTGAAAAGAAAAATAATTCACATATGAAAGGGGCAAGTGGATAATGGCGTCATGTAATATTAAAAAACTCCATTTTTGTGGCCCTTCATCTACTTGCCCCTTCACATGTGAATTGTCTTATTTTTCTTTATATTCTTTTGATGTTAGTGTAAATAATGTGGTGAAGATCCTGCTTATACTTAATATACTTTTATATTATTGAGATAAATATATTTTATTGTGGTAAAAATTAATTAAACAGGATTATTTATCGAAATATAAAAAACAGAATGGGAAAAAGAACAAAATATGAAACTGACAGTAACGCAAAACACAATTATATCACAACGAGCAGGCAACACACTGGGCAAAATTGTGAAGTTGGTTGTCTACTAATAAAATCTACTATTAAGTTTTAGAATATATATATATGTATATACTTATACTTGTATTATCTTGAGTAATGATTCATTTTTGATGTTCAATATTCAGTCATTAAGTTTTTTGTAAATAATGTATAAATTTGCAGAGAAGAATCACATCAATGGAACTAGCGATGTATATTTACACTGAATTTTCACGGAGTATATTTAAACAGACATGTATATTTAGCTCTAATCAGTTTCCGTAAAAGCTCCTGTCAAATAGTAAAATTATTTATGAACTACTTTTACTAGTTCGAGGGTAAATCTTCAAGTGCTGCATTGAACATTCGTGATGATAAATTATATTTCCTGGATACTTGAAATAGTTCTGTTTGTGTAAATCTAGTCTGAATAAATGTACCTTAAAACAATTATTAGCATCAAAGTTTTGAGTAGCTTTGACATTTTAATAACATACTTATAAATCAATAATGTAATATTCAATATTAATTTGCATAAGAAGACCAAAAGCAAACTCTCTTCAACCTAGTTTTGTAAGTCACAGATTTGTCGGTAAGTATCATCAATGTGGCGCAGGTGTTACATAGCATATTTTCTGTAAATGATTGTCAGATATTGATAATAGTTTCCCTACCAATTTATACGCCAGTCGCTTCAACGGCTCACACACAAACATTGTAGGACGCACAATTTCTAATCTCTCTTTTACAGCAATGTGTTCGGATGAATCTATCTGTGGAGTCGTTGCCTAAAAATGGATAGAAATCGTTTCTGCGATCCTATCAATCGTTTTATTTTTAGCTAACTCGCCGCAGAATGTTCGTGCAAAAGAGCTTATGTTGAGAGTTTATAATTCTGTTAGAAAAATCTATAAATAATTTACTTGTTTTAAATCCTTATTTTGTGAATCTATGAAATGGTTACCAAATTACGTTAATTTGTACTTTGCTCATTGAATGTTTTATAGAGATTGGAACATTATACATATTTGTCTAAGGCTTCAGTAAGATTAGTTTGTCTGTGTAATAAGATGGTTTATTCCACTGGCTCAAAACATTCCGAGCATGCAAATTATTTTCAACGAAATATAATCGTATACTTTTGCCTATTAACATAGTTATTTAGTAGCTAATCATCAATTATTTATATATTCCATAATGTTAGAACGAACGGGTTATTGACTTGTAAGAAACTAACCAAAGTCTTTTAGATTTCAAATAAATTCATATAAAATAGAAAATTTCAATTATATGTTATATATCTTGAATGATTTAACTAGTAATACATTCAGTTCTACATTTTTACTATCTTGGACGTATAGTACTAAACGATGTATTGTAATCATGAAAAATATCGAATTCAAGGTTTTAAGCTTCCCTGAATTGATATTAACTATTTTCGCGATAACTTTTGCGTGCGTATGAACAATACCGCAAAAACTGATAAAAATATAAAACTATACATTTAAAATTTGTATAGTTATTTATTGAAACTTATAGAACCCAAAAGAAAACCACTTATTTTTGAAAACTAAATTTAAGTCACTCTTTTGCTACCATTTGTTATCTCGAAAACGACACGAGTTAGAAAAAAGTTGAATATGAAAAAAATTGAAAAAATTCAAATGTCATGCTAGTCTGAAAAGTTTCCGTAAATAAACTACTATTTAATGGTAAATAGTTTTCGTAAATATTCTTTCCATTTACTAAATTAATTAATGTTATTTACAGAATGTGTCTGCCTAAAGGCTATAGCCGGGTTTAATTGCTATTGATTCTCAAACATTGTAAACCATATTGGCTACAAAATCAGTTATTTTTAATTGGATTAATTAACAATATTAAATAATCGTATTTTTCTGATCTGTTTAATGGGTAACATGTAAAATAGTAATTAATCATCATTTAATAGAGTTAGTAAATAACTATGTGAATACGGTGACAAATGAGTATAGATTTTCCAAAAATTTGCCACTGCGTAGGTGTATGACCTGGCCTTCAAGGAATTGGTTAACACAGTTATCAAAATTGTACGAAAATATGGTGTACCACATCCATTCAGCAGATAAAGCGAAATGAAATTATAAAAACAACAAATATAATATATTGTTTTTCATTATTATGGTTCGTATGCATAAAATTTATGACTGTAATATTTGCATATTCGCATCCCGATTTACGCGCGCATAAATAGAGATGGTTTTACCCGAATGGACATTTAACAAAGATATTTTCATTACACCATGAACATAATTCATGGAATAATAAAATACCATATATGAAGTATCTTATGATACAGTTGTTATTGTATAATAAATCACTTTAATTTATGTTTATTTTATACCATATTTGAGAGCCTTAGCCGCAACACAGTAAAGAAACGTATCTGTGTTATATCTCTGATATATTTAGAGAAGAAAGCAGAAACCACAGATCGATAAATATCTAAATATTAGGTTGTTTTTGTTACACATTCCTTTGTTTAATAGGCAAAAACACAATGTTCATAAATAATACTATCATCAATTTTAACATGTACTTGTCTGCATAACTAGAAATACGTTATAGAGCGTAATGCCAGAGATTCAAAACCTTTCTACCTTGTTAGCTCGTCGTACGATTGTACAGGTAGTGTTTGGTTGTGTGTCTGTATCATTGTCAGATAATAAAATTAATAATAAGTGTTTATGAAAATGTAAGGCTAACTTATAGACGAATTTTAATATAGGCGAAAATTAATTTAATTGGTGCTTATTCGGAGTTATAGGGTCCCAAAATTTATATCTCTCGTTAATACTGATTTTTGACAATTTGTGAAACTTTCGAAAATATATAAAAAATTTAAGAAACTTTATTTCTACAAATTGTGAGTCCTGGGCAATAAAAATAATTAGAAATAATAATAAATATAATTTACGGAGCGAATAGAAAATTTTCTGTTACGACCAGAGACTTTTTTAATCGGTTTCCAAGAACAAGTTTTTCATTACTTGTAATAATGAAGGATTACTTAACATATTTTACAAGATACAGTCAAATTTGCACGTTACGATTTTATGTCGAATTTTATATATAATAAGATTTGGTACGGGTAAAACGCACCAATGCGTAGAGCTCGCCATTAGGTAAAATATACGTTGCGAGCAGTGATTTTTAATTATTATGGCCTATTAGTTATAAATTTGAAAAAATTTTATAGATATAAAAAGGATTACAATATTTTGTAGATTATATTGATAAAAATAATTTTTTAGTGTGTTACAACTCGCTTTTAACTTACTTGTAGATTTGTTGTAGTCGGAGGCTTATCGACGATATTTAAACACTGATACCTTTTCTGCATGGCACTTTATCTCAATAAAACCAATAATAATATCATACAATTACATAAGTATAAACATACAAAGATTCATACGTGACGGCTCGCGGAATTCGGGCAATCCACCTATTTAGGCTCTGAAATTAGAATACAGGTTTGAGTATAAACCCAGTGAGGAGCCAATCTATAATTCTCTCACACAAACACACACACAGAGTCATGCCAAAATCCCATATATGTTTAACCCTTAACCATCCCACGCAAGTCAAATAGTCAACCTCATACGTAAGCGTATAGGTTACGTATGAGGAGCCTTCCGTGAGCGTCACACGCTTCACACCGGCCAAGATGGGATCACCTCCTGAAGAACACATCATTCAGGGATGTCACCGTTGGGACCGCCAGATAAACCGGACTGGCCACCGTTGGGACCGCCGGGATTACCGGACTGGCCTCGTTGGGACCGCCGGATCTACCGAACTGGCCTTGTTGGGACCGCCGGATAAACCGGACTAGCCTCTGTCAATAGTCATAATCCTCACACATTCAACACAACTCATATTATATATATTCAACTGTATAGTATTATCTCAAAAGTCATTTAATTGGTCAAGCTCATATTCTTTACGTTACTCCGTAATTATACTTCAATACTAAATCTGATACTTCGCCTCATCGTCCATATATTAATATTAATAACAATTCAACAGATTAGTCTAACTTCACACATTGATTCATACTCATTCATACTCAGTATAAATACATATAGTAGAATACCCAAATATCATAATACGTTATAGATTAGCTATCAACCTCACCTCAAATAATAATTCACAACACTTTTGTCACTCACTAAATCACTCTCAATGCACGACCTATTTCACTGGCAGATAGACTGTAAATGGTTATACGTTCTGAAATACAGAATTAAAGAAGACTGGTGTTCACATAATATCCTATTTAATAAACGGATATAGTTATAACACAAATTTTTAAAACGCATCGTAACAAGTGCATATTTTAAAATTAAAAATTATAATATTTAATAATTTTTTTCGGGCTTTGGGTTAACAATATGAGAAAATCTTGTAGATATAAAATATCTTAGAATTTTTATTAAAATTTTTGAGTGTCTTAATTATTTTTATAAGGGCAGTATTAAGGAGGGTTTTAAATTTTGGGGCCCTATAACTCGGGAAGTATACGGGCGATTGGATTTAAACTGCGAGCAGATTCAAATGGGATGCCAAATAATATGTGTACCAAATTTGGAGTGAATCGCTCTTGTGCCTTCAGAGGAGTAGAGGGCACAAATTTGATCTTTGAGCGAGCGACAACTAACATCCAAGTATAACTTATATACATTTTTGAATTCAGGGCGACGAGACTAACAATTTTATAAATTAAATTTTTTGATCCGAGAATGCTACAGAAACACGACCGAATGCTTTAGCTTCTTCGGTACTTCGTACGGCGAGCTAAAAATATTTCTCCGTTACTAGAATTTTCTATATCTCGAAGTATTCTCACTTTCGGGACTTATGGAAGTTTGACTGTATATCAGTATTATTATATGTACTATTTATTAGCAGCAAATACACATGCCATTTCCATAACTTAGCAAATGTAAAAAATTACTTTTGTCGTGTCACCATTGACTCAAAGTAGTTCTGCATCCTGTAAGTTATCTACATCAATGGAGAAAGATGATTAATAATTCTTAAAAAACGTGATCTGTCATTCCATTCATATAGGAAAAGACATTTTCTACCCGTTTTTCCGATAACTTTCTATTTTTCTTAATCATAGTTTAGTTTTATCATAAGTTATTAATTATTGTAGGTGCTTGACGTCTGTTGGATAATTCATAGGTTAATTATTTTATATTTATGATAATACTATGTTTCACGTTAATCAAACGAATTTATATTTAAAGACATATCATGTATAACATATTTTATGATTGTTAATGCATAATAAATCAATTAACAGTATGTTTATTTTTATTACCAGTCAAGAATCCAGTAATATGTAATGTGGAAATCTGTTGTTTAATATGTATGTATGTATTAGAAACACAAATAACGCACGTGTGATACATTTAGTTAGATCAGTGGCGGCTGAGACCGGAATTGCCCTGGGACACTGCCCTTCCCAAATTTGTATCAGAAATACAGTAGATATTTTTATTTATAAATCTTAGCATCTCAAATATTATAGTCATAAATCATATATAACAATAGTATAATATAAGCCCACGGGATATTAACCGAAGTGTTTGCGTTGATGCCTTATTCCACGCTATTGAATAAACTTCATATGAAAATTGTTCTGAAATTGCTTTTTGGTAACGATGTTAAATAAAACAGGCCTAAATTTGCTATTAACGTAAATATTGAATTGAATATCTTTAAAACGAGATGCTCTTCGCGAAAACAACCTAGTCTTGGGGCGGCGATCCAATCGTCATAAATATGCATGTTTTTTTAATTGAATTGCATTTAGACAATAAAATGAATTATGCTAATTAAATTAAAATAAAATTGCTGAAAGATGAAGAAAATGAACTAAACTTTCTTAAACTTAATTTTAATTAAATATGACGTTTTCATCACGGTGATTTCGATCGGATAATACTCCATTCGATGCCAATAACCCCAAGAAATAAGTGATGGAATCGAATTAACATAATTTTAGATAAGCCAACCCTATATTTCTCTACGATTAGACATGTTCGATATAAATGCGTGTTTAGGGATTATTATTGATTAAATAGTTGAATATTTGTAATTTTAATTTATGTTGGCTGAGAATTTCAATAAGTTCAGTTGAAAGTAGCAAATGTCTGCAAAAATATATAATCAATACAGTAATTACATGAGATTTGTATCTTTCCAACATCAAAGAATTAATTAATTAGAAAATTGCACTAAACCGGAAGACTGAATATTGATGTGATCAGCGACGATTAAAATAAACTTTCAAGTCGATGGAGTTATATCCAAATGAAATTGTCTCTATGTAGTCTATGTAATATAGATTTGTTTTAAATTCATCCTACCACTATCATGAAACAATATGTGTGGTAACTAGGGAAAAGGCATAGCTTATTTTCAAAACTTTTTTATACATTACGTGTAAGAAAGTAATAACTATAAAAACAATGGAGTCTAGATCGAAATTAAATATCTATAATTTATGTATAATATATATGAAAGAATGTGTATCATTCAGCAGCCGCCACTGCTTTTGGTATTCCTTTGGTCGGGAGAACATGCAGGTAATTTTTTTTGAAGGTGGTGCTAGAGTTGACGATGTCGTTGCCGATGATGACCAGTCTGCAAGCATCGCAGACAGAAAGAAACGCGTGTACTTCTCTTCTCTCCCAGCTTGAGGCAATGCAGTGTTCTACTTGATGAGCGCGAATGAGGCGACCAACCAAGACGTCCAAGCGGTGAGAGCATATCATCTCTCTCGATGGTATGGTATAATATAATATTGGAGGATAAAAGTGTGTCAGTGGCACACATGGCATACTTCGATCATCGCACCAGCAGTCCGGGCGGCGGCGTTTCCCTCCGATGATGCCCAGTCTCACGAACACGGTGTTCAATGAAGGATACAAACAACAGATCACCGGTTTACGAAACAATCATCATAATAATAACAACAACGACCACCATCATCAGTGCGGGCTAATGACGGACTACTGTGGAGCTGTCCGGGTGCCTTACGTAGATATGCGTGAGTGTGCTGCTGGCGAACGAATACGTAGAGACAGACAGACACCGCTGAGTCCTCGGCTCGCCCTACGAAGGGTGTTGGTGTTGGCTGAAGGACGCCAGTTCCGGGAAGCGGCTACCATCCTAGCCCGGCTTGGACCCACGGGGCTAGCGGTTGTCGCATCTGAATTGCCGTTGGATATTTTGGTGGAATCTCTACCGCATTCTGCTCAGCTATTAGAAACTTTGTTCTCCAAGTAAGTTTCCTTATATTAGGTAAATATTTTAAATCTTATTATTCATTGTTAGGCTATTATTAATACAGGTGAGGATAATTACACGGAGAGAAATGTATAGTTGTGGTAAACATAATTATGTTTGCTCTTAATATAAAATATAGTTAAATAGTTAAAATAGGGGCAAGTATACCATATAGTAATAGTAATAATATAAATAAAGTAATCTTCTTAACTAAATATATATATATATATATATATATATATATATATATATATATATATATATATATATAGTATATATATAGTACCCATAAGTATTCAGAGATTTGATAAAAAGCGAATACTAACTATTCTTATGTTTATTCTCTATTTGAATATATTCTGTTTAGTTGAAACAGTGAAGTGTTTCATTGTGCTGACTATAATGCATAGTAGCATACTATAATCAATTTAGAAACTTGCAGCAACGTAACACGTATATTTCAAGCAACCAGACACATATTTAAATTAACTATTCACATTATAATGATAACGATTCCATTTCAAGTAACCATGGACTACTATATCCATTTTTCTCAGTGTAAGATGCTGAAATATTGAGTGGATATTCTATGCCACATTCCCAAAGTTATATACATTCAGAATACTGTATTATAATGTGAACTGTTTCAGTTTATACATGAGTTGGAATGCGCTTCTTATAAAAAATTAACTATATGAATGAATAATAATTATAACATAATAAATGCAATTAAATGTAATGTACCTAATGCTTCATCTTGATTGAAATCATATACTAACAGTAACGCTTGCTATTAACTATTATTTTATTCTTGCTTATCTATGCAGAATTTCAATTTCTTGCTAGAGGACTTGGTAAGCTGTATTTCTTGCTATTTGATTAGTTCCCCATTTGAACAATTGCTAATCTTAGTGTAAGTAATAGGAGGATATAACAAATCTAATATTTGGTGGTGCGAGAATCTTGCTGCAAAATTAGTAATGTCAGTTCAAAATTGGGATTCAAGATAAGTAATATTGGGAAACATTATATTACCGCACTGTAACAACAGGTTAGAAATTTACAAGATCTGTTAAAAATCATATAACTGTTCAGAATTATAATAGAATTCTATATAAAATCAACGATAAATAATGTAATTTTACATCAATTTTTTATAGTGTGAATACGTCGTACTACCAATTATGTAATTAAAAAAAATTAATCTAATGGTGCGTTTTTATGTGTATGGTAAAGAAAGTGAAATATAGTATATTGTTTACATTCTTACTAGCAAAAAGAAATTTATTTAATACTTCCATTAAGAAATATATTATAATACTAAAGCTGTCGGAAAATAATTACATGGTAAACAATGGTGAATACTGAGACAACTAACATATTTTCAATTTCTAGTTATGTTTATAAACAATAGATACTGATACTGTGAAAGTATGATTCTCATCTCAAGATTAAAATAAAAATACATAAGTAGTAGGTACATTTTTACCTATAATTAAATCATTTTCAAATAATTGAATAAACATTTATATACCTCTATAAAGCGGGTAGCAAAGTTTGGTAGAGTGTAATTTATATTAACCCTACGAGTCACCAACAACATATGATAGATATTAAAGTTGTCCCTGCTATACCATGGTGTCTCGAATCTATTAATGTTTAATTTACACAGAATATTGAAGAGCATAGAACAAGTAAATTCAATTGTCAAGTTTGTTCGACTATAAACAGACACGCGTAACGTTATTTCCCTGTAGATTTTAAGATACAACAAACTGAAATATATTTGTCCTATTTCTTGTACCATTGCAGACGAATTGGATAGTACAAACTCACGAACCGTGGTGATAATAATAAGAAGCTTGGGATTTTCTTGTCCTTTCACTATCTGTATTTATAATGTTTTATTTTGTTTTAAATTAACCCTACAATTGCTATAAAACAAAGTCAATATGAATTGTAACTAGGGATAGGAGATTTTCCAGTAAATGGTACGTTTTCCTAAATATATTTTTCAAACAAAAGTTACTAGCATTTTCTTTTTATTTTTGTACGACTTCTTCTCTAACTCCTGTAGTTTTCAAAATATGCCAAAAGCAGCAAGATCCAACCATTAGATCTAGTAAAGATTTTATTTTCAAAAATAAAACCCGGTGCTTTGATATTCTATCATTCTAATGTAATATTATTGTTAAATAAATCAAGTAAATAGTGAGTTGTATAACACATATAATGCTATTTCTTCACTACAGACTATGCTCTTCAATTACCATTGAAGAATATTGAAGTTAAATGAAACAGATTTAAAGTTAAAAAAATTAGAATATTTTTTGCACGTAAGTTAACACTAATTTAGTATTTCCTAAATGGAATTTAAGACAATATTAATTTTATAGTACTTTCCAATATAGTTAGAAGTTCAAAGCATTTAAAAAAAGTTTTATGTTGACACCATTTTTTCCAACTGAAATTTTACTTTTTATAAAAGAATTTACACGGTACTACATATTTCTTCTTATAAATGAACAATTTATCCTAATTTTAAACTATATAAAGAGCAGTTATTTGATTTCACTCTCAATTAATATTAATATTTGTTTATTTACGTGTGAAATTCGAGTACCTGAATTTGCTTTTACATTTTGATCGTTTGAGCGCGTATCAAAGTGAGACGCAATTAAATAAAAATCAAAAAGAATAACAAGAAAAACAAAAAGTGGAATAGCAAGTTGAAGTAGGACGCATGTGAGAATAGTTTCATTCTTGAACATGAATGCGTGTTGCTTTTACTCACGATCACACACACACACACACACACACACATACATTCAATTCAATGGTTATTTATGCCTTTTACGTATATTAGGTTAGTTATCTCGAACCAACGACCATCTATCACAGCGGATCCTGTTGTCTGGCAGTTAGTTCGATTATTAGCGTCTTACGAAGATCCCACCCTCAAATCGAAAGTCGTAAAGTTGGCTAAAAGTTTAGTGGTATGGCAACCAGAATTTCGACGGCAACTTCTTTCGAAGAAAAAGGCTTTGGAACAAGCCGTTCAGGGTAGGAATAAATAGATATCATCTTTACTCAAATTTACACCCTTATAGAATTAATAATTAGAATAATGAATAACGCTTCTCTTGTCGACTAATTTAAAATTGCTTTAATTGAGTAAAATCGTAAATTTTTTTGAATATCCATACAAGAAATAGTATTATAAAATGTTTGTTTATCGAATAAGTGAGTGATAATATCCAACTGGTTTCTTGAAAGTAAAAAAATAGGGACATATGAATTCGAAGTTGTCGGTGTTTTTGACAAGATGTTTTAATCATTTAATGGAAGTAATTTAGTTTTTGTCATTAGTCAAATGGGAAAGTGACTATTATAGAAACGGTATAATTTCTTTTTCGTGAGATAAATTATTATATATTCCTCATTATCCAAATTAGAAGAGAAAAACTAACATTTTCATGTTATTTTCGAGTCGTTTGAAAACTGAATGTATAATTTAGCGTAATTGATTCGTAAAACGAAAATTAAAATCCATAAATATAAGTTAATTATCGAGTTTTCTCGTCTCTGCTATGGATTACTGGTGTGTATTTTTTAGGTTTGGGTTGCCATGGATTGACGGCTGACGCGAGTGGTTTGACGCATTTGCACGTGGCCCTAAAAACAGAATTGCAACGTCATGTAGACGCGTACAAAAGTGCTCTACATCGGTTAGACGAATTCAGCACGAGCAACTCGAAGAACCCAACGGATGCCTCTCATCACAGACTGCTTTCGCTCCATTACACGGACGTACAACAAAGACTCATCAACAATAAGACATTATTGACCCTCATTGATAAACCTGCTCTTCAGCAACTGCGACCTCTGGTGGAAACGCTTACTGCTCGAGTACAAAGTGATAAAGAGGCACTATTTTGTGTGTCACAATTGAAAAGGTAGTTATACATATCGTGGCCTGAGATTTTTCTTTTATGTACGTATATTTTGGTATACATACATTTTTTCTTTCTTGGCCAAAGTATTTTAATAACGACAAAAAAGAATTCCAGATTTTAAGGAAAATTAACAATTAATTTACATGAAAAATTGCCACTTATAAAATTATTTAATTAGACAAATGGATCGGTAAGGAGTGGACTGTATACTAAATATGATCTGGGCACATGGTACCCACGGATTAACCTAGTATTATTATATCCGTGAATCGTTAATAATGTTAGATAAAAATATCTGCTTATATAAGCACCAAGCGAAGTACAGGTGAAAACAAAAAATAAACAATACAATAAAAGAAATATTTGTTGAAAAAATGGCACAAAAACTAATACCATGAAATTGATTCTCAATTCAAGTGTAAAACCAAAAAAATAAGTACAATCTATAAATAGAATGTGAAAACAATAGAAGTTTTATTATTACAATTTAACTATCTAATTTTATGAGCTAATTTAGACTAATTACAAGTGCTCTGAAATAATTTTTGCTAGCGAAAGTATATTCACTTTTACAAAATTGATAAAAGAATTGTTTTTATAGATTACAGCCAATATCGGATGACAAACCGGTAGCTGCACTATTAATGTCATTTGCAAGAGGCTGTAACGCGCTATTACAACTTATGCAGAAAGACGACAGCAGCAGCAGTCCGTGTAACAGCGACGGATATCATTCTGGAACGGAACCGGAAACGGAACGCGAGTATGGCAGATAAAGCAAAATGAGAAATTGGATTTATTTAGGGTTGCTTATATGTTTTTCTAGGGCGGATGTGATTGGTCGATATCAAGCGCTATACATGCAAAATCGTCCGCGCGCTCTCGAAGCCCTTGACTCGCTGCCCGAACTCATGCATGCCACACAGCTCAAAGCAAAGATTTTATTCTCTGTTGTAGTAGTAAGCATATTTGTTGATTTCAATGATATATATATACACCTTGAAGATAGCAAATCGTATTATCTAGTGTGAATTTCAGTTAAAAGGTTTAAAAATATATTTTTTTAAAGGACAGCATCAATTTATAAGACAGTCAAACACTTCAGTTTTAATTTGCAATTTTGAGTTGTATTCCTATTATTTTGTTACTTTACTTTCAAATAATTGTTTATTTTCATAATATGTCATTAATTTACTAATAAGTATCGAAACCTTGCCAAAATTACTTCTGTAAATCGCTACCCCATTTTATACAAATGCGAATATTAAAAAAAAAAAACTATTGATATAATATTATGCGCGGACACAAACTCTGCTATTTGGAAATGTAAAGTATCTAGTACCGAATTTTTACTGTTTTACATTATCCAAAATTTCATACAGAAGCTAGTTTGAAAACTTAAACTTAAATATTAAATAAAGAATAATGAATAAATAGTAATAAATAATACATGATCTACAAAATATGGCAAAATCTGCTACTTTTGTTCTTTTGTTTAATGTTTCAAGGTCAAATCTAATCAACAAAACAGTAGATATTATATTTAATCGGTTTATATTAATAATAACCAACCATTATTAATAGTAACCAAGTAAAAAAGTCAAAGTGATTAATTTAAAAAGAATTTTTCACATGAACCGGTAATTATTAATAATTCACAATTATCTTCGGTAAATGTAAGGAAAGGAGTGGATATAGTAGAAAATAATAATAATAAATAATGGTTTTAATTAATTATTCATAATTACTGGTAAATATAATTATTACAATTTATATTTACCAAAATACGCGGATATTATTAATAATCGCCGAATTTAATATATCAACCGTAACATAAATAAATATATTTATTTATTTATATAAATTTGTTCATATATAGTAGAAAATAATAATAATAAAACATGTTTTTAATAAATGTATCAAGCTACACAAGTAATTAATAATAATTACTGGTAAATATAAATTGTAATAAATATATATATATATATATCGTATATGTTACAGTTGATATAATAAATTCGGCCATTATTAATAATATCCGCGTCTTTTGGTAAATATAAATTGTATATATATATATATATATATATATATATATATATATATATATATATATATATATATATATATATATATATATATATATATATAAATTGTCTTTTAAAATAATTTATTTTGGATTCATTAATGAATGAATGTCTTAAACCTTCTAAAAATGCTATATATTATATACGAAATTACAAAATATCCAGGCAAACTGAAGTAATTTCTATATAAATCGTCCAAAATTGCAATTTTCCGCGTCGTCCTGCCTTGATTCATTTTTAATGGCCATTGCGCCTGCTAAAAGGTGTACATTACATCTCATTAAAAAAAGTTTAATATTATGTGTCGCGTTATTTAGCTTGCTTTCAGATCGTGCAGAAATCTGAGGGAAGAAAAAGTGCTGGAAATGTGTACGCGCTTATACGTGGATGTGCGTTCGCACGCAGGAATGACATTGCGCAATGACGTGATAAAATGCTTAGGAAGCACAGCGGAAACGTTTCCGTTGCAGGACATCGAACGTCAAGTGCGCCAAATGGTATGCGGAACATTGAAAGAATATACGTGCCTGGAAAACTGTACGCCACTGTACAGATACATTCGGGATGTAACGAGGGTCTGCTGGAATATCTGCAATCAGCCTGTTCTGTACGAATTAGATACCGATTTCACAACGCCAGTAAAAATGCAACCCGAGCGGCATGTCCGCCATCATTCCTCCAACCGAAATTGTGACATTGTCCGATCATATCTTTGGCCAGGTTTAATAGTCAACACAAGTTTTGTACATAAAGCAGTTGTTATTACAACAACATAGCAAAAACTACAATAAAAACAAATTCGCAGAGTACAATCATTGGATACACTTTATCCGTTGCCATTTTATTTTTATGTGAATCATTTATGTTGTTGTAAATGTTATTTACTGTATTATTATAAGTTATATAAAATATGTTATATTGTGTATTTATTTATAAGGCCCGCTATTCTTATAGGCTATGTTAACAAACATATTTTTATTATTATTCACTCTTGAAAAATATAATAAGCATAACTTTACACAAATTTACATAGCAAACACCAAATATATTGAAATTCTTAAATTTAAAATACTATCGTCGATATTTCATTAATTACAATCTCACTTCCACTTCTTTTTAACCAAATTTAAATCAACATTAAATTAACGAATTTTGAAATTGTTTCTCGTATTTAGACGTACGAAATACAAAATAGCTAAAGCTTTCGACCGTATGTCTGTAACATTCACAGAACAAAAAAAATATCTTAAAAAGTATATAGTCCAAAATATATAAACATATATATATATATATATATATATATATATATATATATATATATATATATATATATATATATACACATATATACATATATATATATATATATATATATATATATATATATATATATATATATATATATATATATATATACAATTTAAATTTACCAAAAGACGCGGATATTATTAATAATGGCCGAATTTATTATATCAACTGTAACATATACGATATATATATATATTTATTACAATTTATATTTACCAGTAATTATTATATTATTTATATATATATATATATATATATATATATATATATATATATATATATATATATATATATATACTTGTATTATTGTATATATTGTATATATATATATATATATATATATATATATATATATATATATATATATATATATATATATATATATATACAAAATAGCTATAAATATATATATATATATATATATATATATATATATATATATACTTGGATGATAGTCGACGTTCCCCCGAAAGACAAAAATTGTAACTTGTCTCTGAAGCTACCGGACCGATTTCAAACAGATTTAATACACATATTCTGTGGTATCCCATTTGAAACTGTTCGCAATGTAAATCCAATCGCTTTTATATTTCCAGAGTTATAAGGCCTCAACATTTGGAGCCTGACATGAATGCTTTCCCTAATTTTCTTTTAAGTATCCAAAAATTCTACAAAAGAAACTAAGAAACATTATATCTACACAGTGTTTCCATTATGTGAACCCAAAGGCTACAAAAAAATAAATAAAAAATAATGATTTTCTTTTTGAGTACATCAAAACATCTACCAAAAATATAAACTTATATAAGTTTACAACACCAATTTTCTTCCTAAATAAATTATAAAATTGGTTCTACGATAAGCTGAAGGCATTGGTGCCTTTGCCTATACGTGTTATATTTGTAAAATTGCATTCTTTTGTTTATAAAACAAATTGATAACATGATCGAAACGGTTCGAATTTCAGACTAAATGATAAGATACTTTTAAGCAACAAATTTAAAAATAAAATATATATATATATAAACTGAAAAAAGTACTATTCTGCAAGTACGTTTTTGTCATTATATTTTTCGAAGTAGACGGTAGTGTTGTACAGTAAGTGAAATAGCATCCTGTACACATTTTGTCCCATGTATCATCTTTGGAATATCGCAAGAACGTAACATGGGCAGGTTACGTCTCTGCTATATCGCAGAGATGTCACATGAGACCAAATGCTTAATGGGTTTATATTGTTATTTACTGTGGAACGGACATTTTTACAATTTCTTGTACCAGAAATGCAACTTTTTTTTGCATATTATTTCTAATTTACATGAAAAGGGATAGTTTTTATTTTCAAGGTTCATGCAGAGTATTGATTTAATAAAAATAATTACAATCTCTATAAGAATGCAAAAATTTGGCTCCAGAATGAGTGTAATGCGGGCCTACGTTCCAAAAACATATCCCCAACATTCGTTATCCGTTGTATCGTGTTCTTGTGAACGAAGCAACGAACAACGAACGCCGATCTCTCCTTTTAGCAGTGTCCGTGCCTTCACTTCGTCCCGCCCTTACGCCCATTCATTGCGTGATTGTCAGTCGTGTAAAAAGATACGTACGTCGAAAGTGTCAAAGTGTGAATAATAATGGTTATCTAAAAAATATTTAAGCATATTCAAGTGCATGTGCGATATATATGCAGTTTATTCCATTGTATCTATAGAAAATAAGGCCGAATTTCATAAAAGTTGAAGTGTGTGTGTGTGGTGTTCATCTTAAAAGCCAGCATCTCTCCTGTCCTGATTGCACGGCCATCTAAACAGTGTTTATCGGTTGATGGTTGTGCTTCGTACAGACTGAAAACGTATATTTTATATTCAATTTATTATTGTAATTTACAACATTCGCCATTTATATACTGACTTATATATACAAATATATTATCCATAATTAATGGAAACGGGTCGTTTACGACCCGAACAAACGGGTGAATTAAACAGTCAAGCTGGAACTCATGG
Source organism: Leistus spinibarbis (assembly GCA_933228885.1). Taxonomy (NCBI): domain Eukaryota; kingdom Metazoa; phylum Arthropoda; class Insecta; order Coleoptera; family Carabidae; genus Leistus; species Leistus spinibarbis. The sequence goes on from OW121793.1 coordinate 3,507,973, forward strand.
AATTGGAAAATATAGTTGCAAATACCGTTTATTTAAAAGCGAGAGAGGGTATTTAAGACATAATTCTGGATATTAGTGAGGTTATAATACTTTTCGTTTTGTAGGTGGTTCCGATAGCAATAAAGGAAAAAGTAAAAAGTGGAGAAAAATCCTACAATTTCCACATATATCTCACTGTTTAGATCTGATCAATCAATTAGGTAATTATATGTTTATAATGTGGGAAAATTTAGGTTAGATTTGATTTTTACTTTCTTTTACGAAGTAATAAGTAAGTCTTGTAATCATGAAACATTTCGAACTCGGATATACACGTTTTGAATGACGTCTGTCTGTGTGTGTGTGTCTGTGAACGCTCTATGGCCAAAACTGTCGAACGGATATACACGTTTTGACCTTCCCTGAGTCGAATGTGACTATTTTCGGAAAGACGTGTGTGTGTGTGTGTCTGTGAACGCTCTAGAGCCAAAACTGTCTATCGTAAAATTATGAAATTTCAAACTTAAGATTTGTATATGCCCTAGATGTGCACCTACTATTTTTGAAAAGAATATTCAAACCGGTAGCGCATGTTTACTTTATACATTTTTGTTCTATCTCCAATATCACTAAAACGGCTACACTTACGGCAAATATAGTTATGTTCATAATGAAAGATATTAATATTTCGCACAACTTTTGTTTGAAACATTTCTTCAAAAAATGTACCAGTTGCGAGAAAAATGCTACGAAACATTATAAATATCTTGTTTACGTTGCCATGGATTCGCATGTAGCTTATTAAATCGGAGCATCTGCGCCTTTGATAGGAAAACAAAATAGACTCAATTAGATAAATGACATTTCAGAATATTTCTGTAGAGTATTGGTTAGTCTGACTGCTTGTTTTGGTTATATATATATATATATATATATATATATATATATATATATAGTGAAAACTGTGTAAAGGAAAGTCGAGTGCAGGCCACTCCAGATATATATATATATATATATATATATATATATATATATATATATTTTTTTAAAGTGAATGTATCCTATGTCGTTAATTTGTAGATGTGCGATATGAATATATTGTGGATCAACAACCGATTGGGCGATTACTGTTTCGCCAGTGGTGTGAGTCGAAACGGCCGGAATATCACCGATACTTGACGTTTTTGGACATATGTGACCAATATGAATTGGAAACCGATGAGCAGCGTGTGGATCTTGCTGCGACGATCAAGCAACAGTATATGCAGCCGACCGAAAGTGGAGATGTCTACACGATATCCGAACTGAACGTAGATCTAACAGTAAATGACAAATTAGCGGAGGGCCACAAAGATCAGTTTGCGCCATGTGTCGCTGCTGTGAAAAACTGTTTGGCGGGTCAACCATTTCGAGATTTTACAATCACAATGTATTTTCATCGATATTTACAGTGGAAGTGGCTCGAGGCACAACCTGTTACTTATAAAACGTTTAGGATGTATCGTGTTTTAGGGAAGGGCGGTTTTGGGGAAGTTTGCGCGTGCCAAGTACGTCACATTTTGCATACGGTTTGCTGGACACTCTCAAACTACTATATATTGGTGTTTTTAAAACTTTGAACAAATTTTATATTTTCGAATATATTGTGTTTTTATTATTTATTAATGCTGATAGATAATATTCGAAAGTTCTAATAGAAAGTATTGGCCTACCAAAAATTCGTGAAGAAATTATATAATCATAATAAATAATATCAAGAACTTGTATTTCAATATAACTTTTTATTAGCTTAGTACAAAGTACCGAAGAAGCTAAAGCATTCGGTCGTGTGTCTGTAGCATTCTCGGATCAAAACATTTCATTAACAAAAAGTGTTTGTCTCGTCGCCCTGAATCCAAAAATGTATATAACTTATATACTTGGATGTTAGTCGTCGCTCTTAAAACCAAATTTGTGCCCTCTACTCCTCTGAAGGTACCAAGGCGATTTACACCAAATTTGCTACACATATTATTTGGCTTCCCATTTGAATCCGCTCGCAGTTTAATTCCAATCGCCCGTATACTTCCCGAGTTATAGGGCCCCAAAACTAAGAGCCCCGTTTAATACTGCCCTTATAAAAACAATTAAAACACTCAAAAATTCTAAGATTACAAGATTTTTTCATATTGTTAACTCACAGCCCGAAAAAAATTATTAAATATTATAATTTTTTAATTTTAAAATATGCACTAATTTTTTATCAATTCTACAAAAAATTGTAAGACTTTTTATATCTATAACATTTTTTCAAATTGTTTACCAAAAGGCCATAATAATTAAAAACCACTGCTCGCATTTGTTACCTAAAGGAGAGCCCTACGCGTTGGTGCGTTTTACGCGTACCAAATCTTGTCTATTTACATTTAATTAATAATGTAAAGAGTTGTATAGTTATTAAAAAGAAAAATCACCTATTTCAATTTTTACTATTTTAATATTTTATTACTAAAATAATAATTGTATTCGTATTTCAATGCTAGAATTTTCTATTCGAGTCCTAGTATTATCGTATATTTGTTACCATCAAAATATTTGTTGTTGTTTTCGTGTGTATTATTTAGAAATATTCTATGATACTTTCTTTTTTATATACATATATAAATAATACCGGTTTTTAAAGATTAAAAAATCTGATCCAATGCGTCTAATACGCGCGCGCAGCCATTGCAACCGATGGAAACAAGTTACGCAGCGAAAAGATTAAAAGTAGCATTCGTTCTACATATTATTTAAATATATACACAAATACTAAATTATACAATATATTGTCGTATGAGAATCGAAAACAAAACCATACAACTACATACGTATAACACTTTAAATGTAAAATTGTATTATTTTTAAGGTAAGAGCAACGGGTAAAATGTATGCATGTAAGAAACTCGAAAAGAAGCGAATTAAAAAGCGAAAAGGAGAGGCAATGGTATTAATAGAAAAGCAAATATTACAAAAAATCAACTCTAGATTTGTTGTTAGTCTGGCGTACGCTTACGAAACAAAAGATGCTCTATGTCTTGTACTCACAATTATGAACGGAGGCGATCTTAAATTTCATATTTATAATATGGGCGGGGACCCTGGTTTGGAAATTAGCCGAGCGAAATTTTATGCGGCAGAAGTCGTTTGCGGTTTGGACCATTTACATCAACAGGTTAATAATTAGTTAATTTTTGAAACTGATTCGCGCAATGTCCCATTCCTCATACATCCATATATTTCTATTCCTTTCCACTGCTTTGTGATAAATTTTAATCCTGCTTATGTCGACTTAAACAGCAAAAACGAATTTCAATGTATTATTTTTATTAAATATAACAAAAGAGTTGAGATTAAAGCAGTAATAATTTTTAGGGAATTGTATATCGAGATTGTAAGCCCGAAAATATTCTATTAGACGATGCTGGCCACGTTCGTATTTCAGATTTAGGTTTAGCTGTCGATATTCCAGAAGGAGAAAGTGTACGCGGTAGAGTAGGAACCGTTGGATATATGGGTACAACTACAAACCTGCCAATCAATCAAATTATTACATCTATTGTTTTCTTTGTGTAGCACCCGAAGTAATCGATAACGAAAAATACACATTTTCTCCCGATTGGTTCAGTTTTGGCTGTTTATTGTATGAGATGATTGAGGGCCAGGCACCGTTCAGGGCGCGCAAAGAAAAGGTTAAACGAGAAGAGGTTGATCGCCGAGTGAAAAATGAACCTGAAAAATATTCGGCGAAATTCAGCGAAGAAGCCAAGTCACTGTGCCAACAATTACTCGCGAAAAATCCTCTTGCTCGTTTGGGTGGCAAGGCGGGACGAAGCGGGGCATATCATATTAAGCAACACTTATTTTTTCAAACCATCAATTGGCGACGACTTGAGGCCGGCATGGTTGAAGCACCATTTATACCTGACGTAAGTAAAATAACTAAAATTTAATTCAATTTCAACAAAGTTTCATAACGTTATTTCACATACAGTACAGCTGGAATTACAGAATCCAAGTTTCATTACTAGAAACTAGTACAAGTTTTAATACCAGAGTCTAGTATGCAAATAGGATGATGTAATCTAGTTAAAATCTTCTAAGTTTGATACATAAACATGCGCATAAATCATTATTGTGGAAGGTACCAACCTCGGAACTAAATACGTGTTGATTCTGTTGGTGGAACTGTTACTAAGCAAACGCGGCACCCATCGCGCCGACAGCTTTCTCATGCCCAAAATTTCATACTGCGAATACTCCCGCTTTCACACGCGGTCAAAACAAAACTACGAGTCCGATTCGGCTGAAATTTTAACAGTAGCCGTCTAAGATAATGTACTACACAATAGGTGGTTATGTCTCTTGCGACAGTGGCGCCATAGGCCGGTGAGGCTAAGTACTTGTCGGACAGCCCTCGTATATAGTATAATGTAATTCAAGCCTAACACATACAAAGCCGTTTTTTTTTTCGTCTATATACAATTGGGATTAATATTTAAATAACAGACTTTACATGGATTTAAAAATTGCTAACGTTATAACGAATTTTTTAGTATCCATTTTTAATTCTACCATAATGTGCTCTGCGGTTAACCGCAATCTGAATTACAGTAGTAAATAGAATCCGCCGCAAATATAAAATGTTCTTTATATATTTGTAACATCTATTCATGCTATTGATGCCCACTAAATTGAAAATCATGTATTGATAATTTCTGAAAGTAAAAATGTATGTTCCTTTCCAGCCACATGCCGTTTATGCGAAAGATGTGCTGGATATTGAACAATTTTCGACAGTAAAAGGGGTGAATTTGGATGCGAGTGATACTTCATTTTACAGTAAATTCAATTCGGGTAGCGTGTCAATACCTTGGCAACAAGAAATGATTGAAACGGAATGTTATCGACAGTTGAACGTGTTTGCAACCGGTGATATTCCACCAGCAGATCTCTTACTGACTGCCACTTTAACCCCGGAGAAAAGTGGTTGTTTTCCATTTAGGCGGAAGGTATGTATACAAGTATATATATATATATAACGGCTAGTAAACAATAATTTAGATGCCTGATGATATTTGAATCTGTTTAACTTTGTAGAAAAAGCAGCCAGCCCGAACCCGTCCCATCCCGATAGCTGCAAATCTGCTCCCTCCTACAACGGAGAGCTGATGATCCATTGCAAAATCATCGCGTACAATTTATTTGAATCAAAGTACTTGTATCAAGTACTTTGTACGTCTTCCCCAGCTCTATAATAACAAGCACAACAGGCGTTGCACGCACAATCACACCATAAACGGGCGAAGCAAAATTCAAAACTTTTTCTATCTATTAACTTAATTATATGACTCATCATCTTTTAGTCAAATTGTAAATAACTCATTACATTTCGCATGCACAAAAGGTAGTTACGGGTTAGCAAGTAAAATTCTGCACAATGCAAGTTAGTGTGTCACGCGTGTAAATTGCGTGCATATTTTGAATGTGGATGTGTTACTCCCTGACGGCAACAAAAAATTTGTTCATTCCACAAACGTGAACTTTTAAATAATTATGACTATTAATATATTGATATCGTAACTAGGACATTGATGTATTTAATTAAAAGACCATTATATTGTTTTACTGTGTTTTTATTTGTGTTCTTATTTAATGTCTTTACCAAACACGTCCACCACTGTCACCACATTCCTTACATGCTTATGTAAAGTGCGTGTGACATAGTATGTCATACGTCAAAGGTCAGCCGTTGTGTGGTATCTGATGGAAAAAAATGTCGAAAGAAATGAGAACCATATGATCTATATGCAGTAGTTAAGTAGCGCACAGCTTATCTATCAGTAACAGATATTAGTTCATACCGCGATGCAGATCACTTCGTTCACGCTCACCATTCTATTATGCATCACAGTACATCTCGACGTTGTCAATTCGGATGCCACACAGCAGCAGCAGAAAGCTAATCTTGTTAAGAAACATTTGAAACGACTCAAGAAACAGGATGGAGCCATTAAATTAATTGGAGGCAGTGGAGAATTCGAAGGTACACAGAAGCTTTTTGAACGTAGTCTTCAACATTTCGGAGTAGTACTTACGCGAGTTCAAAGTCATAATATAATTGAGATGAAAGTCTTCGCTTTTCTTCTCAAAATGCATAATTTAAACATTTCATTAACGTGAACACGGATTTGCATATTAAATTATTTGAACTACTCCGAATATATACGTAACTGCTCGCGCTACTCGTTAAAATAGTCGCCTCAATTCGCGTTGCTGTAGTGAATTAAATATACATCGAAGATTTTTGTGCTCTTTAAAGGTAATGTCGAAGTGTTACATAATGGACAATGGGGTGCTGTGTGCGATGATGAGTGGGATGACGCTGAAGCACAGGTTGTGTGTCGGCAACTTGGCTACGCGGACAGTGTTGGAGAAGCAACGGATAATTCAGAGTTCGGACCAGCTAGACGTATGTCGTAATCAAAGTTTTATTAAAAAAAGATAAAATATTTATATGAAAATTTTAATTACATAATTGTATTTTGAAAATTAATTTGCAAAGCCTACAGAGTCAATAAAAATATTTTGTGCATAAGTCCTTACTTATGCACTAAATTTAAGAAATCATTTGACATCTAAATAGAATAAAATTTGGAAGCCACAGTCATTTCAAAATAGCTCCAACTGAATATTTGATGTCTTATATGCATTTTTAAATAAATTGTTTACATTTTATAGACCAAGATCCAATATTTTGATTTATGTTGAATACGAATGAATTAATTTTTCATCATCAAAATAAGTAAGGGGTTATACGCATTTTTTTAAATTTCATTTTCGTAAAATACATATATATAAGTATATACACAGAAAATGTCATGTCAATCCGACAAATATTCTCGAAGTTACACGCATATTTGTAAAAAAATATTTACTATGTGTTAAGTGTTTTTGAAACTTTCAACGCGTTTCTCTCAAAACTGTTTGTAAAGTCGGTGACCAAGATATTTCGGAAACGGCTGAACCGATCAGTCTCAAATTTGTATACAAGCTTAATAAATATATTTTTTAGTGATCAATCGAAGGTTTTTTCCCGCCGATAAATAGTTTTCATTTTATAAACAGTTTAAGACCAAAATTTGTTATCGAAAATCGCAATTTTGTGTTTGAAAAGCCGCCATTTTGTAAAAAAATAATATTTTGCTTATTCCTTCGATTAATTACCAGATAATACCTTATATTAACGAATTTATTTTTGTTTTTTCATTTTAAATGATCCAGTCCAGATATATGCACACCGCAAAACCCCTTTTTTTAGAAAAGCTCCCGGAGATCGGCTATGGCAGCTTCAAAAATCATTATTTTTACAAATAAAAAATATCAATATAAAGTTAATAGCTACCACAATATGCATATAAATTTTTACATTAATAAATTAAGATATCTATCTAGGACAAATTCTTGAAAAATCGCTTTTATTCGGCATCCTGAGTGCATATAACCCCGTAAGGAATTTTATTTGTGAATTTGAAATTCAATTATTAAAATTTGGTAGTATATCGCACTATTTCACCAAAATTAAGATTTGTTTTTTGTTACTGTGTAATGTATCAGATACACAGTAGACTCCACGTCGAAGACATTGTATGTTCTAGTTATTCTTATTTGAGATATTCAGGTCGCTTTTGGATGGACAATATATACTGTGATGGTACTGAAGATGACTTAACAACATGTAGATTCGATGGCTGGGGACAAAGTGATTGCAAAGCAAATGAAGCCGCTGGAGTAATTTGTCAAGAAAAACCAGAAATAATAACCGCGCTCGAAGAAGTAGAAATTGATATAGTTCCGTTACCAGAACTGTAGGTATTCAAATATTGAGTGACAATTATTTTTTGTTACATATCTAACAAATTAAATTCCAATTTCTATAGAAATAACTATTTTAATTTACCTAAAGCTTCTCTTTATTATTAATTATCTTTGTATATAGTTTACTTTGAGTATATAAATAATTACATATATTTTCTTTATATTATTTTGAAGATTAAATAAACATTATCTTAAGAAATTCTATTTTTCAAGGTTCCGTAAAACAATCTATAAATGTAACAATGTTACATAAAAATGTAACATAAGTTTGTGTATGTTATATTCATGTGTTGTAATAAGAAAATAATTTTATAGAGTAAAGCTGTCCGATGTCAAACAAATAAGATTACGCGGAGGTAGAATTCCACAAGAAGGTCGAGTAGAGATAAAAACAGGGCATGGTAACTGGGAAGTAATTTGTGGCGATGGCTGGTCATTACTTGAAGCAATGGTTGTGTGCCGGTCCTTAGGGCTAGGGTACGCAAGTGATGCTCCGCAAACAGATTACTTCGGAGGGAAATTCACAAATGCAAGTTTTGGTGGTGTACGATGTCGAGGCAATGAAAATCACTTCAGTGAATGCATTCATGACAAAGTACAACAGGGAAAATGTTCTGGAAACGATATGGCTGCTGTATATTGTGTGAACCGTATGGCTGACTTGGTCATGGATCATATTGAGCTGATGCGTACAGCGTTCTTAGAAGACAAACAATTATTTTTCTTGCAATGCGCTATGGAAGAAAATTGTCTCGCTTCAGAAGCATACGCCATCCAAAAGGAATCGGAGAATTGGCATTTAGAAACGCGGAGGTTGCTTCGGTTTACTGCGAGAATTTTGAATGCTGGCAATGATGATTTTAGACCATCGATACCTAAGCATTTATGGGAATGGCATATGTGCCACATGTAAGTTTTTATTTGTTTATGTTATACTATGATTTATTTGGCTCTAGCAGAAAATTGAGTACGATTCTGATCAGATCAGTGTGGGTGTGGGTTTATATCAAAAATTGTCTGTACTGGGAAATTAAATATTTACTTTTTTATTGTCTTAACATTTTTATACCCACTTAAAGACACAGAATCGAAATATATTTTTTTATCTTTATTAAGGCACTACCATAGTATGGAAGTTTTTGCTACATTCGATATATACGATAAAAGTGGTGCTCGAGTGGCAGAAGGACATAAAGCGTCTTTTTGCTTGGAGGATAATCAATGCCTTCCAGGAGTGAAACCGAAATATGCATGTGCCAATTATGGGGACCAAGGAATTTCCGTCAACTGTTCCGACATTTACCATCACAGTGTCGATTGTCAATGGGTTGATATATCCGATTTAGATCCAGGAGTATATACTCTTAAAGTGGCAGTCAACCCAGAATTTAAAGTCCCAGAAATTACATACGAAAACAATGCCGCTATGTGTACATTTTATTATTCAACAACGTTTGGTCAAATAACGAATTGTTCTGTACAAAGACCTTAATGTGAATTTGTTAGCTTTTATTGTATTTTGTTTTAGTATTATTTGTGTATTAAATAAATATATTATTACTGCAAATGTTAAATTTTTTGGGTGGTTTAGTATTGCATAAGTTGCCGATTTCCTAGTGAACGTGTGAAGCAGGTGTTGATGGCGCGTTTCGGATCAATAAGACCGCAATTCGGGGATAGCAAGCGAGAACCGGCGGCCGGGCCGCGTGTCGAGCTAGTGTTGCGCGGCGTATGAGTTTCGCGATAGCGCTGAAACGCGCCGCGACCGAAATGATTATTTGCTCGGCGCACTAGTGCACCGTCTATCAGTGGAGAGAGTCGCCGCTGTGTTATTGTTATTCTGTTGTTGTTGTTCACGCAGTGCAGTAGGTACGGGATTTGACGTCATGCGATTAGCGTGTGGATCGCCGATTGTCGCCGAGGAGTGCCAGTCAGAGCGGACCACCTGAGGGTCATGCGGTGGGATGACGCCGCCGCCGACCGCCGAGGATGACTTGGCAGCGGCGGGGGCATGGCTTGAAGCCAACGGTGCCCTGGTGGAACGCTGGTTGCGAGGCAAAGCGAGCACCGAATTTCGTCAACATATTCAACAGGCCGTGAACACAACAGTGTCTTCCTCGTCGCGACGGACTTCGATCACAGCGGATCTGTTTCAGCTGTGGCTGTCTGCGTCCCCGTTAAACGCTGAAGAATCAGCGCTACAGAATGCCCGGCCGTCGCGACGCGACTTACATTCTCTTGATGAATCGGAGCTCTTTATGGAACTTATCCGTGATGTGGCCAATGAGCTGGACATCGACGTGCTGTGTCATAAAATTTTAGTGAATGTCAGCTTGCTTACACACGCGGATCGCGGCTCATTGTTTCTAGCGCGCGGACCACCGGCATCTAGGTACCTGGTGGCGAAATTATTCGATGTAAGACAGGATACCAAGTTCGATGAAGCTGTACGACAAGCTAGGACAGAAGAAATTCGCATTCCATTCGGTGTTGGTATTGCGGGCACCGTCGCTCAAAGCAAACAACTGATTAACATCAAAGATGCGTATCAGGTACGTGGCTGACGGACGCTGCTCTTTATTTGGTAATCCCAAAGTAGGTATCATTGAGCGCGACCGGCGATCAGGAGCGACGATCAACCTATCTATTATAATACGTGATCCAATAACCGTTTGAATTTAAGTACCTACATTTTCTTCTTTACAATCAACGCATGATTGCAATTTCTATTGTCACACATTATATCATTTTCTATTACATACGTACATAAAATGGCATTGAAATTTGCCTATGCTATAATTCGCCAATAAACACTACAATAATGCCTCACGCGATCAAAACATTTAAATTGCACCATTAACTGCATGTATTCTATTACCACATATAGGTACATACTGAAAAGAAAGTTTCAAAACAGTTTGCCTATAAATAAAACAATGCTCAACATTTGTGTTTAAGGATCCGCGATTCAATAGCGCGATAGATTTGCGAACGGGCTACAAAACGAATCTGATATTATCAATGCCAATTTGTAATTATGAAGGAGATGTGATCGGTGTCGCACAAATTATCAATAAAACGAATGATTCGCAAGAATTCACGCAGCACGATGTCGAAGTGTTCCAAAGATATTTGACCTTTTGCGGTATCGGCATTCAAAACGCGCAACTATTTGAAGTCTCCGTTTTGGAATATCGAAGGAACCAAGTGAGATTACCCAAGTATATCGCATTTTATTTGCTTGGTTCTGATTGCATCTGACCTGTATTTCGTAGATTCTCTTGAATCTGGCGCGTAGCATATTTGAGGAGCAAAATAATCTGGAATGCCTTGTTACGAAAATTATGACGGAGGCGCAGGAATTACTAAAATGCGAACGATGTGCAGTATTTCTTCTTGATTTGGATTGCTGTGAAGCGGTAAGTTACCGTACATTGATGTACCACTTTTCTAATAATGTTATGTTAATCATATCCATACGCAGGATGATTTGCGAACAATAAGTTATGATTAAACATAAGTTTGTAAACTAAACAAAAATTAAAAATAAGAACACTTTTCTATATTTTCATATCTAAAAGATTCATAAAACTGGAAATATTTTAAAACAGAATCATTATTTTATATTTTTAATAAAACTTTAGTGTGCCTAAATAATTTTGGGGAGTGCTTGCATACCCAGAAAACCTCCCCTGGGTACGAATCTACTTAATTTTTTTTTTTTAATATATACAAAAATATGAATATACATATTTATGCACATATATTTATTACTAAATAAATAATAAAATACATGATTTATGTATAAATACACAAGTTTACTTATAAGTATAATATGACTGTAGCGCGTTGTAAAACAAACCCTGACATTCGTATTTATTTAAGGTCGAGACAAATACCCTTTTTAGAGTTTACGTGCACTGTATATATAGTAAACATTAACTGTAGTATTGTGCTCATAATTCATCCTTGTCTTATATATTTACACGTATAATTTTTATATTATAAATTTATACCTGAGACACATCAGTTTCCACCCTTGATATATATCACTATAATTTATATTCTTCATTTTAAGTAATGAATATAAATTAATTTTAATTATACACCTATGTATGCCGAAACTGGACATTATAAGTGTTAATAATTTATTGTTATTGTGTTTTTTATTGCAATTTATTTTTAATTTATTTTTATAGTCTTCTATTTCTTTGATTGTAATAAAAAATACATTAAATTGCTAAAAGCAGCACGATATCTCAATTCCAATTATATACAGTATAACCAGGGCTATCTTCGACCTCATTGAGCCTTTAGACCAATGATTTCAAATATGCGAACCATGATTTTAAGACACATTAAATTATTATACAAATTTCAATATTTTTCAAAAATACTTGAGATAATACACAGTAAGCGCACATGTATATAGTACATACCTGATATCAGAGGTGGGCAGTAATTAATTAAATGTAATTTAATTACATTTTCAAATATTGTATTTTCTGTAATTCAAATTAAATACAACTGTTAAATATTGTATAATTACTCTTATTGGAGAATCAATTACAATTTCTTTTGCAATTACATTTTCTTATCGTATAATAGAAAATGTAATGTATGTTATGATCGTGTTTTAGTTCCCCATTCTCCATAATTTCTATTCTTATTTAATTTAAATTAAATACAATTGTTAAATATTGTATAATTACTCTTATTGGAGAATCAATTACAATTTCTTTTGCAATTACATTTTCATATCATATAATAGAAAATGTAATGTATGTCATGATCGTGTTTTAGTTCCCCATTCTCCATAATTTCTATTCTTATTTAATTTAAATTAAATACAATTGTTAAATATTGTATAATTACTCTTATTGGAGAATCAATTACAATTTCTTTTGCAATTACATTTTCATATCATATAATAGAAAATGTAATGTATGTCATGATCGTGTTTTAGTTCCCCATTCTCCATAATTTCTATTCTTATTTAATTTAAATTAAATACAATTGTTAAATATTGTATAAGTACTCTTATTGGAGAATCAATTACAATTTCTTTTGCAATTTACAATTACATTTTCATATAATATAATAGAAAATGTAATGTATGTCATGATCGTGTTTTAGTTCGCCATTCTCCATAATTTCTATTCTTATTTAATTTAAATTAAATACAATTGTTAAATATTGAAGAATTAATTACAATTTCTTTTGCAATTACATTTTCATATCACATGTTCCCCATTCTCCATGATTTCTATTCTTATTTGATTGTTACAGAAAAGCAATTTGTAATTGAAGTAATTTAATTATATTTTTTCTATTGTAATTTGTAAATACAATTTTTCAAAATCAAAATATTCTAATTGCACCGATCAAGTTATTTTCTGTAATTGTCATTTATAATTAATTACAATTTGAAATTAATTTGTCCACCTATGTTACAGTTAGAGAACAATGCTCAGAAATATTCTAAATAAATAACAAATATACCATATATGTTGAATACGTTCTATTTGCTCGGAGTGTCACAACTGTGATCTGAATTTGCGGGCAAAAACATATTAAATATTATATTTATTATATGCGCAGTGAACATAAAAGTCGATATTTTATTACTTTTATTATACATCTATTTCGCAATCCCGTCGACTCTTCGGTACGTTTATTTTTCTTGCTTAAATCCTTCTTTTCGACAATATTTTCTAAAAGACTGTTACTGTCTGAACGCGCGCTCAATCACAATTACAAGTCTTATTATGATGAATAATGCCCAGATAGATTTATCAGATGGCGCATACCGCATTGCTCATACCTTTTAATTTCTGATTTTCAGCGAAATGCTTTAAATTTTCAGAATACCTCGGTTGTTTTATTTATATTTGTCAGTAATTACACACATTCGTTTACGTTACGAACCAGCAAACATATTGCTTGTTATATCCCTGAAATGTCGCAGCGCATGTTACGTTTCTGTTACATTGCAAATCAAAATATCATATTTAAATTTATGTATGCCAAAATATTTGGTACATCTAATAGATACAGGTAAAACAGTGATAGAAAACCATTCCTTCAATATATTAGTGCACTTTAGTGTTTCAAAAGCCAAAGTAAATTCGGATCGTATAGATGTAGTCGCGTGCCCAAATATTTTATACGGAAATAGGCTGAGGACTATTTTTCGGTGATAATTGCGGTTCGCTAACACATAATTTAATTTGCTCCACATTTTGTTAAGCCCCGCTGCCAAAGTGAATACGGGCGTTCGACTTTTTTTACTTTTGTCGACTAGTCAGTAAATACACCGAAAAATACACCTAAGATATAAGATGAAGTTTATGTACTCCCCGTATATCCTCGATATATTTATTCCATCAAATTATTCATAAAATGATATTTCCTTCAATATGTATTGTGCGACAAAATTTAAATATAAAGTGCTTTATAGTCGAATCGGTAAAAAATCTGTTATCATATGATTGGATAAACAAGTACCTGTATATCCGTTAAACACAAAACAACTACTTTGATTCAATATGAAATTAAATGAAAATTCATTACTGTGTACGATTCGACACTGTTTACGTTTCATCTTATTGACAAATACTGACTTCCGACTGAGTATTGCCTTTCAATTATTTCGAAATGATTGCTCATCTATAATTATTACGATATCCTGCGACCGGAACATCTGTGATAGTTGAAGTGCTAAATTAAATTACTTTTATCTGTTTATTCAAATAAAAATAATAGAAAAATATATATGAGTAGGGAATATATTAACAGACTGTACGTGAATATCATTTTTAATTATACTTTTATTTAGAATTACCTCAATTTAAATTTTTGACGCGATCAGTTAAGAAACGCACAAAAAAGGGTCGGATAAACAGAGAAACTTTTGTTCATATATTAACATAAAAAAATCATATCTCTTGCTGTGTTCGCTCTACCAAAAACAGAATATGAAGTTATCCATTTGTTATGTGGTAACTGTATGCAAAATAAGCCGTAGTGGTCTTCACTAGAATTTTTTTATACTTTCACTATCTCTATATAATATTGCTTTATTTTATATTAACTTGAAACTACGTAAATGTAACATATCTAGTAAATTTCAGTAAATGGTATATTTTTAGAAAAAATTTTGGTAACAAAAATGGCTAGACATTTTAATGAGAATCATGTCTAACTCATGCTCTTTTCGAGATATTAAAAATATTGTAGATTAAGATATTGCTTTTAAAAATAAGTTTTCTTCCGGGTCCTATACAGGTCTTAGTTCAATATTTTTTTATTTTTACATTAAAGTGATCACAGACAGACATCATTTCGAAAAACCATTCAAGGATGGTCAAAACGTGTATTTTGGTTTTTTTCATTACAATACTTTTTTATAAGCATTAGTATAAACATTTAGAAATGGATCATAAAGTATGTCTATTTCTGAAACTTGGTAAATTATATATTCAGTAATGAAGATGAAAGTCTAGAAAACATTATATTATTTGTTATAAGTATTTACAAATACTTATAAGTTTCTATATATAGAAACTTAAAACCGCTTTTAAAGCAAACCACCTTTTTCCATGCAAACATGTACCATTAAACAAGGTTTGAAATGTGATATGATCATTGGTTGACCATTGCAATTAATTCGAATGCGTGAATGTTACATTGAACATTGATCCACTATAATTCACCATTAAAATACAATAATGTAACATCACAATTCAATAATTTACCATTAAACACATAAATATAATTGGAATTAGAATAGAATATGTTTTGAGGCGTCAATTTTTAAACAAAGTAAATCTGTATTTATGCAATTATTAAAGATTATGTTTCGCATTGTTATTTTAAAGACATCTTTAAATCTCTGTAGGAATACGGCTGTAAATGACATCTTTAAATTTTGTTTTATTTTAAAAGCAGAAAAATTACAGATACGAGTTTTACTCCCTTGCGGCGCAGCTGCCAAATTTAATGAATATAAAATGGTACAATTTATACCATTGTCGTGAGAAATTTAGACCGCTTTTAAATCAAAACTCCTTTTGTAGCATGAATAATGTGAGTGTATTTTGAAGTACTTTTAGCTAAATAACCTTTTGCGGAGTTTCTATGAATACGGATGTGAGTATTTATTCTAATGATCAAGGAAGGCAATAATACAAAAGATGTCGAGATGTATTTAAAACTCAGTATTCAGGTGGAGTACTATTAAGAACAGTTAAATATAAGTTCTATATATAAAAGCAGGAAAGTGAAATAGTAGATGGTGATATTTATAAATACTACGTTCCTTCTATCACCATAATAGCATATACACACTTTATTACATTGGTTTGGATACAGCAAACACAAGAAATTGCATTGTGAACATTTTCTTACCGTTCAACAAACAAATTTCATCAAATATAGAACATCTGCTTTATTTATTTCTAACAATAAAGCAGACCGCTCGTAAAACACTTTTCTACAAACCGTAAAACGTTTATATATAAAATAAAGTAAAAATCTTTATATACGGACATAAAAATAAATCTATAATACCTACATTTTATAGACGGTGCGATGCTCATTTATGTTTAAGAGATATTTGAAATATTCATGACCAATTGGCTGCAATGCGGATTGCGGCATTTTAAATATTCATCAATTTACAAGTTTCATTACAGTTTCAAATTGTACTTGCCAAATTATTCTACAGATTAACGGCAATATTCAAAGCAATCTTGCAAAAAAATTGACACAATAAAAAATGTAGTTGCAGCATTAAAGACATTTTTCAATATTTTAAAGTACCTATGTAATATAAAACATATATATTCAAGACTGTAAATTAATTTTTAGTGTTATAATTTTTTTTTATTAACTAATAGCTAACGAGTTAGAATATACTTATCAAAATATATCAATTTTATATATAGAAAAGTTATACTACAGTTGTGGTCGACTTTCTTATACGTAGTTTTCACTAAAAATATAAATTGCATACAAATTTGTTTGGTGGCTTGATAATTTATATTAAAAATTAATAGACCTGCAATTAAAAAAAAAACAATTTATTAAACACATTAGGGTGTGTGTATAATAAAAAAGCATTTAAGAAATGAGAATCAATTTTAATTAACGCAAACACGTGATATGACATCATTAAATTAAAAGGCAGGATAATTTATGCATCACCATAAGTAGTTAGATAATGAAAAATTCTTTTTCATCTTTTTTATTGAAATATTTTAATAAACATTTTTAACTGCTGACTAGCAAATCAACATATGTCCGGTTGCAGGAATTAATCAACTGTTATAACAATCGCAAATTTCCGTTGTATTAGGAATACAATTCAATCGCATTATAGGGCACTAAGCGAATACGGCAGATATTGGTTCCCCAGTAAAAAATCATAAATTATCCTTACACATAAAATTAAAATTACTTAATCACAATTTCACAAAGATTTATTTACAGTACTTCATTCCAAACAATTGTTTTTCATATATAACTCCCATGTTGTATAACATTGTACCAGGTGATTTAAAATCTCTAATGTTAGATTAATTTAAAAATAAAATAAAAATTATTTTGTAATAATAAATGTTTAGCGTATATGATTGATGTAAAATACTTTTGACATTCATTGTGTTTTATATGTTTTATTCTTATTTGTATTGGATGGATGCAAGACCTACTTTAGGCTGAACACCGCCTTTGACATGCGTCAATAAAGTTTTATTATTATTATATTTCTAAAAGATTGTGAATGTCCTGACGATGATTATATCTTTGTGCAATAATGTTGTCATTCACGCTGTATTCCGAAGAGAATTTAACTGTTACTAAACAATTATAGTTTCCTCCCTTTGGAATAACGCATTAGCTACCAGAAAATAATTTGACTTGACATTTGTTAGTCATTTTGTATTCGATCCCCTGAGAAAAACTAGGGAATGGATGCAAATCTATTCTGATTAAAACTTCGATTCGATATATCAATGCGACATATTCCATACGTAGCTATATGTATATGATTCCGACATGGTACGTTTATTTCGAATTGAAGTTCGAATCAAAATCGAACTGTATTCTGTCACTAAGATTACCTACATTTGGATATTTATTTTTGAATGTTATATAAATAGAAATAAGTCTAGGAAGGAGCTATACAATTTATATTCTATTTGAAAATTCCTGCGAAACGTTTCAATATTTTTTATTTCAGGAATAATTCCCGCAACAATTCCATGAGTAGTAACACAAATATTAAATAAAATGTGAAACATGAAAAGCATTTTTACCAAGCTTTAAACACTATTTTGATACAATGTCGCGTCCGTAGACACGTATTCCATATTCACATCTCCGTTTAAACGTTCAAAAGTAGCCCTCAATATTTATTTTCAGGAAAATTCTAGCAACAACGCAATAAGTATACATACAAATAATAAATAAAACGTGAAACATGATAAACATTTTACGGAGCATAAAATATGTCTTATTCCATATTCACATCTCCATTTAATGTTCAAAATTAGCCCTCAAAACGTTCTGTATTATAATTTACATGTTTTTTTTTAATAATGTACCTTTGAGCATAAGTATATGTGAATACGGGTCTTTATGATTACAGAATCACCTGCAACGCATAGTAGAACGACCAGGTAAAGCAATAACTGAACACCAGCCGCTGAATAGACGAGAATCGGGTAATGTAAAAGCAGAAGATATGCTAGTTTGTGGTGTGAATAGAAAGTGTCAATTTACAACAATATTCGAATTACGTGCGATCGGCGAAGAGACTCGCGTGTACAGACCATCACCGGCAGATATACAGAGTTCAACATTAGCGCAAATCGCTGGTTTTGCAGCAAGCACAGGGCAAATTTTAAATATCGGCGATGTACGCTCATGGCTTAAAGAACAGAACACAAACACAGACGTGGACGCAGCTAGAACGATTCTCTGTATGCCAATCATCAATGGGGAAAAGACATTAATTGGGGTTGCACAGTTGATTAACAAGGCAAATAGTTCACCGTTCACAGATTGCGATGTCTCTTTATTTGAGGCGTTTGCAATATTTTGTGGACTCGGTATACACAACACACAAATGTATGAGAATGCCTGTAAACTCATGGCTAAGCAAAAAGTAGCGCTTGAGTGTTTATCGTATCATGCAACAGCCAGTAATGATGTTACAACAAGATTGGTGAAGGAAGATATTCCGACCGCAGATATATACAATTTGTACAGTTTCACATTTATCGATTTCGATTTGACTGATGATGACACTTGCAAAGCAGCTATAAGGATGTTCCTTGAATGTGATTTAGTACAACAGTTTCATATTCCATATGAGGTAAGCACGTATGATGGGATCATAAGTAAAATATAACAAGCGGTATTCTGTGAATTTCCGAAAACCGCCACAAATTTGATGTTTATCTTTTGATGTATTTAACATCCTGTTGCGCTATTGCTTCCGTGCGGTTAGTTATCAAAGATTTCCCACCACATTATTTTGTTTTGGTTTACAATGAAATCTACTTCATTACATTAGTGCTTCGATGCGGCTTTTCAAAAAGGAAGTTCAAATTAAATACCGTTACTTTTGGCGTGCTCCATTAATTTGTGCCATACGCAATTTCACAACATATATGTTGTTATATTTAATAAACTTTTAATGATACTGCGTATAATCCTTAGACATTTTTCTTTACAGGCCACGTAATTTCTTACTGGCTTACAATTTATGTTTGCCAATTAATCTTTGAACTTTGTACATATAAAAAAAAAATTGTACATTATTCTTATTAATTATAAGAAAAATATGTGTAAGCAAATATAAGCAATAGAGATATACTAAATTTACTGGAAGACATGTATTTAGCTCGCCGTACGAAGTACCGAAGAAGCTAAAGCATTCGGTCGTATGTCTGTAGCATTCTCGGATCAAAAAATTTCATTATCAAAAAGTGTTTGTCTCGTCGCCCTGAATCCAAAAATAAATATAACTTATATACTTGGATGTTAGTCGTCGCTCGCTCGTAAGACCAAATGTGTGCCCTCTACTCCTCTGAAGGTACCGGAGCGATTCACACCAAATTTGGTACACATATTATTTGGCATCCCATTTGAATCCGCTCGCAGTTTAAATCCAATCGTTCGTATACTTCCCGAATTATAGGGCCCCAAAATTTGGAGCCCCCCTTAATACTACTCTTAGAAAAATAATTAAAACACCCAAAAATTCTAAGATATATTATGCCTACAAGATTTAGTCATAGTGTTAACCCAAAACCTGAAAAAAATTATTAAATATTATAATTTTATCAATATAATCTAGAAAAAATTGTAAAACTTTTTATATCTATAATATTTTTTCAAATTGTTAACCAAAAGGCCATAATAATTAAAAACCACTGCTCGCAACACATATCTTACCTAAAGGCGAGCTCTACGCGTTGGTGCGTTTTACGCGTACCAAATCTTGTTTTTTTAAATTATAGTAAAACCTCGATATGACAAATTTCGGATAAATCGGAAAATATATGTTATTAACTCACCGAACGAATACACTCAGTCACCATAATAATTTTAATATAACTTTACACAAGTATTAACCACCAAACTACGAAATGCTCAACAAACATTAGAATGTGTACATAGGTAAGGGCGGTCGTCGAAGGCAATTTTAGCTCAAAATAGGCCATGCCACGTTAAATCACTTTGCGAATAAGAAAGCAAAGAGAGCCACAAAAATCGACAAACATCAAACGACAATCGTATTCTTTAAGTTGCGATTTCACGAAATCAGTAAAATAGCACTTGAACACTTGTCCAAATAATAAAAACCCGAGCAAAAAAGTCGCAGGGGATGACTCCATACCTCTATGGCTAGATATTCCGTCGAAATTCAATTCGGCTAAGTGTACTTATTTTACTTCCGAACCCCACATGTAATAAAGAACAGTAATACCTGTTGCATACAACTCACTTTGATGTTGGTATTATATTATTTACTATATGACATGACTCTTTTAAGTTTAAATTCCGTACAAATCTCTCCCACCGACAATATAAACTGCTTTCGGCATTAGTGCTTCAATAATGCAAAGAGGATTTACACCGAGTGTGTTATATGCTCGTATTGGCGCTATTTCAGTGCACAGATATAAACAGCTACCGTGGGCCTTTCAGAAAAAGTAATCAAGCGAACTGACGTTGTGATAATAAAAAAAAAGGAAGTTTTAGTATAAAGGATTATCCGTCTATTTTGCCATATTTTCTTTATTCAAATTTAGACGACGAAAAGGATATTTTTATTTCCATATAAAATACCACACGCGTGGGAGTTTTACCTTTTCAGTCATGTAATAAAATATGATACTACATAGACCATTTCAAAAGATCGAAAAATAAATAAAACTAGCAAGATCAGTTTTGATAAAATTTTAATAATTTTAAAAAATAATTCAAAATATTTTGAAATATACGATGTTTGAAAGTTTCATAAATTAATAATGTAGTTATATTTAGAAAATTGCCTTTAAAATCGTACAGGCACCTATGCCTTCAGCTCGCCTTATACAGTGGGAGCAGCGGGCTCCTCTCCTCTACGCGCATATTCAAATGTTATTTATTATTATGGCCTTTGGGTTCAATTTGAAAAAAATATTTTAGTTATATAAACAGTATATAGAGATACACTTTTATGTTAAATAAAAAAATATTCGTTATTACCACTGGAACAAAAATATCGCAAAAATTGAATCATTTGAAAAGAAGTTTGAAAACTCGAGAGCTATTCTCGTTATTCAATCAATATCTAATAAATGAAAATCATATTCACTAGTTGGTTCAATATTTAAATCTAAATGAACACAAACTGGTCCAGCAAGCATTATTCTATATGTTGGGATTGCATACAAATATATGCTACACATCGTCACTGAAGAGTTATTGTCTTCTATTTGCGAGCATTATGAAGCGTTAATTACAAAATCCACATTCAATACAAAAAGCTTGTGTTATTTTTGTTTTTGATGTAATTCAATATTTTTCCTTTCTTATACGTAATGTATGAAATAAATATTGGTTTTTAAGGTCCCTGGCTTTATTTTGATTATTTTTTCAATGCCGTCTGTGTGCGTTCTATACCGTTGAATGTAAAAATATGATAATTGCTTTAGATTTTTCCCTTACTCATCCATAATTTGCTTTATTGATCAAAATATCTCATCAAAATAGTAAGATATTTTGAATTTAAGATTTGTATATCCCGGGAAGGAAAGCTTCAACTATTGAAAACCGAAAGTGCTTGTTTACTCGTACCAATTTTTAAGTATCGCGATTTTTGTGAAGGTTAAATATATTTAAATTTCTATATATTTTAATATAATCTTGCACTAAGAGAAATATATACCAACAACTATTTATATTAAGAAAAGTGGTAGATATACAAATATATTTACTACAGCTATATAAAAAAATTAGTTGTGGCCAACGCGGGACTTTCTCTTACGTAGTTTTCATCAATATTTATTGATTATAAAAATATAATATTAGGAAATATTAATCCAACAGAAACAATATGAAAACCAAGCTTACCTTATATAAATGAATGGGTGGAAAATTATTCCAATACCAATTTGTAATGGGTTTGAAGTACTAACTATCAAAACTAACCAATACTCTACATAAATATTCTGAAATGTCATTTATCTAATTCAGTTTATTCTGTTTTCTTGTCGAAATATTGACAGGCGCAGATGATCCGATTAATTAAGCTACATTCGAATCCATGACAACGTAAACAAGATACTTTTGATTTTTAGTAGCTATTTTCTCGTAACTGGTACATTTCTTGAAGAAACTTTTCCAACAAAAGTTGTGCGAAATATTAATATCTTTCATTATGAACAAACTATTTTTGCCGTGCATGCAGCCGCTCTAGTGATACAAGCACTGCCGGTTTGAATATTCTTTTCAAAAATAGGAGGTGCACAATTAGACCATATACAAGTCTTAAGTTTGAAGTCTCATAACTTTACGTTCGACAGTTTCGGCTCTAGAGCGTTTACACACTCACACACACCCACGTCACTCCGAAAATAGTCACATTCGATTCAGGGAAGCTCAACACGTGTATATCCGTTGGAATCTCGAGTTCGATTTTTTTGGTGATCCCTATACTTACTTATTACTTCGTAAAAAGAAAGTAAAAAGCTGGAGCGGTCTTAACTCGAATTTCTTATATTTCCACTACCCATATAATATAACATTGTATTATTTTGTTTGCAAGATTGGAAAAGGTAAATGTAACAAGCCTATTTTCAAAGGCGATTTTGCAGTATATGGTACATTTTGAAATAAAAATTAAATAAAAGACATTTTAATATCTTCAACTTATATAAGAATCATGCCATTACCGAAATTTTGAAAAAGTACAAGTAAACTATTACATCTGGTTAAGATATTGTTTTCAAAAATAGGAAGTGCACACCCGGGCCATATAAGTCTTAAATTTAAAGCTTCATAATTTTACCTTAGACAGTCTTCGCTCTAGAACGTCCACATACACACACAGAGGGGCGTCATTTCGAATCAGAGATGGCTAAAAGAGTGTATTTCCGTTAAAATATTCTCATGATTACAATATTCTTTTATATATATTCGTATAAGAAAATAAAAAGACAATTATTCAACAGACAAAGAATAACTGTAAATTATATCAAAATAACAAATCCATAAAATATTTAGCATACTACACAAATAAGATATGTATCTGTGTTTTCAAACTGAAATATTCCACCACAATACTATTTCTTTTATTCTAATATAAAATGAACCGTCCAACGATTTTTTTTTAAATTATCATATTTGTATATCTTCCAAAATGAGTATTCCAGTATGCGGGTAAAACAAATTACTATTATACGAATTTTTGCAATGTTAGTTTATCGAATTTTTGCACGGCAAATATGAATTCCTAGACTAGACGCGTCTGTATCTATAATATCTGTTTATATTATAAGTTGTTATATAACTTTTTTACGATTTATTTGATAGCCTGTTGACTACAGCAACCATAACTCTTTTAATAACATATATTTTCTGAACATTTCCTTTCCTTACGTGACAAACACACATAAATGACATTTATTATACGTTACTAGCACTTCCCTAACAAGAGTAACTGACTAACCTAATTATATAAGTATTGATCCAATTTAGAGCGGTTGAGACCAAAACAAACATATTTGTTTTCTTATTTAGTTCCTCGATATTTTGTTAACATTGCAAAAAGAAAACAAAAATAAAATGAAATTAAGCTCATGTTAGGGGAGACCGAGTACACTTTAATTACCTATGGTTTTGTCAAAACAGAGAAATCGGGCAAAATGTTTATAGATTCCTTACACTCAACATTATTTATATAAAGTTGAAAGGTATTTTTGTTAAATTAGTTTGGGAAAAAACTAAAATTAATTTATTAGATGCGATTAAAGTATTTAAAATAATTTTTCGATTTTATTTTAAGTGCAAATGTAACTAATATAAATTATATGAATAATTCTGCACATCATTTTTATAAAAAAGTTAATGGATGACAGAAAATCATTTTTCAATCCACTTATTAACAATTTTTTTCCATTTAACTCTCACTCTTCACATGCTTCTTCCAAACTCATCAATCTTTCATAGATGCTCTAATTCGTTTGATCAGCAATTTCCTATCAAACATATTAATCTTTTTATTCCGATGTGGATGAGTTTTATCCTAATAGCATTGGTCGTACATTGTCAAAAATAACTTTAACATCATCGTTAGAAATTAACTTAATTTTATTTTTAACAGGTACTATGTAGATGGATTCTCAGTGTAAAGAAAAATTATCGTCCAGTCAAATATCACAACTGGCGGCATGCGTTGAATGTCGCCCAAACAATGTTTGCAATGTTTAAAACGGGTAAAATGGATCGTTTTATGGATGATTTAGAGATTCTAGGACTGCTTGTTGCATGCCTTTGTCATGATCTTGATCACAGAGGAACCAATAATGCATTTCAAATGAAAACGGAATCACCACTGGCGATTTTATATACAACAAGTACGATGGAGCATCATCATTTCGATCAATGTGTCATGATTTTGAACAGTGACAACAACAACATATTCCAAGTAGGTGGGTCGTGGATGGTAAATGTTAAAAGAATATATTTGTATACATATAAGTTCATTTAATTAAATTTGCTACACACCAAATTGAATTTGGCTCGGATATGATTCCTCGTTCTGTATTGATTATATACGACTACGTATTGAATATAAAATATTTATCTTCAATATCAAACAGTATATTTTTAGTTTGAGTACATATCGCATTCCAGAATACGTCACACGTCAGAATTTGTAACTCAAATTCAACATTTATGAAATGGTTAAAACGGATATTTCCGTTAAAAACGCGAGTTCGATTTTTTCATGATTACAATACTTCCTTATATATTTATTCGTATAATTAAAAATATGTAATTGAAATCACAGCTTTGCTGTTTTAAGATCGATAGGAATCTTACGTGCTAAAAATATAACTGAAAATTAAATATTTGTAGGCTCTTTCACCAGATGATTACAGAAGTGTAATGAAAACGGTTGAAACTGCAATTCTATCCACGGATCTAGCAATGTATTTTAAGAAACGGAGCAGGTTTCTCGAGCTAATCGATGATGGAGAATTTGATTGGCAGAGCGACGACAAAAAAGAATGTAAGTTTCTGACGTAACGGTTGGTAAAAATAATATTTGTAGTTATTTAATATGAAGCACTTATTTTTTATTAAACATATATCTTAATCTAAGCATTAACATACATTTGATAATGTGAGTTAATTTAGCACAATAAATTTTTAGTAATCAATTTTATTGCTAGTTTCGGAATTCAATGTTGTACCAGCATTAGATTTGGTCAATAGTATATGAATCGATTGTACTGTTAATGTGTTTAATTTTATTTCCTGAATGTATAAATATATTCTGTAACATGTTTCTGATTTAAAGACTCACAAGTGTATCAATATCATCAACACACGGTCATGCGCCATACACAGTTTTTGTCATCAACGTAATAATTTTCACCACGAAACAAAATATTTCATGTTTTGTGCTGAAATGTGTGTTAAACAAATTTGCACGTCCATAATAACATAATATACAGTCACGTTATTTATATTATCAACAAACTTTAGTCGTCAGCACATACAAAACCAAAACCAGCTATCAAACTAACCAATACTCTACCGAAATACTCTGAAATGTCATTTATCTAATTGAGTCTATTTTGTTTTCCTGTCAAAATAACAAATGATTCGATTTTATAAGCTACATGCGAATCCATGGCAACGTAAACAACATATTTATAATGTTTCGTAGCATTTTTCTCGCAACTGGCGCATTTTTTGAAGAAATGTTTCAAACAAAAGTTGTGCGAAATATTATTATCTTTCATTATGAACATAACTATTTTTGCCGTAAGTGTAGCCGTTCTAGTGATATTGGAGATAGAACAAACAATGTATAGAGTAAACATGCACTACCGGTTTGAATATTCTTTTCAAAAATAGGAGGTGCACATCTAGGGCATACATACAAGTCTTAAGTTTGAAGTTTCATAATTTTTCGTTCGACAGTTTTGGCCCTAGACCGTTCACACACACACACACACAGACAGACGTCATTCCTAAAATAGTCACATTCGATTCAAGGAAGGTCAAAACGTGTTGAAATCTCGAGTTCAAATTTTTTCATGATTACAAGACTTATTACTTCGTAAAAGAAAGTAAAAATATATATAATAGATGTCTCTATCATTTAAACGGCCTTATATTTTATTTTCACTAATAAAATGAATTTCCTACAAATAAATTGATATGACAAATGATGGAATTATGCTTTATGGCAGTGAGTTATAATACCGCAATAAAATGATTAATATGTAATATGTAGTAAATTTTCATATCAACTTATTTCCTATATCCTGTTGTTTATGATAAACTAATGCAAATATATTTCAGTACTTTGCGGTATGATGATGACCGCATGTGATGTAAGTGCAATATCAAAACCATGGGATGTTCAACATAGAGTAGCAAAATTAGTAGCAGATGAATTTTTCGATCAGGGAGACTTAGAAAGATTGCAATTAAAAGAAGAACCTGTGGTAATAAATAAAAAATGCGTTAAAGCTAGTTTATCAGTTATAGAATTATTTTCTTGTTTAGGCCATGATGGATAGAGAACGTAAAGATGAACTACCTCAAATGCAAGTTGGTTTCATTGACGTGATATGTTTGCCTCTGTACCGTGTTCTATCAGAAACGTTTCCGTGGGTGCGGCCGTTATACGCTGGCACCTTAGAAAACAGACAACACTGGCAAGATTTGGCGGAGAAAGTAGAAATGGGTTTGACGTGGATTGATCATGATACTATTGATAAACCAGTCGAAGCAATCACAGGTATATTCATTTTCAAAGATCTTCATGATAAAAGCATTAAAATATTATTTTGTAATAAAATACAAGAAGAGTTTTTTTAAAAATTGTGTTTTGAAGAACAGAAATGTTAAAAAATAGAGTTTTTGTAAATAGTGAACTTTAAATTCTGTTGCGTTTCAAGGGTTGATATGATTTGAGCTGAACGTAAACTGGCCAAATACTGATTCCGTTGCAATTTTAAAGAAATAATACTGAGATCAGTACAATTACAACTGAAATTTTGGTTCGGCTTTGAAGAGTTTTAGTAATAAATCATGTTTTATTCTTTAATATTTGAATGCAACGAATAATTGGAGATCAGTTCCGGTTGGAGCAATCTGCGTGTTGTGTGCGGGCTTTTCACTATTTTGGCATTTATTCACACAAATTAAATTATAATTGGGTTAAAAGTAATTTTACTAATGATAAAAAATTGTGTTACAAAATGCATTAACATCTAAAATGTATACAAAATTTTAAGTAAGAATAAATTATTTTATTTAGTCCGCAATATTGAAACAAACAAAATACCTTTGAAACAATGAAATATATAATTTAGGAATGCCTAGATAAAAAAATACTTATTTTTGACACAAAAATTTAATTGTTAGTGTTAAGTGTTAGATAAGTGTTTTATAAATAAAAATTAGCAATAGGCACGCTTCTATAAAACATTAATTTATAATTTAAATACAATAGGTTTGTTCTTTTCACTATTTACGACTAAAATGATTCAGAATTTGAATAATGAAATTGACTTAACTTTACGAAACATTATTTAAAAGATATTTTAGTTTGGATAAAAGTAATCAAATTTTTTGGTTTGCTTGAAACGAATAAATCTAATAAACATCTAATAAACTGAATTGCCAACCAAAAGGAGACTTTACTTTACGTAATATTATTTGTATGAAATTTAAAGGGTATCTTAATATTGATGGTAATAAAAGACTGCTTTAATTTATTGGTATGCTTTAAAGAATACGTTTACTGCCGTAAACCGTTAACGCTAACAGTGAAACGAAAAATTCTAATATCTGAATGTTAACAAAAAGTAGACTTAACTCTTAAAGTAACACAATTTGTATGAAATTTAAAGGGTATTTTAATTTGGATAGTAATAAAGACCGCTCTAATTTTTTGGTTTGATTAAAAGAATACGTTTACTGCCGTAAACCGTTCACGCTAATAGTGAAACGAATAAATTTAATAAATATCTGAATGTTAACAAATAGTAGACTTAACTTTAGGTAATATTATTTGCATGAAATTTAAACGTATTTTAGTTTGGATAGAAATAAAGTCCGCTTTAATTTTTTGATATGCTTTAAAGAATACGTCTAATGCCGTAAACCGTTGACGTTAATAGTCAAACGAAAAAATCTAATAAATATCCGAATGTTAACAAAAAGTAGACTTAACTTTACGTAGTATTATTTGCATGAAATTTAAACGTATTTTAGTTTGGATAGAAATAAAGTCCGCTTTAATTTTTTGATATGCTTTAAAGAATACGTCTACTGCCGTAAACCGTTGACGTTAATAGTCAAACGAAAAAATCTAATAAATATCCGAATGTTAACGAAAAGTAGACTTAAGTTTACGTAGTATTATTTGCATGAAATTTAAAGGGTATTTTAGTTTGGATAGAAATGCTAATAGTGAAACAATAATCTAATAAACATCTGAATGTCAACCAAAAGGAGATTTTACATTACGTAACAATATTTGTATGAAATTTAAAGGGTATTTTAATTTGAAAAAAAAGAAATAAAGTCCGCTCTAATTTTTTGGTTTGATTTTAAGAACACGTCTACTGCCGTAAATCGTTGATGCAAATATTAAAACGAAAAAAAATCAAATAAATACCTGAATGTTAACAAAAAGTAGACTTAAATTTGCATGAAATTTTAAAGGTATTTTAATGTGGATAGTAATAAAGACCGCTCTAATTTTTTTATTTGCTATAAAGGTCACGTCTACTGCCGTAAATCTTTGATGCTAATAGTGAAACGAAAAAATCTAATAAATATCTGAATGTTAGCAAAAAGTAGACTTAACGTAACTTTATTTTTATGAAATTTAAAGGGTATTTTAGTTTGGGCCGCTCTAATTTTTTAATATGTTAAAAAAAAAAAACGTTTACTGCCGTAATAAATATCTGTATGTTAACAATAAGTAAACTTAACTTTATGTAACATTATTTGCATGAAATTTAAAAGGTATTTTAATGTGGATAGAAATAAAGACCGCTCTAATTTTTTGATATGCTTTAAGAAAAACCATCAGGTCCATCTAGTTCGAAGTAATGCCGCTCCGCTCTCGGCTATTTTAGATGGTGGCGCTACCATCGACTTTGAATGTTCAAGCAATCATGCACGCACAGTATTAGAAATTAGCTATTTTTACGCTATAATCAAAGATATTCCATCGAATAATGACTGTTTATTGAATATAAAGGCATTACGGACACGTTACACTTTTGGTGTCAAAGTTATATTGCTTAATTACATAAAACTACTCAAAACCTATCATGATTAAACAAACCTCGATTACGCAAAAACCTACCCACTTTTCAAAGAAAAGAAAATATCAGTAAATTTGTAATTGCATAAATAATGCTTGGTAAAAATGTGATTTTTTTTTGTATTTACAGTTTCGGAGATAAAAAATGAAAACTATAATAAATGGCCTATTTTGGAGGTTATTATTTTTTTACTCTGAAACTGTAAATACAAAAAGAATATCATTTTTACCAGGCATTATTTATGCAATTACGAATTCACTGATATTTTTTTTTCTTTAAAAAGTAGGTAGGTTTTTCTTTTCGAGCTTGATGTTTGACCTTAAAGAATACGTCTACTGCCGCTAATGAAACGAAAAAAATTAATAAATATTTGAATGTTAACAGAAAAGCTTCGTATTTTAAAATAATTAAAATATATGTATTTGATTTATTTGCAGATCCTGATGAGACGAAAGACATCGAACTAACAGTAACTACACTGCATACGGCACCAGTGTGTCCCCAGCAACATCCACATTTAAGACATAAATTCAAAAGAAGACACAAACTATGTGCTGTATTGTGACAAACCCCTTTTATATAAAATGTTCGTTATATAAGTAATTATTTTGTAGAATTAAAAAAAAAAAAAAAGTAATAATAAAATGCTCAGATGCTTTTAAGAAAGGACAATCGGTATATTTGTAAAGTTAATAAATTAGTCATAAAATATGGATAATAACCAATAATACACTTATTACTGTACAATATGTAATTCTACAATAATTATATGATCAAACATATTCATGTTGAAAATATAGATTAATATTTGATATCGTTTTTATTTATATACCTTCGTTCGGGTTAAAATTGAACAAAGGTGCGTCAAATCACATGAAGAACTCCTGCGTGGAGTGGGACAGTACAAGTCATGCGTTCGGCGGTCGGTCTAGGCAGCTTATTTCTAATACTCTTAACCCCCGGGAACATGGATCAGTCACAATTAAACCGCGCGGTTGATAAACCCGCTCATTTTGCTCAGCAATGAACTTTGACACTTTTCGAAGACACTAAAAATCACAATTCATCAATACATACATCACTTAAACATAAAAATAAAAAAAACTCACTTTTTCATAATGTGTTTCTTTGCAAATATATATTAAATACGCGGTAAGACATGCCAGACAGCCCTCGCAGTAAGTGGAGCATGAAGCCTTTTCTGCCTCAGCGAAATAAGCGTTCAATTGATTAACCGTATGCTCAAACGCTTGCCGTTCTATCTAGAAATCAATTTCTATACATTATAGATATAACAATATGTGCGCGTCTTATTTACCCGGCCGTCCAATTCTGTAGGGAAACGTATCTGAAATTTAACAATTGTCCCTTCACTGTAATCTCTTTGCACGAACACCTTTAGACACGGGGGCGGCCCTGCCATTTGTTCTGTTTCCGCTGAGCGCCCGTTGCTCATTGGTGGTATATTATTCATTTTTAACTATCAATTGTTGCTTTTACACATGCATATTTATTAAAACAGATTGGATAAACATGATACACCATTTTATTCCTAGCACTGTTGTTTTTCTGCTGCTTTATATATTCTTCTTATTCCTGTTTATTCATGTGACCTCTATACGTTCACACGAAACTACACGTGCGTAATAATGCGCGGTAGATTTAAATTAAGAATTTGTACTCGTTTGAAAATATACTAGTTTTGTTTATTTAGTCATTAAAATGTTGGTAAATTACATATTAAACTAAAATCAATGTATGGTAACTGATAGTTTATCAAATATTATATATATATATACGAAAGGAATTGGAATAACCTTGCTGCAATCTAGCGAGCACTGGCCGCATTCGGGTAGCTAGTGCCATCTTTGAAGCGGATGCATAAATAAATTTAAATCGCTACGAAATTTGAAAATTTCTTATTATAACTTTTATTGAACACATTATTGTAATTTAAAATTCAGACGTTAGTCTGCAACATTCTCGAATAAAAAAATAAAAAAATCCTTAACAAAAAGTTCTTGTCTCGTAGTCCTGAATAAGAAAATATATATCTCAAATATTTAATATGATATATATAGATAGTGATACTAAGAATATTTATTATACGATTTCTTTTAATAATATATAATGTGGCTGAGTTGACTAAAGCGATTTAACTATAGATATTTAAAGTAGTAGTTAGATTGCTTATAATATTTTTTGCTACACAATTAAATAATTATTTATGACGATGAGAACAGGAAATTTAAAATATTACTTTTTTTTTTATATTTGAATTAGGTATGACCTAAATTAAACTAGTAGAAAAAAACAAAATTTACAACTTATGCAAATTTTATGCTTCACATTTTAGATTTTAAGGCTAAAGGAAAGTCGAAAATTAGTAAGTTGTTATTTTAGGCCGTGTTTCATTAAATTACACGGTTTTAGTTATACAGTTAAAATACCAATTATAATCTAAGTTACATCAGGTGAAATCTCGAATTCAACGTTTTTAGCTCGCCGGCCGTACGAAGTACCAAAAAAGCTAAAGCATTCGGTCGTGTATCTGTAGCATTCTCGGATTAAAAAATTTCCTTAACAAAAAGTGTTTGTCTCTGCGCCCTGAATCCAAAAATATATATAACTTATATACTTGGATGTTAGTCGTCGCTCGCTCGTAATACTAAATTTGTGCCCTTTATTCCTCTGAAGGTACTGGAGCGATTTACACCAAATTTGGTACACATATTATTTGGTATCCTATTTGAATTCGCTCACAGTTTAAATCCAATCGTCCGTATACTTCCTGAGTTGTAGAGCTCCAAAATTTAGAACCCCCCTTAATACTGCCCTTATAAAAATAATCAAAACACTCAAAAATTCTACTAAAAATTCTAAGATATTTTATGTCTACAAGATTTTTTCATATTGTTAACCCAAAGCCCGAAATAAATGATTAAATATTATAATTTTGAATTTAAAACTATACACTAAGATCTATATATCAATATAATTTACAAAAAAATTTAAGACTGGTTCTATCTATGTCAGAACATAAAACCGAACGCACCTTATGTATACCACGTTGAATGGTGACACCGCTAATAGAAATAACTCTAAATGGAATGGAATTTTTGCGAACTAGATAGACGATGGTTTATAAACATAAAAACTAAATGAGCATAATTTATACACAATGCCACATATGCCAAATAAATTAAATTAAATTCGAAAATTTCAATAGCGCTATTTATATAAAAAAATTGTTTTCAGTTTACTGAAACTGGTGTAAAAGATGACGAAAAAGGGTATTTTCGTTAAATCACTAGAGAATCTCTTAATTACAATTTATTCTTATTGTTGATTCTTCTATTATATTATTATGGAGTTGATTGAACCAATTTGTTTGGGTTACATTCACAATTTAAAAGTAAATGACTACAAAAAAGAAGAATAAAGAAAGTGCAAATATATTGTGCGTGATAGAATGTGTGAATTAAAATGAAAATAATATATGTTGTTGATTCGTAGACCGCACGTTACCACTAAAGTATTCGTCATTAATCGTTTTTATCAATGGCTTTTTTACAATAACGAGAAATATTATATGCTTATAAGTAGTATTCCTGTATACCACACTTTGTTTAAAGGTGTCCATTGAACAACGTCCAATTGACGATAAAAGGATATGCTTTAATATCATACTGAAGATGTCTTAATTTCTATAATAATAATATTATTACGCATGGGTCCTGTGCACTATATATCTAAAGTTCGTTTTAATTCAAAAAAAAAAAAAAAATTCTCATACATTTCTTATGCAATTATGCATCGACTGATATATTTTTCATAAAAATAATTCGGGTTAATTCCTTTTTTTTGAACTTGATGTAGGCATTTCCAGCCATAAAAACAACTTTTGGAGGAATTTATGATAAAATTGCGAAGGCAATACATTCAAAAGCTAGTGCCAGTTGTGAAGCCATCCTTAATACTGCCCTTAGAAGAAAATTGAAAATATTCAAAAAATAATATTGTAAGATATTTAATATATATCGAATATCTTCATATTATGACCCCATAGTACCCAGAATAAGAAAATATTAAAAATTATTATTATGAATTTTAAAACATGCATTTTTTTATTTGAGTATATCAAAAAATTGTAAAAGGCAAGCTGAAGGCACGGGTGCTTGTACCTATGTTCTGAAGTATAATTAAGAACATAACGGTTCGCACACGATTCTATTTTTAAATTATAATTATAGGATTCATAAATCACTATACGAAAACAAATTTTATACGATGGTTCCCATCCTAAAAATATGTAGTAGCAACGCTATTAGATTCAAAAAATAAAAGAGTAGACATAAAATTATAGATAAATAAAACGAATATTCGAATAAAATCTCAGAACTACTTTCGACCGGTATAATTAACACCAAAGAGGTTCGTCCTAATCCACACGTATATAGTGCTAAAAATACAAGAGCACCAATAATTATCTTTGTGCTAATTAATTTTATTTTCTGTATTTAATATAACGTTTATATTTCGACCATTAAGTAATCTAGGGAATTCTACGGATATTTTAGCATGCCAGTAGGGAATTTTAAGCAAGGTAACATGGTAATATTTTCGAGGGTCAGTAAAAAGAATATATATTTTTTTGTTAGTGTAAATACTTCATATGAAAACAATACGTGAGCTTTTAATTCATTAACTGTGGGTTCGCTCTTATACATAGGTAAAAAGAAGAACATCATTGCAATTTTATGTTTTATGACTATTAATAGTCATTTTACTGATTGATTGCAGTAAAAAAATTATTATTGCCTCCTACATATTATCTTTTTAAAATTCAGGGATTATAAATAGGTATAAATGTTATATATGTGGTTTGTTCCTGAGAAGATTAAATTTACTACGTAGTATATGTAGCTACTGTTGAAGTTTCGGTTTAATATACTGCGTATTTGCGTTAATTATCTAGCGATTAACACGGGATCCCTGCAAAGGGAAAGGGAAAATAAATAAACTTGAGAACAATTCTCTTTGATGTCGAAAATAAACAAAGGTGTTTCTAAATAACTTTCCTTTTAACAGGAGGTACAAAGAAGAGTCAAATTTCATTACGTCCACAAAATCGCTATGGCGTCAATATTAAATATAAATTCTACATCTATATATAACGGATTAATGGTTCATTTATAAGCGATAAAATTATTATACTGCTGATAGATGTAGAATATTCTTATGATCAATACCTTTTTTCCAATTTTCACATGTAATATAACATGTATTTTCGCAACTGGTGATACAAAGTTCAATTTACAATCTCTAGTAACGAAAGAAACACAAAAATAAACATATTTTCTATTTCTTCTTAATTACGGATGATATAGTGTATTTGTGCGACCTTTTCGATATCACTTGATATATCAAAACTTGAATCAAAGATTTGTTGTTATGCGAAATGTCCGGGAAAATACGTATGACAAAATACTATTGGCTGATGTTTTGAATATTTGTTGTAATATATATTCTTATACGAATGTACATAAGGACGCATTGTAATCATGAAATATTTCGATATATTAATGGATATAAACATTTTTACCATACCTGAATCGAATATTACTATTTTCGGAATGACATCTGATTGTCTGTGTGTGTGAACGTTCTAGATTCAAAATCATTGAAGGTAAAATTATGACACTTTAAGATTAAGACGTTGTCCCGGCTATGCACCATTTACTGTTTTAAACAATATCTGTACCAGAAGTAATGGTTAATTCTAACAAATTTTACAATATCTCAAATTCTTATAAAAGTGGTAGATATTTAAAGTTTTAGCACCTTTTGTTTAAAAATTCGTCTATTAAATAGATATTGTTTCATTACATTCGTAGCAAGATTTTAAAAGAAAATAAAACAATAATATTATTATATTATAAAGATAGTGAATGTATAAGAAGACGTTTATTCCAAATGGTAAAGGTTTTCCCTGCTTTACGAAAAATTTATCGAATAAAAAAATAAAAAGCAAAACCTATAATTGCATCAATATATAAATCAGTGTCTGACTCAGAAATGATAAAATCAATGTTATTTCGCTGTTTATAAATTACGCTTTTAGCACAGAAAGTAAGAAAATCAGCATTTTCTTTGCTGACAACGGTCAGAAGATAAAGGCGTTTTCGATTTCCTGAATTGATTCAGCTTCACAGAAAATAAAATGTTTGTTTATTTGCTGCTTGTTCATGGAAGTAAACTAGACAATTTTGTATTTCCTCTTTCCTTATCCTAGTATAACACATTTTCTTTTTAACATAATAGTTATAAAACATTACACATGGGAAGTATAGTTAAATAAACCGTTATACTTGTACTAAAATTTAGTTTACATCTGTTGGGTTCCTTCAACGAAGCGAAGATTCAACGAATTTTGTCTAATAATAGGCTATATACATTTCTTCATTTTCGAAATCATTGTAATGTAAACATAAAAAGAAAATTCTAAATATCTTATTATAAAGAATAATATCTCAAATATATGACGTACTGATGTATATGTAGGATACTAAATATTTATTATAAGAATGTTCATATGTCAAATTAATTTTTAATATACGTCTACCTTAGATGTAATTTCTTTTTTGTACACCAAATTCTTTTTCAATTATCTACCAAATAGAGACTTAGACGGCATATTTCTTCTGTTCTGCCAAATAAGGTAAAAGGCGTAAAATATTTCTGCGATAACATAACATTTCCAATAAAATTCTTTAGTTCGAAGGAATTCTGTGTAGAAATTTGAGTTACCAATATATGTTTCGGCAAATAACTATTCGAAAATTTATCTAGCTGAAAAATGCAATGTAATATCTATAGAAGATTTAATTAGTTTTTATTTTAGGAAAACCGCAAATGTAAATAAAATTTATATATTATTGAACCATGAAAATTTAATTTAAAATCTTAATAATACATTTATTGTATATAACGAATACAACTCATGTTTAAACTATAAAAATAAATTGTTTTATAGTTGAATATTCAACATATATGTGTTTATTGAAACTTAAATTATCTTAAAATGTCAAATACGATGTACTAATGTTTACTTGATTATGACAAACTATCAGGTAAATCTCGTTCGAAGTAATGGCGCTAAGCCTATAATAATTAATCAATAAAAAATTGGCTCGAGTAATTTTTATTAAAAGAAATAAGTCGTAAATGCATAAGAAAATGCTTGGTAAAAATATGAAGTTTATTGAATTTACAGTTTTGGAGATAAAAAATAAACCTTAATAAACGGCCTATCTCGGAGATTTTTATTTCCAAAACTGTGTATTCCAAATTTTTTAAATATTACGACATTTTTTATGTAATTACGCATCAACTGAAAATTTTTTATAATAATAATTCGGGCCAATGTCTTATTCGAGCTAGATGTTAGACGAAGCAAATAGATTATAAAAAGCAAATTTGGTCTGTTTACTTTGGTTAATGTAATTTATATTCTAAAGAAAAACAAATTATAATTCTGCTGTGAAGGAATATATAAAAGTAAGTACTTATATTTCTCAATAGGGTAAAACTCAAGTAGAAAATAAAATACCATGATGTATAATACGAAATCGGGGCGAAGAGAACTTACATTTTTCTGTAATATGATTTTGTATCCTAATAAAGTTCTTTCTTATTAAAGTTTTATTGCTGAGAGAAAGTAAAATATTTCAGCCTATTAAATAAAGAAAAAAGAAAAGAAGTTTAGGCACATCTTGAGAACTGTAAAACGAAAACAAATTAAAACAATTTGATAAAACAAAACCAAACTTAGATAAGTGAAGCGACACTGAAAGCGTTCAACATATATGTACCTTGGGAGTTCAACGAAAAGAAAAGTTAAACACTATACAAAAAGGAAAAAAGAAATTATATCGATCTTTACTATCGATTTTCTGATAGACTAGTTCAGAGTTCACTGGTTTGGTTTGGTATTAAACAAAAGATATTTGCATCAATGAACACAACACAAAAAATAAGAAAATAATGATAAATGAAATGAATATTCCCTTCATTTTTTAAGAGATTCAGTAAGATTTTGAAAAAGTTGTAGTTCTTTAATGGAGACATATTTTAGTATTGTTAATTACACATATCATGTATTATGTTCGATATATCTTAAAGAATAAGTTTAGATATGATTTGCAATTCAATTAAAATATATATTATACTATCAATATTTTACTTATAGATGCATAATTTTGCTCAGAATTGCACCATAAAAAAAAGCAATACCTTCAGCTCAACGTATATTTTACTGTTTGGATTAATAATAATAATAATAATAATAATATATATATATATGTGACATAATCTAAGTATATGAGTTATAAACATTTTCATAATCAGGGTGACGAGATAAACACTTTGTGTTAATAAGTTTTTTTGATCCGAGAGTTTTACAGACACTAAAACTGTTTTGTACTGAATGATGAGCTGAAAAAACACACACACACACACACACAGACGTCAATCCGATTCGATTCAGGGATTCATTTAGACAATATTCCTAATGAAGTCTGTTTGTGTGTCAGTTTATCCGTGAACACTTTACAGCCAAAACCGTCGAATAAAAGAATATGGTGTATTCACAAAAAGCGGACCATTTACTAGGGAAACGTTTTTGAAATTGATGAATTTATTTGTTGTATCCATGACACATACCAAATGTTTATGTGGTAATCACATCATCAACGAATGTCAAAATATAAAACAATTTTTTGGAATTTAATATCACGCGTTATCTTCTTGTAATTAAATTAAATAACATAAATATACCACAAAATATTTACACAAATTTGTTGGTTAATAGAACAAGAGAGTTTAGTGTTGGATACAGCAAATTTCGGTTTGAAATTCGCGAATAGTCATTTACTATTCGAATATTAACACTAGGGCAGTCCAATGAAATTCAGATATCATCAGGATTTAATCAAGTTCGTTATTCGTTTAATTGCAATGAAATACGGTATGTTATTTCAATAAACAGATTAAAGGACATTGTAGAAGTAGCCAAATATATGCGTGTAGATCATTTATTTTAATTTTGATCAAAACGACAGTTCTAATTCTAACCTCGAACGACATATGTTAGCAATTTACTGGTTACATATTTAAGACTCATGGGAATATAAACATCGTTATAGTTCTTAAGTAACTTAATCTAGTTAGCCTAATAAATCACACAATGTTAAAGTTAAAAAATCGATTTTTCAATTTCATATAATATTGATCCCATATCTCCGTTTTTCGGTGCCCAAGTATTCAAAGAAAGTATATGACTGATCAGGCTGAATTCTTTTAGGATTGTTTTCCAATTGAATATCAACTTCGTCTTCTAGAATCACTTCTTGAAACGGCATAGATTTCCTTACATCCAATTTAGAAGTTTGAGAAAAATAGCGGTTTTATAAACATATTTTTCGAACAACTGTAATTTTTTTAATTTTTGCTTTCAAAACTTTTCTGTAGAAGACGAAGAAGATATAAGTATATATTTTCAAATACCGTTTGGTTTTTTGTTTTAGGTGAACCAACGAGGAGCAATCGTGGGCACTGCAGAGCGCTTTTTTTTTTTATCATTTTTGAGCACGCGCTTAGGGGCTAATATCAAAGGGAATCATGGAGATTTTATTTATATATTCCTAAATTAATGCATAGAAAAAACTGCTATTTAATAAATGGTTTTGATTTTAATATAAAAATTAATTTAAATGCTCCTTTCTTAACCCCAAAAAAATAAAAGACCCCTTAAATGAAGTATAGTCTAAAACTATAATGTCGATTTGTAAAATCAATTGTTATGTATATTTCAGGACAGCAACGTATAATTATATTTATTATAATATAATTAATTGTTCACACGTGTTCATGAATTTTGTTACTTCAGCACAATCTACTATGCTGGAAGTTTTAATAAACAAGTTTGATGCAAAAGGATTTATAATACCACAGGGTAGTGAACAATAAGCTCCATGATTCTCATGTCTACGTGGTGAGACTCATCGCCGTTTTAATATTAAACACACAATCCTTAGGTTGGGATCGGGATGAACAATTTAAACCACCGAAATATGGTGAACTTCATAGGTTCACCAACCCCAATGTCTGTGATGCCGACGGTCATAAAGTTCATGCAAAATGAAAACCCTCCATTATCACCATATCTCTATTGAATGTTGAAGTGTGCAAGAATTTACATATTAGGTTGAGAAATTTCAATATGAAATTGAATTCAACTCGCATGTTGCCAATTATTATAACTTTAACATAACAATTTACCCATATTTTGTAGCTAACCTTAATATGTATATTTAGAATAAAAGTAAGGGGTTATACTTATACATCTATATTATTAGCCCAACTCGATATGCAACAAGCTGTCGGTATTTTGACGCTTATTAAAAAATCAAATAATATCTGTGAAGTTATCTGTGGGGTGGACGCTGAAAATAATTATAAATAAACTTAAAGCTTCTCCAAATACACACACAAAATATATTAAACTCAGGTCGGCTTCTATTTTATACACACAATATATTTATGTTGACATCTGTTCGGTTCTCAAACTAAAGTTAATCGCTTTAACTAAAAAGCAGTAGATTTGGTACAAACAAATATCGAGCATGTCTTGTACGTGAGTGCAAATATCTTAACCCAAATTCTAAAAATATTTATTATAATTCATTCATTTGACAAATAACAAGTATTGAAAGTGAGGAAATGTGTTAATTCATGTTGAAAATTGCATTTTTTGCAGAAAGTGCAATAAAATTTAATGGAAATGATTGCAGGTTGTACGTATATTATTAGCTTCTAGAGCAATAAGTATAAACTAGGATGTTATAATTATTCCAATTTCTGCATAGAAAGTTGAGAGTACATTCGGTAAAGCTCTTATTATAGAAAATATATTTTTTTAGAATTTTGTTTGTAGCGGTCTTGGAAAAATAAATAAATTTCCATTTTAAGAAACGATTTACTCATTTCATGGGATGTTTCATGCATATATAATTACGCTGAGTAAATATTAATATTTGTAGCACACTATGATATCAAGTATTACATGCCATGTCCTCTGTAAAATAAGAAAATGTAATCAGATAATAATAATAAAATTCGGTAAAAATTTCTTGCGTAACATCTTGAAACATATTATTGTCAAGAAGATACGAAATTATATTTACACTAGGTTAATCATGTGCCCCTATCATATACATAAACACATTTAAACATTTACATACATACATACATACATACATCTGGGTCTAATTAAATCGCCCTTTAATTGATACTCCAACTCAAATATATTATAAATTCGGATCGTAGAAATATCCAAATATCTGAGGACAACAAGCATGAAATACAGCTTACATCTTGCGTAAATTTAATAATAATACTAAATTAATTTATCTATTTAATAGCTTAATTAAATAAACTAATTAATTTATAATGTGAAAGGCCCATGTTGCAAGGAACCCATAGGTAAAGAAAAGGAACCCATAGGTATAAAAATATTAGACAACCGTCGTTCCAGATAATGGATGTGCTACCTAAGAAAGGTGGGTACCCAAAATTCAATAAAAATTAAATGTGCCTACCTGCCGTTATAGAATAATTAAATATGTTTGCAATAGCTAGGACCCACTGTAAGAAAGGCTTAGTCCCGGTAGTAACCATGGCTACATATATAAACAAAACGTTCCGGACACATACATTTATACTTTTATATATATACATCTGGGTGTTCCTCTAGATAATATGCACGACTAAGCATTTAGAAAAGATATATTTTTTGGTATAGTTCAATAAGCATATCAAGAAAACGTACTTTTTCTAAAAGCTTACTCGAGTGTGTCACTTACAAACGTCAACAAATCTGTCATTGTTTAAAATTTAATTTCGTATAATTTGTTTTTTTTTTCTCATTTAAAATTACTGTACTACTTATAAAGAAATATTTTATAGTATATTTTTTAGAATCATTATATATGTTTTTGCCATTAACTATTATTATCTGTTTTTCATTATAATTTAGTTTTAAATAATAATAATGCTTCCAAGGCAAATGCAAAAAAAAAATATAATTGATTTGCCGGCATCTGCATGTAATATTCAAAAATTAACTGAATTTTTATTATTTATTTATTTGATATTGTAGAATTAGAATAATTATATAGTATTGTCACAAATTTGGGTTATTATTATTATTTCTATTAATCTTCACTTTTTCTTTATTGTCAGAAAAATATACAAGTATCTTAATTTAATTGTTGATAACGTGAAATTATCCTATTTATTTATTTTTCTATACATATAGCATTTACCATGTGTTTTCTCTTGCATGTGTAATCCGCCCTCAATCTAAGTAACACTACTTGCAGATAATATAGCAATAGAAAATTAAGCAAAAAGTTAACAAGGTAAGATACCAATTACAAAACTTAATAAAAATATGTGGTTTCGTTATTTGTTATAAATGCATAATATGTATGTTAATTCTACTCGTGTATCCTACTTGACCACAAAAACGTATAGCATGATCGTGACATATAAGATGAAAATAGAGTATGTTGCTTTATTTCATACATATTTCTCTAGGTCACATTCAATCAAAAACTAGTTGGAGAAAATAGGGAAATTTTATTGTGCACCGAAATCATTGTGCACACTTGATTTATGGATCGATAGACATTATTTGGTGAATTTATCCACGTATTTAGATCAGGTAGTTGGCTTTTCGGGTTAGATTAAACCGCATAAGTAAAAAGTCATTCAAGTCTAAAAGATTTTTGTTTAATAGAGCGGTAGACAAAAAATAAAAGAAAAACTATAAACAAAATATCCTAAATTGTAATAACGTGACTGCCACATAACACAAAGAACCAAAACCTAGTTAATAGCACAAAAATAATTAGATATTTACAAACTGAAGCATTCAACAAAAATCGGCATAAGTAATTATTCTGACAAATCATTCCTAATAGGAACATGTTTCGCCGTTAGGACTGTACGAATAGCTTAAGTGTTCGGTCGCAAATAACATTCTTTGAATAGAAATTCTGTTTACGACTTTGTGATTTTAATATATATAATTCAAAATTAATTGTTTACCAATAATATATAATATTACCAGTGCGACCAGACTAGACTTTGAATTTTGCAAATGTACAGCATAATTTAAAAGTGATAAATGGTCATATGTATAAATACAAACAGGTCAGCTTTCTCGATGTTTTCGCACATAGAACAATATTTCAAATTTTTACAGTGGCTTAGGCGATTTTCACAATGACTCGAGCCACTGGTTAAGTAACTATAGAAACATGTATTATACAAAGTGATTTACAAACATACATTTGAGTGTTTATATATATACTAACTATATATATATAACCCGTGAGTACCATGTGCCCATATCGTATGCGTTATACATTTCACTCGTCACCGATCCATCAGTCTAATTGAATAATTTGACGGGTGGCGAATTTTCTTGTAATCTTTTTGTAAATATAGACTTAAACATGGTTACACCTATATAAATGAGGCACTTTCCTTGTGAGCAAGCTTTGTTATATTCATTATTTTCTCCGTAAGTCGTTTGTATTGTATAAAATAAGCACATGAAAGATTTGCTATTATATTTGTAACTGGCATACAATATCAATATAATATATCAGATGTCACTATTTGTAAACTACACAACGCACTAAATACACATCAAATCTTCAAATTAAGATTTTAATAAAATTTTCACAAAAATACATTGACATTTCATAATGACGTTTGATTCGTTTTGGCTATTTATAAATGTTTACCTTAAATTTTGTTAAATAACCAAATGCTAAAATAGAATTGCCCCAGCTATTAAAAATAATTATTCTAAAATATTACATATTTTAGACTAACAATAAAATGTTTGAAATATGTCAAGATTGTTGGACAGTTTCCTTGAGTACACATCAAATCAATTATTCAGATATAGTGCAATGGTTAAGACTCTCGACTTTTTTAAACTCACAAATATAAAAACACACAAACATGTGTTTATTTTAATTATAAAGCTGGGTAGAGAATCTTCTAATTTTGAAAGGAAAGTCTGAACTGTTAGATTAATTCTTGCTCTCTTGCGTCAGTAATCAAAATGATTCTTAGTAATAATAAAACTTCAGTGATTTTACCTTTAAGTATCAGTGGTTCTTGTAATGTATCTATCATGAAATTAGGCTAGATAATCATATTTCACACAACTACCCCTACGGCGATCATCAAGAATTAGCGGACACAAATATAATACAGCGTATACAGATACTCAGTATATTTACCAAAAAGTGTTCACAGGCTTCCGAAAACACCCATTTTTAGGAAAAATATGTAGTACAATAGTCACATTAACAATCATAAATCACAATGCTTATAATCTTTTTATAATCATATCCAGATATTCTCCCTTAGGCAGATGTTGTAAATTAAATAATGGCGTTAAAATTTCAACAATTACGTACCTTTTCAAATGTAAAATTCAGATCTGTCACGGTTTTGAGAAGACACGTTTAGTCATTTCTTGTTCTTATGTTATAGACCAATTAGTTCATTGGCCCAAATTACAGGTTAGATGTTTTGGAACGTGGCATGTATGTGTCTTCTTCAAGGTTAGTGTGTGTAGCTTGCGGACTTGTAACAGACATAACGGATAATATTTTGAATATTATTTTTACGTGCGAACATGATGCGTAGCCTCAAACTAGTAGATTTATATTCGGTTTGATTTAGTTTGATAAAAAGTGATATAGATATTTAGAGTAAGATTGAAAAGTTAAAAGTGAAATCATGTTGTTTTATTGTTCAATGCTCCTTGAAGATTTATATTCTTGTACGTACTCCTACAAATAGTACACGAACACAGGTTCTGAACTTTTCTAAATTGTTTCTGACAATTTTCGTGC
This sequence comes from Leistus spinibarbis, assembly GCA_933228885.1. Classification (NCBI taxonomy): domain Eukaryota; kingdom Metazoa; phylum Arthropoda; class Insecta; order Coleoptera; family Carabidae; genus Leistus; species Leistus spinibarbis. Next base: position 3,552,938 of record OW121793.1, read on the forward strand.
TGATGTTTCTTTGTGTGTATGCAATTCTACGTCAGTCTGTGAATGCTCAACTTAAACAAGATTAGGTACAGGTACCTATGCCTTCAGCTCGTCTTATAGGAAATATATGCGATGCGAGTCGCGGATTCCACACTCCCACTCCGCACTTGCGCATAAAATGTTATTAAAAATAATTGTTTTTAATTATTATATATACAGGTGATTGAATTGAAATGGGATGCCAAATAATAAGTGAAGCATGTAACTTTGGTGGGCACACTTTTGGTCTTAAAGTATGCGAGCGACGACTAACATCCAAGTATATGAGTTTTATATATTTTTGAATTCAAGGCAATGAGACAAAATTGTTTTGTTAATGACATTCTTTGAACCGAGAATGCTACAGTTACACAACCGAATGCTTTAGCTCTTCTGTATTTCGTACGGCGAGCTGAAATGGTTTTATTTTGTGTACCTACACTTACTATTTGGTATTAGAGTATAATTTTCTTTAGTCGATTATATCATTAGTAAATTATGTTCGGTAAAAAATTGAAAACTTGTTTAATCTATATAAAATGAGTTTTCTAATTTTAAGCGCACAAATATGATATGATGGATATAGAAAAAATCCTCTAAAACCATTATATTCGTGTACTTATAAATATATTAATATTGTCTAATTTAATATTTACGTAAAAAAGCAAATTTTATGATCGCATTTAGCGTCTGCTTCTTAAAAATAATATCTAAACTATTTGAAAACCAAATATGAATTAATTAAATTGAAGCATTATCAAAAAAACGTATTTTTATGAGAACGTATCTTTAATAAAGAATATCGTTTGAAATTAGTGAATTTCTCGATAACCGCATTACTATCCAAATTTTTATCGAGTTCTATATTATGTGAGTCTTATTAGAGTACCCGCTGACTTTCTTTTTATAGAAAAGTAATATAAATATGCTACTAAATATCTATATACAATTTAAACCAGTTCAGATTTTGTATTCTATATTCATCTTGATAATATGCAATTACGCTTGATTTCCTCATCTGGATTTATTCATATAATTTGTGTTTCATCAAGTGATGCCGAATGGCCGTTTGTTCTTTTTCATTTATTCCAATTTGATAATCCTATTTTCCTTTAACTTTTCTTTCCACCTTTCACTCACTTTAATCGAATCATACCATATCGATGATCTTTTATTCCTGTTAAATACAACTTGTCATTCACGGGACGCAATATTATCTTTAATTAACTTATTATATTTTTATTTTACTCGCGTCAATAACATATTATTTTGGTGTTCCTTTTGTTTACAGTAATTGTTGAATTTACCTGAATAATACATTCTATGTTTTGCGGTCGTTCAACTAATTTGGCATAATACTATAGCATAATATCAGTAGAAAATATGAATATGTTATTTAACGTTTTAATAATCTTATACGCAGTAATAAGTAAGTCTTGTAATAATAAAAAATTACGAACTCAAGATTTCAACGGAAATACACGTATTGACTCTCCTAGAATCGAATATGACTATTTTCGAAATGACTTCGGTGCCTGTTTGTCTGTCTGTAGGTCTGTCAACACTCTAGATCCAAAAAGTCGAACGTAAAAATGCGAAAATTCAAAATAAAGATATATGCATATGGTCTGGATGTGCATCTGCAATTTTTGAAAAGAATATTAAAAACGGAAGTGCATGCTTACTCAATGTTTTTTTTACTTATTTGGACGAAGTCTAAAAGGAGGTATTGTAATCATGAATATTTTCGAATTCGAGATATTAACGGAAATTTGAAGAGATAAAATAATATTGGTATTGATTGATTGACAAACAATTCAATGCAATAAAACTGTCTCACTGCTCGCGTACGTGTGTGTATATGTAGAGTAATACTTATATAGGTGTATCTATGATTAGGTCTGCATTTATAAAAAATTACATGAAGGATCGCCAGCCGTCAAATTATTTAATTAGGTAGATGGACCGGTGAGGAGTGGACCGTATTCTATGTATGATTTAGGCACGTAATGAACGTGGGTTAAACTAGTTATTATTATAATATTGGTTTGATTAGGCACCTAGTGCCTACAGGTTAACCTAGTTATTTATTATGACGGTATCTATCATAATCTTGTTTTCAAAGGAAACACAATTTCAAATATCAAATTGCAAAGCACTAAGACATACGCTTATAATATAATTAGGGCTTCGTTGATAATTCCGGCGCCGTGGTTGCATCAGTTATAATTCTACCTTTAGTATTAGTTTCTTAATTAAACGTTTGACTTAACTTATTTTTGAAGTATAATAAATTAAACCCCCAACATCAACGCCCGAATTCAAAGAAATGTAAGCTACTGTTCAATTATTTCTATTAATCTTGGTATAATAAATATCAAATAGTCTATATGTTTATTGCTTATGTTTATTACTGCAATTTTAAGCATATTTACCTGCAGTAGTATTAGCGGGGGTTGTATAAATTCAGGTGTAAGTATTTGAGAAGTTAATAAACAAATAATATCTACATTTAAATGTTTCAACGAAGCTCATCTATCAGTGTAACTCTGTCACTAATGTATACAGGAATATCATTTTGCGAAAGTCAATTAACATTTTGTGATTTGATTGAATTTATAATTCTTTTTTCAAAAACAAAACTGCATATTCAAATCATGATGTAGAACAAAAAAGTAATGGTAATTCACAAAACGTTTATTATTCTCTGATGTACAAATCTGCTCTCATTTTGTGCTCATTCAATACGCAAATTCAATTATCGAGATATCGATGCCGGGAGCAGAGGCTCGCGGGTTTTTGCGATTTTTGAGTACATTTGAAACAAATTTAAACAAAACTAAAACTGTGCCTCTATTGATCGATCATCCATTACGAATCAACAAAGCTTTCACTATGCCTACACAATAATTGTACATGTTATAGCAGAAACTGTATCTACTCTTCATAAATAATAAAAATTAACTTAATTTTAATTTCATGATATTCATGATTGTTTATTTGACAGATACTTGATTTAATAACAGTTTGAAACTATGTTATCCTCAAGGGAAATTTGAGATATTTTCAATAAAAAAATTTAAAACCAATTCTGAAAAGCAAACGAACCGATTCTCCTGGCATTAAATATTGATTGCTATATGATTTGGAAACCCATAAGGCGATTTTTTGCGACCAACCAAACATGATCCCGGGCTAACGTGTAGAAATAAAAACGTCATAGTAGTATAGATTATTGCGTGAAAATAATTTGGTTAGACAATAAAGCGGTAATATATGAATTTTTGTCAACTAGACATTACATATTTAATGATTAATTTTTGTATAATAATCTGTAAACAAAATTCATATGATTAAAACTAAGTTAAACCCAGCCCATTTCGCAATAGGTTGGGTCTGTAAGATGAGAAATGAAAAATAATTAATATAAAATTTTATAATATTAAGCGTGCATTTATAGCTCCTCGTACATTAGTATAAAAGACCTAAAACTTTTGGTTGTGTGTGTAACATTACCGGATGAAGAAATTTCCTTAACAAAAAGATCTTAACTCGTCCTGAGTCCGAAAATATATAACTCATTACTTAGATGTATGTCGCTCGCTTGTTCACTCGGTCGGTCGCAAAACCTGCGTGTGTGTTTGTATCTCCTCTAAAGGTAACGAAAATTGTTAGACATATAATTTGAGTTTAATTAGTTTGTATTTGTTATATTACGAATTTATTTGCTTTCCTTAATATAGCTATAAGTAGAGCACAATATTATATGCATTAAAAACCCTGAAAATATGCGCATATATATCCACAAAGTTTAATTAAATTTTGCATCTGTTTCTAAAAATATGCAACAATTTCCTATAATATGCTGAAAATTTGACGCACAAAATACAATAATACTAAAGAATTGATTAAAACAACTTATTTTGTATAATATAAAATATTACATTCTATATTTTATTTTATTTTGATCATATATTTCTCTAAATTTTCAACAAGAAACGATTTTTAGCTTGCCGTACGAAGTACAGAAGATACTAATGCATTCGGTCGTGTATCTGTAGCATTCTCGGATCAAAGAATTCCTTAAATAAAAGTGTACATAGATTCTATGTTCCTTGATATAACTCATATACTTGGATGTTCGTCGTCGCTCGCTCGTAAGACCAAATTTGTGTTTTCTACTCCTCTGAAGGCACCGGAGTGATTTACATCAAATTTGTTACACATAATATTTGGCATCCCATTTGAATCCGGTCGCAGTTTAAATCCAATCGCCCGTATACTTCACGAATTATAGGGCCCCAAAATTTAGAGCCCCGTTAATACTGCCCTTAAAAAAAAATTAAATAATCAAAAATCACTGATTCTATTCAAACGGCGAGGTGAACGCATAGGTGCGTTGTACCTAAGCTTGCTAAAAATAGGAAAACTTCTTTCTACATTAACGGAGGTATTTGCATTTAATGGTGGCATTGTAATAGATGGCTCATAATTTCCATTTCAAATCTTTGAAATTTTTGTAAGTTCATTGAATCCTATTTATTTTTACATCATCGTTCTTAAAGTGTAGAGAAAATAAGGGAATCCCAGTTTTTGAGATGCGATGCCGGGTGGTTTGTAAAATGTACGGGAACCCCAGTTCTTAAAATATAATTTTCGCAGTAATTGCTTTATTAATTAAAAAGAAAATTTAATTTATATAAATATGCACGTATATGCATTTTTATCTGTTTTACGCATCAATTTCCGAAAATATGCAAAATGAAAATCGGTTTTCTACATTTGTTTTTTATAAATACGTGTAGATTCGAGAACATTTTCTTGTCATATTGATATTATAGTATATGCAATAGCATATTTAATAAGATTTTATTATATCTGCTTCGATTGAACTTTGAATTTAACCCTAAACTATTCAAAAAAGATAATGTACTAATCTTAAATTAAAATAATGCTTAAAAAACGGAATCGTCAAGATGCATAAATTATAAACCTGTGTTGTTTTTATTTCCTGCTGCCAACTAAATACTATTCAATTTATACAATTGAGCTCTATTGAAATATAAATGTGATTGAATGACTTGCATGATGAATAACTTCGTATTAATGGAACAAAAGATGAAGTTTGAATACGATTAAATAAAACATAATTGAAATATGTTTGGATAAAAAAAAACTTACTATAAAGAATCTCAGTAGCGTAGCCATTGCAGTACATTGTACTCCCTGACGCCAAAACTCCATACTATGGCACTCATTTAGAAGAATATTACATAAGCATGAATCTACATGTTAAAAAAACGTCTGGCTACGTCACTGTAGACCAGTGATTCCCAAACTATTTAGCTGCCGATCCAACATTTTAATTTCCATCATTATACATATTTTACATTGAGCATCAATTATAATTAATGACTTATAGTTTTTTTTTTAAATTATATCTCTCCTTCAGTTTTTTCCTTTGCCGGATTCGTATGGATTACATGTTTTAGTGCATTTTTCTCTGTTTATCTTTTTTCCCTTCTCCTAATACTATATATGTATATTGGAGTAGCGTTTTTCAGTTCTGACAAACATTTTATGTATTTTCCTTGGATTCGTACTATTGTCTTCATCTCTGTCCATCTCCAGATTTCTGCTTCATACAGACGGATACTTTTTACTGTAATGTTGAACATTTTTCTCCTTCTAAAGTTATTTCCGAATTTTCTCTCGCCTATTCTCCAAATCCAAATTTTTTGTCTATACTTTAATGTATGATCATACTTCATTGTTCCTTTGCAAATGGTATCCAATATAATTATTTTCTTTTACCTTCTCTATAATTCCTCTTCTCTTCCTTATTATCATTATCTGCGATTTGTCGCTGCTTAGTATCAGATTCTTCAATATATCAAGCTTTTACTGAAGGAGACAGTTTTGCATATTTCTTACCTATGCGGTGGCATTAACTTTCTCCTAAAATTTAGAATTCTGATTATATACTACAGATATCGAAGAGCACGTGTTTGGTCAAGTTGTACATTAACAGAATTAATAATAAACATAAGAAAACGGCAACATTCACTTTGAATGCATTCCATAGTTTACTGTAAGTAAGTTTATTGAAATCTAAACAGGAGTTTTTTTGGTAATCGTTTTCATATTTCACCGAGACGAAAACTAGTTTTGTCGTGATGGAAGAGAAACGCATATTGGTTTTTTTACTTATTGGAATTATCACCGAAACAAATTGACTTTCAAAAAATATTTGTGTTTTTAATTTGTGTAGGCTTTTGTATTGTATGTGCCAATTAATTTAGAGGCATAGACAAATATCTGTTATTTATTTGTACCTACTTTCGTATGAACCTCAGGTACCTACAAGTTTTTTTTTTATTTGTTATGTTGTCTCCGTAAATATTTGTTTATTGTATAGCTGGACGCAGGAAATTACATTTTAGCTCACCGTACAAAATACAGAAAAGCAGAAGTATTCGGTTGTGTGTCTGTTACAATATTGGATAAAAAAAAAACCTTAATTAATGACGCGAATTAATTTATAAGGGGAGCTGAATTCATCGGTACCTGAACCTATGCTTGCTAACAAAAAAAAAAACAACTATTCTTAAATTAAGGTTCTGTTCAGAGAAATCTTGCAACTATGATCCATAATCATATATTTTATTATATCAGGTGTAAACCGACTTAATATATATTGTAATCGATATATCTTTGTTTATTTTACTGTGTGTATTTAGCTAAATATATTCCTTTTTCTCATATATGTAACCCAGAATAAAATAAAGCCTTCATAAGCAAAATTTATAGAATTTTTTAAGAAAGTCGAATAATTATTAAATTTATGAAATATTTATGTCAAAAGTCAAAATTGGACATGAAATTAACAAAATTTTACCATGTAGCTTTGATTCCTTTAATTTAAATTGTAATGTCAGCATATCATGAAAAAATGTATTCATGTATACGCCAAGTAATATAGACATAATTTTCCAAAACATTGCTCCAATTTATTATTTACAAATAAATTACGAATTTTTTTTTTTTATAAAGACATTCTCCAAATTAAATTTTTACTTGAATTATAAATCAATTCAAAGACGGTAAAAAACTATTTTAAATTTTAAAAATAATCAATATAATTCGAGTATTCTTCGGCATCTACAATGTGTAAATCCGGTAGTTAAATATTTATTAGGTTCATAAAAGTGGAGTAACAAAACAAATGGATTAGTCACACAAGATAAATTCAATTACCTAAATTGGAAATAAAATTTTGTACAACATTCATTTTGGGAATAAAAACAGACTGTATAATTGCTAAAAATATTAAATTTAAATGAATCAACTCTAAAATAAGTGAAGTATATCTATTAATTAGTTCCAACTGACAAGAAAAATAAATTTGTAAAGCAATACATACAACTAGTAATTTGTAGTAATGCACTTAATTTATTCATAAAAACGTAAATAACGGCTTCAAATTAAATGTTTAGTACGAACTGTAAATATAAGAATTATCACGATTTTACATTTATTAAACAAGATTCAGTTGAGGATTCGATAGAAAATATTTATATTATCTACGATTAACGTAACCAGCAATATTCGGCCCTTAAAGATATTTATTATTTAACATATAAAACTTGAAATGTAAACAAAAAAGTTATGAATACATTTATTTTACAATTTTCAATATTCAATGAATAATACTAAATATTTTTTGATGGTTTCTCATATATACTTTTTATTCGTTTATTGTTTATTTATAGTTAAATTGGTTTCTATACTGTATGTTTTTTGTTTGTTTGCAACAATTAATTAGTTATTCAAATAAACATATAAATATGTATATTGTATATAATATAATGTTTATATTTATTTATCGGCTTGCTTTATTTCATATTCTACCTTAAAATTTAATTTACACTTGTTTATAATTCGCTTCATTTTATAATAACTTTGGTGAATTATTTAAATACGATAATTAAAGGGTAAATTACGAAATTTCGGTAATCAATGTGGTAAATTACTTAAAATTAATTATTATAATTCACAAAAATGATAAATTACCAGATAATTTATTTGGTAATACAAATATCGTAGATTTCGGATCGTAATTAATGATAGAAAAAAAAGTAACATTACGAAGTACAACACTGCTTGTTGCTTGAATGATCATTATTTGCTTTGTTGACCCCTTGTCCCTGTTCAGTGAGTTTACTATCCAAACAAATGTTTAAAATTTATTTCGAAAGCGGCAAATTAGTGATGTTTGCTTACATAGTTTTAATTCGTAATAAATGATAATAAATATAAGAAAATGATATCATATCTTAACATTATTATCATCGTATTTTACCAAAAGTACATCATTAATAATAATATCAATATAAACGTTAAGTCTCAAAATAATGAAAATAACGGTGGGGAATAGGATATAGGTACCAATGAATGATACATGTTATACGGCCTACTTTATTCATCTTGCTTGTTTATATCTTTTAACAAATAAAAGACATTTTATATGTGACAAAGTAGAATATATTATATTACATTCTTATAATCACCAGTACTTAACCTATACAACCTGTATTGTATAGGTTTATTTAATTTAATAAATTATAAAGCATATCTTAATGATCATCTTTTATTTATTTTAAGAGAATAATTTATTCGCAAAAGTAAGCTAATAGATTTTCTTTTTATCTTAAAGGCTATAGTCGGGTTTAATGATAAGAAATGCCCCCAAGCTCATAGAAAGAATATCATATGAAAGATATTGCTATTTAACATAATTCCCCAAATTATTGAGCCTCTAACTCTTCTTTTACCATAGCTAAAAAAAAAACTTGATTTTAAAGTTTTTATATTTATATACATATATCCGTTGGTTTTAACATTTAATATTTATAACATTTGTATCAGTTGTAAAATTTAAAAAATCCAAAGCGTTTGATAGAATGTTATATAATACTCAAATTTTGTCAATTTTTGGCTGGAAATACAAACTTTAAAACATGTATGCAAGTCCCCTCTGACATACTCTACAACCCAGAATTTTTACTGATTTTTCTGATTCGTGCGCCATATTGAAATAAGAAATAAAACTTAATTTTCGTCATTTCTTTTTGCATATAATATAATCAATTTTTGATGAACTATTGATTCTTAAACAATGTAAGCCATTTTAGCGCCAAAACCATTTTTTTTTAATTGTAAAAAATTGAGAAATTTGATTAATTAATATTGTTAATGAATCCAAATATTTAAATATGTAAATAAATTATAATTGTTTTGGCGCACTCGTAAGTCGTATGTAAATTATACTTCAATTTTCAGCAAACTGTACCATTTACGGAAAGTGAACCTGCAAAATAGCAGGTGAAGTTCAATGGATTGCAGCCGATTACATCCTATATGATGCAAGCTCAAAAACAGAATGAATTGACGGTGTTTTGTTTAAGCAACAAACTCGTATTGTAAATGAATCTATTTCTGTATGAAAGCAAGTTCAAGTTTACGCGGTGCCGCGTGTAGTAACATAAAAATGATTAACCGAGTCTGTCTGAGGTAGCGTATATCCGCGATACTGAGGTGGCATCCCGCACGAAACGCCAATCATAGGCTTTGCTTGTTTGATTCGTTTTGGAGAGCTTGCCCCCTATACTTACCTAGCATCTAACGGAGACGAGCGCACGGCCGCGGATGAGCAACGCACGAGGCGTGTCCATTCAAAACTAGAAGTGGGTATTTGAAATCTTTCGTCAAAACACACTCCTACCCCATCGTTATGACCTTATTCCGCAGAGACATATAAAACATAGGAAGCATCATGTTAGAGGTGTTATTTCACGGCCATCTAACAAATGATACGAAGCATACAGTTATCAAACAAAAACTGTTGTACCTAGCTTAACATTTCATACAGTAAAAAATGACGACGAGATTAGTGCTGTTTTTGGTGTTGTGTTTAAGTGGAGTGTTTGCCATTGTAACAGACGATGAATACATGGTAGAAGTCCAGAAGAGATGTGAAAAGAATAGTGACTTTGCGAACTGTGGAAAATATGAAATTTTAAAATATATTTCGAAGGCGGCTACTGGTGATCAAACAACAACTATTAGTGGTGCAATGGAACTGGTCAATATTGAGCAAGCGGAAACGGCAATACTATTTCCAGCTGCTAGACAACGTTCGGAGGATTCGGAAGTGCGGAAAATTGTCAAGTTTCTTCAGCGGCAAATGGATGCGTTCTTAGGAAGTCGGGCAATTGCAATCTCCTTGCCTGAACAGATACGGCTTGTGGACCCTTCCGAACCCAGCAATGAAATAGGTAGAGCATTTTTGATTTTATTGTGATTTCATGTGTAATTAACAAAGATACTTCAAATGGTAAGATACGAATTAAAATCAATCTTTAATTGGTCACTTTTTATTATATTTTATAATAATCGTTTATCTAAAATTAGAAGAATTATAAATATGTACTAGTATTATAGTCAAAATATCCTAGTAAGATTTTCGGGAAATAATTATTATGCGACTAATATAACTTCGTGTATTTACTAAAACTGCTGCTAAAGTTTATGAGATGTAAACGAACATCTACATTACACCGGTGTACTATATGTTTAAGTAATTACCATAATGATTCCTTCGCTAATGCTTTAATGTAGATGCATTTTGTTCTGGGTTATAAGTATGATAAATCTGAAAATGAAAAGCTTTTATTGCAACATTTTAGTTAAATAATGTCGGAATTTAGAACGTATCGTTTTATATTTAGTGACAGTCTCACGGCGAAGAGGCTGATTGTGTTTATTTGTATAATATAAATAAATATACTGGAAAATCTCATCAAAAATACCTGGAAAACGCCCCCGGCTTAAAACCTGGTTGCGCCACTGTATATATATATATATATATATATATATATATATATATATATATATGTGATTATATGTATAGCATGATTGTGTCTCATTTCAATAAAATAAACAAAAAAATAAATAAATATAATTGCGTTTTTCAGCAATTAAGGTGGTTCGGTAGTAAGATAAATATATTCATTCTATATGAAATGAATTTCTAGCAACATACTATATCTAATAGTAATTCTTGCAATTATGAGGTTTCAACAATGGATATTTAACATATACATTCACAATTTGACAATAGAAAAAAAAAAAGAGTGGCTTTTCGTCTATTACAAACCAACCAATACTCCACGGTAATACTGTTTCTTCAATATAAAATATGGATTGTTTCTTAAAATTTCACCTTATCAATATATTCAAATATAATATTAAATATGTACTGTTTTTCAATAATTATCTGCAATAACCAATACGCTCGGAACACGTTCTCAGTTGATCTATTTGTGTTAACCGGTAGAAAATGATAAATATCCAATTATTTCAGTCTATTTTGTTTCCTTATCAATATGTTGTTAGGCATAGTTCATACGATTTATTAAATATAATCTCTATACATGCGTATTTATGGCAACATAAATAAGAAATTTAAGAGTTTCCGTAGCAGTATTTTGGAGTAAAAATGATTGATATAAAATTTGAAGTAGGGTTATAGAAATGTTTTAATATTTGTAATTTTTATATTATAGTTATAGAGCGTTTGCACTGTAAAAACAATCACCCTTGTCGACGTAACAAGTTTTGATTAACTGTGTGCAATTCTCAAGGTCATTGATATACAGATCCGCAACCAAAGCATAATTCGTTCTGTTTGCACTTCGCCCCGTACAGAATAAAATGGAAAATCAAATAACAAAATACAATTTTTACTATGTATATTGCTCGTTCTTTTCTTATTTATTTTCAAGTATTAAAAAAATTCCGTCTCAATTGGACGCATACGCCACTGCTAAAATCGAATCCAATTCAATAGAAACCAGGTACCTGGAAAGCAAGCAATATAAACAAAAAATAATATATTCATGTTTCACAGTATATTGATATAAATGCAATCATATTTACATTATTGTAGCGCATTTTATGCTTCAAAGTGATCTCAATACACATACATACGCAGAACAAAGTTAATATCAAATATCAATTTATAACAAATAGTAAAATGTATAAAGTCATACAAAATTCACGAATTGAAATTTGATGAACTGTAAAACTATCGAACGACTCTTGACTTAATAAATGTTGAAATTATATCCAAGAAAGCTACAGACACACGACCGAATGTTTTAGCTCATCTGTACTGCGTACAGCGAGCTAAAAATTGTAATGTTTTGTATATCTATAACATTTCTTTCAAATTGTGGCAATAATAATTTTAAAAATGCATCGCATCGCATATATTTCATATAAAGCGAGCTGAAGACGAAGATGCATTACCTAATCTTGCTTTTAAAACAATTTCTTGATAACAGAATGTTACAGACACAAGAGCGAATGCTTTAGTGCACTGGAATCTGATTCACGTCTTCCTAATTCCGCAAATACATGTAGCTCATAAATTTGGATGTATCAATTTTACGAACACTTGATGAAGCCTACTTTGTAAAATATATTTATATAATTCAATACAAAATCAACCATAAAATAACTATTTTCTTTTCTAAGTTTCAGGTTTACAATCAAACTCGAGCGAAGCGAGGGGGAAGAAGAAGAAGGTGTCCATGCTCATTCCAGTAATAATACTTTTCAAATTGTTTAAAGTGAAATTAATGCTCGCTGCCGTACTACTTGGAGTGCTGTTTATCAAGAAAGCTTTGATTATCTTATTCTTGATTGCCCCTTCATATTTGCATATGCTTAAAATTTGTAAACAGCCACATTATTCGCATCAGCCGCATGTGGAGGAGCATGAATTCGGTGGTACTGGGTACGGGTATGGGCATGCATCGCACGCTGGTCACGCCGCATTCACGAAAGACTGGAGCGGCAATGGTCGCGCATATTCTGCTTACCAGCCATCCTAAGTTTCGGTAAACTTATAAAAAAAAAGTCGTATTTATTAAATTTGCAAATTATCAAATAATAACTGTCGTATTTATTGATTAAAATTACTATCGGGGATAATTACTTAATGTTTACTTTAAATGGTTCATTAATTCATTCGTCTTCTTTTCTTATAGTTAGTTATGGAGAAAAATGATTGGAACAGACACAATAATTCAATTCGTTTAGATGAATGGGAAATTATATTTAATCGTTCAGTTCAGTAAATTTATTTTCTAAAAGCTTATTAAAATAAACTGACGAGTCTTGCATGAGTAATTAAAAATATAACCCAAACTTCTAAACCATATGCTTCGCAGCATACAAAAAAACTGTGAATCGTAAATGAAATTCCATTTTAGGAGTCACGATATTTTCAGTTAATTTCTTAACTAAAGAGCAAGTTCTCGACGTGAAGAGACAATGTACATTTTTTCAGCTCGCTTTCAATCTGTGTAAACACTTTGACCCATGTAACACTTTGGGCTGGCGTAGAGCAACTTACGTCTCGTCTACATCGCAGAGATGTCACGTGTCAAATGTATACGAACCACCTATTTATTTGCCAGAGAACATAATATTTGTAGCACAAATTTGTGAATTTTCATTATAATTGAAGAAATCGTTCATACAATTATGGAATTTATTTTACAAGGTTTAAGTTTTATGTTTCAATATTGTGTCTGTTCCTCTTCATTAAAATTGTTTTGCATACAATTTTTCTCTGTTTTAAATTTCATTTTCATCACATATTTATCCACATCGAGCTTATGAACAATTGTCAATAATTTATTGAGAATTGAAATTGAGCATACGCAGTACGTCTTAAGTTTCCTGCCTAGAAATTGGTATGAAATAGAACGTGTACGTGTACTTATCTATCATGCATAAAGTATGAGATCTGATATTGTCTGTGATCTGCGACAAAGCATTGAGCGTGAAAGCAAAAAATTGAACGCTACCGAATATTTATATACGGTATATTGAAAATAAAAGACCTTTCGTTAAATTAAATTTTCCTTATGATTTATAAGAAATATTTTGTTTATCTAAATTTTAATTATTCGAAACATGATATTATCGAACACTAGTAAAATATATATTTATTCCACATAAACTACTGGTTTCAATCAACACGTGGGCAAGAATTCGAATCTAAAAGAATCAAAAAGAGTTTTAATTAATTTAGAGATTTTATTTTATTTTATTGCAGTCCATTAAAAATTCATTAGAAAAAAATTAAGTAAACTATGTCTTAATCAAAGGTTTCTAACTCTCAAAATGGCTTCAGGCTCTCAAAAAGACTCCAAACAAAAATAAAATTGACATTAATTCCTTTTGACTGTTTATTTATAATTATAAAAAAATCAATTGTATTATCAAAAAGGCTTTAATTTCTTTTGAAGTATAACAGATGACGTAACACAAATTCACATAAGACTTGTGATTGGAAATCAATTAATTGTAGATGATTTGAGATTGAAATAATTGTTGACTTGTGATTCAATTCCACTAGTAATTGAATTTGCCCAGCTCTGCCAGTAATGTTTCTTTCCGCTGCACCGTGATCATAAGATCTGAAGTAAATGGCTAGTGTCTATTGTTAAATCAGTAGGCAAGGCCGGTTTCGAATTGACGTCGAAATATAAAAGATAGGGATTGCATGTTACGGTTTTCAATAGCACTTAAGTTCAGAAACGCAGACGCAGAATATCGATATTTTCATATTATGCGCTTACGTTTCTACTTCTATCCAATAGGAACACTTGATGAACCAATAAAATAGAAACACTGACAAGTTTTTAATAATCATTATAACTATCCTAAACACTCGTCAAGTGTGAAAATTATGGAATTGAATCGAAAATTAATATTTGCCGTAGAGAGTTGTCCGTATTTGTACCGTAAATCTCATCTAGACTATGAAGACAAAATTAAACATTATTTATTTTTTATTAATGTTGCAGTTATTGCTAGAAAAATTATTAACATGACATAATTTTCATCAACAATATAAATTTAAGATATATGAAGGATGTTATAGATTATATAAAATATGAATGTCTTATCAATTTCTGCGTCTATTGAAAACCGAGCTACGTTTCTGCGTACCTTTTCTATCTCTGCGTTCTGCGTCTGCGTTTAATTGAAACCGGTCTTTAATTTGCTAGAGATGTAACATTGATACACTGTGTGCATAGTAAACTAATAATAATTACCTTGATTATTGATTGAGTGTTGCTCAAATGGAGTTATCTATTATGTACCAGTAATTACTAGAATTGTTAGGTATGCGAATTTACTCAAGGGTTTAGCGAATAGTTGTATTTTCCATTTGTATATATTCGTCTTAATTATAAGAATATTTATTTTACTAATATAAAATTAAGATCACTTCACTCGATATTATTTATTATTATATTTCATATCTCCAAAAATGTTTCAGTAATTGTAACATTAAAACTGCAACTAACATGCATTAATATTCAAAGTATATTGCAAAGAATTAAACAATACCTTATGAGTAGTATGTTCCAAAAAATAACTGGTTTCGACTTCAAATACTTAAGTATCGCCTCATTAATGAAAACCGTTCTCAAGAGAATATAATTTGTATACAAATTTTAATATCCAAAATATAATTTGATAAAAAATTCAAAATTAACATTGTTATATAATGAATAATGTAATGTTTGGTTATCCGATTATATATTGGAACATCTATACATATTAGACTCATATATAGCTCATCCGAGATATGAGTTGATCATCAATAAAGATATCAAATTACAAGTGAAGGTTGCGTATTGGTTAAAAATAATGCGATCTAATATTTAAAGTTCATACATTTTATTTGAAAGCTACGTAACTAAATATGTTAACGTGTATCAGCTCATATCATTGATAGACTATAATACCAAAGTTATAAGCCATGATTATATTCTGTTTGGAATATAATACACATGTGCCTAAAGTAGATGTATAATTAAATTATTTATATATTTATTGAATGTTTTATATGTGTATCTGTCTAATCTGAAAATAAATATAAATCATATTTTCTAATCTGTTGATTTTGTTTTCCGGGATCCACTTAACTGGTTTACAAAATATAATCATAGTAAGCATGTAAATAGTATGAAGTAAGTTCGATTGAACTAAATACCTATCTAGTTATAAAATATATGCAAATATATTCACCATAATTTACATTAATTAAAACATGTCTTAGGTAACCTACAAATTGTAGGACGGTACACAAAAAGAACTACAGTGAATTAAGCATACATCCGTCAAGTTAGTTTGCGATTCATGTGACAGTAATTATAACCATATATGGTACACTGGTTCACATAAGCATTTTCCAATTAAAATTACTTATTGTATTTATAGATTATATTATCAAACAATTTGTCCAGGTATAATCGAAACAATACTCTTCTACGTCATCCAAAAATACAATAGAATCTATTGCGGTTTTAGATGACGTAAATTTCTAGAAATTTTAATTGGTTTATACAATATGTGCAACAACATATTTTAAAGCTCACTTGTATAAGATTCCTTTAAAGAAATAACTTCGGTAATTAGTTATAATTTTGGCTGTTCGAAATTACTACAGATTTAAAATGTCGAGATAAACATAACAGAGAACCTATTGCAATTCTTAAAATAAAATATAAATTGGCATGTAAGACTGACTATTGTATTAAATAAACAATGTATTATTTTTTTTAATATTTCAGCCTAATAAACAATTTGTGTTTATCCCAAAGTGTATAAACATTAGTTTCATAATAAATTAAAAATGAAATATTTATTTCTAAGTCTCCTACAATACTTAGTAATAAACTTAAATGTTGGTTTGATTTACCTGTCGGTCCGTGTGAACGCAATATAGTCAATACCATTTAACATGAAAAATTATATTTTAAATTATAGATTTGGCTAGAATATCTTCTATTTTTCAAAAGGGCATTTCAACATTGAGTACTTTGTTTCATGGGTTTGTGTCAATTTTTGCATATCTCAAAGACGGCAAGAGTTAGTGAAAAAATGAATCTAATAAAAGTTAAAGATATTAAAAGATTTAGCAACTTACAATACAAGTTACTATTCAAATATCATTATTTCATGGCAATGGTAGCATGAATATTATTCACAATAAAACTATACCCCATATATTGTAACCAAGTTTCAGAATTTTAGAGTGTTCGGCAATTCAATCAGTTTACTCATTTCACTCGTTTAAACTTGGCGTTCAAATATTGCATTTGAACACATGAAATAAGATCACAAAAAATCCAAAAAGAATAAGAACTAGACTTGACCGATATTCTATAACTAATCTCTCACTCACATCGACAAAGTTGTATATACGCAGTGAAAGCAGATTTTTTATTTTTTGTTAAAGAAATCTAAAAAGAGATCATAATTCTTTTTTTAGTTTTCAAGCATGCCATGCAATTATAATTCTTTCGTAAAGTATTCATGGTATATAATTAATAATTGAACAGATATAAAATGCTATATATGTATTTGTTTTTTCGTTAGTTCTTGAGATGGCTATAAGGATTCTCATGTGAAATATTACAACTGTCAACTTATCGCGTTTTTAGAAATAATATTTTATTTTTAATACATTTCTAACTATACGTTATTATTTAAAAAGCAAAAATGATGCTTTACTTAAAACATGTTTAATTAAAGTAACGAGGAAGTTCATTCAATTACACACAGTTAATATCATTCCCATTGACTAGGATAAACATGTTTTTCAGTCACTAACGGCTGTAAGTTATAACGTTATAATTATAACTTAGGCATAGTTATCTTAAACTTGTTATACATTTCTAGATGCTACGATGCATATGTGTCATAACTATATCCGTTTATTAAATAGGATATTATCTGACTACGAGTTCTTTATTTCAAAACATGTAACCATTTACAGTATATCTTCCAGTGAAATAGGTCGAGTATTGAGAGTTATTGGAGGGTGAACCCCCGGACACACCAGCCAGGCCACCGTTGGGACCACCGGACACACCAGTCGGTCACCGTTGGGATTGCCGGACAGACCATTGTCTATAGTCATCATCCTCACATATTCAACACAACTCATATTATATTTAATCAACTCTTTAGTATCTCAAAACTCATTTAATAGTTCTAGCTCATATTCTTTACTTTACTCCATAATTATTCCTCAATACCACACTTCGCCCATATATTAATATCAATAACAATTCTACATATTAGTATCACTTTACACATTGATTCATATCTATTCTTACTGCATATCCAGACAAATACATCCACATCAATACATATAGTTGCATACCCAAATATCATAATACACTATAGATTAGCTATGAACCTCACCTCAAATTATAATACACTTGATTTTTATCACTCACTAAATCACTCTCAATATACGACCTATTTCCCTGGAAGATTTACTGCAAATGGTTACACGTTCTGAAATAATGAATTAAAGAAAACTCGTAGTCAATTATATAAGAATATGTGTTGTGATGAATTTGTAAGGATGACTATAGACAGTGGCCAGTCCGTTGTGTATTGCTGTGGAGTATTAGTTGGTTTGACAGTTTGTTTGGGATATATATTTCAAATGAAAACTACTTAAAAGACAACCGCATGTAGGTCATTCCACCTAAATTTTTTATTGTAATTACATTTTTTAACTATATTAAAAAACAGAATTAATACACGAAACATTTCAATGTATTTTATTTAGTCAACGGCAGGAGTTATCATTGATACGTAGCACCGTTTGAAACATATTCTCAATTTTCTAGAACAGCTACTAGAAAAAAAAATTGATTAATATTGGGAAACGAAATTAGGAATTCATACTGTAGCAGATGAACGTTTACACAATTCCTCATGTTCATTTATTTATGTACAGCTTCTTGTGGCGTATAAAATAGACCTGTTTTAAAATTCAAAGCGCAAGCGCTTAACACCACCTGATTAGTGGAGTTAGGGATTAAATATTTTTCGATTATCCTAATCATATATCCCAATCTTAAATCAATTCTATGAAATTTGTAGGTTATACTTCTATATACCAAAATTACACATGTATATCATTTATGGCACACCCAATATAATTTTAAGAAAATGCAATAAATCTTTTTGAAAGTGGTCTATTAGCGTTACACAGAATTCAAAATAGGATATGCAAAGTCACATCATTTGTTAAACTAACTTTAAGGCCTCATATAAAAGTATGTTACTGTATAGAAATTCTGATCACTTATCGGATATCTATTACAAAAATTGAATAGTAAATCAGCCCAACACATACAAGATCCGGTTTCAACAAATATAACTTGAGAATTCGTGACTGAATTCCTAAAATAACGTACTTCTTTCTGGTGTGTCAATTGTTTTTATATAAAGATAATAGAATCGTTCGATAACGAACTTAATTTGGTAATCAAGCTGAAAAGCTTTAGTCTTTTCGCAATCTTTAATGTTGACATTCATGGTACATAAATTACAAGTCTCCGAAACAATTCAACATCGATTTTTCTTTGGTCCAAATTGAATTTATTTTTGGAGTAACACTAAGAACTACATATATCGTAAAAATATATAAATATGTAATAATAAATATAAAACTTTCAAATTACTCGAAGCTATTTATAATACTGCAAGAAGTAAATTGCTTTTCGATTTCGAAGAAATTGAGTGTTTATTATTATAAAATGTATTGTCGAAGTTTCTTACTATATTCATTAAAAACTAGCCATTTTAAATAACATAATTGTTTTATAACCCTAATTTAACCTTAGCCAAAATTTAGATATAGCTAACTTACATTCGGTTTTGATCTAGACCGTAACTAACTTCAACGCATTCAAATTTCACGCCGCTCTCTCGTAACATGACTAGTATTTTTTCACCATCAACATCTCACCTTATTGACGGCATTGATAAATTAAACTTTTCAGGATGGAAATTACGTTTTATTACATTATACAGTCGGAATTTTTAGAACGAATGCTTAAATTTTTGATTTTTTCATGTATATTTGGGATGAATAATTATGATAATAGTATACGTGATTTAATTGCCATGAACCGTAGCGCCAGGCTACAGCCAATTCAATGCAAATATTTGAGAGCATATTATGAAGGATTATCACGTATTACTTCTTTATTTAGGGCAACAAAGTATGATAAAATAATGTCAGGGGAATAAATTTAAATTAACATCAATAATTCATTATTATTTTTGGTTTTAATAAACATCTATTAGCAATAAAATTGATGTGCCATATTACTACGTAAAAAAAAATATAATTTCATCTCTAATTAACATCAAGGACAGCCTCTCAATATTCGTGTATGAGGGTGCAAATTCTTTTTTCATCGAGAATTCTATTTCTTCTCTCACAGGTAAAATATAAAAAAGGTTAACTTTTTGGCGGAAATTATTTTTTGTTCTTCTTCCAATGCTACGAAATTATGTGTCTGTTACGAACAATATTAGAAAGAGTGTATTAAAAATATTTTTTAATTTGAAAACGTTCTCTGAAAGCTTGTTGTAATTGCTGCTATAAGATGATTGAAAAATAATCTCCGTCTCAATCTCGGAAGATTGGCTTAGTGATTACTATGGTATCCTAAATTAATTGTATGTGGGAAGACCAGAGAGTATACGAACAGAATCACTTATAAGTATAAGAGCCAATTATTCATAATACCATAAAGTTTTTAATACGTAGATTCATCATTGTTATTCAAATAGTGGTTTAGATCGTAATTAATGCTGACTATCAAAAAAATTGGAGTGTCCTAACTCGACTTTCTTAAGATTTAAGTTTAATGAGTATTCCTTCGACAGTTTTGGCTCTGGAGCGTTCACATACATCATTCTGCAAATGGTCAGATTCGATTCAGAGATAGTCAAAACGTATATTTCTGTTTAAATCTCGGGTTCGAAGTGTTCATTAATTCTTTCTAGATATCGTCCAAGACAGTAAAAACAGTTCTTGGAAAAATATTAAACTTATGGATAATTAAGATACACACTACCTTTACATATTCTGAAATTAATAATTTTTTAATCGGAAGTAACGGTTTACTTCTGCTAATTTCTCAATATCTAGAAAACGGTTTGAGTTAGATAAAAAGTAATACAAAGAAAAAAAAAAGATTCATTTCATTTATTGAAATATCGTGTATGAAAATCGCAATGTTACATTTATGTTTCCCTGGTTTCCATACATATTGATTTTGTTTTATGGCAATAGTAGGATGCATGTTAAAGAAGTTGCGTTCATTTGCCTTTCTTATACTTCCATTCCAGCTTCTTTTAGTAATAAAAAGATAATCATTTGTTAATGTAGCATTTAACTCTCAATTTTGATTTCACTTTTCAAATTATATTTAATATATGCATATTAATTCATCAGTCAAATATAAAACTAAAAAAGCAAAAATTAATCATCTACAATTATTGAAATAGTTTTCTTAATAAAACACAATATAATTACTATTTAAAAATAAATATGATGTTATATCATTTATAATATATACTAAAGCCAAAATAATTAATTAGCTTCAGAATATTATGAGGATTAATCTTGACTAGACATTGTTGGAACGACAGTAAGGAGAAACTGGAACAACTGTAATTTAATCTGACCAATCTGTCAGCATTGTATAAGAAATACGTAGTTTGCAAAAAAAGTAGGAGGAAAAAATGTATTCTACACACGATGCAATGGCGAATTAAGCATACCACTAGGTCAGTGGTCAGCAAATACAAAACCGAGTTCTGGACGACGCACAGTGGAGTATTTCTATGTAAAACCTGGCCAAAAGTCGAAAAATTAAACTATCGTAAAAAATCCAACATATTTTTTTTAAGATAGTTCGATAAATTTACCACACTACTCAACACATTTCGCTGCCCTAACTGTAATAATAACAATTCAAATTGAGCATTTGCGCGAACCGCACCTCTTTGCATTTGCTGCTGTAGCCGCGCTGTTGTTTTTACAGTCCCTAGTAACTATTCCAATTTGTGTGAGTGTGCAGTAAAATTCTGGAATCAAAATGTTGGAAAATGTTGAAGAAGGTATAAATAGTATTATATACAATATAAAGTTTGTTGTTTTATAAATATAAATTCGTTTTCTGTGTCATTTTATTTGAGGTTATTAATAAAATAGTTGAATGGCATTGTACTTGTACAGAAAATAGTGTTTTCGTAATGTTGTCGGGTCATGTCGGGCAACAACTCTTACACAAATAAAAAATAGAGGTGTTCCTTTAGCTGATTCAAAAAAAAAATTCCACCCATGTATACACATTTATTTTTGGCAATGATTTTAACCCCATCACTATCAGTGATACATATACGCGCAAATAACATATACACAATCACAATTTCATTGTGCGTGGGTCTCATAGGGTATCTTGTTTGAGGTCGGAGAATCCGAATTTGAAATCAGTTTTTCAAAATTCAAAATGGCGTATCCAATATGGAGGATCGAAATTTGATAAATCGATTTGGATTTAAATTAATATCGCTATTGTATGGATTATTACGTCTCGTCGCTGAATTTGTCAATCTTTGTAATATATTTAATTGATTATTGAATAATATAATTTACCAAAAATATTGAGCATTTTCTCTCGAACCTCTGACCATTAGTTAAATAATGGAACTCATTTGCTGTCGCTACACCTATCTATTAATAATATAACTCATGATTACTTATGTTAAAACATTCACATACATTAAACAAACACCCAACATCGCTTTTTTGTTTATTTCCAGTCGTTTGAACTATTAAAATAACAGTTTTTTTTTTAAATTCCTATCCACCATATTTGATCGGCCATTTTGAATCTCGTAATTTTGATACTAGATTCATGATCAGTGACCAAAGGAACCACCTTAGCTAATTATTAGACAGATTTAAAGCATTTTTTAGAACTTTAATCCGCCATATTGGATCGGCCATTTTTTATTTCCTAATTTTGATATCAGATTCGTAATCGACAACCCAAAATACCTCCGTGTACAAATTTTTATGCAAATTGGAGCATTTCTTAGAATTTTATCCGCCATATTGGATCGGCCATTTTGAATTTTCTAATTTTGATAACAGATTCGTGATTAGCGACCCCAAAAACCCCCAAGTACCAGTTTTGGTATCAACAGAAGTGGTTTAAGGGGTTTTGGCCAGGTATTCGGGGTAAATACTCCACTGTGCGACGTGGACCCCAAGTCATTTATCAAGGCCCCATCTATAACCGTAAACAATATATTAGCGACCTTTTTTACTTTCTTATACGTAATGTATGAAATGAAGTATTGTATTACAAAAGAAAATCAACCTTGAAATTTGAATGGGAATATTGGTTTTAAGGGTCTCTGAAGCCATTATGACTATTTTTTCAATGGCACTGCGTGTATGTGTCTGTTTGCGAGTATATTTATGTGTGTAATCGCTCTACAGCCAATAGTTGAACATAAAATTTTGAATTGAAGATTTGTTTACTCTGAAAAAAATAAAGTTGCTATTTTTGAAAGAGATACTATAACCGGAAGTGTATGTAATTTTTTTCACATCTCGAACCGGACACGAGAAAATGTGAATCGTATAAAAGTTGAAAATATAATAGTTTCTGGCTACTCTAGTTTGAAAATTTATTTGCATTGGATTTAAAACAGAATAAACCTTTATTTCATATATAGTGAAAACTAAGTATAAGAAATTCGACTGAAGGGCACTCCAAATTTTTTGTTAGGTGAACGTTTTGTGGGCTTCTTCATGCCAATATTGATCGACAATTGGAGAAGTGAGTTTAGGAAACTGTGTCCTCGATAAACAATGCAAACAATAAAACGTCTCAGCTGACGTGCTAGTTCCTGGTGAATCAGCTGTTAAACGTGTTAATATTTTTTATATGAGAGAAGAGTCTAAAGATAATTAAGTTTTCACAAAGAAAAGAAAAACCAAATAAAATTAGATTCAATAAATGGGTGGTTAGCACTTTTTATAACATTTTTATAATTAAGGAAAGGAGAAATTACAATAATTGAAAATACAATAAATAACAAAATATAATTATTAAAAAAAAATGCATACGTAGAAATAATACAGGCGTTAGAATTCCAAAACTCCATTGCCAATGATCAGGCAAATGTCTCCAACTCCCCACACATTAGGAATTTCAAAAGTTCGAGTAGTAGTAGTAGTACATATAGTTTTCACCTTGCATGTAAAATAACTTACATGTTGTCAAAATTCATTGTACCACAACCATGTAACAAAATCAATATTTGTAGTAACTAGGGAAATGTGGATGTAGTATGGCTATTATCAAACGCAAGCTTTCAGTTTTACCGAATATACTTGTCAAACATAAGTTGCTATAAACTTTTTCACTACCTAATGTCCTATTTGAGATACTTAAAAAATAAAAAAGCTCTACCGGATGAAATACTCTGTTCAAAAATACAAGATTTTCTTTCCCGGGACACACAAATCTTGAATTCAAATATTACATTTATATGATTAGCGGTATTGGCTGTAGAACATTCACAAACATGCACATAGACCGACAGATACACAGACGTTATTGAGAAAATAGGCAAAATGGTTTCAAAGACCCTTAAATCGGATATTTCCATTAAAGTATCGGAGTCATTTTTTGTGGTCACAATACATTCTTTTATGTAGTACGTATAATAAATAAAATAAATACAAAAAAATATTTTTTCTTTGTGAATCGTGATTTTTTCCCTTAAGTGCGATGTCGTAGAAAAATAAAAATAATTGTGGAATACCGATGTTGAAATATATGTGGGTGATACACAATAAAGGTGAAATATATTTGTTTGCTTTTATCCTTTGATGTAGAAACCAATCAGATCTATCTGATACTTTATTTTGTAAAATGTATTGTGAAATGTTTCTTTGTATTATTATTTTATTATTTGTTGTAAACCATTTGTATTGAGAAGGAACATGTTCTATAATGGTGGTGATATTTGAACTTATCATTTAACTTCTAATCTAAATTAATAGCAAATCCAATAATAGAACACTCGTCTATGGGTAATAGCATCCGTAGAAACATATATAACAGTATTTAATCGAGATCAGTTGTTTCACAGAATGTGTTACCGCCATTGGTAATGACAGTTTTCAATTATCTTTTTGCTAATGAAATTAAACCCTTTGTAAACTAATTCCGAATGTGATGGCTCGGAATTTGTTTTATCACAAGTCTGATGAAATATGGTTGGTGATATACGTATACGAAGTATGTTAAAGTCATTATTTTCAATATATTCAATATATACATATTTTAAATTGATTAAATTTTTTCAGATTGTGAACCCAAAGGCTATAATATTTATGTATACATTTAAAATATTATATACACGTCGGTGCCAGCGGGCTGGAGAAGTGGGATTGCTATCTCATAACAGGCAGTGTCTGCGCAGTTAGCATTTATTCGGCAAACTGCAGGCACTGGCTCTTGCACTAAAGCTTGTTTATTTTAAAATTTAATGTCGTCAACAGCTTCATACTGTACATAGGAATTTCAGCTGAACCACTGACATGCCGGGAATTTAGCTATATTAGGAATGAACTTGATATACTAATCTCATTTCATAAATAAAATTATCGTAGTAGCATGGGTATTTAAAACTTGATATAAATGACTTGGATTCATTAGTGTATCAGGATGTGAACATGTACTATTTACTGAAAAAATATCCTGGATTAATAAGTATACATATATGTTGTTTTTGCAAAATAATATTCGAAGAATCTTATATACTGTAAAAAGAGTAACTAATTAAAACTGATGCAAAACTTGTTATATGATTTTCTTATATTTAGTTGTTAACTGTACCTTGCAACAAAAATATGTGTGTCCACTGGCAAGTGAATCAGAAGCCTATTGGCTACCAGTCTTTTTTCTGCGTTATTGAAATATAAGTGTAATGTCGTATGCAGATTTTTGTTCTTATTCTTCGGGCTATTCTTTAAGAACTTCATATTTTATTACATTACCCTCATTTAAGTTTTGGCCTTGAGCAAAATATGTTGAAAATTTAAATAATGTGTTTTTATATTTATAAAACTAATAATATATATTTGAAATTGCAAAAACTAATAATAGAACTAAATGTAGAAAATTTAATCTATGTCACAGCGTTTTAAATACTATTTTTACCCAAACGTGTACCGAACACGGAAAAATTGTATAAATAAAAAAAAATTGTGGCAAAAAATTTGCTTGAAACAACATTGAAGTAAAATAGTTTGACACAACCTTCCTATACTTAGTTTTCACTATAATATTAATTTATATTGTGTTATAATTTCATACAACCGTTGCTATGAAACAATATCACTTGCATTTTCAAATGCGAGTTTTCAATAAATTGTATATTCTTCGATTACAATTTTAAAACAAAGAACTTAGAAAGTTTAATATCTTTAGCATTAATATGATTTAAATTTTTCTCTAACTCGTATCACTTTCGAGATATGCAAAAAATGACACGAATAAACAACGCTTCTTATTAAAATATCCTTTACGAATATATAAGAGATACACAAATCCTTAATTAAAAACTACATAACACACACGCATAGTGAAAATGTATTCAGGGGCCTTCAAAACGGATGTTTCCGTTAAAATTTCGGTGTCGATTATTTTTGTGGTTACAAGAAATGTTTTTATACATAGAGTGGAGAGTAAAAATGACATAAATATAAAACTTTTACTATAATATTTGTGTCATTTTTTACAATATTGCTTCTGTTTCACTTTGTTTCTCTTTGCGAAGACATGTTTACAACATATGTGCTAATTAATTATTTTAAATATTAGTTTGATTCGTGCGAAATTGATATGAATACAACTATAACACCACTGGTTAGCTTAACTTGACCTTGATATATAAAAGGTCAAAATTGACCGTCTTAATCAGCCTTTGCATTGTTACACTATTGTAAACGTATTAGTTTAAAGATCATTTATTTATTATATAGTACAAGTTTTCAAAGTGACCTTTGGTATACATATTAATTAGAATTTCTAAGTAACTACTTAATCAATACTATAAGGTAAAATACATAATAGTATACCAATTGCCGATATATCTCTATTGTACACAATATTAGAGGTATAAATTAAGTCAAATTTAATAAGATGTCAAATCAAAAGCAGTTAATTTAAATGAATTGCAATCAATTCATTAAATGACAGAATCTATCGTTCATTAAATCAGTATATTTATCATAAAATATGCGAAAACTTAGTATTAGAAAGTCAAGTGAAGGGCACTCCCAATATTTTATATTTAATTTTTTTGTAGTTTATGTATATATAAAATTATTTTATTTTTATTTTATTCAACGATTTCTATGAGACAGTACCAATATGTATTGCTAGGGAATCGTAAATGTAATATAACTATATTCAAGAGTATTTTTCTATAAGACGGTATATTTTTCGAAAAATCCTTTTGAGACAGTATTGCTAGAAATGTTAATATCATAAAACTTTTATGATAAACATTCTTATCATTTCGTGGTATTGAAACAGTAGCAAGAATAACTGCTATACAGGTCTGAAGTTTAAAGTTTTATAATTAACACATCTACACTTTTTGCTGTAGGATGAACACACGGACTTCATTTCAAGAATAGTCAGACGCGATTAAGCTATGGTCAAAACGTGTGTATTTCTCTTATCATTTCGAGTTTGAAAATGTTCGTAATTACAATGATTCAGCCGATGCATTCGTATAAGAAACCAAAAAGGCCATTTCACAAGGAGCTTGACGCAGCAAGAATGTTTTGTATTTGTATTAGTTGAGTTAGCAATGGAAATGGCTCATGTGGCAACGGGAATCGAGGGCGGCTTCAGTTGAACATGGAAACAACAAACCCGCCAGCAGCGTCGGTATGGGTGGGAGACGATGCGAGATTGCGCGTCTGGACGTTGCTAGGGATCATATATAAAAGGAGGAACCGATCCTGGAGTGTCAACAGTTGTGCACAGAATAACGGAATAGTTAAACACACTTACAGATTACCCCGTCGTGTGCGTGAACAAAATAAACTATCGCCGAAACTGAGCCAGAATATTCGAAGCTAAATAAATATGAATTAAATTTTTGTCTATCTGACTTTTCCAAACATTTCTCCTACTTCCAATATTTATATATTTTATTTTTGTATTATTAATTTTGTATTTTTGAACTAAAATAAAAATAAAAACAGTTTGTGGTTGTTCTGACTGAGTGATAAATGTGATAAGAGTTTCAAAGAATTGGATTTTTATTATAATGGGGTACTTTTGACAGTACCGTGAGGCAAAAAACCTATAAAAAATATTTCAAACTTTTATGTGAAGTCAAACATCTAAATTAATAACAATTGAATTATTGTGCATTTAATACCAAATTAGTTAAATATTTGCTCACGTAAGTTACATTTTATGCATAATTTAATTTCGTAATCCCGTCTATGTATACTTCATTAAAGTAAATTAAAATATTGCGCTTTATTTAATTATTAAATATTTATGAACTTAAATATACATAATTATATATTTAAATGTATGTACGTATCAAAACTTTTCTTATAAAATAAAGAGAAAATGTATTTCTTATATTTAGTTTTCTACGTATATAATGCGCGCGCTAATTTTTAACTTTAGAGAACCTTTGTATAATTTTATATTTTTAAATACATGTCGAAATAATTTGAACCTAATAATTACACATTTATTTTTAAAGTTGTTAAAAGAGAAATTAAAATGAAGGAAAATAAAAATTATGCAATAAGTCTGATGAACAAATAAAGATAAATAAAAATAAAATATTTGGTACTTTACGGTAAAAATTGATTCCATTATTAACGCTGTTGGAAAAATTTGGGTCTCCCATAACGTTGGAATAAAACAAATAAATGTTACCTATAATTGTTTTGAGAGCAAATTTTGCTGTTGCTATTATTTATAATTTATGCAATTTAATTCTGAATTTTAATGTAAATTTCGTGTGAAGCAACTCGAACTAAGTGCTTTTTAATGTAATAATACAAAGCTTATATTGTGCTAAAATTAGCTTTTATTTACATTTTACCCATACCTTTTAAAGTCTTTAGCTTCAGTGTATATTGGTTATAATTATTCCTTCGACATTCTCATATTTCCAATACCTATTTAATATAATATTAATTTATTTTGCTCGTGAAACAATATGATTACCGGGAAACGTGAATTTTATATTGCTATTTCTGAAAGCGATTAGTAAATGGTACATTTTCGAAAAAAGAAGTATTAATATAATTAACATTTAAAAGACCCACCTTTTCTCTAATTCGTGGAGATTTTGAGAAAAATCCATTACTAATAAGAGGTTTTCTCGTGGGACATATACAAGTCGTGTGTTTAAATATTCTTACTATTTTCTTCGACGGGCTAGACGCACACACGTCATCATTTCAAAAATAATCAGAGATAATTCAGGGAGGGTTCAAACGTGCATTTCTGATAAAATTTACGAGATCTTTCGTAATTACAATACTTTCTTGAATACATTTGTACAAGAAAGTAAGTATTTTAATATTCGGTGAAGAAATCTGAAACGTGTTTGCACAGATTTATATATCACAATATTTTTTGTGTTTGCACAGATTTATATATCACAATATTTCCATGAAAACTTGTGACGTATAAGAAAAGAAAATTCTTTGAATTTGTTGGGTTGCTGGCGAAGTAAATTAAAAATCAATGTACATCAAGTATGCAGCGACGGATAGCAAGCAAAAATAAGATGGATATTTAAAGTTTGTACATGTTACAAATTTGAAGAAATATACCAAATTTATAGTCAATATCAACCCTATTAGTACTTAAAATAGAAACTACATAATTTAATACATAGTTTATTATCATAGAAACAGGTTATATTCTATGACACTGCAAATATTCTGAGCACTGACACTTTTGCGAATTTATTACATTTTAATGCAGCGATGATGTCAAAATAACTTAAAGTCATTCACTGATAAAGCAGTCGTCTTATAAACGGAATTTGACTGAACATAAAGCGATTTAATTACATCATAATTTTCTCATGGTTGGATATGATTTATTAGGTTTTTTCGGACATCCAATTACACTTATTTTTATGTCAATGTTTCGGAATATGGTTATTCCTAAGTCAGGACTAAATATACTGATAGCAATTCCTCAAGTAGCTAGTATTTTCAAGTTATTTGTAACAAACAAATTTTATTTGTAAATCAAATTGTGAAAATAGTCCCTATTAATAGAAATAGATTTTGGTGATGAAGGAATAATAAACGCATCCGGAAACGTTTACATAAAAAACAAGTATTTAATAATTACCTACAATAAGCTGTTATTAGTTAAAACTTAAGCTCATTTTAAAAGTTTTTCATGTAAGTTTTATCTGTGAACAAAAAATAGTATTCTTTAACAAACTTACATTTTGATGAATAACTTTATTTTGAAAAGTTTCAAAGAGATTAATTTCTACGGATTTTAAATGCAGTTCAAAACTAAATTTGTATAGTAATTTGATTTTACTATTATTCGCATCGGATCAAATATTTAAGTTGAAGAACAAGAATTTAATATCCTTTGTATCAAATCGTTTGAGTATCCGCCCACAATAAGAGCAATCGAAGCAGTGCACACACAGATTTTCTAATAAAAGAGCCCGTTACATAATGTGCGGACCCTTTATCAAAGTTTTGTGGTCACTTCGTCAAGTTTAACTTTAACTATATAGATATTTCTCTTCATATTCGACGTTGCATG
The DNA here is from genome assembly GCA_933228885.1 of Leistus spinibarbis. NCBI lineage: Eukaryota > Metazoa > Arthropoda > Insecta > Coleoptera > Carabidae > Leistus > Leistus spinibarbis. Next base: position 3,583,810 of record OW121793.1, read on the forward strand.
TTAATATTTAAGTAAGAGGGAGAGTTAGAGTTAGTTTAGGATTGAAGAATTTAGCGGGGATAATACGCGTGGAAACCAATTATGTACTGAAAGAAACTGCTCTTATGCCAGAATTAACATCCCTTTATCCATGTCAATTAGATTCCACAATTGGTTAGTTCAATTCTGCAATGCTTACTATACACTTTTGAACAAAGAATTAGAAGAGTGCAGCTTTGTATGCATTTCTCTCACTGTATGTATATGAATATCGTGATAAAAAAAATATATATCCAAGTAAAAACTCTAACACGTGTCGCGAAATTCCGTTGTAAACGAATGCGTGCATACACGGAAATTGAAAACAATAACCCAGTTCCACAAATGTGTGGGGAAAAATTCTGGGTTATGTGTACTAATTAGCTAAAAGTGCTCCAGTTTTTGAAAGCTCATCCGTCAGTTTGTATGTAAATGTAAATATATATTAGTGTGGAAGTACGTTAATTACATTACTGTTCCTGAAATAATAAATCAACTCAATAATTCATATCTGATGATAATATACACATACAGTTTACGAAGAAGCTCACGTCATGAATTTTTGAATAGAAGTAAAGCCAACTTGTATTATCCTCTTTTATTGTACATACTGCTAGCCATGTATGCGGATGAAATCACTGTGTCTGATATCGACATTTTTATCTAACTGCAGCTACTGACGTAACCTACTTCATAAGTGAGATGTAAAATAATACAAAAAGTAAGTTGTTCAGTATCTTTATTTTAGTAGGTGATTTTAGAATGTGATTCTTATACCGGATGAATGTGTATTTAATGTCACTGTTTAATTAATATTTTAACAGAGTACCGTGTCAATATTATCGTAAATTTGGAAGGTATTCATTCGTAAAATAATTTAACATGAGGCCGCTGACTCGATGATAATTAAATTGCCATTGTCGGCTGCTATTGTTTTAAGGGTTATAATTTGTTTAAAATAAGATAATTTACCAACGAAAATCGTATATGTGAAAAATACAATGTTTAAACTCTTGGTAATATTAACGATTCCTTATTATTTAATTATAATATTCTAACCTGATTGGTTATGAAATATTATTAGATTAACCATGTTTATAAAACAATATTATGATGACAGTGAATTTCTAGTGTTTTAACGAATTTCTTGATTTACGCTGAACTTGTTTTGTTCAATTCTTGACAAGAAGCTTTATTATGTCTTTCAAGAATCATGATTATTGTAGATTACTTTGCGAATTCTTGAATCTCTAGCAAATACCATTAAATCAACTCAAGTAAATACTAAAAAAAGTTAAAAGAAACAGATACTAACTAGCAAAAGAAATATTATAAGTTTTTCTTTATGGTTACCATAATCAATCATCGTCATCAGAACGAGCCGTGTAATATATCTCACGCAGGCACACTTATTCTCCGTAAATATTTGCTATCAATGTTCTGACTGACGTTAAATAAGATGGAAATTGTTAAAGTGAAATAAATCTGTCTTTCCAAACGGCTGCCTCTAACAGAAATCAATTATGTGTCCGAGATTGTGCGACACAATAGCATTCAAATTTGAGGGAATATTCAAAGTACAAAATATTGAAGACGTAATTTTATCTTTAGCATGCTGAACGGGAGTACAAAACAGTTAGTGTTCGGTCGTATGTCTGTAAAATTCTCGGATAAATACAAATTTTTGTATATTTGTATGTATGTTGCTTAATAGTTCGTAAGGCCAAATGTTTTGGCCTTATCTCAACTAAGTGTACTGGAGTAATTTGAACCAAATTTGGTACACATATATTAGTGCCTTATACGTGCCCCATACTTCCAGACATCCAAATTTTGAACCCTCGCATTTAAAAAAATTATATATATTATCTATTTATGAATACTTGCAATCTGATGATTTAAAATAATTTTGAAATTCAAATTAATCACAGAATAATTTTTTTAAATATACATTAAATTAAATTATTTTTTGTCCATAAAGTATATTTAATTGTGAACCCAAAAGCCATAACTAAAATATTCTATATATATCAATTGCTTCAATTATTGTGTTATATTTTCATTTAAAAAATCAGTGAATATAAATGGGTTTTCTTCAGCGAGCTGAAGATTTTGGTGCTTGCTAATATACCTTTGGATACTTTCAATGTAAAAAGGAGCAAATACAGTGGGTGTGAAAACATAAGACTAGCACGTCATGAACAGCACAGTAGGTGCAACATAAAAGTTTTATAACCTAACATTAAGTTTTGCTTTGAGCCAAAATTGCATGAAAGTAATTGTTTATATGAGGTAAACGTTCATTTTATGGTTTATATAGAGTAACAACAATATGAGTGTTGTACATTTTTCGTAGCACGTTTCAAAGTTACGATAACATTTTGTTGGTCCGTAAATACATTAATTTAACATCCTAGTAAAGCTATTGTCAGCGAACAATGGTTTGATTGTCCGTGTTGTGTATAAATTGCTTTGGGAACGATATAAAGCGGATCAAAAAATTGGAAAGTCGGCAATGGTGAACGCTTTTTACGGTGACATGTGGAATTAGTTTAAATGCTTAACATCACATTTCTGGAAATGGCTGAACGTTATAAAAACAAATAAATCTGTATACTGGAATCAGCCACCTATATCGAGATCTAAAAGAGCAACGATAGTAGTTTCGCTCATTGAATTTGTCTTATAAAATGGAGTATTGTTGTCTGAATTAACAAATATTCTAAAATCAAAAGCAGTTTTCCAGTATATTATATATCTTCTGAGAGAAATGTTCAACAACAGTATTAGTAATTTTAAAATCTTTAACTTTTATATCCAACCCTATTTCTCGTGCCTTTTTCGAGTTATTAAAAATGTCAAAGAATTATACTAAATCAATATTGAATGCTATATTTTCATTAGAAATAACTATGTAAATAGAACAATACAAAATTGGAGAGCTATTAATTGAAGCTGACGTCGTTGTTCACAACCACGCTTATAAATTATTATTTAGCTTTTGCAATAAATTACTGCATGTCGGCATGGATGAGCCGTTGGATGTATTGGGATGTATTGGAAAAAAATGGAGTAGGATCTGTAGAAGTAATGTGTGATGTGTCAATGTGTCGATATCATGTGTGAATGTCAGATCAAGTGCTCAACTACAATTTCATACTGAAATACACACATTGTCCAATAGCAATTACTCATATACCGCATTCAGAAATATAGTGAAACAAGCTGTGTGTTGTAATGTGTCAACTCGGTCAACCTAAGTAATGATACATATACATGTATGAGATAACGAGTACTGGACAAACTATATTAATGTACATCCGAGGACAATTGTGGTGAATAATTTCCGTAGAAAAGTGGCTGTCATAATAGCATCATAAATATATGAACAAACTCAATCGTGTTATGTAGAGGCTTCAAAAGTATGATATTTATATTAACTTTAATAAAATACATTGTAAAAAAATATATATATTTAAATTAACAATACATTTTATGTAAAATTGATAAGTAATTACACCGAATAATAAATTGGTAAATATATAATTTTCAAAAATCATAATAAATATCGTTATTTTCCTATAAATTTTGTAAAATCACATGAATATTAGTGTAAATATAAATTGAAGTAAATTTATATACTCTACTTACACTGGATGTTACTAGCAAATGCGTTAGACATTCTAAGATGAATACAAAAATACAGGAGAGCTAAAGCATTCGATCTTTTACAATAAATTCTTACTTCATCGCTTTGTAACTAAAAATATATATAACTTGGATGTTAGTCGTCGTTCGTAAGAACAACATTGTAGCCTCTACTCCTCTGAGCGTACCGAAGCGATTTGAATCAAATTTGGTGCGGAAAATCAATTTGAGTTCGTTAGCAGATTAAACCAAATCGCTCGATATTTCCGGAGATTTATAACATTAACATTTTGAACCTCCCTACACTGCCATTAGAAAATGTTTGAGTATACCGAAACTGATAAACGTAAATAAGAATGATTATATTCAAGGGTAATTTTTCAGTAATTGGTAAATTGCTAGACATTACTAAAAATTCTAACTTTTATGAGTATTACTTTGTCTATAACTGGTGTCGATTTCGAGATACTTAAAAAATTACACAAGTAAACATTTGTGGCTGAAATATCCTTTTCAAAAATAGGGATATATAAATCCTGAAAACAATATATGTTTATGTTTAACGGCATAGGCTGTAGAGCGTTCTCATTTTTTTATGTCTACGGATGTATTATAGCTGATAATTGTCGATTAGTTCGTTAGCGCTTAGAATATCGCTTATTGTGATTCAAAATCCATTTTTAATGCATGTTGTCATTCATCCATGAATATTTATTTCTGTATTGTGTTTTTTCTTTTTCTAATTTGAAAGTAAGTATTAAAATGCCAAAATCATAAAAGTATATCGCGAAACTTTCGTTAAAATTTCATTTTATTATGGCCAATATGGTTTTTACTAAATTATACCAGATGTCTCATTAAAATTGAAAGTGATATTTCCTTAAGTTTATTTTCCTGAATTCCACGTGATTTAGTTGATGATTTAAAATTGATATCGTAATTAATTGAATTGAATTTGTTTTTCTCAAATGAAACGTATACTAATCTAAATCATACAATGAACTAGACACATGCTACCTAAAAGATAAATGTAACTGTTCACAAAACAGTCATTATTTTTATTCTAATATTGATTAATGACTGTCGGCATATTTGGAGGTTACGATAACCGTTATACATATACACAGTAGCTTTAAATTCAAGTACACTGATTCTTTTATAATGTTTTTTTTTGTTCCTCAATGGCCCAACAGTTGTAAGTCATAAGTGATTTTAAATTAAGAAATAATTGTCATATATATATATATATATATATATATATATATATATATATATATATATATCGTACCATTTTCGAAATATTGAAAAAGTAGCAAGAGTTAACCGTTACCATTTAATGTAAATAAAAAATCTTTCCAGAGTTATACAATTCTCAAATTAAAAACATCATATTTATATGTTCATCGGAATTGTCTTTAGAGCGTTCTCAGCTCGACAAACAGGAACACACACAATCATGAATAAAATAGTCAAAATGGATCCACAAAACGAATGTTTCCATTAACATTTCGAGAACGATTACCTGTTTTTAAACATAACATATAAGAAAGCAATAATCTCTTAAATGAAATGAAGTCATAGAAAATACATAATTACTTGATCGAAATGATAAATATGTTATGATGTATTTAAATATTATCGCTACAAGTAATTTGTTTTAAATAATATAATTCGAAGTGGTACCTCTGAGAATAATAAAATAGTCTTTAATAGTGATTATTTAATTTCATGATTTAGAGGTTTGCTAAACGTGATTTTTCGGTGAATTAGCTACATTCAGTATTTATATCATAATACTTAAATTTAAAAATATTCCTAATATTTGCATATAAAAGGAAATTATTATTGGAATGTTTGGTTAGGTCCGATTTAAGCTCCAACAATTATGAACACACAAATATAATTAATGTTTACAAACATTTACGCAATTACGTTGAAAAGTAAATTAAATAACGTATTGATTTACGTATAATTCACCATGGAGATTGTGCTGTTATTTTGCATATTTCAATGATTGAATTTCCAGTCGGTACATAAGGATCAGAATAAAAGCGTGTTGCCTGTAAATGCAGATCGCGACTTCAGATTAAAATAATATTGATCTAATTGAATTGAAAGATTATTTTAAATGGAACAACGTTTATAAATAACTTTGTTTTGGTGAAATATGTCAACCAGATCTCAATTTATTTCACGAAATACGATAATATAATCTCTCTATCATTACTGTTGCACATCACTTTCGTATCAAAAGTTTTTTTTTTATCCATTTTGGCAAAGTTAATATAGGAAACATTAATAAATGGAATATTTTGACCAATATTTCTTGAATATCAATTCAAATAATGTATACATTTTTCGTATCATTTGAACAGGTATATTCGATATTATTCAAATAGAGTAACCCGTGCACATATCATATGCAGAATACAGTTCACTCCTTATCGATCCAACTGTCTAATTAAATAATTTGAAGGGTGGCGAATTTTTAATAAGGCATTTCCATTACACTGTAATTCCTTGTGATTACGGCTTTTTATTATCGATATTTTCCTATAATATAATAAGCACATTAAGAATTTACTATTATATTTGTCATTGGTATACAATATCAATATAATATATCAGATTATGCCACTATCTGCAAACTACACAACACAAAATACACATCAAATCTTCAAATAAATATTTCACATTAATATTATTTGCTGTGACATCTCATTTTTGACGTTTGATTAGTTTTTACCAATTTATCAAAATATATTTTAAATTTTGCAGTCACAGCATTTTTTAAAAGTGATAAATGGCCATATGTTAAAATATAATTGCTTAAGCCATTCAAAAATAATAATTTTTCATCAATAAATTATTTACAAATGTTTGGAATATCTCAAGATTGATTAAATATAGAATTTCAACTGTCGTTATATTGCCAGTTTGCATTTCCAAAAAAGAGAAAGCGTTCTACACATAAGTATAAACATATATCTATATATGTATATATATATATATATATATATATATATATATATATATATATATATATATATATATATACAAACATATAAAAACATACATCTCGGTGTTTACAAATGAATATAATTTTGCTTTTGTGATGATATAATTCTATGATCTATATATAATGTAAATTGATATATATACATCATTTTACATTGATAGCAGTTATTACATCGTATGTTTTTGCAGTGTGCAATTATACATATATTATAGTGAAAATAACTTTTTATATATAATTGTATCCTTATAAGAAATGAAATAAATTGTATATTTTGCGTAAATAATTGCCAATTGCAAAAAATAATCTCCATATTAAATATAGGAGTATGACTAGACATCTTGTAAAAAATAGTAATATTGTAAAAAGTAAACAGTTATGATTTGTTGATTGATTAAATATACATTATATACAAATATATATTTATATGTATTCATCTGTATTATCATCATTCAAATTAAATGCTAGTATAATTGTTTTAAATAGAACAATTATCAATGTACAATATAGTAACTTCACTAATAATAGTGCACATGACATGTTCATATATTTTTATAATTTTTTATAAATCAGAGATACATTATTCGTTTATTTACGCCGAAGGGATATTAAATAGCTAGCCTTATATATTAATAATATATTATGTAAATAACATCCCTTGTAGTCTAGCGTAACTGCATATAGACAGAGTTCAGAATATATTTATTTGCGAAACATAAATAAATATTTCATTTTTCCAAAGCCAATTTATAAAATTATTTTCAATAGTGAATATTTTACTATGTTTATATTCTATATGTACATAGCTATGTCAACAACGCAAACAATGCTAGACTTAATCCATGGTCTATTGAAGTCTATAAACCCAGGGCACAATATATATATTTATATTCAAAACCCAATTTACTAGTTTCATAAAACTGAAAGGGCACAAATACTAGTATTAGATCCGGGGCACAAAAAATAATAATCCGGCTCTGGGGTCAAGATTGACCGAATTAAATCGATGATAATTGACCTGCTAAGAAAATTTCGAATTAAAGTTGACCTTGGCCAAGTAACTCGCGCGACTTAGCAGTACCTTTTTTTTCTAGATGAATCATGATATACTTTTATTTCAATTCGTAGTTTTAATTTTTTTTTCTTCTTTGTTACTTGCAACCATTTACAAAATGTTTATTCTATATATGTTAAAAAATAATTCCCATGATATTCATTAAATATGGTTTCATAGAATCTGCCTAAGGCCGTTGTTTATTAAAATTTCGTGTTATATTAAAAACAATAACGCAGAATCTATGAGACTATATTTAATGAATTGTGTACGCTTGAGGCTTGAGTCGATCTATTTGTGTTAACTGATTTCAAATGACAAATATCAAATACGTTTTCTTTTTAACCAGATATTCTTTATACAAGTAACAAATACGCATGGAAAGCTTTTTTAAACATCTTGAGTACGATGCATAAGCCAGGTTGATGTTTTACCAGAAATATATTCTGAATATTTTTGTTTCAAAAGCAATTCTTACGAGAATAAGGTTTTATATTTCGTACTATTTTACAGGTATAGAATGAAAACTCTTCTTGAACTGGACATAGAATAACATTGATCAAAGATATTGGATAAATATCTGTACGAAAAATATTGCAATACGACGAAAAACTTTTTTTGTTCGATTTTTAGCTGTTATATATTTACTGGTTTTCATTAGCGCCATAATAAATAGTTTCTATGCGGGCCATAGTATCAGCTTGGATTTATGTTGTGTTATTGATGAATGCAAATTTGAGATAATCTTTATGGTTTGCATTTCCATTCGAATGTAGCATGCGCCTGCATTTCCATAACCAATAATACTTCCAACATAAACTTGTTGCCTATCTCTCGGTGCATGTTGTTAAATACACAAATACGAAAAGTTGCGACAGCTATGAATTATCTGAATATGGATGAGTTTATTTGAAAATTCATTATTGGTTAAATTAGAACTTTATTAATTAACAGACTGACAATTTTTGATAATGGGTAACACATTTATTTTCTTAATCATAATTTTATTTTCTAGTAGATTTGACTTACAATTTCTAGTATATTATTTTAAAAATATCTTGTTAACTAAATTCGCAGAGGTCATAATTTCGAAAGCAGGGGTAGTTTTAAGATCTTTGACATTATATAATAAGTATATAACTTATATAAAAAAATTCGGTTGTGACCAACACTGAACTTTCGTTTAGGTTTTATTTCTTATTGTTTTGTGATTTCTATTTACACATTCTAAAATAAATCATATTGAATTAAATCTGATTCATAAACATATAATTTTCGAGGTTTAACGAAATTTCTAGAGCATTGATATATGGAATGTGTTTTCGTTCCATTATTTAAATTTATCATCACGGGATATCAAAACTATTCATATATGTATATATATATATATATATATATATATATATATATATATATATATATATATATATATATATATATATATATATATATATTATTCGTTATAGTGTTATATGAAAAATAAACCTTGTTTTATATATTTAATCTACAATTCACAATCTATATGTTTATGTCCCATATAAACCTCATATAATTAACCCTTAACCATCCCACGCAAGTCAAGTAGTCAACCTCATACGTAAGCGTATAGGTTACGTATGAGGGGCCTTCCGTGAGGGTCACACGCCTCACTCCGGCCAAGATGGGATCACCTCCTGAAGAACACATCATTCAGGGTTGTCACCGTTGGGACCGCCGGATAAACCGGACTGGCCTCTGTCAATAGTCATCATCCTCACACATTCAACACAACTCATATTATATATAATCAACTCTATAGTATTATCTCAAAAGTCATTTAATTGGTCCAGCTCATATTCTTTACGTTACTCGGTAATTATACTTCAATACTAAATCTGATACTTCGTCTTATCGTCCATATATTAATATTAGTAACAATTCAACAGATTAGTCTAACTTCACACATTGATTCATACCAATTCATACTCAGTATAAATACATATAGTAGAATACCTAATTATCAATATACGTTATAGATTAGCTATCAACCTCACCTCACATAATTATTTACTCACATTTATCACTCACTAAATAACTCTCAATACACGACCTATTTCATTGGTAGATAGACTGTAAATGGTTATACGTTCTGAAATAAAGATTTAAGGAAGACTGGTGCTCATATAATATCCTATTTAATAAACGGATATAGTTATAACACAAATTTTTAAAACGCATCGTAACATAAATTACAATTTTTTAGTGAATCTACCATGTTCTTTAGGAGAAAACTTTTGAAATAAAAATTGCTTAAAATTACAATATCTTGAATTCTTCTTAAATGTAGCCATTGCCAAGATGACGCGAGTAAGTATCCTTTTCAATACTGGGGTACACAAATCTTAAATTCAAAACATCATCCTTTCACGTTAAACGGAATAGGCTGTAGAGCGTATATATACACACACACAGACAGATACACCGACATCATTGAGAAAATAGACAAAATGGATTTAGGGACGGTCAAATGGATATTTCCATTAAAATCTCGAGGTTGATTACTTATTACTTCGTAAAAAAAGTAATATTCAAGACATAACTAGTTTTTTAGCTACGATAATTTTTGCATTCGATAAATATATATATATATATATCGAAATGATGGTGCAAATTGCTTATTTTAGAAGAAAAGTGAATTTACGGTCTTTGTGAAAGCTAACAATATGTCTATTCTACACAAAACCTGTAAGTATCTAGAAGATACCCGATCATAAAATTCACTGAACTTTTCAAATAATACATATTTTTTTGAACATTATAAAAAAATTGCGAAAATATAAAATTCTGATGAAGGAGCTTCCATAAAAAAGTAACACAAAATTCTATGGGTGTATAGCAAACATAAATAAAATGTAATGATTGAGTTCAACTAATGTTACACTTGATAAGCTTGATGTAAACATTTTCTCGACATGAAATGAATATTTAATGCTACATGACAGTGGCGTAACTATAAATTTAACGATTGCCCCACTTCTGAAATCAGAATCTGCTCTGTTCTTGCTCCCCTCCATCAAATACGTTACTTGACGATTCGGTAGTTCCGCCACTGATACTTGAGTAACGAATTGATAAATTATTCATTAGGAGCTCGCAGTAGCAATATTGACTATCTTTTATTACTTCGAAAAGCAAATATGGTTTTTACTTTGTTTTAGCATTACATCAAATGGGTTCGACTGTATAAAGCTCGTTTGAATAATGTAAATACACTAAGCTTTTTTCGATTCATTCGACTAAAATATTATATATAAGTAACTAACAATATTATTTTCTTTGTTACAGATCTGAGGGGCAACATCTGAGATGAAGACGTTTAAATTCCATTGAATATCTTTAAAAGCAACATTTTAACTTATAATTTTTACATAAATTGTTCAATTTGGTTAAAATAATGAAATGAGACTTGCATAAATTAGTTAAATATGAACTGGGATAATATAACAAATGATTCGTTGCGGAACGTGTCAATTAATGTATCATGGATAATAAATTCCACGGTTTACTTCGATCCGCTGATGGTCACCCAATATATGCAAAATCGAAAAGTTGATGAGCCAGCATTCCAAATTCTGATTGCCATGTACAGTTTGCTGATTGTAGTGGGTGCTGCTGGTAATACGCTGGTGGTAAGTTTCAAAATATATAACGCATAAACAGCTGATTTTATAGCTCGCCGTAATAAGTACGGAAGAGCTAAAGCGTTCGGTCGTATGTTTATAGCATTCTCAGATGCTTCTTAATACAAAGTGTTTGTCTCGTCGCCCTGAATCCAAATATATATATATATATATATATATATATATATATATATATATATATATATATATATAGATATATATATATATATATATATATATATATATATATATATATATATATATATATATATATATATATATATATATATATAATAAACAGAGGCCCATATGTGTATAATTTAGGATTTTACGATTAACTTCATAAGACGCTCAGATTTTCAAATAAATATCGAAACTGGTGCAATCATGGTTTACTCATGATGATATGAATTCAAAGTTTTTAATAAAATCGGAAGCCAATAAGTTCAGGGATAGTCAATTATGTGAAGCACTAAAGTTGGCAGTTTCTAATTAATAAATATACATGTTTAATTAATAAATATACAATTGTGAATGTGAATTGACAACTTAAAATTTTATATTAAAAGTATAATTCTATTATAATGTATTTCTTCGTATTTCACGTTTTGCATCATAATATAATTGAAATGAGAGATTTCTAAATATAGCAACTGTGGTATATATTTTTACTTCTCGAGTAAATTTAATTTTGGAACGAGATATTTAATTGGCATACAAAGCAAAAGTTTCAATTCTACTGATTCTTTTACATACAAAATATTTGCATGGTTTCACAGACATCACGAGGTATATTTATCATACAATTTTATAAATTATCATGATATAAACCCATTAATTTATTGCGTCGTTAAAACTAAAACAATCGATCGGGGAATATGTGAAGCAAATTTGGTTCAAATCGCTACGGAGTAGAGGGCACAAATTTGGTTTTACGACTGACAACTAACATCTCCTATATGGGTTTATATATATATATATATATATATATATATATATATATATATATATATATATATATATATATATATATATATATATATATATAATTATATAATTATATAAAAGAGGGTGGTTTGAAAAGGCCGTGCAGGCAGAGAAATGCGTATCGGCATTATAGGCTACTACTCCAGAAATCATTGATGGATTTTCCATGAAAATATTATGCATCGTTATTACACCGTTTGAAAGCATCCACGATTGGCCAACAAAAATCACAACAACGCACCAGCTTAATTTTATTGCTATTGAATACATCATCTATGTTATATCGGTAATAATCTTGAAAGTGATGTTTATAGACAAATAACAAAGAATTATTATCAATATTATGTACACATAATAAAATGCTAACATAAGGTATTTTCAGTCAAGTAGTAGAAATTGCGCGTAATACAACTCAAGTCAAGATATTTCTAGCAACTTTATTATATTTCCTGTCTAGTATATTTTATAACTTGAGATATACTTGAAAAATGTAAGAATATAATATAGCAAACATGTCAAGTATGTAAAATATATTGAAACTGATCTTGCTTGTCCGTGTTTTGTGGCTTACTCTACCTCTGCCGGTATTTCTTTAATAACGCATTTAATATGTAATAAAACATACTGGATACTAAATATTTATTAAAATTGTAGATTAATTATGAGAGAGCGATATTAAACAAAATTTAAGGGTTTAATTTCTTAAAGTGTGAAATTACAAAAATATTAAAATACAATTTCAAAAAAAAAGAGCTGCACATTCGAACCATATACAAGATATAAGTTTCATAATTTTGCCTTCAACAGTTTTTGCTGTAGACTTCGAGAGCGTTCACATACAGTCGTGATTCCGAAAACAATCAGATTCGATTCAGATATCTCGAATTCGAAAACTTTCATGCTTAGAATACATTCTATTCGTCCAATAAAGTAAAAAAGTTGTAAACATGAATAAGAACACATCATACATCTAGACAAGATGAGACTGGAATTTCTTCTCAGACGCATCCACTATCGACGGGGGATAAATCTTTCTCCACTCCACTGTACTATCTTAGCCGAACCACATACCTTTCACCCTAAATTTTCTATTTGCGATTTTCAAAGCCTCTCAATCTTGGAACATGAAATTGTGGTTTATTTTAAATTTGATTAAAATATCAAAGTAAGTGACAATATTCACTTCTTTTATAATGTGACTAATTAAATACATTACCTATTGTTGCTTTCAATTTACAAAACCCTATTACTGTTGGTGAGGGAAGTTTTCATTTATTTGTATTAATGCAAGATACTGAATTGTTATTAATTTTTAACGTTCAAGTGCTTGTGAAAAATAATATGATCATTTTCTTTAATAATTTTCAATATGGTCAAAATATGTATTTCAGTTAAAATCTTAATTGCCAAAATTATCATGATTACAATACTTACTTAAAGACTTCGTCCAACAAAGTAAAAAGATATTTTGGATCTTTCAGACGAAGAGAAATATGTGAAAATTGAAAAAGCTTTTAGCCTAATTTATTTACTTAATTAATATTATACTGTTTCAAATAAATCCTTTAATTCAAGCACATGTCTAAAAGCCTTTCGAGAGTAATGTTTGCACGCATACTGTGTCATTTGCGAAGTACTTGACTACGTAAATATATGTGCTTCTGATAACTAATGCTTATTTCTATGAACATAGTTGATAAACTAGAAAAAAAAAAGGAAAAAATCCTTATCCGCGTTCCGTTTTACAAGTACCTACACAAACATGATACATGTCCACCATCATTTACAATTCATTATTTTAAATGTTGGAATATTTGTATAACGAAAATTGCACCCGAAAACGAATCGATTTCATTCAAATTAGGGCAAAATGATTTTGTTATCATGAGGGCATATATGGTAATGAAATATGAAGATAAACATATAAAATTTGATAATTAATACATATAAAAGGTTTCCATAGTAACAAAAATTTGATTGATATTAAAGCAGTCACCTATTTTTGAAAACGATTTCTTAATCGGAAATAACGGTTTGTTCTTGTTACATTTTCAATATCTCGTAAATAAGACAAAGCAAAAATGATTCTTATAAAAGTTAAAGAAATTAAAATTTATTTATATAATATTTAACAATATTTTTGAAAACACTTTATTTATTTACATTTTAATATGTAAACTTTTATCGGTATCATGTTTTCTCTCATGTGGCTTTTGAGATAATCAAGATCTAGCAATCTACCGGTTAAGATTGTTGTTTTCAAAAAATAGGAGAAATACACCCCAGCTAATATACAAGTATTAAGTTTAAAATTTCTTCATTTTTTCTTCAACACTTTAGCGCGTTGACATACACACACACACACACACAGACTGCATCTGGAAATCAGGATTCAGGGATGATCAGAACGTGCATTTCGTTAACATTTCGTGTTAACAAATTTTCACGATTACAATACTTCTTTTTAGATTTCGTCCAAGAAAGTATAAATAGAGAGAATAAAAGAAATCATCACATACCAAAATAATAGATAATGATAGCTTTAAATATTCTGAATAGCATCTGTTAGAAAAATATCCTACCATATTTATAAAAGAAAATGTAATTTTGTATATTTATTTTGTGACATTCATGTATTTTATATAAGAAGAAATTGTGTTGTGACTTGCATGTTTCTTTATATATTTATATACATAAATTTCAATTTTGTATATACAACAATGAAACATAAAAATATATAGTATACTGTATCATATTCATAACTCATAACTGACTTTATATGAGGGGAGTGGGAACTACGTACTACATCTGTCGTTAAAAGATCATTTTGTATATTATTAGCCTGTACAGTGCATATCGAATTTTGATATGATTGAACTACTCTGGAGAATTTGATGCAATTGATTTGTACAGTATGCGATATCATACGTAAATCAGCTTTGTAGCTTCCACCATATTTCTACTTTTCCCATTGGTACTTAAATATATGAAATATAAGAAACTATATTTTATCTTTACAAAATAAATAATCTCGCTATGGATAGGAAATTCCATCTTTACTCAACCCTATCCTTACACGCATCAATAATATCAATTGGACAATTAACAGGATATCCTCCTTTTGTTCCTTCTCAATAATCTTGCTCTACAAAATCCATAGTTCTAGATAGTTATTAATAATTTTGTAGCGAATGTACCATTCTCTTTAGGAGAAAGCTTTTCAAATAAAAGTTGTTTAAAATTAGAATAAGTTGAGTTTTTATATCTATAAGTTTTTCTGTAAATGCAGTGATTGCCAAGATATAGACACGCGAGTAAACGAGCATTTCCGAATGAAATATCCTTTTCAAAATCGGAGGTTTTCTATTCTGGGGTACACAGATTTTAAATTCAAAACAACATATTTTTACGTTGAACGATATAGGCTGTAGAGCGTTCACAGGCACACACACACACACCGACATCATTGAGAAAATAGTCAAAATGCATTCAGGGATATTTCCATTAAAATCTCGATCCCTATACTTACTTATTACTTCGTAAAAGAAAGTAAAAATGCTGTATATTTATTTTAACAATTAATGTTTAAAAAAAAACGCCTTCGTCTGTACCACTGAAACTAACGAATTCCTCTTAGCTATGTATATAAGACAGTATCGCTAGTTTCCAATAAATTTATTTGTGTTATTTCACAATAGAGTATAATAAAGATTTCACCAGAAAATGTGACTGATGCGTTATATAATATAAATCAAATTGAATTGCAAAACAAATATTTAGTACTGCAACTTGTATACATTCTTTTCTTTTTATGCAGTGTACTGGTAGCCCAACTGTTGCCCAAAATGTATTCGTTACACGCTAGTCATCTATTGGTGATTTAATATCCCCAATATAAATATAATTCTTATTATTACCAGTTCAGTAAAGGGCTCTAAACTTTGTTTACAGACGAAAACTATAAACCTTACAACATTTTGTCTTTTTCTGTGTTCCAGGTCGTATCGGTTGCTAGGAAACCAGCAATGAGAACGGTCCGCAATATATTTATAGTGAACCTAGCCGTATCGGATCTGCTGCTCTGCGTGGTCACCATGCCATTGACGCTGGTGGAAATACTCACAAAATACTGGCCTCTTGGACAACAACCCGTCGTATGTAAGATGATCGGTACGCTGCAGGCCACTAGTATATTCGTGTCAACCATTTCCATCACTGCCATAGCGCTCGACCGTTATCAAGTAAGCAAATAGTTGAGAAAGTATTTTCGTATAGACTCCAATAAATTTTTTATAGTAATTTCATTTAATATATTTTGGCATTGTAATATAAATTGGGTTGGAAATGTTTTTGAAGGTTGTGCTTGAATCAATATGAGTTGTTTGCAACTTTATTTATATGTTTGGGTAGCGTATTTTTGAACCGTGTTTTATAAATCGATACAAAATGGGGTTCCTGTCATAAATATTCATGAAAACTATTCTCAACGAATAAACAATTTTTCAATTATACATTGTAGCACCCTGAAGCCAAATACCAAAAAAAAAAAAAATCCCGTATATAATCCCGCTGTTATTTAATTACATTTATTTTGGATATGTTTTGCGATTCTCGTGATATTTTAACCGTATCGTATCATATGGCAATTAATAATTATGAAATCGAGATAAGACGAGCGTTTCGATATGTCATATAGAGTGCATCACTGGTTATAAACTCGGCGTTCATTGAAGCAAATTGTGTATATTTCACAAAGGCACCTACGTAGGTTTCTAGTAAAGTAGATTAATGGAACTTAAACTGATTGATCTTTGAATAGAGGACATCTATATTTAAGATTCAGGAAATTTTACTCGGAAATTGTAGAAATTTGTAAAATTTATTTACTAATTATATACATATATGTTTGTGCACTTTGAATATGTAATATTTGTTTATTATTTCGAGTACTACTAATAAATATACCCGACGCGGTGTATGCTCATACATACTTCTGTTGCTGGCATTTTGCACACAGTTCAACTTAAAAACTTCGTTGTTGTTTTGAGCAGTAGGTGCTCATATAATTTATTGTTTTCATTAAAACTACTCTTTCTAGCAAACACTTTGTGATTCTAATATTCATTTCATATATACGTGCGAAAATTGTTTATACCAACCAAAGGCCAAAAGAAATGATGATTATTTTTCAGTAATAATTATGCTCATTTTCAGAAAGTCTACATTTCAGATGTCATGTTTATTGTTACATTACATATGCTAATAATGAAATTTGTTACATCTTAAACTTTATTTTGAAAGAGAGGAATACTAACATATGCGAATTATATACATGTTTTTATTTAAAAAAAAAACATCAATGTGAATTTGTATAATGAATGCTTGGTAAAAATATTTATTTTTTCTATCTATTGTGTTCGGATATAAAAAATTAAAACTATAAAAATGTGCTTAGTTTGGAGGGTTGAATTTGATTGATTTAAAGCCCTCCTTAATACTGCTTAAAATGCACTTCATTATTTTTCTATAAATAGTTTTCAAATTATATCAATGAAATTTCTTCATATTGTGAGCAAAAAAGCCATAAAAATAATAAAAATTATAATCATAAATTTTTAAATATGCAATATTTAAAAAAATATATTTAAAATAATTACAAAATATATTAAAACTTTTTATATCTATAATATTTTCTCAGATTATAACCCAAAGGTCGTGATAATTGCAAACATTTATTATTAAATTTAAAATATTGTGATACGTAAGCCTGTGCATTTAAATTTATTGCTATTGGCGATCTGAAGGCACAGGCGCCTGTACCTATGGTTGTAATTTAATAAACAGCGTAAAAATAGAATATTTCTAATAATTATTTTGATATTTGTTTTTATCGCGAATACGTGGAATGATCCATTTGCAATAGTTTATTCAGCGTATGCATATTTCGAATACGACTAACAATTTCTGGAGCGATATATTGAAATATCTCTTGTTTTATTATTCTGTGTAGGTAATAGTATATCCAACGAAAGAAAGTCTGCAGCTAATGGGAGCTGGCATCATCCTAAGTTTGATCTGGATTAGTGCGCTTATCCTTGCGTCACCAATGTTTCTATATCGATCACTCAATTATCATCAAATTAAATTACCACCACTAGGGATAGATGGCATCGGCTTCTGTGTTGAAGAATGGCCCATCGAACACGGACGAGCCTACTATTCCATTTTTACACTGGTTGTACAGTATATGCTACCTATCATAACCGTTTCGGTAAGTTTAATCATGTTACAAACTTAAAAACATTTATTTTAATAATTTGTTCGAAGTATATTACAAGTATACTAAATATATTACAATTATTTGCTTTCCCCTTTATACATGTTTGTAATAACGGGCAACTGTGGTGAAACGACATTTTATTCAATTTATATTTTACTAACTTTACAGTGCAAGAAGCAGCCTAGTAATAGGCAACTTATTACTCGTATATGAATAGTGGGTTATGGTATTTACTCTCGAAATCGTAACGTCGCTTTACGCAACTTGTTTCTTTTTTTCATTTTATTTAACCCATATAACTCTGTAAATAATACATATTTATTAGTAGATATTTAAAGTGCATTCCGTAAATAATGCATATTATAATGTATCATACTGTTCTGTTATTCCAAACCATTATTTATATTAGGTTGAGTCTAAAAATATAATATACACCTTATTCAGTTCCTGTGAAAATGTTTGCTTGGTAAACACCGTTTTCATACATATTTTGATTACCTTTACAGTATACCCTTAATTTGTTATTCTAAGGAAATTTTCTCGCGGTATTCTTATTTTCACATCACGGAACACTGAATTTGATTTTGACAACACCGAGGTGCAAAATTTGTTAGGATATTTTACGATGCAAATTTCTTTTTATATACATATATTTTATTTTTAATGTTAAATCATTATAATGTTAACTCTTACAACAATGAATTCCGTGTGATATATACAGTTATTTTACTTATATGAATGTATATATAATCTGACTATTTGCGGAATAACATTTGTGTGTGTATGTGTCTGTCAGTGCGTGTGTTTGTATATATATATATATATATATATATATATATGTGTGTGTGTGTGTGTGTGTGTGTGTATGTGTGTGTGTGTGTGTGTGTGTGTGTGTGTGTGGGGGTGTGTGTGTGTGTGTGTGTGTGTTCTTATATAAATTGGAGATGTTTTAATTTTTGCATTCATGTTTTAAAATGTACCATTTACCGACAAATCGTTATTTTGCTCACCGTAGGAAGTACAAAAAAGCTAAAGCATTCGGACTTGTGTCTGTAGCATCAAAATGCAATAATAAATCAACAAATAAATTGTGGATATGAAAAATTGATTGATTAAACAGCAAATTTTTATGTAATTATTGTAGTACTTGACAGTTATGACAAATAAGTTCGTAAATTGGATTTTGGTTTTATCCAGTTAAACCTTTTACTGATTATATTTTACCTGCCTATTATATTTATAAATACATTTTTTTTTCTACCCTGCCAAGTAAAATTATTGTAAGTGCATCGTATTTTTCCAATGTGTCTAGGGAATGAGATAATATGTACCTACATTCCCTAGGTATAAGCAAAAAGTTTGATATAATTAAATTAAAAAGATGACGATTCTTTAAAAACTTTCTTAATTTGCTTGTTTTATGTACGTCATATTTCACAAAAATTATAAAAAATAATTAGAGTGTTACATTGATAATGATTCAAAATTATAAACACATCAATTCGTGTTCAGGTACCATAAAATGTCATCTTATTATAGGTTCTAATATATTTTCAACATGTATTAGCCACTTATTTTATGTGAATTCATTGCAAATAAAATACGTTATTGCATGTAAACAGCGGTTTTAAAACTTGATTACATGTTATTTGTATTCTTATCATATAATTGAACTTGTGCTGAATTGAAGAACTAGAAAAGTTCAATGCTTTATATATTCACTAATTTATATAATACAATTGAATTTATCATAAATACCAATAATATTATTATGTTTAGCTCGACGAACCGTAGCACAAAACAGATATTGCATTCAGTTGTGTGTCTGTTATATTCTCGAAATGAAAAAAAAAACTTGCACAGAAATTTGTTTCACGTCAGAAAAATTGCTTTTGTCCGGCAAACAACTTTGGATTTTTTTTCAAACATCTGTGGATGTAAATATATGTCTTTGGTTATAAAAATTATTTCTTAATGTTAAAGGTAAACGATAAATGAATTCTTTTGTTTTATTTATAATTTTTAAGACACATATTTATTGATTCTGCAAAGTTATTGAAAGTTGCTATACTATACGATAACGATATTAAAATACATAAATTTCAAAAGTAATTTTTCTTGGGTAAACTTTTCGATATAACTTGTCAAACAAAATCAGTTAGAACTTTTTATGATTACAAACCAGTTATGAAAATGTAACTATGAAACTACATACATAGTTTTTCAGTGTTCCTAGAAAAAGTAATTTGAGGATTCAATATATTTACATCAACATACTGTGGTATATCAAATTATCAGGGATTCTATTTTTGAAAATAAAACAGTTTAGTGATAAATTCTAGTTTCAGAAAAATGTTGGTCTATTTGAGAAAATTGAAGATGGAACTAAAACTCCATTAACTTTAGAGAGATATTTACTAAGAGATCCTTTTTAAATTGAGTTTATCTATGGAAGTACTGTAACACTTTCCGAAAGACTTTTTGATCTGTTTTCTTCGTAGATTTCATATTAGGGATAATCTACTGTTTGTGGAAGGTGTTCTAGAACAAAAGCGTGAAAAATCTAGTTCGTTCCGCCCTCAATTTAAGAAAACACTGCGATAAAAGGACTACATGTTTTCGTTTGATGATAAAGAGTGCTATTTTCTGTAACGATAGCAAATTATAGTGAAGATTCCATTTTATACTTTATTTCAAATTCTTATGCGGGTCTAGTAAACCTCATTACTACTATTAAATAATATAATATGGACGATTGGCAATGTGTGATTAGAAAACGTCGTCCACGACCAATTTTGCAAAGTACGAATTCCTTTCAGGAATCCATTTTTGTTGTTTGAGCATACAGTATAATAGAAAAAAGACTGAACTGGTCTTCACTCAACTTTCTTGTACTTTTACTATCTATATTTATAATATTGTTTTATTTTGTTGTAAATTAAGATAGCAATGCTGGCTACGATAGCTTATGAAACAATACCAATTTGTATTGTAATTATAGAAACGTAAATGTAAACAAACCATTTTCAAATGCGATATTGTAGTAAATGGAACCTTTTCAAAAAAACATTTTTTAATTAAAGATGCTTTGATAAGAAACAAGAGTAAATCTTTACTTCCGGTTAAGACAATGTTTTCAAAAATTAGAGGTTTTCTTCCGGGCCATATTGTGTTGTACTAGTTTGTTATAATATAAATATTGATTACATCAATGATGTAACTTTTCTCATTTCATTTACTATATTAATTTTCTTGTAGGAAATTTCACTAACGTTCGCTATATTCGCAATTATAGTATCTAATTACGTAGTAATTTTAAATAAAGACAAACAAAACTCAACTGCACTTGTCACTAATTGGTGAAAATATTCAACAAGTTTTCACGTTCTGGTTACAAAGTTGAGAGCAAATTTATGACGGCTAAAAATACAATTTTACTAAGTATATGCCTAAATTATTTGATGCTTCACAATTCCAAGAACAAAAATTAAATAGAAAATAATGAAAATTAGTTTCATGGGAATGGGCCATACTGCAACAACACCGGATGTTCCGTTGATATTTCATTTTGTCAGGGCGAATTGAATATCTAATTAAATATTAGCGGAATTCTAATATAGTGCGCGCACCGTAAGTTTTGAGAAAGTTTCGTTCAACTTTTAATTACATGTTATATTATGTATTAAAATAAAGTTCGTTCTTCATTACTGTATAGATGTGATGAATGAAGTTTTAGTTTTACTTTTTACCAAGACTGCTCCTGTCCCAATCGTATTTGAAAGCAACGTTACTATACAAAGGACACAAAGATTGTCAATGGATATATTTAATGAAATCGTATGCAAGGAATTTTGTAACTGATTCGCCATGCTAATATTCTATACATACCTTTTAAAGCTTTATACGCATATACAGAAAATGAACATCCCACGTTGCGGGTTTGACAGACATATATTCTATGACTATAGTGCAAATATTTAATCACAAAGGTGGTTCAAAATCTTTTAAATATATTCTTTTGCTAGTAATCTACGAAATTCTTTTGAAATTTCAGTCTTTTAGGGTTGATGCAACGTTCGGCACCAAGGAAAAGTACACAACGGTTATCCCAAATTAAATTGTTTCCCCTACACTGTTACGTTTTGTAACAAAGTGTCTATGTTTGTATTTGTCTGGTTGCAGGTGGCGTATTTACGGATCTACTACAAACTACGTTACCGCTACGCCACAGGATACGTCGGCAACGAAAACGCAAGCGGCAGCAGAAAAGCGTTACGTGGGCGCCGCCTGCAACGCACCAACATCTTGCTGGTATCAATTGCAGTCATTTTTGGCATAAGTTGGTTACCGTTGAATTTGTTCAATTTACTTGCTGATTTGTGGGGCGGGCCGGTGACCCAGAATATGATTGTAACGTACGCGGTTTGTCACATGACCGGAATGTCATCGGCATGCTCGAATCCACTGTTGTACGGTTGGCTAAATGACAATTTCCGGAAAGAGTTCTATGATCTTCTTTGTAATAAAGAAACATTTGAACGTAACTATGCAACACAAAAGCTGTCCACGATGCAAGGCTCTAATCGAGCGGGCTCGAAAAAGAAATTAGAAGCGGTCACAACGGCTACGGAGTGCTTGCACGGAAATAACGCAACCGTAGATACAGAGATGACTGTTGTTAGTAAATGATACCAACTGAAAATTAACAAAAATGTTGTCGTCTAACGCGACCTTTGAGATCTCAATATTTGGTACAGAAATGGACCAAACCAACAAATCTCAATATTCCACTTGTTCACATAATCTGCAGTTCATAATTCCGACTATTTTATTAACATACATACATATTTTTCAACATTATTATTATTCCTTATTTTCATTTTTATTGTTACCTCAAATATATCCGTAGACTTTGAAGTAATTTACGCAAAAAATCTTAAATAATATATGTTTTAAATCTTTGCTTGTTATCGAAACCATCCTAATTTTGCACGAATACACAATATAATTTGCCTTTTTCTGTTGCTGAATTGTGAGCTAATCCCGCTAAGGAAACACTACAATAATTAATGATAGTTGTACCCCACTACTGTCAATACTTGTCTGTCAATAATTCCTAGTTATCTACGGGAATTTGAATATGTGGAATCTAGAGGTTGGGAATAGCAATTATTTGGAAACACCTGCGACGGAGTTTCCGTCTCAGTTTTCGGCCGTGGCGAAATATTCCCTTGGGGTGGATTTAATTGGTTGGTATAACCGATGCATTCAGCCAGGTGTAATAGCACTCTCTGCTAATGAGAATTAGACGAAGGGTTCACAACAATGTAAGCACGTTGAGCCCATTGTAACACTTTGTAATACTTGCTTCAACGATAAACTAAATCAAATAATAATATTTGTTGTAAATCCGTTTTACGTGTGTTTGTTTTATGTTCAATGTTTCATAGGTGTATATAATATTATACTATATCTAGATTATAAAAATTGTTAAGTATAGATATCAAACATCACGGTATATTTCAGCATATATGTTACAATAAATATAGAATTATTATATATTATGGTTGTTTATCATTACTTAATGTTATTGATGTAATTTACATTAAAGTATATTCAATAAAACGTTATATATATAACTATTTGTTTTGCCTAGAAAACACTACCATCGGAAAGGTTGGGAATCGATTGAATTATTTACAGGTATAACCTTTCCGAAGAGCACATTCCTATATTGGTTAATTCAAATGAAAGAGCATGCTATTATATTATGTGTTTATAATAATAATAAATCAATAAATCAGCAATGCTAAACAAGATAACTGTTGAAGCTCAAAATTATGCATTCATAAATTCATTGTCTGAGTAAAATATGTTTAAATAAAATAATTCCTAAACTTTACTCACATTTGAAATTAACAAATAGTGGTATCTTTTCTAGTATTAATTCATTTAAATCGGGAAGTATTCGATCATTCACAGAATAGTATAAAATATACAGTGCGATACTTGTGTGAAGAAGATATATTCTCCGTCACAGATTATACAACATATTTTGAATGCTTCATAGTAATATAGAATGTAAGTCACATTGGATATGCGTAAAAAAAATTTTGTTTAATATTCTGAATTCTGTCCTAATTCCGTTTAAGTTAGGAATTTTTAACTCGAATATGGTCTTAAATGGTAGTAATTTATATAGTGGATGAAGGAAAATATATATTTGAATATTTATTCACGTAACAATGCAATCTGGCATATCTAATAGTATAACTAATCAACAATTTAAAAGAAATATTTAAATGAAAGTTACGAGGGTACCACGCCTTGTAGTAATAAGTCAACTTCTACAGATTATTAGGTAAAAGTTATAGATATGGATAGATGTTCTGTGAAAAGGAATATTCAGGGACCTTATTATCGCAATAATAATCTAGCCTTATGCATTGCGATTTCGCATTGTACTGAGTTGGATACCGTATAAAATTAATATGTACTTATTGAAGAAATATATATATCGTTTTCAATCTGTCCGATGTGTTTATGTACTTTCAGCACGTTAGTGAATTTCAGCATGTTATCAGATTCACAGATGCAAGGTAAGGTCTATTCATGTAAGGATCTACAACAGAAATGGAACTCTAAGAAGAATTCAAATAGAATCACGAACAGCTCAGACATGTCAAGTAGGTGTCAGTTTGATATAATAAAATTTTCTTATACGTCAAAATCAAGATTTCGTATTTTTATTTAATATTAAAAGGTTTATCCAAGAAACATATATTTCAAACACGTCAGAAAAACCGAAATGAAAAGAGAAAAAAAAAACATATTATTCGGTTCTCGAATCGGGAAAATTTGACAAGAGGGACGAAAGAAAATATAATACATTAACAAGGAGAAGTTGGAGTGGCCATTGACTTAATTATACTAGCTATAAATGTACTATCATTTATATTGTATTAACAAATAGGAAATTTTAAAGGGCACCGTCCCCGCAATTCGAGCGCTGATTATACTAAAACAATAACATCTGTATTGACAGAATAAAACAATAGATTGGTACATTAGCTAAAGATTTTTCTCTAGTAACAATGAGAATGATACATTAACGTCTTTGGACATTTACAAATGAAAATAAAAGGTATGCTTCAAAAGCAGGTTTAAATTTCTATGAATGAATATATAAGTTAACAATTATATTTTAATTGTTCATGTGTTATTATATTTCCATTGTTATCCTAAACAGATGATTATAAAATAGTAATAGCGCATATTCATTTTTACAGACAATGTTACTGTTAAGAATTTCCGTTAGTCTATTTTCGAATGATCCAGTTTCGATGGGTGGTACCGTCCACTTGTGATGTCTGATCAAGTTTCCATATCCCGTTTGTAGATAACCTGTAATATGAAGTCAATGTTGTGCAGCGGTTCGAATCGCATGCATATCGTGTACTGTGGTCGCATAGATGGACACTATATTGTTGGTCACGGTGACCAGCAATAAACGTTCCTTGAACCTTTGTATAGAAATCAAGACCAGTGACATCGAATGGAATTTCGTTAGTTTCTATTGTTGAAATGCTGATTTAACAATATTAAAATCAAATAATTGTATGTAAAAAATTCAAAATATGCGTTGATATACAGTATTAATAATGTGGAGTGAACTGCTCTCAACTCTCTTAAACGTACTTTTCATTAGAAAATATTATCCCAAACAAACTGTCAAACCAACTAATACTCCACACTAATTCCCTGAAATTGTACCATTGAGCTTATTATTTTATTAAGTCATCAATTACTGTTTCTTCAATAAAAATTAAGATTGTTTCTTTAATATTTACTTAAACAATATATTAAAATATAATATATAATATGTACTATTCTCAATACTATATATATTTACTATACTCAATATTTATTTTCAATAGCAAATACGCTCGAAACTCGAATCATATTCAGTCGATATATTGTTTTCCTATTTGTAATAAATAATGCAATTAAGATGACATGAATCAACTTATATCGTGAACAGACTATAGAAATTTGCCTAATGGAATAAAAATGAATGACTATGTCAACCAATCATATTGGCTGCTGGAGTTGCAAGAGAACTAAAATCAATATTAGTCGGTCTACTCATTCTGGAATGATAAAGTTTGCAAATGGAAACATAAACACATACTCGAACAATGCTTATTTGTCTTGTAACATTATCAAATTTGTACAGGAACTGAAATCAATGAATGGTGCAATTATGATGTTAGTTCTGTCCACATTATACAAATAAACAAACAACGAATAACGCCCGATTCTTAAACGACAGCATAAAGAAATTTTAAATGAACATTTACAAAAATAATGTAGTTCTTAGTACTGATTAGCTATATTATTCTAAACTTATGTAATGAATATGTTTGATATAAAAAACATGCAAACGCTATTGTTTCCAGTTTGTTTTAAGGCTACAAAGTTTCTCAATTTGTGAGCACAGGGGCATTAAAAAAACAATTAAAAATCATATTTTCATTTTTTTTTTAATTATATAAAGATCATATACATATGTATCGCTTTCTTTAATGCAATTTTTGCCTACATTTGAAATCGGAAGCATTTACGGATGAAATGAGAACTTACATTTTTGACGAAGTAAAATTGTATTTAAAAATAACGATACAGGAAAATTTTTCTCTCGTACTGCCTCGAAGTCATTTGGTAAATTTTTAATCCCGACAATGTTGCATTATTACATTAAAGCTGAAACAATGGTTGTGGGACTAAGCAAATGGACACAAATTCGGCTGTAAAAGTAGATTATTCAGAAATGTAATCTTCATTGGAAAGATTGTTATAAAATTTAATGTATGAAAATTTTTTCATTAGGTTTTCCATAAAGCATTTTTTTTGTACAACAGTGAAAAACAGCATCTTAATTTGTTAAATTAACTGACATGATAAAAAGCAAATGAAAAGTTTAGTTTATTGAATAATTAAGTTAAAATATACAAGCATAGGTGCTGGCACCAATGTCCTTAGCTCACCGTATTATCTATTCAGTAAATGTATTAAATTATTATTTCTATAGAAATCCTAATTATAACTACTACTTTTTGAAGAGATAAATAGTAAATAGTAACAATGCTATTGTTATTGATTGATTGCAACGATAGTCAGTCTTTTAATGCGATTGCTACATATTTAATTTCAATTTTAATTTCTGGGTTTTTGGTTCACAATTTAAATACACGTTTTCGGGCTTTCGGGCACATAATTTATTAAGGATATTTTTTGATTCGAGTATGCTACAGACACAAGAACGAAAGTTGTTTCTTGTTGATTGGACAACGAAAATGGATTAGAATTTTACATGTAGCATGTTAATGCACCAGTATTTATTATATTCATTTTCGCTAATTAACAAAAGGTGAAACTTTTATAAAACACAACTTTTATATTCAGAAAACGAAAGACGTTTTTCTTCTTTATTTAATAATATAATATAATGTAATATAATAATAATTTAAAATATTTAAACAGGTATTGTTTCTGTTGACTAATGATGAGGAATATCACAAAATGTCTTTAAATATCATTTAATTCTACGTACGAGATAGGCCACTGTAGGAAACTGCAATTAAAATTATGCCGAGAAAAATATGGATTTTGTAGGGGCAGTCTAGTCATTTCATAAAATGCGAATTATATTTTTTGTCTCTTATGCGTCCAAAGAGCTTTTCAGAGAACCGAATAAAGGAAATATTCCTACGTCGAACATATGAAAATCGCAATAGAATGGTTATACTTTGATCGTTTCACTGTAAGATGTTGTGGGTGTCACTGACAAAATACATCTCAGTATCATACTGTGGAAGACCAGTTTTAGTTTAGCCATTAGAGAATTTGATATATTTTCAAAATATCTTTCTTGGTAAATGTAAAAAGTCCAAAACTATCCAAAGATATATAAAGTTGTTGAACTGGTCATTATTTTTCACTATGCGACTTCTTCATCACAAGCATAGACGTCAAGACAATGGGTATTCCACTGAATGAAATTCAAGTTTCTTACAATTATAGATTCTACAATTTTAGATATTACACAGATTTCCTTCTGTAAATCAATATTACTGTTGGATTTGTAATTCATTTATATTTTTAAAACTTGTTTATTTGATCGCACGTTAAACATTAATTGCATTCATAAAATGAATAGAACATAATTCTTGATTTGCGAGTTTAATTATACGTATAAATGTATTAATTAAAGAACTACGAGTTTTTCAAAATTGTACAAATTTTCCTTTCAACTCGGAGTTGTATCATGAGATGCCACAGTAATTTGATTTTCAACAAGGTATTTTCTTTATAAAGTTTATATTAATAACTAACCTAAATAATCTAGTTAATTTACATACTATTTAATTAATACACTTTAAAAAAGTTATTTTACAATATTATTCGGGATTTAGCATATTCACGGTATTAACCGGGGCTTCGAAGCGGAACTGAACCCAAAATCGGATACCGGAAAGCAATCGGAATTTTTTTCAGAAACTGAATCTAAAAATAAATCGGTTTATTTTGGTTAGATATATGTTCATACAAAAAAAAAATTATAGTATAATACATTTTTAATACAAACAAAAATATTTACAAAATATAAAAATTAATCAGTTGAACCGAAAACCAAAAAATACCGTTATTTTTCCCGGAACGAAAACCGGAACCGAACTGATATATATATATATATATTCTTTTTTGAACCGAAAACGAAATATTTATTTAAATGTTTTTACTTTCCTATTCAATTAGTCACGAACATTTTCGAACTTGAGATTTTAAAGAAAATACCCGGTTTGACTATCCTTGAATTCTTTCCGACTATTTTCGAAATGTTGTACATCTGGTTGTGTGTCTGCCTGCCTGTGATCGCTCTTTAGTAAAGATTGTTGCTGATGAAATTATAAAACGTTAAACTGCATAAGGATCAGAAAAATATCTTCTATTTTTGAATTCAATATCTTAAGAATAAAAATGATTAATTAAAGATATTAAAATTTCTAGCAACTATAGTTAACAAAATTGTTTCGAAAAATATGCAATAAACTGAATATTTTCCTTTGAAATTGGCTCCGTTATTTTTACGTTTCCCTAATCGCAATACATATTGACATTGTTTCATAGCAATCGTAGAATCAACTTAGAATAAAATATAGCAATATTATAAATAGATATTGATAGTATAAGAAAGTTGAGTATATACTAAAAGAACATTAATCATAATTTACTTAAACAGTTAATTAGCAAAACAGCAGACTCTAAAAATAAAGAAAATACTTTAATATTTGTTGCAAAATTTGATAGTAGTTTAAATAGTACATCTTAAACTGGGCCAATTGAAATTTAGGATATGCAAGTTCGACAATTATTTTACTTTTTTAATACTACTGGTAGATTGAGACGGAAGCGGATGTAGGTACACATGCAAATTATATTCCTTTTGCTAATTTTCATTTATGTTATTGACCGCATAAGTTGTGTCCAGTCCAACGTCAGGTGGCGTCAAATTACTTTTACACTCTTTTCGGAAGATGCCGAGTGATTCCGTCGGTGAATTTCAATTATAATTATTTTCTGCGAATTTATTGACTCACGCAAATAATAATATTACTCCTACTTAACTTCTATAATTCGTTAAGTGTCCACGATTTTGACACATCAATATTATTCATACGACAGATAATATAAACTTTTAGGAATGTGAATAATTTTTTTAACTTTTATTAAGAAAATTTTGTTTTATGTATTGTGAAGTTGTTAATAAAGAAAGTAATTATTTAATGAGCAAAACTAGTTCTTTCTATTGAATAGAACACAGGAATTTTAATTTGTAAAAGTGTAATAAGCACAATGAAATGAAAATGACAAATTACTTAATTTGATAGAATTAGTAACAACTGAAGTGTTCATCTAAAACATTTGCAGAATAATTAGTAGAAAGAAAGAAATCTTATTTAAAACGAATGAAACTTCAGTTTAAAATCAATATGTTGCCAATTTAGCAAGACTAAATAATTGGAAGTTGCGAAAATTCTATTTTAATATTGGAATGTCCGTGAAACTGCAAAGAGAGAACGTGATGAAATCAGCCGAACCGGACTTTACACCAGTCTTGAACAGCCGTGAACTTGGACCATGATCAGTGTGTCAAGGTAACAACAAACCAAAATAATACCGTGAACCAAGGAACAGAGTCGCATTCCACTTATAATTTATATCCATTTAAAAATTACAATTTTAATTGTTCCGTTGAATTTGTCAACGGTGATGTTATCTATAATTATAAATGTAGTTGAGACACAATGTTGATAACAATTACTATTACACTACGAAAATGATTATTAATTATAGTTTTCTACAGAGTTTGAGATATGGATGCGACAAATTCTAATTTAACGTACAATCTATTATTATGTACTTATGTCTTGTAAAATGCATGATTTTAGTTAAATATGAAATAGAATTTATGTAATAATAAATTATTGTTATAAAATAAGCACATATTTGTGTTTTTAATATAAAACAGTTAAACTATTCCTGAATGTGCAAAGGCAAACCACACAACACCGCCGGAGGACGCGTTTGAAATATTTAGAGACCCATGAATGTGATAGATATTATGTTGTAAGGAGTTTTTGTTAAGAATATTTTTTGATTCGAGCATTTTACAGACACACAACCAGACCCTATACCTGTCTTGGACTATCGTACGACGAACTAAAAAGATACTATATGCATAATTCGCGGGAAATTATTGTTTACATTTATAAGCGACATTTTGAAGGTTGTTGAACTTTGTGCCTGCTGGAAAAAAATATTGTTGGAGTTCTTGCCATATAATAAAATGATTTGATGTATGAACATGCATGAAAATTCTAGTCATCTATGTCAAATAATTCGGTACATCACTCTATAGGATAACTATTCCATTAATTTAGATTTACATGAATACATCTGCTAACATGTTTACAGTACTTATACATATTAATTCAAGGAACTTTAATGTTTTGTTTTGCTAATTGAATTAATTTACATAAAATCTCACGGAAATCATAACATTTATACTTGCAACGATTCTTGCATTATTTAAATAATCTCTATGTATGATAACTATGAATATTTTATATATGGTAAATAGTATGAACTAATATCAAGAATGATCAATGAACAAGAATTGGTATGCGTAAAACAGACCAATGCGTAGGGCTCGCCTTTATGTAAGATATGCGTTGCGAGGAGTGGTTTTTAATTAGTATGCCCTTTTGGTAAACAATTTAAAAAAATGTTATAGAAATAGTCTTTTAATTTTTTGTAGCTTATATTGATAAAAAAAATTTAGTGCATATTTTAAAATTCAAAATTATAATTTTAATCATTTTTTTCGGGCTTTGGCCTAACAATATAAAAAAATCTTGTAGATATAAAATTTGTGTCATTTATTGTATATCTCGAAAGCAACATGAGTTACAGAAAAATAAAATTTTGTAAGAGATACAAGTATTTATATTTCTACCAAATTTTGTTTAAACGGGTTTTTCAAAGATACATTTTGTAAAAAATCTTAATGTTACATATATACGCCTTAGTTACCACACATATTGATATTGTATCATAAGACAGTCGAGTGAATCCCCCTCCAGATTTTTAATACTTTTAAAATACGTTAATATACGTTGGGAACCATTTAAATACATTGTGTAATTTATAAATTTTCGTGTAGTTTTTGCAAAAGTAAATGTAGAAACACCTCTTCTCCATTATGTCAAGTGTTTGAAAACGAAAGCCAAAGATCTAATTATTGCGGTGGTAGCACTCTTCTGTCTCCTAAAGACGGCACTGCGGTCTGCGCCTTCTACCGTGTCTTGTATACGTAGATACTTCTTCGGCTTACCTGCCTATCGTATGGTGTGGACCGCCGAATGTCGGACGGTCGACCTGGTGACCCGTTTACAAGCAAGTTACCTGAGGCGCGCCACACAACTCGTCTCCTCAGTGTATACCTGTCCGACAGGCCGGCGGTTCGCATTTCTTGTGTATATTGTGTTCATGTGTGTGTGCATATTGTGATATCGGTTGGTGTATACCACGTGCTGGACACACAACCATCCACAGACAAGGTAACATTGTTTTCCACTAACACATTTATATGCATTTCCAATTCATATTTATAGCATTTTCATTTAATTTGTAAATCTTTCACGCACCCGTGTATCATCAGCATATTTTATGAATGAGTCAGTAGTTTGAAAGGTTTCAAAAGTTATATTTTCAAATTTGCTGATTGTTTTTCAATTGTTAGGTTAGATACTAAACTTTAATAAACTATTTTGTTGTCCTTGCGTCTTCCATGTCTATTAAACGTTTGCAAAACAAAATTATATTATTCTTAACAATAACAAAGGTCAATGCTAAGCCAGATATTGAGCAACTGGTGCTAAGAATAGTAATATACAAATATACACTGAGAGAAATGCATGGCAGAGGTTAATATAAATATACTAACTAATATAAAATATATCAAAACAAAGTGACATTTGTGCAGATTTTTAAGAGCAAATATTTATCTATATTAAACTCTTTCAAATATAATTTTTTTAACACACAGTATATTTACCACATAGACATAGTATAAGGAGGTTTCAAATACAGTTTATTTAAATTATTAAGGAATACATACACATTGTATATATTTATAGTAAAATTCTGAGTCAATCTACAAATAATAATAATACGAATTACGAATAACAAATGAATCTTACTTATTCAAATTTCAATGAATATTAATATTAACTTAAACTGTAAATATTAATTGGCTCATCTGACGTAAAAAAGGAGTGTATAATGGTAAACATTCGCATGACATTTATTTGTATATTTTAAATTTGCCTTAGAATATCTTCAGGAAAGTAGGTGTGTTTAGGTGTGAGATAAACCTAACCCAGTGGTTCACAAACTTTCTTATCAGAATTTTAGCAGCCCTAATCAAACATTGGTCTAACGCAGTTGCAGTACGTATTTGGAATTTTTCGCGACCATGGTGCCCTAGGGCACCGCGGTGCACAGTTTGAAAATCGCTGGTCTAACCGCTTATGTATACGATTCATCTACCAATTACAGTTGCTAGTTGCAAGGTCTGTTGCCAATGACAATGCTAACTAAAGTGTCCTTTTCATACCAAGGTTTTAAGATAGGATGTTTAAGTGAGTTTGTTTTGAAGTGCTCGTGTGTTTACGCAGGACATAACTTGAAGTTCGCTTATCCTGAAGACAGATTTGTGTCTTAAATGTATGGCCACGTGGTATTCGTTGCCAACTTAAAATATAACCTTGTAAATGCAATTCCCAGATTACAAATTAATTAATTTGAGCCGTTTATTTGAAGGTGCTACATTTGTTAATATATACGATATTACGACGCATACTAATTTTTATTTTATAAAATGGAAACAAAATCAACTAACAGAAACATTAAATAGCCTCTTATTATTTTGACTGCTAATACAGTGCTAGCTAAATGTTATTATTGATTGCAGTTTAAAAATCTAATTTGAGAGTCAAACGAACCCTGTCTCAAAATATTGATGGAAAAGAGGCATAGGAGATACAATGTACAATTTGCGCATGTGCTATAGTAATAAAATCTTTTTAGAGAATTTAATAGATTGTGAGTTGTAGGTCAATAATATTGCTTGTTTAGAATGGCCCAACTAAAACTGAGCAAAGCTTTGCACAATACATTCTGATGATAACATCGGTTGCTGAAATTTTATGAACGATAAAACAAATGTATCACTTTATGTATAGTAATCTGGAATCATTTGTTATACAATGATTCTAATTCCGAATCTGATTTAGAGTAGTGATTTCTTAAATTATGTATTACATTTGTACGATTCAATTTAATAATAATAATAATTTTCGGTATAGAAATTCGTCCCTGTGTTTATAACCGTGTTCATGATGAGTAGCATAACGCGTTTCTTTGTATTTTTATCATCCATGGGCGGATAATTGTTTTATGACGATCCCTTGAATTCTCGTGAGGCCAACTATATTAGTATTATTCCAATAACTTGATTCTTTGTGTTTAAATAGCTTTGATTGATATTATAAAATCAATAAATATGATCACGCTTTATCCCCAGTTCAAGTTCAGTAGAATAATATTTATTAACCAATTGATATGCATTCTAAGCAACATATCATCGACACGTTCAGATCCACATGGCGGATGAGAACGTTTAATACATTTTCAAATTGTTTAGTACGAATTCTGGCCTGAATATTTATAAGGAACGTCCCAAAATAAAAACCAATCGCACGTTGAGATAATTATATATTTGTTGTTTTTCTGTAAAATAATACGAATTATGTCGTTATTTCGAAAAAAGCGGGAGTTGTTTTCACTCTACTTTCTCATACTTCCACTATCTATTTAATACAATATTGCATTTTATTGTTTTTAATTCATGGTAGATTGCCATGTAACAATATCAGTGTGTGTGGTAACTATGGAAACGTAATTATTACAAGTTTATTTTCAATATCGATTTTTCAGTAGATGCTACTTTTTAAGACTTATTAAACAAACACACAAATTTCAGTCCAAATAATTCCGATTCGAAACAGGGATTTTCAAAACGTATATTTCCGTTAAAATGTCGGATTGCAAAATGTTTATTATTACAATGTTTCCGTACACATTTGTTTGAAAAAGTTAAATGATAATGAAGAAAATATTTCTTATCCTAAAAATTCATCTCAGAATCGTTGAATGTCACACCATTTGCTAATCAATCTAACCTCAGTGTATTGGTAAACTTAATAGTCATATTTTGCAACTATAACTTGCATATAAATGTTATAATTCTATATAATTAACAAAGTAATAAGTGATCATAAAGAAAACCCCTATTAATTTATAACATGAGTCTTGTCTGGTACACGTCTCAAGAATATAGTTGAAAAGGAGTCGATCTCGTTTTGAAATTTCCAGGGTCGAGTTTCGCGACATCACTGTGGTAAAATATATGTATAGAAAGTAAATCCAATAGATTTCCATATTTGTTGGTTTTCACAGTCAAAATATATCAAATTAATATCCCTAACAATAGCTATTATTCAAATAAGCGATATAAATTTATACATTTAATTCGGTATATTAATACGTGTTAAATGTAAATTTCAAATATTTAACAGAGTATGAACTATTGGTAACGCTAGCTTCCTCCATACGGTAACTACGAAAATATGAAAATGTTAATAATAAACAACGTTCAATGCGGTTGATGCGGCAACATCTGCTGCAAGAAGTATGTAATACTCTGGGTGTTAGTGAAGTGGCAACGCACAAGACACAGCAACCAGTAACACCGGCCCAGTTTCACTACGCGACTAATGAACCACAAACCTTGTTAATGCAGGACATCACTGTGCAAACACAGCGTAAGCAACGCGCTCAGTTATCCGCTCGCTATGTGGCGTTCACAAATGGACTCAATATGCGGATGGACGATTCAAGTGAAGTCACTCATCATAAGCAATGAAAAGCAGGCAAATTAGTGTTGATATTTATAACCAAGTGGGCTCGCGAGAATGCTCGATACAATAAACGTAATGAATTCAGAGCACGATGCGAAACAATTCAAGCAATCCATAAAACGAACAACAAGTATTATTACCACCAGAATGGGCGAAGCATTGCGTGCCCCAGGGTTTGTAAATGCACTGAAATATTCCTATTTACATCAGTAAGATAATTCAATCTAATAATTGTCATTGCTTTAGGAGGGTAGAGGACAAAAGTCTTATGAATACTCATATATATGTATTGCGAAGATACATCTATGCTTTGTGCTGGGATTCGAAACCGCAACTCCCATGGTGAGAGCATTAACGTATACCCCAAGCCGGCCGCCATTAAATTTAATTTACTGTGCTATAATGTTGCATTGAAATTTGAAAACAGAGTTTTTGTCGAAATGATTGTTAGCTCCACAAAAATACGTGAACATAACGAAATTAGAGACAGTTTATTTAAAAAAATCTGTATTTTATTTATATTATTTTCTCATATTTGTTTTGAGTTTGTATTCTTTACTAAAGTGTACCATGCAAAAACGAAATAAGAAATCAACAAATTAAAAAATAGCAATGAACAAAAAATTATCTGTCAATTATACATAACAAAAAAATAATTGACCAAATGTATGATAACTGGTGTTAACTCAACGTTGTTTTTATCTTATTAAAGAAATTATATTTTCGAGTAGCACAATTAATTTATTATTTTTTATAAAAGACTGGCTTTTTTTTTGGTTAACAGCCTCTTTCTTAAACTTCAATTTATATATTTTGATTTTTCATGACTACAACTTTTAGAGTTCGTCTAAAAAAGTAATAACAATAATACTATGAGTGGTTGTAGCCAGATAAATCGAATATTTCTAGATTTTGAGGTTCTAAAAATTAACAATTGCCAAATCTAAAATTCGAAAATTACATTTTAAATATGCACTGTTAAATTTTATTCAAGTACTGGTTACACCAGTTAATATCTCATACTCTGTCTAGCAACTGTATATACTTATACATTTCTGACATTAAGATCAGGTCCATTGGTACAAGGAAATACCGTTCCGCTCTGGGTTATTTCTATTGGCGGCGCCACCTTTCAACATCGAACATTCATATAAACCAGTATTAGATATATTTTTATTATTTTCCCAACTTGATGTTTGACCTCAAGGTTAATATACATATTTTCGTAGTTCCGTCTAGAACCATACAATGTCTACAATATGGCATACTTTTTACAACAAAATTGAATATTCAAAAAATATCTATTAACCATTTTTGTTGTAAATAAATTTACCTTATTGCAGCAATTATAGGGTTCTACCCGTCAGCTTTTATGATATTATGTATATACGAAGCTTAATATTTCAGAAATTAATCGATATATGCCGTTAGGCAGAGAATAAAATATAAACAAGCCTCATAATAGTATCTTATTGAAATAACAATATAAAAGTAAATGTTTTGCCAAGAATCTATTCTGCAATATACACTCTAGAAAACTTTGTTGTACTTGACAGGTATCTTTCGAATTGAGAGTTATGAAGATACGTATAATATGTTTCGTTATATTACCACATAATATTCGAGTAGAGTGAAAATTTCAGATTGGATTGTTTTACCTGTGTTTCGGTAAACAGCGCGTCGACAAATTTTCTCTGAGTATTCTTCTGTCTGCGTACACATTTACAAATTTACCCAAAGTCACTGGCTCGGTGACCCAAGACTCGTTTATTGATTCGGTTTAGATACCATGAACCGCGCCGTTCTCGATAATTGCATGGCATAAGTTTCCACTAAATGTTCTTTGGGTAAAAAACTCTATATCAAACGAATTTTTTTTTCACTAATCTTATACTTCATATAGAATTAATGTCAGGCAAAAACTATTCTTCACCTTGGTGTCTAACTAACTAAGATATAAAAATCACCCAGTTGATATCTATGTTCAATACTTAACGAATTGAACTTTAACATTTATAACGAGTCTCGCAACCTACTCTTCCTAAAAATGTTAGTCATATATTATTTAGACAAATGTTTTATATTAATTGAGAACGGATTCAAGTGGAATGCCAACGAATATGTGTAGCATTTGGTTCAAATCGCTCCGGTACCTTCAGAGGAGTAGAGGGCACACATTTAGTCTTACGAGCCTATGCGTTATGAGTTATATATATTTTTGGATTCCGGGCGACGAGACAATAACTTTTTGTAATAAAAATTATTTGATCCCTCAATGCTACAGACACATGACTAAATGTTTTAGGTTATCTGTACTTCGAACGGGGGGATAAAATAGAATTTTACGATGCACAGAAAATTTACTGGTATTACCAATGAAATGTCGAAGCACTCACTTCAATCAGGTACTTCTCGGAGCTCTTTTATACATTATTATTCAATGATTCATTCAATAAAAGAAACTATTCTATTTATTACATGCGCCTATAAGGTTATATCAAACAAGTAACAATATTCTTAAGTATTTGTGATATAAGCAATACTTTTTACGTTGTAATATGTTTCCAATAATATTACTTGGTATTACCAGGACATACATATTGAAATGTAGCTCATTCCTATACAAAAGCACTGTTTTGATTAAATTTCTGAGATTCATATTCAAATTGGAATGTAAGTGTAGAATTAGATTTTGCGATACCAACTCTGTGCATGTATACTCAATTTGATTGTATCACAGGTTTCAGAACCTATAGTATCGCGCAAACCTAAAGCAATGTAGGTATATAAGACCATTATAGGTACTGACTTCATTGGTGCAACTTGTTGTAAGAGCAAGAGTATATTTTCGCCTTCATGCAAATTTGTTAAATATAAGCCTGATTTATGTTTTATATATACACTGATATATGTACATGTAAATGAATCCATAATTATTCCGGACAGTATAATAAAATTTTCATAAAACTTTATGCATTCAAAGCATTTCCAATGTAAATTTCGCCACTACAAAATTTTAATATATATTTTTAAGTTACTTTTAACCTTCCCGCATTTATGCAATGGTATCCTCGATCCAAACAAATAGGCAGTTTTGTCATAGGCTAGAGTCTGACCGTTTTACAGTTGGGCTTGCCAGGGATGTACTTTATTTTTAGCTCGCCGTGGCATTATCGGATCAAAAAATTTCCTTAACAAAAATTGTATTCTCGTCGGCTTAAATCCAAATATATATATATATATATATATATATATATATATATATATATATATATATATATATATGTATATATATATATATATATATATATATATATATATATATATATATATATATATATATATATAACTTATATACATGGATGTTAGTCGTCGCTTGTAAAACCAAATTTGTGCCCTCTACGCCTCTAAAGGTAACGTAGGGATTCACACCAAATATGGTACATATATTATTTGGCATCCCATTTGATTCCGCTCGCAGTTAAAAACCAATCACTCGTATACTTCCAGAGTTATATACAAAAAAATTTATACCTATTATATTATCTGCCATAAATTTTAATATTCGTTGACACTGCGATTATCATTTATGTTAAATATTGAAATTCTCCATGATTATAATACTTCGTCCAGAGTAGGAAAAAGGAAAATTCTTAACTTTATAAAACATGTCAAATTAATTATATAAAAGCATATAACATGTTAAGCATTATTTAAGAAAGAATCATTTGGTTGAAAAAAAAAATCGCGTCTGAGATTTTTTAACATTACAATACCACTTTTGGTTCAAAGAACAATTTCTCCTAATTAGATGGCTGCTACTTGATGAAATTAATTAAGAATAATACTCTCCTTACAGTTACTTGAGCATGAGAAGTTGTTCTCCACGCCTTATGTAACACTTTTACGCGCAAGTAGTTTTAGAATTATTTTCTAAATATAGTGTCACTGCTTGCGCTGAGCAAGAAGCAATGTTATATGTGGAATAATTGTAATTATCAAAATAAATTTTGGGTATCTATGTGTATGTGTGGATGAAGACAAAATATGAATTCACAAATTTAAGTACTGTTTAGGGACTGTGTAACGTATGTTATTACGGAAGAATAACATACTTACTAATATTGTAATTCATTTCGCGGTCACTCAAATATAGGTAGCTGATTATACATATTTCGAGATAAACGAGTATAAATGTACTCTTAACCAGTAGTCGGTTACTCAGTTGAGTACCCCGTTGACTGCTATGTTTGTAAATACATGTTCTTTGTTATCATCTTACACATTCATTAATATATTGAATCATTTCCTAATCACCTCCTGTTCACATTGGTTTGGCAAGAACCCGGATAAATACAGTAAATACCACCCCGGTCAATCCTATTTTGAATCGCTTAACCCAAAATTACTCTACGAAATGGTATGTTATAGGAATTGGTATTTTTATAAAGGTTAAAGATATAAAAATTTCAAGCAACATTTGTAAATATGCCATGTTACACTAATGTATCTTTAGTTATAATACATATTGATATTGTTTCATAACAGACGTAGCATGAATTAAAACAAAATAATATAGTATTATAAATTCATAGTAAACGTATAAGAAAATTGAGTAGAGACCACTCCAGTTTTATAAAATTTGAAATTCTTAAATATAAATGGAGTGCAATAGAGCAGAAAATTATTGTATCATTTATGGGTAGTTGATCGTCGCGACGCGACGGTCCTCAGCGATCGCTACGATTTCATTATACAAGCATAGCCATAAATTCATCGCATCACCAAAATAATAAAGACCCGATTCAAGACTATAGTAGTAATTTAGAGTAAATCTTATATGTTTAACATATATGTTATTCTTTTAAACATATTGCATATAGTAAACTACTGTAATTGCAATACGAGATTGTTAAATAGTATTCTAAACAGTTAACCTTAAAGTAGGTTATTCATTTCACATCTCTGATTTTTATGTTATATTTTCTGTAACTAAACCATATAAAGATCTGTAGATAAAAAAATTCTCACACTTAACT
Source organism: Leistus spinibarbis (assembly GCA_933228885.1). Taxonomy (NCBI): domain Eukaryota; kingdom Metazoa; phylum Arthropoda; class Insecta; order Coleoptera; family Carabidae; genus Leistus; species Leistus spinibarbis. Next base: position 3,625,117 of record OW121793.1, read on the forward strand.
TAACAACATATGTAAATGAGTTTTAAATTCATTTTCTGTTACTATAATTCTAAATGAATATTAAACATTAAATTATAAAGTAATCCCTTTACCTCAAAGAATTCAAAATATATTTTTTGTAAAACTAAGTTCATCATCAGAAATTGAAGGTACTGTGCCTGAAAATATTTAGACAGAAACAAAATAGAAATAAATTTACACAAATAGATCAACTGAGAACGGGTTTGTAATGTTTATTGCATATAAATATTGAAATCTATTTTGAAATACAGTACGTATTAAAAATTATATTTTAATATATTTCATAATGAAGAAACAGTATTTGATAACATATTAAAATAATAAACTAAATGATACAATTTCAGGGGTTTACTGTGGAGTAAGAGTATTTTTTGATAGTTTGTTTTGGATATATATTTCTATATAAAGGTCGTAAGAAAGTCGAGTACAGGCCAAACCTCATTTTTACAAATAATATCAGAAACATAAAGCACAATATAGCAAATATAAGACATGATATATTCTAGGGAAAAGAGCTGGAGTGGCCTTTACTTGACTTTACTACACTTTAATTATCGATATATACTATAATATTACCTTATTGTGTTTTAAATTCATTCTACTATTGATATGAAACCATATCAATATATTTGGTAACCAGAGACGTAAATGTAAAATTGTTATATTTTAAACTTGGTAAATAGTATATTTATCGAAAAAAATATTACTAAAAATTTGAATATGAGAATGTATGAGAATAACTTTATTACAATGGCCGTGTCCGTGATAATGAATAAGTAATAGGGGGAAACTGTAAATATAACAATTGTTCACCCGGGCCATATACATGTTTAAAGTTTCATAATTTTACCTTCAACAGTTTTGACTAGAGTGTTCACACACCTGATTATCACTGATTCAATTTGTTACTAGGATAAGAAATTATTGTAATAGATAAGAGTTAAAAACACAGTAGTTTCTTTTTAACTGTTCTTGTTATAGAAAAGGTTTGATAGAACGGCTGATTTACGAAAGGCTCAACTTAGTTATCTGCTATTGTAATATGTTTACTATGGTCTTGAAAAACTATTTACGTTGACGATTGAGCATGTCCTCTTCAGATGTAATTTGATTCGAGCGTAAGAACTAAATTAACTTTAAATAAATTAAGTTGTATTTATTTTACAAGATTTCTCATCATCTACCTATGGCGTATTCCATTTCGCAAATCCTATTGCTATGGATGAGATAGATTTCTAGACATAACAAACACAGTTCTTTGTTTGTAAATACTGAAAATCTTGAATTAAATTTTCATTGAGAATTATATGAACGGAGTTTCCAAGAATATCTAATTTTATATAAGTGGGTACTTATTTTGATGAGAGTACTATAAATACTCTCCGATTCAACGCTTATGAAATGAAAGCCTTTTTTTTTAATGGTTTGCAAAGCACAAGCATGCACTTGATCATGGTTCAGGGACCACATACACACACACACACACACACACACATATATATATATATATATATATATATATATATATATATATATATATATATAATTAAAATGCTGTCAATTTTGATTGCTATACTAAATACACATCGATTTTACGCACTGTACAAGTTTGTGAGCTGGTGCCTTCGCACCCGACCTCAGAGTAAATTTCAATCACACAAAATTGCTATTTCTGTTAAGATCACTAGTGTGAAGTATATCATGATTACAATACTTCCAAGATAGAAAAGGTGTTGTCTATTGGAAAGATTGCCAATGTATTTATATTTTAAGGGGAGGTTACCATTTATTGACCCGAAATGTTGGTCCATTTCGACTTTTTTTTTTTGATGAACGAATAAAATAACACCAAAATGGAGTTCACCTACGTATTGTATATTGTTATTCAATCAAGACATAATTTTTATCACGTTGTTATTATTAGCAATTGATCGAATTATGGCAAGTTGAGTAAGAGTTTACATCACGGTACTCTGCGCCGAGTAAACTCCAGTCTCTCCTAATAATTTGAAAAAACGAAACAATTATTTTAGCATAATATATAAAACTTGGGGAGCTATGAACCATTTTTATTGAAATTCAACTTGATTTGTTAAAATGGTAGTCGTTTGAATAAAGGTGTAATTGTTTTGCCCATGTTTTTATTCTCTTTAATAAGCCATAAAAAATCTTAAAAATTATTATTTTTCACATTTTATAGGATCATGACCCCACCAAATTAATAAGCTTTTGAGTTCAAAATTCTGAAGATGATTGGTTGTTCCGTTGAAACGCTACATTACTATAGGTGCGCCGAAAAATGTAGTTTCGAGATAAGAGCAGTTTTCCAGCCGAGTCCTGTATATCAATCGGTGTGCGCTCTCATTAAATTAACTGTAACTTTCCAAAACTTCGAATATCGATTAGACGTTGTAGGGCTTTATTCTACACACTATAGGGACTCATAAAATGTAAAAATAAGTTACCTCCTCTGAACATTAGTTTAGGTGTGAATGGCCCATGAGACTAATGCACCATTAATTTTAAATTCTATCATATGTTTTTAGAAGTGAATTTAACAAAATCTGTCTTCAGTAAACACTGATACTAACAAATACCTGACGTGTATAGTCAGTCTAGTTAGGTCTTAATCAACTGTCTAATATTTTTTTGAGATAAGAATATAAAAGAGTTTTCACCGAAAACAAAGCATATTGTTGCGTTAGAAATCGTTAATCGAATGGAGTCTATTTAATAAATAATAGACAATTTTTTTTTAATATTATTATCATCAACAGTTTTTTGCTGCAGAGCAACACAGACAACCACGCCAATTACGGCGGCTCATACCTCAGTTGAAGTTTTCTCCGAAATGTATTTAAATAATAGTTTAATGTGGGAGTATACAGCTTCCAATGCAATTGGATATATTTGCACATCGGAATCGCACTAGTTGCTAAATATCTATTGATGTCAATAACAATCTAATTAAACGTATAATCTCAGTCTACGTACACTTAGTATTTCACGGAATATTAGATTATAGAAAGCTTACCATTCACACTGAATATAATCTGTAATTGAAAATTAAAGTTGTTGTTCTAGCAGTATAATGTATTTACAAAAACAAATGGTATATTTTTCTCAGATCACGTGCAAAGACAGCGCATACAGACAAACTGTCTTGAATTGTGTAGGTAGGAGATTATTGACAATATAATAATAACAATACACTAATTAAACAATACAATATTTATCTAAAAGGTCAGCTTTAGGTCACGTGTAGTAAACTGGTGTACATATTTGAATAACCAAGAATAAAAATTTGCAAGAGTTGGACTGGCTTACGGCGATAATGTTACAGACGCACGACGCTCATTTTTAAATGATGTTATTCTTTTTATTTTTTTACATGTCATGTATAAACGAAAGTATTGTAAACACAAATAAATTCACCTCATAATATTAATAGAAATATTCTACTTACTGAATACATTAATAGCTAATGACCAAATCTATTGAACATACTTATTATATATATAATTATTAAATTAATTTAAACATACATATTTCTACGTTATGTATAAATGAATTTCGAATTCATACAGTTTTTTGTGTGTGTCTGTGAGAACTCTCTACATCCAATACCGTTGAACATAGAAATATAATATTTTTATTATTAAATGATTGTATTTCTGGATAAAAAACATGTTTTTATATATGTATAGTGAAAATTAAATATAAGAAATTCGGGTGGAGGGCAGTCCAGATTTTTTAATTGGTGTATAACACCAAATCTTTAATAATGAGTATAAAATTTGCTAACTTTTAATATGTTATCCTTTTGTTGAAATAACAATGATCTGTGTATACAAAATAATTATGGGTTTCCAAGAAATTAGAATTATCAAAATAATGGTATTATATTTTACATATTCTTCAGCCAAAATATAGAAAAATATTCATCTCTTAATATTAAAGAATAACAAGACCTCATCTTGAATTATATACAGTTGTTTATCTTTAATTTGAATATGCAGGTAGGTATATCTTCCTCTAAAACTCATACACAAATTCTGAGCGAAAAAAGAGCGTACATTTCAATTTTGTAGACGGGCTCCATAAGAATAGTTTAATTTGTATTTCATATAATAGAATAATTTTCAATATCAATTATAATTAAAGCAAACATGACTTTAATGAAAATAGATGTGTACCACGCATAATTAATACGATACCAACAACATTAAATTTTAATTACAATATTCAGGAGGAAAATAGTGTCTGTTTCATTAAATTTATATAGGTACCTGCACTATAATACGACAAGATCTAAAATTAATCCTGAAATTGTGATGTGTACGATTCAATATATAGGTAATCGTACGATTGTTGCAGGATATTCGATTCAGGGATAGTCAAAACGTGTATTTCCGTAAAAATTTGAGTTTGAAATATTTTGTTATGATAATTATTTCTCATATAAAGAAGTAAAAAGCCAATAACTAAAATATTAATATAAATTTAATTAATTCATATATAAAATAATTATGGTAATTTTGTGTATAGTAACAGTTAATATCAAATAGTAAAATATATCGCCTGTCTATATAAAATCCATTGTCTATATAAAATCCTCCTTCGAAATATTAATTGTTTTTAATATGGTGTATGAAATGGAATACACATGGGTAAATTGGAAAACTTTTATTGTAAAATTTAGAAATTGGTTTCGGTCTAGACAACTTTCAAATAACGTAACTCGTAACTCCATATTTTCCGTAACGTTTTATTTATTAATTTATTATTCTTTCACCAAATAAGTTTTCAACACAGTTGTAGAATTAACTTGGGTAATGGTATTGCATTTCATACGACGGCCCCCAAATACCGAATCATATCTACAATTCGGAATCCGTTTCCCATTTAATTGAGACAATCAAATTGTTCGTATTTGGTGATTTGGAATCGTCGGGTGGGCTCCGTTTTAATTATAAAATTAACCAATTCGATGATCACTTTTAACAGCATCATATGCCCTTTAGATTAATTATTAAAGATTACATAGACTTTGTAATAATTAATTTTATAACTTGATATATAAATAGTAAACATGATAATCCACGTTCAAAACCTTCATATCAAGATTTTGAACTTATAATTGAATTTCAGGCGGCTCTTATCTCCGACGCCCTCCTTGTTGTTACCTGCTTCTTGTTAAGCCGTTATTTTATAATTTAAAACAAAAGTCTGCAGTTGAAAGTGAAATTGAATTTAACAAACGCATATATATATATATATATATATATATATATATATATATATATATATATATATATATATATATATATATATATATATATATATATACTTGAACCAAAATTTGATATCGACTCTGTTCCGGTTCCGGTTTTTCTAGATTAATAAAAAGGGTTTTAATTCCAGTTCCGATATTGAAATATTTCGGTACTTGTGAAATACAAAATTTCGATTCCGGTTCGCTTCCGGTTCTACATGTTAAATTATAAATTACGAATTATATTGAATTTAATAGAGCTTAGTGAATCAACGACAATATATTTCCCATTCATTTTTCTTAATTGCTGTAAACAGAATTATTTTCACCCTATAGACTATACCACGCCAATTTTATATGTTATAGATTAGTATATCAGAAACATAATCGAGCTGGAATTTATTCCAACCCTTAAGAGAAAGGTTCTTTTTTTAATTTCTCAAAACTGTGCAACTGCCTTGAACAGAATTATTTCCCCCCATAGACTGTACCACCCCAATTTTGTTTATATGTTATAGATTAGTATGTGTCACTATCATGTTATTTTATTCCTCGTTTACAAACATACCCCATTGGTACAATGACACAGTCTTCCTCTTATAGTTATTTTTTTTCGACACAAGATTGCGTATCTGATAACTAGAATTGATAATACGATTAGTGTTTAAACTAGATCAACACTGGATTAATCTGGATTATGATGTAGGTAATGAGAATGATAAATCATTTCTAATTTTATAAATAAAGATTACCAATTGTTATTGTTAATGTATGTTGGGTTTATATGATACATGCTATTATGATATCAATAACATTAGTGTTATTTTCTATACCTGGTTCCAATATGCGGACGGATGTAATGTTATGTTTGCACTGCTTTTAGCAGTATATAATGTATCTGTCTTGTAACCAAATACAAGGTGTAAGATAAAAATGGAAAGTATGACAAATAAATAAAACAAATGAGATTACTGACACACTTACGCACTATAGGTAATTTCGTGATCAAACATGATACTTTTCACATGTTCAGGACCGGAAGTGTTTCGTACATATTGATAATTTATTAGAGGCTTATTCCGGATTATCAATGTTACCACGTTGGTAACAGCAACTCTAAATTGGTAGAAAAATTTGATTGAAACTGACTTTCAGCGGTTTATCTTAAAGCTGTTGGAGATGAGTTTAGACATGCCTCACAGATTCTTATAGTTAATATTAATATTTTTCAAATCATATAATATATCATTGTCTTACTTTATCGCGTCAGTATATTAAGAATAATATCGTGGACTACAAAATATATAGATAATGGACTTTTGCATGTATTAATAACTCTTGCATTGCTTTATCTATAAAATTATTGAATTACCAATAGAGCGTGTGAAACGAGGTATCGAATGACAGCTGGCATACCACAGATTGATATACAAATTTTCTGTTTTAATACCATTCGATTAACAATTTATAGAGCAACAATAAAATAAAATTTTCTATAGATACGCGCACTCGCGCTCAAAACATGCAAATTTTTAACTGTTAATACGATTTCTCTTATGATTTTCGAACAGAATACTGTTTATAATTCTTGTACAAATAGTTTATTTTTAACCGAATGAAATTGATATGAATTGTTTACTTAATACGTTGTTTTACAATAATGATTTTTATTTGTTGGAACACAGTTAGGTTATGAAAATTACATAAAAATGTCGAAATCATACGCATTAAATATATTACAAATATGAAAATGTTTTCCCCGAAATACATTTATATACTAAGAATTTAATATGCATTAGTTCATCGTACGAAATACATTTACGGATAAAAAATATTCATTAACCAACAATTCATGTCTCGTCGTTCCGAATCCAAATATAATATATATATATATATATATATATATATATATATATATATATATATATATATATATATATTTGGATTCGGAACGACGAGACAAGAATTGTTGGTTAATGAATGTTTTTTATCCGTAAATGTATTTCGTACAATGAACTAATGCATATTAAATTCTTAGTATATAAATGTATTTCGGGGAAAATATTTTCATATTTGTAATATATTTAATGCGTGTGATATATATAATATATATATATATATATATATATATATATATATATATATATATATATATATATATATATATATATATATATATAAGCTCCATCTTTGCGGCGGCTTAAGTTTGTCTGGTCAATCGGTTCGAAATGTACCGATATTTTTTAATAACTGCAAGCTTTTACGCGTGCTCAACGCGTCTGAATTTCACTGAACCTCAAAACAAAGCAAACAGCGCCAACTGGAGCGCGCGCGTACGTAGCGCTTGGTAATTCGAATTTTGATAAACGGCTTCGAAAATCGTTTTTCTAAAAGAATATGTAAAAAAATCGATATTTTGAAAACGCAAAAGGTTATGCCCCCTTCAACAAATTTTTCTACACATACACTTAGGTATCTCATTTGAAACTGCTCCTAGTTAAAATTCAATCCCTTTTATACATACGGAGTCCAAACACTGGCCATTGGTACTTGTACCAATGTTTGTTTCGAAATCGAAATTCGAATTTGCGTTAGTTTTTGGCACATTGTTGTGTAAATTCTTCATTTTCTTAAAATTATATAAAACAATTGCCTAAAGTTAATACGACTGACCGCGGTTTAGTATATTATAATACACGGCATATAATAAAATATGCTTTAACTTATAAGAACATCTTCATTTTGAAAGCCAATCGATATATAAATATAGTTCCTGACAAGACATAACTTTTCTCATCAGTGATCCCGTACTAACCTATAAGCTTCGTACTATACGTTTTACTCACACCATCCAATTATCAGCGTAATGAAGTAAATGCAAAATCCATTTAAGTTTCAGAACAACGTCCAAATGATAAGCTGAGGTCATCCACCATGGTGCAATTCAACACCAACGTGCTACTTATCCATGGATTACTAATATGTAGTATCGTTATAACGTCAGTGATTGGCTGCGGATTTAGTGACACAAAATTTACATCACTTGAACGTCGATTAAAAAGACACGTTGACAACGTCTTGAATAAAGATACTTTCCACATTATTAATGGTGTAAGTATAGAACCGGTCCTGAAATCCGATGCCGAAGGCGAAACGAGCGAAGACGAACAATGTAATGAAATAGGAAAAGCCACAACAACGTTTGATGCTTATGTACAAAATCGATATGAGACGTATGCAAAAACTCATGCGATATCCATTAGAACGCCGGAGACTGGAAGGCTCTTTAACTGTAAGTAAATATTTTATAATTTTTTTTATATAATCTTGTATAGTTTGTGTACAATAGCTCGATTCAGTTACCATAGCAATTAGTTGTCCTGGATGCACTAATGTACCCTTAACAGATATGAATTTCTTTTATAAATTTCATTTATTATTTAAGTTGTAGCATGGGAGTAAATGTTAGGTCTGGAAAATGGATAACAGTTGAAATTGTTTTATTGTTTTGGTTATATGGTACGTTTTGTAGCGTTAGTAGAGTTGATTATGAGATGGACAGAAATACTGCGAGTTGTAGGGTTTTTGGTGATTTATGTCCATTTGCACCGATTCTACTTAAATTATAAGTAAAACTTATAGATGTAAGTTTATGACACCGGTTTTAAAGTTAAACTTAAATGTGTGTACGTTGTCAAATTCTATTACATAAACGGTCGTAACTCAATTTAATTATTGATAGATCGTGAACTATGACGTTTTAGATGAGGAGTTTGATGCCCTTAATTTATTTGAATATGGCTTACCTAAACAAATTAATTACGGAGCATTTTACCAGAAAATTCGCATATTTTTAATTTAATTTTTCAAAATAACATGCTGCAGAAATAGACTCCGATATTTTTTTAAGATTTATGAACATAATACAGGCCTCCCATATTTCTTGTTTACCATTTATGCTTTTGAAAACAAATTATGAATTTATTTGGCCTAATTTGCCAACATGATATTGAGATACATAAAAAGTATAGGTTTTATACCGCTAAACTATTGTGAACATAGCACGTATTGGCAATTAAAAATATACTAGAAATGTATTTGTTAATTGCCACACTTAAGAATTATTTAAGTCATTCATGTGCTATGGCATGACATTTTAGGTATACCATTATTGTGGGCAACTTAACTAGTCTTAGATCTAAGTAGAAGCGGTGTAAATTGTCATTAGGCTTATTTGCTAGGAGAATAATAGCCAAATATCAAAGAGTGAGACTAAAAATATTTCATGTGTGATATAAATACTTCTAACGAAGAATTCATTTTGCGTTACCGATACCCAATGAAAATAAAATGCACTAACAAGAATGAAATTAAATAGCTATTGCTTTTACAAAAGCCAAAGTATTTCCATTTGTGGATTCAGAGAATCGTGGATTTTATTCGCAATTAACTATTTTTCTAGGAACTGCTCTAATAAAAACAGAAATACAAATAGCAAATTACGATTAACGTACCTCACGTTCTAAACAACAGAATGACTTTATATGTTTGGTGAAATACTAAAATGTCCAATACTATGTTGCAGAAAAATGCTAAATAGAGATAAAATTAATAAAACATAACATTTCACAAAATTTGATATATTTATAACTCGGCTATTTTCAATATACAGAGATGCATTTAACCATTATCAAATGGTATTAATTTTGTTTAATGCGTTGTAAAACTTTTCTATATGCACATTCTAATTCTTATTTAACTATGAGGTAATAGTGATGCGTTTGCAATGACATATTTTGAATCTGTTTACCTTACAATATTAATCATAATAACTCTATATGTATGATCAAGTTACAATATCCTAATGTTAAGTAAATACTTGTCTTATGTTTAACTGAACTATTGGGCATTTCGATAATTCTCTAAATTGTAATAACAGTTTTCTTTAATCCAGTGGGGAGGATTTAATAAAAATGTAATAAATTTGTAGTTAGATAAAACAATAGTTAAACCATTTCAGTTGCAACGGGAAAAAGTTCGTTTTTAACTGGTTTCGGACTTGGTTTCCTAGCATTCGGGCTGAAGAAGTTGCTGTTGCCAATATTTATCGGTGCACAAATCCTTAAGTCCGTTTTGATAGCGATGTTTTTGCCAAGTATTTTGGGCAGCCTTGGAAAATTGGTTGGCAAGGGACTATCGCAAGCTTCGGGTGTATCCGGGTCGGCAGGCGGGCATCAGCAGCCGATTATCGAGGACTTCGACTTTAAGGAGACGGGTGGATATGCGGAAGGGACGCAGGACGACTATGCCGCGGTGGCCGCACCCGATTATAACTTCCCCGCAGCTACCACCACCGCCCAGACGGCCGCGCAACAGGCAATGAACAGGTAATGCATCATTCGCTCTGTCCCTCATGCATCCATTGTCACAATCAAACCATTACAAATCACTTTTCAGATAGTGTTAATCCAGCTAAGCTATTAATCGGTTTCTATATAAACATTCTTTCATACCTATAAATACACTTATAAGTTTGATTGGTAAATGAGAAGGTTTTATTATTATAGCAATAAATCTGCAGATAACTTAAAATTAGTTGGTTTATTGATAATCAGTTTTTAAAAATATGAATTACACTTCAATGGACAATATATTTATATTAGGTCAAACTGTCGATGATGGGCCTCACGTCCAAAATGGATGAAACTTTGTGGAAAAATCCGCAAAAAAATTAGGATTATGGGAAAAATAATCGCATGTGGGGGAAACCCTTGGATGACCTTGAAATTAATTAATTTGTTTTTATAGCTATTTATCAATTACAATCAATCTGTGCGTGCCTAAGAGTGTGTGTTTCTCCAGCCACGATTTCTGTTAACAAATTAAAAATAACAAAATCCCCTTGATTGATTTTGGCTCTACTATTAATACAAAATTACTTCCCATCACTTAAAAATTAAACAACCACAACGTAACCACAAACAGTGATTTTATGTACAAACGAATTATTTACATTTTCGCTGTTTGTGGTTACGTTGTGGTTGTCTAATTTTTAAGTGATGGGAAGTAATTTTGGTTTTAATCGTTGCGCTAAAACCAATCAAGGGGATTTTGTTATTTTTAGGTTGGTAACAGAAATCGTGGCTGGAGAAAAGGGTGAAACTGTCGATGATGGGCCTCACGTCCAAAATGGATGAAACTTTGTGTTAAAAATTATAATATTTAATAATTTTTTTCGGGCTATGAGTTAGCAATATGTAAAAATCTTGTAGGCATAAAATATCTTAGTATTTTTAGTAGAATTTTTGAGTGTTTTACACACAAACACACTCAAACAAACACACTCACACAAACCCACTCTCTCACATACACACACACACACACACACATACACACACTCTTAGGCACGCACAGATTGATTGTAATTGATAAGTAGCTATAAAAACAAATTAATTAATTTCAAGGTCATCCAAGGGTTTCCCCCACATACGATTATTTTTCCCATAATCCTAATTTTTTTGCAGATTTTTCCACAAAGTTTCATCCATTTTGGACGTGAGGTCCATCATCGACAGTTTGACCTTATATTATTTCATTGCAATGAGAGTGTGAATGGATATTGCAATAATACTGTTTTACTTTAGTTTAGAAAATTGATGTTCCTTGATTTTGTGATTACCATGAAACAATTTATTAACTTTATGTTGTTGTGACTGGCTACTGACCATTGTTATATTATTTTGCATTCAACATCTATGTTTGTTATTTTATAAAACTTTGATAGACATTGACAATCTTTTACTATTGAAATGATTTTAGAAATGCGTCGAGTTTTAAGATTTAAGGAATAATATTACTGCAAATTCTGAAAGTTATAATTTTTACTAAATTATGGAATTACACCAAAATTATAACTAGGAAAAACAATATACAACAAATTTCAAAATATGTAAACATTTAATGGTTGTTAATGAAAGTAATTCTTTTTACCAAATATGTGGCATCGCGGTTAACCACTTTACGAATAGAATCATATATGAAAGATTTGGTCACATAATACAAGCTATTTCTAAGCTGCCGTTCCTAAGTGAACCATTTGTCAAAGTGGTCATCTAATATGTGCCGTTTACAAAAGCAGTTATTCTTAAAATGGTTGTTTTTCAAAACAAGTGTTCTCTTGACAGGCGTTCGCCCCTATCATAAGTTGATTTATTTTGTAATTATATAGACTTGTGCCGATGCGTTTAATTTTCGCTACAATAAATGAAGAGGTCGAGTCGAAATAGTGCTAAACATATTTTTCATTCGAAGGCATGACGTAAACGTGTGATTTTTTTTCTATAATTAAATAGTAAATCATATTTCCCGGATATTACATTGTATGTTGGTTTTCACCCAAAAGAGTATAAAAAATGGAATCCATGGCAGTAAATCGGATTACCTCCATAGAATGGATTCTACAGGGTTACATATAATAAACTGAATATCAGCGGCGATAATTTTATTATTGGCAAAAATGGGAATAATAAACATACAGCAGAGCGAATATTTGGCATGGTTCAAATTTCTCTAGGGACGAGAAAAGTAATTAAATTTGTTTTTGGTCACAATGTCTACATTGACTTTTCTGTAAATATCAATAGAAACGTTTTTAAGTAAAAGATATAGAAAAAGAGATTACCCCCAATAAAAATGAACCTAATAATGTTACATCGCAACCATACTAACAGTAATTTCGTGCCGATTTCAATATTCGACACTATATGTTATATGGCATGGAAATCTAGTATATCGCGTTAATCCCTAAAAAAAATAGGCTATGTTCTTTTGATTACTACCGAGTAGAGTATCTACTAAAATTTAGTTTCAATCTTCCTGGTACCTTCAGAGGAGTTGCGGTCACAAAGTCAGATCTTACGAGATACATGCATCCATGTATATGAGATATATAATTTTTGATTCAGGGATAAGAACTTTTGTTGAGGACATTTTTTGATCCGCACATGTACAGACACACGACCAAACACTATAGCAGTTAACTTTGTAATCACGCGGCAATTTCACGTAGCAAGAGTAAATCTTTACTTCTGGTTGAAATAATCTATTTAATAATAGATGGTTTATTTTCCTGGGGAATACATTTTCTAAATACATATTTATTTATTCAATAGATTTAGTTGTAGAGAATGCCCTGACACAAATTTCATCGAAAAAACATTTTTTAAAGTAAATACATATTTATTTGTTCAATGTATTTAGTTGCAGAGCATTCACAGATACAAATATCATCGAGAAAATAGTCAAAATGGAACCCTCAAAACCAATATTACCATTAAAGTTTCTAGTGTTCATTTTTCTGTGATTAATATTATATATTATTTTAAACATTTAAATAGAGAAATAACTATGTGAATTGATAATGATATAAATACTATAACTCTATATATATAATATGATTATTTTTAGGAAATCGGCCAACTGTATATATTTGCAGAACTTTATTATCGACGTAAGCTTAATAATATAAAAATTGGATTACCAATAATTTATAGCGAGAAATGTGCGTGTTCAGTGTGTCTGAATTAATTATTACGGCCATGTCATTTTGGCTAATAAAATACGCACTTTAATGAAATATTAGTTTTTGGTATATCAGTAATTGTATAATTAGATTATCCTTTTGATTATTAAGGTTTGGTCATTCGTTTGGGGTTGTGGTTAAAGGTTTCATTAAAATTATTCCCCACGGTTGGATGAGCATTTAGGTAAATTATTTGCATGTACTTACGCAGTAAAGCTCGTAGATATAGTTATAAATTAACGATGAATAGTTATTCATAAAAGCAAATGTATAATCTTTATTAACGAGTTATTATGTTAGCTACAATGAATGATGTGTTCATTAAAAATTGATGGACACATATAATGATTAAAATTGCTCGTCATGAGCTAAACTTACTATTTAAAGCTATGAGATCAACATTGATAAACAATGTCATAACCACGGAAACAATAACGATATATAGTCTATAGGAAATACAGAATATAGTTGGAAATATGTCATGTTATAGCTGTCATAAAAGAAAATTAATGGTTAGAATTTTTTTTACAATTTATCTTTATTCAGCTCAAGCCTTACACACTTTCCTTTGACAAATTATGAAAATGTATTATTATAAAAGATGGCCTTACTTTATAATAAGTGAACCTTTTGCTGAATGATTAATTATAATAGAAACACATATATATTCCTTATAGCTTCTTCACTATCTATTTAATATTATATTGCGTTATTTTGTTGCTGGATTACCGTAAAACCATATCAATATGTTTGGTGACTCTCTCTAACTCATATCATTTACGAGATAGTTAAACAGTAGCAAGAGCAAACTGTTATTTCCTGTTAAGATATTGTCTTCAAAAATAGAAAATGCACGTTAGAGTCATTTGCATGTGTCTTCAGTTTTTAATCTCATAATTTTACCTTTAGAGCGTTCAGACACTCACATACATACACAGAATCACACACACACAGAGACGTCATTGTGAAAATAGTCAGATTCGATTCAATGATGGTCAAAAATGTATATCCGTTAAAAACACAAGTTTCATGATTACAAAATTTTCTTTAAATAAATTCGTATAAGAAAATACAAATATTGTTTTTTTTTTACGATTGCAAGTTTATAAATTAGAAACATATGAAACAAACGTTATTTTCTGTGTTCATTTGCAGATGTTTATTCTCAGAGGTGATAAAAATCGTATGTAAGATTACGGACACAATATACAGTGACAACAATGTACAATCACCAACATTAATTTTATCTAAGCAATTGAAAAGCAGCGCAGATTCCTTTGTTATACTATTATAATACTACCCTGTTGTACATTTTCCTTATCATTATTCTTTAGAATTTTCTAACAAAATAAATAAATAACAAAGGTAATTGTAACAATTGTTAATTTATACAAGGGCAACTTTAACAATTAACTTAAAAATGAAGGCTGTGCATAAGGTTTATTTGTTTTGTATTATAAGCACATACCAAATTGTATCGATGCAAAATACGTTATTGACTCCGTTCAATGACCGGTGAGATTTCCATTTTATCACGGGTAATTCACTTTTACAATCTTTTGAACAGTGCAGTCAAATACAGTCAATTTAAAATTTTGTAATCGTTACAATCAACCGTAAAATCTATGCAGTCAACTCTGCATTCTTAATTGTAAATCTTATTAAAACCGTCCGTCTAATGATTTAACCTTCGACAACTGCAGAGCAATTATTAATATTCGATTCTTTGACTTTTAAAGAATCATAGAGAACTGTGAAATAATATCAGCACTGATGTTTATTGTAAAATAAATATAATACAATAAAAATTAATAAGTTTTATATTAATAATACAACATATAAACTGGCAATTTGGATAATGTTTACCCCTCGCCATCTGATCGCCATCTGTCAGCACAGTTGTGATTTAACGATTTAAAATATGTTTTATAACGACAGTAGAAATACAGTAATACATGTTATATATGTTTAAAAGATTAAATTCACGACATGCAGTTGGCTTAGAATAAGCTCCAAAGTAAATCCTGATTGATCGACTTTAAGATTATCAGATTTAGGAATTTAGGGTCTAATTGTATTTGCACCGTTGTCTCCTAATTTTAAGACAACTTTAAAAAACAAGATATGTTATTTGTTATAAAAAATTAGCGTTAGTCAAAAATACAATAAATTAAGTTTAGATTTTAAATTACAAATAATAATCCAGTTTTTTGATGAAAAACATTACTAGGATTTTCAGCAACATGATTAATGTATTAATTATATATTATGTTGCTGTGAAAGCTTAACATTTTTTATAATAAATCCAACTGGATTATTAATTGTAATTTCTAATCTAAAAATTTACTTGTGTTGCTGAGTGGGTGCGGTGCAAATGACCATAATAGTTATAATAAATAAGATAAATGAAAATATTGTTATATGAGAATATTAAATTTGAGAGGGTAAATGAATGTCGATAATGTGGCAATTATGGTCATATTAACTCGCCTGTTTTATGGATAGCGAAAATTGAGTTTTCATCATTATAAAAATGTTTATGAAACCATAATTTTTCTAACATGTTTTATAAACCTTTTGGGACAAAATAATGATATGACAATATAGATTATTTAACTAACAGTTACATAAATACAAACAATAGTGTAATTGCTGGATATTAGTGATATTTTCGAATAGTTAATTTAGCACAAATATTTTACTGACATCAATTCTATGAACAGTCGACCATTTAAAATGTAAACACGTAAAAGCCTTTGTAGCCAAATATAACTATTTTGTATTACATTAACCTTGATACCTACTGCCACAGTTTTTTAATTCTTAACTAAAAATTTAAATAATGGTTGATGAAAATGATTTGTAATGCTTGCCAAACACAGGTTCAAGTTAGTCATTATTCATGCAGAATGAATTTAGAAGTCTAATAAAAGTACTGTTTAAATTACAAGATATAGTTGTAAATTCTTTTTGAAACTTGATGTTAATAGCAGCAATATGTCAATGGACAACACGCATGAAATAACATAACATTCCTCGCTTCGATTATATTGCATGGTTCCATTACAATGTATAGAAAATTATACTATTCCATTGAAACATATTGGTTTAGGAGGTCAATAGTACGATACATATATGGAAAGACTCTAATCATGTATATTTAGGTAAAACCGTACAGTCTATTTCGCGATCAAACATTTACAAAATATATATTGTTTTTATTTACTTTTATGCAATAAATTTATATCTTGTCCAATGCCATGTGATTTAGTTGAACCCTATAGATATTGGAAGTGTTTCAACTATTCAATGGAGCATTTGTTACGTAATAGTTTTGAATAAATGACATTCACAAACGATATTAAAGCGGGATCCACACCGAGCGTCACTTCCGAAACTATATCCTGGCTGTTAGCATTTGATGTAAAGTGTATTTGGTTCACGTTGGGAAACCTCTCTGCTCAGCGCCAATGTTTCCAACCATTTTAAATTAGTATTCTACCAGTTTCTATTAAAAATCGATATATTCTATATTCTTAATCTCTTCAGTAAGAATATATTTGGAGACAAATCCTTACCTATGGCAACACTGCTATGCGCAATACTTGTATGCGTGGTGGCAAAATCGTAAAACGCGCAACGTTGCAGGAACTTAATTCTCGAAATTTTATGTCTACGAAACGTAGAAGTTTATGACGTCTGAACATATAAAATTGAAGTTTAACCATTCTTGAGACTAAGTCATTATCATAAAGCACTTATAAATATTAAATATTTTATAAACAACAAATGTCAGCCACGAGTTAACTGTCAAGCACAATAACTTGCAGCAGATATCTAATGATATCGCTAGGGCCCAAATGTTAATTTCTTTTGTTGCGTGAATATTTATGTAGATAGTAAGTGAACATTCTACGTTATTGCATTTTTCCAGTGACATTATTTTTGTCAGAAATAATTTATGAGAACCTGCTTTATTTGCAAACTACGAGTCGACAGTACAAGTGCATGTTGCAGCTGTTTGTTGTTTCGGTGCAAAATAAACAAGCAAGAATTCTACTCGAGTCAAATAAATTTCAATTTATTCGTATGTCACCTATATACTCGTAATAAATAATATAATATGCAAGTTCGACAGTATGGAGTATATAGTAACAACTGTGAAATATGAGCATTTTACTTGCTGACACATATATTTTCCGAGAAGCTTTTCATTAAATATACGGATGAGCATGTTCACTTTTACTCAAATTTATTAAAATATTTGAAATATCTAAACCTCACTCATACTTTACTACTCTGACAGCATAATAAGCATATGAAATTTTCTTGTTACAATTGAATCAGTAGTAGATAAAAATAAACTGGAGTGCCTTTCACTCGACTCTTTTGTACTTAGTTTTCACTATATATGTAACATAACTTTATTGTGTTTCGAATTCATTCTACTATTTCCATGGAACAATATCAATATGTGATTTAATTAGGAAAAAGATAATAGTATACTTTTCGAAAAACCTTTTATCTTTATATTTTCTGTAACTCGTGTTATTTTTGATATATGCAAAAAATTACTCATTTACATTTTTTTTCTCCCGGGATTAATAAATCTTAAGTTCAAGACATCTCTGGCTGTAGAGCGGTCACAAACAGACAACCACACAGAGAGGCGCAGATATGCACAAACATTATGAAAATTATTAAAACGGATGCAGGAACCCTCAAATTGGAAATTTGCAATAAAATATCGATGTCGAGTTGGCTATTTTAAGAAATTTGACATGTGTATAAATATCGAGAGCAGTTGTAATTTAGTGAATTAATTCGATATAAATATGTTTCAGATTTGGCAATGACTATAATCAAAAAGTGTCGTACGTTCAGCCACATTCGGATAATTATTATTTGCGACGGCCAAACAAGCAGCATGATTACAAAGTGTTCCATAAAATACCAAGTTCCTCATTACTTTTAACAACGTACGATCCATTTTACAGTCCGTTGCTTTCTCGTTTGGACTCAGTTTTTCAACAGCTAGGACTTGCTGGCAGCAAGGGACAACAGCAGGAGAAGTGTCGCGAGAGATTGGTTTGTTTGATGTACGCAAACCCAACAAAATACGCGCCATACAGTAATCTCGTGTCAGCTCAACTTAGTCGGTAAGTTTGCCAGCGGAATATCGCAAAGTTTTTCAATCTTTTCCACGTTACTTGGGTTTATATATATATATATATATATATATATATATATATATATATATATGTATATATATATATATATATATATATATATATATATATATATATATATATATATATATATATGTATATGCATAGATTAGATCATACATATATTGCCTAATAATTTACTAAGATTTCATTATAATTGCAAGTTTTACCAATAAATATATGATCTACATTTAGAATTAAAAACCAAAGAAATTTCTTGTGAAGACGAATCTAGGATTACTAATTATCTTAAACTGAATACTATGTAATTTGTAATTATTAAATACACAACATGGAATTTTCTTGGAAATTCATACGTATATTTATGTAGTATTCATTAGCAAATTTCAGACGCAAAAGCTTTAGTAAATATTTGTGTTTACATCTTCTAATAATATCTCTTACCCGCGAACATGTGGCTCTGTAATATTTTTTTAAACATTGCAAGAACAATTATATATGCGATACTCACAATTGTGGCCAGTTTATTAATAACTGAAATAAATTCGAATTCCAGTATAAACTAATTACTAAAATATTTCACACATTGAGTATGATACCTATGATACGTCAGTAATTTAATAAACAAAATTAATAATTTCCTTCTATTAAGTGTACCGTGTAATACTTTTGGATACATTTTTAATACAGTATTCAAATTTATTTTTGTATGAAACTTGCAGTAATGAAACATTTTGCTTAGAAATTACGTTTTTGCTCATCGTACGATAGTACAATACAGTTATATTATTTGGTTGTGTGTTTGTAACATTCTCGAATCACAAACATCCCTAACCAAAAAGTTCTTGTCTCGTTGCGCTAATATTAGGCATAAGGTTGAATGTTTGTCGCTCGCTCGTAATTTTTTGGACACACCTCTGAAAATATTGAACCGATTTATACTGAATTCGGTATACATATGTATATGTATGCATTTTTAGTGCTAAACGTTTCCAATAATTAGTAGGCCTCCTTAATACTGCTCCTGCATTAATTTTTTAAATAATAAATAATTCTAAAGTTTTCTAAGAGATTTTATGTCTAGACAGTTTTAACAAATTATGAATATAAAGAATAAATATAAACATTTTTAAAATTTAATATTTTCATTGAGTAGCTATTTTAAAATATAGTACCGTGTATACTAACGGTTGAGTTGTTGCAATCAATTCTTTATTATTTGTCAATCAATAAAAAATCAAATCTATTATAATAGTTTTCTTATCTCTTCAAAATTAAATGATTATATATGTGTTTTCTTTATCAAGAGTATTAGGGGCTAAGGAATGTTTTCTACATTAAAAATATATCCACCAATTATGCTTGTTTTTATTAATACTGGATGTTGTGCAGTGACCCTTTCAGCATAATTTATTCATTAATGGATGTTATTTATTGGAAGACTCAAACGTAAAGGCAAGACATAGGCATAAATCTTTAAGCATGTTTTGTTTAGATTTATTTGCCCGATATATCAAGCAAAGATGGGAAAATACACGTTAGGGTTTGCATATCAGAGGATTTACGAGACCCATTTTGTTTTATCCAAACTTCAAATATGACAAGTTAATATAATATTCAACGATTGTGCAAATTTTGATTTACAGGGAGTTAAACGAATTACGCAAACCGTCTTCCGACAACCCTGACATTTTGAGGTTTTTCCGATATATGAAGGCAGCAAAGGACGGCCAGGATGGTGGACAGTGTCAAATGTACAACGATTGTCCTTCAGTGCATGCGGACCGTCCGAGTCCAGCGATGTTGACTACGTTTAATGATATTAATAAATTAGTAGAAGCAAGATTCCTACATTGATAATGCGTGGCACAACGGTGCTTTATCTTTGACGTTGCTATCACAATAGACCGCCGATTTAGATACAGACATTGGAGAATATTAAAATCATATTGTTGTCGACTGAACTTATCGATAGCGGCGCTGCAAACTGGTAGTAGTCGTTTCACATGTGTTGTATTGCACTTTTGATACAGATTTGGGATTTATTCAAGCTATACATTTTTCATAGAAGTGAAGTATAGTTTATTTAAACCGATTTTTTTTGTTTTCCATATAGGTAACTTAATGCAACGTTGTACAGTACTCGGAATTATAAAACACTTATTTCTAACTTAAACGCTACGACATTTATTTATTTATACATTTATATTACAACCATATTTATCTTCACAAACTATATTTATGTTTACTATAAAGCATTCATTTCACAACATCATTCACACATATTCACTTAGTTATTGATTTTTCACTGACACATAAGCAATGTCAATTCTTATATAAATTTCTGTTTGCACGCGAATACTATTTATTTTTACTGTCCTGGCCAGTCACCGCATGCGTATTGAAATTTGAATGTGGTATTCAATATTAACAGACATATATTGTATTGTATTTTGTAATACAAACCAATAATATGGGATGAGATATATTATTATCCAATATTATATTTGAATTATTCGTCCACTGTTTCATTAACATTTAATTCGTAATAATTTCGTTTCAATAACCATTAATCGTCACAAGCATATGCCAAAATTTATAAATTTTATGTCACCACATACAACTAATTACACAATAAAATTTGAACATAATGAATCAAATTTAATATGTTACAATAGTAATCATGTTTAACTATAAAATCATTTTATTTGATTTGAAACGAAAATCAATTCAGTTTGATATTAAATTTGTTAAGTGGCACGAATATTCCGCTGTGGTCTCTATTCCAATCTACTTGTTAGCTCAATGATACTTATATGATAAAATGTATGTAAAGAATTAAATTTTATATACAATTTTCAAAATAAATATCGCTTTTAGCTAGTTCCTGTTGTTGGACCAAGACACGTATATCACTTAAGCGTTTTTTGAGCATATTTTTGATTATATATTTCCTTCAAAAATATTAACTAATAATAAACGATTCTTTGAATATTCTACACAGTTCAGGTTGATAAAAAGCTCTTAAAATATAGCGTGCACCAGATATCGCCTTGATGCTACTATATTTAGTACTACACACCTGTACCTTAGTAATTATAAATGATCAAACATATGAAATATTCTATGATAGCTAGTAGTGCCAGTGCACTTTACAGTTTGAAACCTTTACAATTTCTGCTATATAGTACAGTTCAATTGCAGAATACAGTACAAGCGAAATGAGCCAATGTTACTTTACTAGAATTGCGAAACTTGTTGCATAACAAGCCAAATGAACGCCAAGTGCTTAGCTGCTAGCAACTACATTACAACGCTGTGCTTCGTAAAATCAATACTGCATCAACATTAAAAGTGCAATGTGACATAAAAAGCTTGAAACATATTCATTTGAGAGAAACTATACATTTAATAATTACTATATATGTAACTAGTGTAAAATGTGTTAATGTATATTGTAAGTGGGAAGTTTGCGAAACGAGCCGTGGCCGAGAACAAAATGAAACTCACTTTTAACACTAGTTACATACACTATTATTTCTATGACCGCTGCAAATCTAAACAACCCCAAAGAATTGAAATTAATTTTTACAGTTAATAATTTACTATATGGCAAATATAAGATACGTTGAAATGTGGAGGTTTTATACGGCAATTAACTGTTAAAATAATTGCAACCAATAAAAATTAGTTATTTATTGTTTAATTAACCAACCAATTGAAAATTACTTACGTACATTCTCAGTACCAAAGAATAAGAAATATATCAAAGATTATCAACCTAATATAATGCCAACATTGAATTATATTTGTATCTAAATATAATAATTAATATTTTTTAGATGTAAATTTAATTTTATATATAAAATATATACCTTTATATTTTTAATTATTAAAATGATACAAAATTATTAAATAATAATCCATAATTGAAAACTACGCAAACTTTAAGGACATTTTATTTCGACCTTAATCGTGTATATGTTTCACTTATTCGTACGATTAAAATTTTGCGATTTAATCACATTAATATAGAATGAAAGAAGATGGAATAAAATTAATTTTTTAATGATTTAAATAAAACTATCTCGAAAGAAAGGAAGAATAATGTGTAGCCGCTATGAGACTAGTGTTAAAAGTGATCATATTTAACATTCTCTCCCGTAATATGCTAATTTTAACCTTTTTTTGACAATGGTCGCAGACAAAATTATTTGTATATGTGCCTATTTTCTGATTTCTGCAATATATAATTATATGTTCACCTACGAGTATTTATTGTCAACAATGAGGGATATGAAATTGCCAGTTATAACAATAACAAGCTTAAATCAAGTCTTCCATTGAAACTGATCTTATTGAAAACTGTCAAAGCGAATTATAGTGTGTAGCTATTCAGAAAGTAGTACGTTAGGAGATGGTAGTCCAATTATGGCACCATTTCACACTAAGGCGAATTGCACACATGTTATCACTTGTTCATAGTAATTGGTAGTGCAGCATCTTTCTGAATGAAACATCAAACAATATAGCCGTTATATATTTCAAATATAAAACAAACATGTTAATAAATAATGTTAGTCATGCATACAATATTTGCACATGTTTCACTATCAAAATTTGTTTGATACATAATCAGCAAGGAAGGAAAATAAATATAAACAAAATGTACTTTTACAAAATAATTATAGTAACAAGTTAAAGTTGTTAATTGACAAACATATTTTATTACTTTTTTATTCAAAAGTTATTGCAGATTAATATCAACCAGTCTAATTAAGATGTTTATTAACATATCATTAAAGCCAAATGTACGTATACGAAATACAAAGAGACTAAAGTGTGTGTCTGAAGCATTTTCGAATCAAACATTTTTAACTAACTTTTCTCACCACAAGTTTCTTCTATTCTTTCAATATTTATTACATGAAGTTCAGTTTCATGTTTTTTAAATTCTGTACAGATCCTGAATTTGAAATTAGTTCAGTAGACGCCGGTTGTCTATTAATATAAAATATGACAAATTCAAGTATCAATTATACTCACAATGAAATCATTCAAAGGCAAATATATATTCTGCGATATACCAATGTTCTGTAATATTCAAAAGTTAAAATTGATAGCAACGTCAATAATCGATTAAAAATTCAACAAAGCATGTAAATATTAGCTGTATAACAATTGTAATTTCGTAGCACCGAGTCAAATATTAATACCCAGTAGCATTACTGGTCGATCAATCATTCGAAAATTTAATAAAATCCGTACTAATAAATCGTTATCAAATATAGGTTTATCCACTAATACCATTGTAGCATGGGAATTAATATTTGATCGACGCAAATATTTATTTAAAGTTTATTTATTAAATCTATAATATCAAGTCCATGGTCGAAAATATTTTTAAATAAAGATATTTTTGATCATTGCAGTAGTTTTTAAGATATGGAAATTTACATTGCAATACTAATTAAAGTTGCTTATTTTTATTAGATGGCTTTGTAAATTTTTGTTAGTTTATTTACCATATATATATATATATATATATATATATATATATATATATATATATATATATATAAATATATATATATATATATATATATATATATATATATATATATATATATAACATAGGCTTGTTGCATTTATACGTATTTGTAACTGGAATGAAAATGCTCAAGTTATACATTATATAAGGAATTATGTGAGAAAGTATTTATTTATTTATTTATTTATTAATTTATTTTTGAATGTTATACCTCAGACTGTAAGATTAACAAGTGTAATTTATTTAATAAAATTCTTTTAATTTATTCTATAAGTTTCAGAATGATTAGATTTAAATAATCCAAACAACATAACTATAATTATATATATATATATATATCCTTTCAAAGATCTGCCATAAATGGATATTCTACTCGTTTGCGATGAAATAATCATAGAAACTCCGATTTAACTATTAACTAAAATAATATTCTAATTATTTAAATCTCGAATAGAATCAACATACAAGGAATAGAGATTCGTAGGTAATTCTTTTTATTTCATTTATATATTTCTGATTTTGATTGCAGATAGGTTGGCTTATTGTATCTATGAACCTTTTAGGTTTAATAATTGTATATTTTGAGTTTTATTGTTTCTTTTTTTATCGCGTCTCATGATCCCTTTGTTGAAACCGGCTTTAAAATTCATCGAATAAATTCCTCTAGAACAATTATTCGCGCATTATCTTCTTGCAATGTGTTTTAATCTATGTTTAGATGTCACCTCGCAATAACGGCGTGATGACCAGGCAGAAAACTCTTACTTTGAAATATCAATAAATTATACTTTAATTAGAATATCAGTACAATAATGAATATGTAATCGGTACGCAATGCTTAGGTCAATAACACTCTTCATTTAAAAATGATGTATATTGAATAACCATAATAATAATAATAAACAGTGCGAGGGTTTTTCCTTTAGAAAGTCGGATCTCTGAGAATAGGTTGAGTTCATGACACTGACTGCAACCATGATGACTCATAATAACCAAGCATTGGTTACCAATAAAACACTTTCATCTTCGGTTTTTTGGACGTGAACAGGATCTAAGTAAGTGTAGTAATAACTTTCACTTATTTAGCGCAGATATGGCATTATTTAATGAACAAACATGAATCGTTCAAAGCTACCCCTTCTATAGAAATAGAGTTCTTATAAAAAGAGTCGCTGCTACATTGGACGTATTTAAGTGATATAGTTGTCGTCAGCAGACGCAAGTTTCTCTATATAGATAGAGCCAGACACGGAAAAAGTGAGGCGGATAAAAGAGTATATATATATATATGTGATTCGGACACGTGCTCGCATTTTTCAGCCATAGTAGTGCAGTATTTGGCCTCATAAGCTGGCGGTCTTTTCTGCAATACCGTTACGTTTGTAGCAACGCACCTGAGTACCATTCGAAACTTAACGGCACCAATCGTAGTTGTTTGAATACAGCCGCAAATATATGGTCTTTTCAACACCAACTTTATTTCGATTTCCGAACAAAATCACTCTGTATTTGTGTGGGAACGTGTGTGTGTGCGTTCAGTTGGCGGGTATGTTGGGATACGCTAAGTGGTTTCTGCTCGCCAGCGCAGCATTACTCGTTGCTGTGCGGTCGGACGGGCAAAATGACCAATACAACCAACCGGACCAGCGACAAGGTAAGTGAACCCATCAATGTAAGTTAAGCAACATACGATAGATGGCACGAAATGAAAACATACAGTGTATTTTGTTATTGTTGTTGTTTACTATAACATAAAATGCATTCGTCCGGTACACATTATTTTGCTTGGCCAAGTTTTCTCGATTCCATACACAAAAATGTGCTACAATATTTTATAGATCGATGCAATGTTATATAGGAATAGAAAAACTACAAATAAAATAATAGTATAAAAACAAATGTATGTCAGTTGAATCATGGAAGAACGATTTTAAAGTGAATCATTTAGTTTTTTGCTTTAGCTGCTTTTGTACATTTACTGTTATATTTCTTGAAATTGGTAGCCAACGTAAATCATGCAAAATGTTCGTAATTCGATTTATATAAAAAGAAGTTATAATTTGATGTTTATTTATTAATAAAAAGACAAAAAAAATAATAACTTCCACATTGAATTATGATTTTTTCTATAATAATAAAATTTATTCTGAAGAAATACTTTATAAGAACGTCTAATATAATAAATTCCGATTTTCAACGTTGTCTACTAATTTTAACATAAAATGTAATTATGTAGTTTTTCTTGACTGTTAGATATAAATTGAGGTAAATTTTTCTCTAGAAATGCTGTCAGTTATATAAAAATATGTTATTATCACGTCTCACTATGTCATATATCATATCATGAGTATATTGTCACTAATATACAAAGTATATAACATATAATTATGAATATTTCAAATTATTATCTTTTTCTTTTTCATTTTGACATTCTTAGCCATAATTTTTTTGTAATGCGCAGACTATTTTTAGCATTGTACAGAATATTTAAAACAGCAAAAGTGATCTGCGTGTGTCTATAATATTCTCGTCTCGCTTAATTCAAAATTATATATAAGCTGGGTTTGTTGGTGCCTGCACACATGCTTGATAGATATATATTATTTGTACCACATATCATCGTATTTTTCTTAACTTTCACATAGCTATTCTTTTAACTAACACCAAATATGGTTGAATTCAATGTATTGTCCACCCACAGGTCGCGATCTACTAGATTGGCTTGGACTGGGCACGGGCGCGGACAACGACCCGTACCTAGCGAAAACAAACGCTGCATGTCTTGGAGGGGACCTTGCCGAGTGTTTCAAGTCTCGCGCACTTGATTCTCTCGACGAATTTTTCGCCAAAGTGAGTGTCAAACATGAACTAACATAAATGCAAATAAGGTATCATATAAATACGTAGTTCTTAGAAATCTTCTATTTCAATGAGTTTCCGCAATGTAACGTTAAAATGGATGTCTATATTGCTATACCGGATGGACACGAAATCCAGGCCATAGGCGTTTAACATAACTAAACAGTTATTTCGGGCGCATTTTTTCCCAATTTATTTTATATAATTATGCCACGAATAAAAGTTGCAATATTCAAAATTAAATTTGCATGTTTTGTTATCGTAAAATTTAGGTTTATAAATTTACAAAATTAGTGCTAAACATGAAATTAAACCAAATAACAAACAAATGTGCGACATATAGTCTTTCAAATTTGCTTACTTTCTTTTTATTTAGTTTGTTTGTTCTTTACTATACGAAATATATAACACAATGTATTGTGTACAGATAGAATAATAACCTCGACATTTTAATGGAAATAACCGTTTGCCCGTCAATTTTTTCGAAAATTGTTCTATATGCTGAATAATCTCCTTTGAACACATTTCTACATTTACATTTTCCTAGTTACCAAACATATTGTATCATGGCAATGGTAGAATTAATTTATTACACTGTTTTCTTATGTGAAGCGCTCATGGCTCGAATTTTGTCACACCCGATATACATAAATATATTGGTAAATATTGAAAACTAACAAGATGCATATTGTTTGTAAACAAAATTCCTACGTATATGTTTACCTGCACGTACACAATCAGACCCGCTCAATCGTGTATTCTGTGATATTTTTCTTTCATGTATTTCTAAGTTTGACCTACTCTTAAAATTTCAAAACAATAGGAATCTATATCGATTGATATATAGAAATATGACGTCAGTTGTGTACCTAGGGGGAACCTAATTATTTTGATCTTGTTATTGCCGTTAGTTTGAAGATGTTCATAAAGAATTATATAATTTTTATTATTAAGACGACCACCAGGTTCATTAGTTCCAAGTAACGCCTCTTCGCTCTAGCCCATCATAACGTATTGAATAAAAGGTATACTTTTGGTCACAGTTATATTTTTTAATTTAATATAACTATTATAAACCTATCATAATGATACAAAGCTAGTAGAAGAAAAATAATATCAATAGATACGTAATTGCATAAAAAAGCTTGGCAATAAAAGAAAATGCTCAGCATTTGCATATCTTAAAGTAAGTGTAGTTTAAAATTATTCTATTACTTTATGGTGGATCTGTGATCTTGTAGAATTACAAAAATATTAAATTATATTATATATTAGAGAATAAGAGTAGCAATGTGCACATTTTATAATATAATAATATTGGAAAGATTACTAGGAGAAATTTCAAAGAAATCAGTAAAAGAGAAAATTAATTTCTACTTAAATAATCGAAAAGTAGACTTTAATCACCATTCTGATAGGTTTATTAAGTTACAATTATATGTATTAGCATGAAACTACTTAGTTAACGTCGCAAATATATACCCTTTTTTGAAATGTACATCTTCCAATTTGCAATCGAGAATATCGTAAGATAGTAAGACATTGACAACTGCAGTTATTTGGTTATATTTGGCACAATTGTTTATTATGTTATTATTACATTACACATTCCAACACAGAACAATATGAAATCTTTTGAATCGTGTTGAAAAGGACACATTTAAAATGAATTACGTTGATGGCCAGTTCACAGAACTAGGCAAAATAAATTACTAGTGGAATTAGATTCATAAATCACAATTCAACTAAAAAATTATTTCGATAACTCACAAGTTCAAATCACCTACAATTAATTGATATCAAATCACAATTCAAAACGAATTGAAACCTTTTCGACGATTACAATTCTAGTAGTTGAATTGTATTTTACATAATTGATCAAAAGGAATGAAAGCCTTTTCACCAATTACATATCTGTTATAATTCAAAATTGAAGCCTTATGGACAATTACAAGTCTTCTATGTGACTTTGAATTATCAATCAAAAAGCATATAGTTCTAAGGGCTTCAAATAAATTTATTCAAATCCTTAAATGTATTATAGCCTCTTTTATTTCTTTTGAATTGAATTCCTGTCCCATTATTAAAATAATAATTTCTGTCAACCTAAATAACTTGGAAGAAACTATCTAACTTGATTTGTATATTATGATTTAGTCGAGTATTTATATGGAAAATGGGTAAATTAACACATAAATATGTCAAAATAATATGAGTTCTAAGACTGTCATAATACAGTATAAAAACAATTTATCTACAATACAGTACATATTTCAGCATTATAGTAACACATCAAACATGACTGTGTGAACATAAGATGAAAGGAAGATACCCATGTTTGAATATGCCAGTGAAATATTACAAAACTCTGGGTGAGAACATCGTACATGCACGACGCATTAATCTTCCGTACATGTATGAAAGTTTGCCAAATAAAAAAAGAATACATATTCTACTTGTAGATAAGATTTCTTTACGTAAAACTTATGTAGGATATACTTATTGTATACATTTACTTCAGATGCATTATACTATTAAATGTATTGCAATAAGAAACGAGGGATATAGAGAGTTTCTGTATTAAAAATATCTGGAGTGCCCTTCACTTATTCTTACGTTTCATTATATATTTAATATACCTTGTCGAATTTTTAATTTATTCTATCATTGCCAGAAACCAAAGTTGCTAGACATTTTAATATTTTTAACTTTTATAAGATTCACTTTCTTTATAACTTGTATCTGTTTTGAGATACTTATTTAATGTTACGAGTAAACAAACACTTCCGAATCCGATTGAAGTATCCTTTTCAAAAATTGTGATATTACGTATCAATAAGAAAGTAAAAATTGGTGGAAACATATTTTCCAAATATATATATATATATATATAAATTTAATTCTATTTATTTGATTATACGGCACCCTGAACTTGTACATATTCGTTGCATACTAATTACGTTACTGACCAGAATATTTCGGTAGTTACAACAAATTTAAATGCAAGATCAAAACAGATTAGCTCTTTTCCCTATATTCCAAGATAAAATTTAAAATATAATAGAGTATATTAACATAATTTATGATATGAAACGCGTATAATATAAAATATGAATAAATTTTAATATTTTATTCTATCAAGATCGAAACACAAAATAGCATCAATAAAAGAATATATTCGTAAATACCACTGATGATACCTATTTCCAGTCCTGTCGTGTGCATACGACATTTTAGAATATATTCTCAGCAAAATGTAAAACCCCAAGGGATTCGATCTTGGAAACGTGCTGCTTTCATGGATTCAATACACGTATTCATATTTTATTTTTTTAGAACGAAGACTTTAAAACTGCTTAATTTCAAATTGAGTACAATTTTTCATGTTAATGAATTGATATATTTTACGGTGTGATTGAAATAAATTTTTGCTCTAGAAACGTGAGAATATTGTAAAATTGTCATATCCTCTTAATAAGTCTTGTTAGGAATATTACTGGTAACCTCTCCTAACGCAGGAATTAATTTATACAATTCCTCATTAGTTTTATTTGTTATACAAACGTAATCAAGATAAATATTTGACTATTTCTTAATATTTTCTTTCGTAAACAATGCCCCCAAGTTCAATGGCATTTTCTTTGAGACTGTTCAGGGAAAAAATCTGAAATGAATTCAGTAAATGCAATGAAATATGCCGATTTTAAACATAACTTATGATAAAGTATATGTATAGCCGGAACTACGCATCTTAAATAAAAATGTAAAGATAAGCATATAAATAAAAGTTCTTCGAATAAATTCTTTTGGGACATATAACCTTCCGACCCCAAACCTCATAAATTCTCCTTGCGCTATTTCTATTGCAATTCCAAGCGTGCCAACGCGCAAATAAATAAGTTTGTCATGCCACATCCAATTTAAACGTTGTTTAGTGTTCCTTGATTTTTTCCACGTTTGCTTGCAAAAAGGATGTTTATGTTAAAATATTTTGTATCTTTTTAATTGAGTGTCGTATGAGAAAATGAATATTTATGAATAATTTCAGCCTGCTTATCATCTAACGGAGAATGCGCGTATCATTCGGATGCCTTCTATCCAGTTGCGACAGCTATCACAGGAGCCTTATGAATATTCTTCCGCTCCAAGGACGGAAGAGCCGGAATGGGATCAGCTTGTGAAATTTGTTATGCGAAAAGTACGTTAGAAGCATATCTCTATAACTAAAACACAGCGGATATTTGCCACTACTAACACTAATATATTCAGCAAGCATGTGAAATAATGGATGGATATAAGGGAAGTATAATTGAACGAATGGCAAGTCATGAGCAAGCGGTATAAAGCAAGGTTTAACGCTGATAAAAGAAGCATGTGAAGTGTTTAAGTATTGAGTTGAATGGAATGCAAATGCTCAAAAAGGGTATCTAAATATATTAGTAAATGTTGTCGACGAATATTTACATATTTAAATTCAAAAGCTGTTCATTTTATTTGCAGAATATATCTTTCGTCTTCAGAATTTATTTACTCAATTATAGAAAAATAAACTTAAAAACTAAATTCTTTACTCGACCATCTTATACCGTCTATTTAATATAATATTGCTATATTTTGTTTTAAATTAATGCAACAATAATTTCCCACACGAATTCTGCAATTTCAACACTCTGATGATAAAATAAGTTATTTAAAATTCAAATCTGTTCTATGTTTAAAATTTGATCAAAACAGTCAACATTTGCATTCAGATTGCTTATTTTAGTTTGTTTTGAATTTTCCAAATAACGTGTAAAACTCCAGCAATATTATGTCGGTAAAATAACACTATTCAGATTTCTGCCACATGTAAAGTGGTACTTACAATCATAAATAATTCATATTTTAGTAGATATTTAGCAATGTCATATTTATTTCAAACCAAATCACCACATTTTGTTTTATATAATTGCTTTTCCTGACAGTAAAGGCAACCATTATTCATTTTATCATACCTATTAAAATATATTTACATAAAATGGCTCAGGTATTGCCGAAATGTAGCAAATAAATGTTCTATTTAAATATTGATTAAGAACTAAATAATTAATATAGCAAAAAAATCATTGAAATATTAAACAAATATTTTAACGAAATATAGTTAAGTGCATCTTTTGGTGGAGGGCACACTGTTTTATTTTTTATACCTGCAGGCTTAGAATTTGTTTTCTTAAATAAGAGATTTTCTTTTTTCATCTACCAATATCAGTTCAAAGAAGCCCAATATGTATTATTTTTGATAAAATGGCAGTCTTTAAATCTACGGTTCATTTTCATTACTTTTCTTGCATTTATAATATATAAATATATATATTTATATATATATATATATATATATATATATATATATATATATATATATGTTTATATATATATATATATATATATATATATATTATTTCGTTTTTGATAAATATTATAATAGCGCGGTTTTGTAATTGTGCAACAAATGGCATAAATTGAAAACATGACACTCTGCTTTTGACATGTAATATAAAAGTGGTCATTTATAGTATTATTAACGCTGGTATTATTTTTATTCAACTTTTGTTGTTTCCACGTAAATAATGTCATGTTTTTAATAGTATTTGTAACAAAAAATACATATAACAGTATTTGTAATTATAGGCAGAGAAATTCTTAAAATCAACGGCAATCGAAGTTCAACTCCCAAACGAAATAACAGAAGAAGGTAGATATTCTCCAAGATTTCTCGATGAAATTTCAGATGAAATCGATATCATTGAAGACAAGAAAGATTCAATATTTAGTAAGTATTAGTTGAGACAATCGTTAGCTTCACAAACAGACCGCTGTTGTTGTCTTTCAATAATGATGTTCTAGTATCATTTCTTTTTGTGATACATAAAAGAAATGACTTGTGATTTCCTTTGAACAATAATCACGCCATGTTATCTGCTTTTGCAAAAAAACAAAAAACTATGTATCAGTACAGTACCCTACAAAAGTCTGAGGATACCCATATTTACCCATTGGAGCGCAAAATATTATTTGAACTTATGTATTTGTTAATAATTATTGAAACTAAATATTACGATCAATTAATAAATCTGTTGGATTAATAATTTTTTGTTAAATAATTAAAAATTTCAAAATAAATTAACAAAGCCACAAAGCTAAAATCAGGGATATTTAAAAGCAATGTAGAATGCAACTTATGCTTCATTATTGTACTTTAACACATATTAGCCCTGAAGATAAGAAAAACTGGAGTGACAGTCAATCGACTTCAATAGAAATAATAATATTAAAATAAATAATTCATGAGTTAGTAAAAGGAAATTTCATTTTGAAACCATAATAATTGAATAGTATCGTATCCTTCGTATATAAACAATTTATTTGTAGATAAATTAAATATTTATAAGTAGTCCTTGTCAAGAGATTGTGATGTCGTTTGGTTACTTCTGTAAAAGTTGTAACATTCAGTTTAATCGACTATTAAAGAGTTACCAACAAAGTTGAAAATTTAATTACCTTCCAAAGTTCTGAAGTAGGAGGTTCAAATAATTCAATTTGTTTTCTTATTAACTGAAGAAAGTTTTTGTAATTCTTGTAACTAAATGTGGCTAGGCAGCAATGAAATTAATTGTATCAAGATAAAATACTCTTAGATCGAATTAGTGAACACAAATTTCATTTCCGTTCATTAAATAATATTTCAACAAAGAAAATAATATGAAGAATTATATTTCTAGTCGCAGCACTTGACAACCCGGTTGACATATTGAAAAAAAATCTTTTGAACTTTTACTCGACAAAACCACTTTGATCAAACACCAAGACAACATGTGTTTCAGTTGTTTGATCAAAATGTTATAGAAACATTTTTAAAATAATTCTCTTTTTGATTCAATTATCTTGGAAAACATAAATTGATCAAAACATGTTTTTGTTATTCTTATTTCAATATCAAATCAAATTTATTCCAGTTTAAAGAAAATACGATGCCAGTTTAGAAAAACAGAACTTTCATA
The DNA here is from genome assembly GCA_933228885.1 of Leistus spinibarbis. Taxonomy (NCBI): domain Eukaryota; kingdom Metazoa; phylum Arthropoda; class Insecta; order Coleoptera; family Carabidae; genus Leistus; species Leistus spinibarbis. The sequence continues at coordinate 3,659,630 of OW121793.1, forward strand.
TTGGTACCTACTTCATTATATTTTAAATTTTGGAATGGTTAGGTATATAATTTTCAATCTTGCGCAAATAAAATTTTTCGAGTTTACTGTCAAATACCGTCAATAATTAGAATGAGCAAATAGTAGAACATTATTTATTTAAATTATATTTTCTATACTAAATAATGAATGAAACTTATTTTATATTAAAAATTTAAATTCTTCGTACTAAAAAGGAAAAAATCGAATAAGAATTTACTGATTAAATAATATATGGTTGTCTAAACGTCTATGTATTTCAATTGCGCTTACCGTACACTCTCAGAACAGAAGATTAATCGGAAGTAGCAGTTTACTTCTGTTACTTCCTGCATATCTCGAAAAAAATATGAGTTAACGAAATAGTAAGTTTTATAAAAGTTGAAGATATTAAAATTTCAAACAACTTTTAATAGAAAAAGGTTTCTGCAAATTGCACTAGTTTCTGAAAAATCGCCATTCAATTTATTTTATATTTACGTTTACCAAGTTACATACAATACATATTGACTTTGTTTCATAACAATTTTAGGGTAAATTTGAAACAAAATGATGCATTATTATAAATAAAGATAGCAAAAGGACAAGAAAGTCAAATGAGGGCCACTCCAGCGTTTTTATCTTTAAATTTATATTTGAAATGATAAATATTAATTTTTGCGCCCCACTCGAATAAAAATTCTAACATCGCCTCAAGTACTTTGCACTTTGTAATAATTCGAAAAGCCTATATCTATTAAATTGACCCTCTTTATAATGATCCTTATTTTCTTTGTCAGGAATATGTAAAAATTTTATCTTGAGATAACTGCGACAACAAATTAATTTATTTTTTGTATTTTGTATTTCAGATCGTAAACAATTGAAGAAACTATTTATCCCGATGCTGATAGTGCTGAAACTATTCAAATTAAAGCTCCTACTATTTTTGCCATTGATTCTGGGGCTGGCGTCATTCAAGAAACTGCTAGGATTCCTGGCTATTATTATTCCAGGACTGATTGGATTTTTCAAATTATGCAAACCGCACATGCAATCAACATTCGGCAATGGTCATATTTATGGTAATCCAGTGCCTCATTATTCGCCTGCAGGCGTTGGTTTTCAACAGCATTACAATTATAAAGAGGAACCGTCGTTTGTGTCACCACAGCAACACCAACATGATAACACGTATCAACATCAGTACTACGGCAATGCTGGCCACAGCGGCGGGGGATTAACGTTTAAAGACGAAGCAACATTTAACTCACCTTATGCGAACTATGCGAACTATCGAAATGCGAAATCAGCTGTAAAAGAAGAAAAGAAAAGTATTTTACCAGATTCGTAAATAGCTTATTCCATATTGATCAACGTAGCATAATTGTAAACGTATGAAGATCGTCTTAAAGCAAAATTAATATAGAAACTTTTGATAGTTATCTCTAGTGGGTTGACAAATGACAAATTATTTGGGGTACCTTGAAATTACAAATAATTGAATCCATTTTAATGTTTTAAAGAAAAGGAATTCCTTAAAACTATTTTAAGGCTGTTAATCCAACTTTAAATTTTTATAGGTAAGGATTACATATTTATTTATTTTGTTCTATATATTATGTAATAGTTTTACAAAAGTAAGACTAAAGATGCTATTACAGCGAGTCAATTAATAATTACGATTAGAAATTACAAATTATAATCCAGTTCATTTTATGATAGCATTAAAATTAATTATTGATGCTTTAATGTTTTTTACTTTTGAATGCTATCATTGTTTGTCATAAAACAAACCAAATTATTATTTGTAATTATTAATTTGCTCACTGCGAATGAACTTAATCTATTGAGCTATATATGTTAACAAATATTTTCGGTGAAATTCATTATACAGAAACTGTTACCATAAATATGTAGAATAATTGCTTTATTTTATTTGTTATTAATAAAAATAGCACACATTAAAATAAATTAAGTCGTACTGTCTGAAATAAAACGACCATAAGTTACTGATTTCTTAATGTAATAAAAAAATGTTATTTCAGTAAATTTATAGTTCACAGATATCTGTAAATATTTTTCCAAATGATATCTGCATAAAGTTTTATAATATGACAATATATACATAAACGTATTTTATGAATGACCATTTGACGTCCAATTATCTCTATTCTCAAGTTTAAATATACAAAATATATATTTTCCATTTGAAATAACATTTGGATTCGCATTGTTAATTTTATTAGGAAGCCAGAAGTCTAATTGACTCGTACATATTCACAGATAGAGTTTTATTATGTATAAAATTATGTTCATATATATCCTAAATTAAATAATAGATAAGCAGTAGAGATGTATAAAATTGTTTAGAATTAATGTAGAATTGTAAGGTTTCTTAACTTGAGATGAACATGGAAGTGTTTCCGAATAGTTCATTTTACCAATAGAAGTTCTCTAGCAAACATATTCCTTTAGAAATGAAACCCGAATCTCAAATTGCAATCAGATGCAACAATAATACAATGTAATACACAGCGTGTAAATGTGAAACCACATATATCTCATAGTCATAAGTATATTGCCAAAGTTGGGTAAATTGTTATACATGTGAAGCCTCATATCATATAAGTTGTATTAAATAACTTACTGAATCATTGTTAAATATAAATGTATATACATATGTGATAAATTTTATATTAAGTTATATGCAATTATATTTAATATAAATGTAAATATTCAATTATACAATAATGGAATTCAAAGCCATATAAAAAATATTGACTTCCATGTATATATGGTCAAAATCGCATATTCAAATTGTACCAATGTAATTTACAAGGAAAATCATGAAATATATTTTCAAAGAAATATATATATATATACCATAATCATTATAGTAATGGAAATGCTGAAGATTCAAAAGGATATCAGAATTTCAATCATAATTATTTAGTATTTATATATGTATATCTAAATGTAAGCTTTAAAAATATAAATAAAAATATATTTCAATATGTTAATAAAATGAATTGTTATGTATGATATTTTTGCTGGCCAATTCGTATTATCATATAATCATGATTAAAACTAGAATATTAATTTGATATATGTAAATTAATATATTGAATCTAATACTGTTAGTTTTAGAAAACCAATTATAGGGGATATTTATGTAATAACAGTTCAACGTTTCAAATACATCAGCAAAATACTTCGGTATATACAAAATCTTAATTGGAAAAAATTAATAAAACATATTTTTTGTATGAGCAACAATATACCATGCATATTTAATTATTTATATAATAAAATATATGTTGTGAATTAATCCGGATGCACAATATTTTAACAAAGCAATTAAAATTACGATAAAAACAAGCACAAGTTACAGGAACCATTGCCTTAAGCTTACCGTATTATCTATTCAGCGGATGGTTTAATTCTTTTTAGATTTTTACTGACAACAATTTCTTAACCCCTAAGATTATTAAAGTAGAATATATATATATATATATATATATATATATATATATATATATATATATATATATATATAATAATAATAATGACAATGTTACTGATTGATTGCAACAAAAGCCAGTATTTTGCGATTGCTACAATGCATTTTTTTAAATATCAAAAATATCTTTGAAATTTTATTTCTTCTGGCCTTTAGGGTTCATAATCTAAAAAATAGTTATATATACATATATATATATATATATATATATATATATATATATATATATATATATATAAATGTCTTATAAATCATTAAAATATATATATTGTTTTTAAATTTATATTTTAATTTTCAATAAAACATATATTATTTTTGATCCTCCTCTGTACGTTCTCATTTTTATTGCCCCGATATTATAACTATATGTTATTAGTAAATATTTTAAGAAATGAAACTATTTATAAGTGTTGATTAATATATTGTTAAGTTTCACAGATAAGAATCGATAGCAGCTGCAAGTTCCGGATTTACTTAAAACATGATTAAGTTGTTCGTGAGTTTCAAATATTCATCAAAGCTAATATTTGAAGCCCTGGGGAAAGGAAATTTTCGCAGACTTTGTTTTGTAGCCATTTCTACATTATATTGAATTGACTTAGTTAGAGGTTCAGCATGTATAAACTTGACAATTATCGAAAATACAGTGTTATATAATACGTTTTCAAAATTATCTCTCCATCCATTATTATAAATTACAAGAGGACTTTCTTTTGTTAAAATATATATATATATATATATATATATATATATATATATATATATATGTAATTTCCATAAGGTGCTTTTTTCCCAAATGAAAAAAATTGGTAATTTGATATTTATATGAATCCAATATCAAGCTTTACAAACAACAACAATTTGAATGAATAGCGTCTAAATTGAAAATTCATGTTTGTGTAACATGCAACTTAATCTATTTTTGTCACGCAAATATGATATTTTAATAATTAATATCTTGCGTCCTACATATTGCAGGTTTGGTTTTATCAAGTTCTATGTCGAACGAGCAGTATTGAGAGAAAAAACGGAATTTAAAGTTTCATGGTTTAATGCAAAAGCAAAATTATCAACATTCTATAAAAAAATATTTTTAGATAATCAAACAACATATGGACATTATTTAGCGATTCAAAGTAAATAATCTTTAGTGCCCGTCACTCGACTCTCTTATACTGTCACCATCTATATATAATAAAATACACGATTGCTTTTGGTTTTAGTTCTTGCTATGATTGCTAAGAAACAGTGTCAAAATGTACTAAAAAAATTCAATCGTAAAAGTAGGATGTCTATTGTTAAATGCGTATATGTAAATGGTATATTTAAAGAAACACATTTGTTAACAAAAGTTGTTAGAAATTTTAATATTATTAACTTTTATAAGAATATTCTTATTTGAGCTCATTCTGTTTATAATATTTTAAAAATGTAGCAAGAGTAAATAAAATAGAAAAATAAAAGAGTAACTTTCGTGTAAGATTGTATTCAAAAATTGCCCTATACATATATTTAGTAGAGTGATCACTGACAGATAGAGCGAGACAGACAACTACACAAACAGACATAATTTCGAGGTATTCAGCAAATGTTAAAAACGTGTATTTCCATTAAAATCTAGAGTTTGAAAATATTCCTGATGACAATACATCCATATCAACATTAGTATAAGAAAGTACAAACTATTGAACATTTTTTAGCAATAATATTTGTCTTATAATTAAATTGTCACGTTGATGTATTCGAATGAAGTTAATATCAAATTAATTTTATTGATAAACAAAATGAAAGTATTACTTCCTATGAAAATCAAAATAGTATTTTTAAAAGGTACTGTAGTAAACTCTTATATACCAATTAAAAAATGTTATTTTCAATAACTTCAAATAAATAATAATAAACTAGATAATAATATAAATTTTGTTAAATAACTGTCTTCCTTTGATATTTATTTTTGTTATATGTAATAATTGTAAAATCACAGAACTTTTGTGGGCTGGCCAGAAATTTATAAACACGTACAAAGGTTCTAAGTGCCAACATAGAATCTATTTAAATCCATAGCACTAGGATTATATGAGATAATATATTGATTATGCGATAGAAAAATTATGTAAAATAAATAACTCAGTTAGTATAAAAATTATAATATAGAACCTCAGAATACCAAGTAAACGATTTACTAAGAATATAATTTAGCATATGTAAACGCTTATGCTCTCCTATAAAATTCCACTTCTTCTATTTGTTAAAATGTATCTGAAATGATATTTATATATATATTTCCAAATGATTTATATATTTATCGACGGCAAAAATGTGTCAGTGTGCAAGCAAGTTACTATTACGACAAAGATCTCTTTTACTGAGAAAATCGGAACTAGGAAAAAAGGTTGCAAGGCAAGCTGATTTTATAGAACGTCAGCATATACAGACGCATCATAGAGTGATATCTTGTTCTCATAATGAAAGTTGTATCGAAAGGAGAGAAGACAACAACAAAAAGAAAACATCAAAGTCTTTCCGGATCCACTACGTACGTGTGTATCTTGATGACCTACATGGAGACAGGATACGGACATCACTTAATGAGAGCGCTTGTCAAAAGTTAACACAACAGCGTTATTGACGCGTTATTAACTATTGATTATTATAAACGGTTGCTTAGTTATTAATTTCAATATATATTGGATTATTTTTTATCCAATTTCTTAAATTATGTGATGCTGTTAACATGCCGCACTATCTATGCAGAAGTACGGATTCATTCCTGTTTGTGTGATTCTCAAAAAGAAAGTTAACAGAACAGTTTTCGAAAAAAAGAAAATAAAATTTTGATAGAAATTTTAATATTATTAACTTTTATAAAATTCAAATTTTCTCTAATCATATTTCTCTAATTCGAGCGGAAGGCAATGGTGCCTGCTACCTATGCTTGTTTCTAGTTATCATAATATTTTCTCTTATATATTTTGTATTAATAAGTAAACAGTACTTCGATTACGTTTTACTAAGAATTGCTAAAACAAATAACTAAAATTTTATATTTACAAATCAATAATTCAATTTCTCGAGTCCATATAAGTACCTTCATAAAATTAATCATTATTTTATATAGCTTTACGCCGAACGTCCTACGAGAACTGGCACCATTGTTGTTTGCAACTAAACATGGAAAATTGCATTCCTGCAATTTAGCAAGCAGTACCACTGGTTGTGGTGCTGTGAAGGTATGACGCAATTAAATGTGTATTGTACTATAATATCAACACTTAATTTGAAGAAGAAACATATTATTCTATTTTCTTGTAAGGACGTTTGATGTAGATAATTGAAATAATAAATTGAATGAATATATTCTCAAAATGGCTTCTAAATTGAAAAATAATGTTCCTCGGAAGGGCAATGCTATTGAAACAAAATCCAATTCACTGTATAAGAACGAAGACGATAGAAACGGCGAAACCGAAAATCAAATTCTATAGACAAATAAAAAAGAAAACCTCTTGACAGTGAGATGGATGTGCATTTGAAAATAAAGTTGAGAAAGCAGTCACTTTGTAGTGGCTGGAAAATAAAATTTTATCTACGGTAGCATTTACAATTCATAGATGACAAAAAAAAAGTTTCCGATACCGAAATCAACAAACCATGTTTACCCTTTAAAAACAATTGTAACGGCTAAAGTTTGCCTTCAGACAATATTGATACGAATAGGTATATGATTCTTAAAAGCATCTTTGTTCATTGAAAACCAATTTTATCATCAAACCTATAAAATAATAGTATGTTCAATAAGAATTTAAAAGAACTTCTGCAAGCAAATATAAATAAGTCTTAATGTACTATAATTCTATTTACTTTCTTTTACGAAGTAATAAGTAAGTAATGTAATCATGAAAAATTTGAAAAACCGAGATTTCAACGGATATACGCGCTTTGACGTTCCCCGAATCGAATGTGCCAATATCCGGAATTACGTCTGGGTGTGTGTCTGTGTGCCTGTGAACACTATAGAGCCAAAACTGTGTAATTTTAAACTTGAGACTTGTATATAGACTAGATATGCACCCCTTATTTTTAAAAAGAATATTTAAACCGGAAGTGCATGTATACTCTATTCATTTTTTGTGCCCAATATCACTAGAACGGCTGCACTTATGGCAAAAACAGTTATGTTCATAATGAAAGATATCAATATTTCACACAAATTTTGTTTAAAAAGTTTCCTCAATAAATTTACCAGTTACGAGAAAATCGCTATGGATAATCTGAAAATTCTTATATTGTATGTAGTCATAGTTACACATGTAATTACTTTATTATGAGCTTTGCCATTATAAAATCAACAAATTGGGGATTAAAAAATGTACTGAAACACACTATATTATATATTAATTATAAGGAAATGATTTTAGTATCAATCTATTTGCTAACATAATTGCTAATTGGTATAGTTTCAGAGTTTTATTGTGGAGTTTGACAGTTTGGAAGCGAATTAGATAGTAGCAAATATTGTTTGATATATATATATATATATATATATATATATATATATATATATATATATATATATATATATATATATATATATATATATATATATAAATATTAATAATAATAATACGAAAATACATAAAATTTAGAATATACAATAAGAAAGTCGTGTGAAGAACACTTCAGCTATTTTGTAATGTGGTGGCACTTAAAGTGTTAATTAAATTAAGTAGAACCAAGTAGAAACGCAATTAGGAAACATATAAATATGTTGGAAATGTATTAAAATAAATAAAGGCAGATAGATAAAAAATTAGTTCGCGTAACCTTGTTTTCTTATTGAAAGTCAAGAGCATCTGAGTAGTCCATCTGACTGTGGCCTGCCAAGCCAAGAGAAAGAGGCCGGGCGGTTAGGAGGGGGAGGACAGCAATCGCGGTATAATGAATGAACACAGATATATACCCGGACGAATATTTACGGAAATGTTTATTCTCACCAGCGCTGTATTAAGATGCGGGTCCCACGTATATATATATGTATATATATATATATATATATATATATATATATATATATATATATATATATATATATATATATATATAAATATATATATATACACCGCGCGATACACTCTTATAGGTGTCATCTGTATGAGAGAAAGAGAGAATGGAATGTAATAGTTCGAGCAAGGAAAAAAAAAACAACGAAATAAATATATATTTAAAAAAAGATGAAATAATTTTAAAAGAACCTTAAGGCCACGGTACCCGTTAAGACGCGTGTGTGTGTATGTTATTTATATATGAAAGTTTTTGGGTCAGAACGGGTCACCTGATAGGTGGGTAATGACCTTGACCATAATCTGTGAGATGAAGGTACACCAATCTCCCATACTCTTGCGACTGCAGCGATTTGACCCAAATACCATCCCACCAGCAGCATACGTGTATACAAATATTAAACTTTTCGAACAGCGGCCATTACCATGATACAAGTTGTACTTACAGCCGGTGCGTATACATACGTACCAGTCGTGGATTATTTGATGATACACGATTTTGATTTTGTGCTACATACAACTAGAAGCGTATCGATCAATGTCTTTTATGACTACCCAACTCTTGTATCACATTATATTTTATCATATTAGGAATTACGTACTGGCTCTTATGCGTGAGTATATTAAGAAGCACGTTATGATCTACAATTTTCCTCAAAACTTAAATAACTGTTTGTCAATAAGAATACAAAGAACCTACTAACCTTTCTTATTATCTTTTTCACAAAAATTAGGAGTGGCCTGCATTTGACTTTCTTTAACGTAGTTATCATTAGAAAGATATACACAAACAAAATACCAATACTTCACAGTAATACCCGAAAACTGTAATTTTGTTAATTACTTTATTACGTTATTTAGTACTGTTTCTTCAATTCACCTTATCAATATATTCAAGCATAAATTTTAATACATACTATTTTTCAATATGTATCTATAATAACCATTACGTTTACACACTTTACCAGTCGATTTATTTGTGTTAACGGTAGAAATTAACAAATATAAATTATATCAGTCAATTTTGATTCTCTGTCAAATATTTTCAGGCATAGTTCATACGATTTGTTAAACATATTCTGCATATATGCGTATTTAAGGCAACTTAAATTAGATATTTTAGATTTTCTGCAGCAGTTTTCTCGTAACAGGTACATTTTTGGAAGAAAAATTTCAAACTAAAGTTGTACGAAATATTAATATCTTTGATTATGAATATAACAATTTTTGCCATAAGTGCAATTGTGAGTTAGAACAAAAAATGCATAGAGTAAACATGCGCTTCTGGTTTAAATATTATTTTCAAAAATAGGAGGTGCACATCAATTCTTTAGTTGGAAGTTTTGCAATTTTACGTTCGACAGTTTGTATAAAAAGGTAATTAATCGATCTATAGTTTCCCGTGATTATCAATGAAATGATTATAATTCGATTAGTATGATTGAAACGATTAATAATTCATAGTTCTTATACATACTTCTTCTTAATCGATGATCTATTTTCGAATATAAATTACGAAAAAGATATGGAGGCCAGTAGCAACAAAATTTTGTTTTACAAGAAAGCAACCCGACATACGTCCAAGTATATGAGTCACATACATTTTTATAACCAGGGAGATAAAATATGCATAAAAAATCTTACAATGTTGCTTATACCTGATTGGCTTCTTTGATACAATGTATTGCTACGCCATAGGCACTAAAAAAAAACACAAATTGTGGCCTGTAATAACAGCATGTATCCGAAATCGTATAGCATTTCGCTTCATTCAACAAATTGGATCAGAATAAATTAAACCAGTCATGCGAAGACAACTCGAACGAACAACTTTTTGATGATATAACCACACCAAAATACACCAAAAATTCTGAGAAAATATTTAATGTATAAGCAAACAAAATTATATATTTACCACCTCATCTACAAAATTTCGGATAAGATGAAATATTTACGTTATAATTAATTTTCCAATTATTCACACTGCAAAATATGGTATTTTCGTATTCTTGCAAAAGAGCTTTTCTATTTCTTAAATGTTCGTAGGTTTCTATCATAATATTACATTAATATATTCTCAATGGCTCTAATGGGCCTATTAGCAAAATGTCATATATTTCATTAAAAAACTGAATCTATATCAGTAAAAAGAAGATTTGTGCTCATAGATACACTACCCGTATCGATGCAACATCGATTAAAAATGCCAAATAGAAAAGAAAGATACGATACGAAAGCTTATGGTTTTACTTTCTTATACGCAGTAATAAGTCTTGTAGTCATGAAAAATTTCGAACTCGTAATTTCAACGGAAATACATTTTGACCCTCCCTGAATCGAATGTGACTATTTTCGGAATAACGTCTGTGTGTCTGGCTGTCTGTGTATCTGTCTGTCAATAGATCAACAGAGAACGTGCGTCGAGCGTATTGGTATTGAAGAACAGTACATATTTAATAATATATTTGAATATATTTATAAGATAAATATTATAGAAACAGTCTATATTTCATATTGAAGAAACAATATTTGATAACATAATAAAATAACATGCTAAATGGTACAATTTCAGAGCATTACTGTGGAGTATTGGTTAGGTTAGCAGTTCGTTAGGATATATATTTCTAGTGAAAACTTGGTATAAGAAAGCCTAGAGCAGGCCATTCCACTTTTTTTTTAAAGATATTACTACATCAATATTTTTTTTTCGTATTAATATTTATATGTTATAAAATGACTGTGTTTTATACAGTTGGAGTTTTTGGCGCAATCATGATAAGAAAATATAAATAATTCATTAGTGTAAATATTTTAAGAAGTATTTCCAAAATTGTTAAACTATGAACTTAAAATAAATTATTATGCTAGTACTTAGTTTCTAGGAAGTAGGTTATTTATAAAATTAAAGTACGTAAGAGAAAATATGATATATTTTCAATGGTGTTGGGTCGGTGATAAATTAGACACATTTATTAAAGTAGATAAGTAACGTAGGGAAAGGTTAATTTATATTTTTTTTTTTGCAGAAAACAACGTCATTGTGTATAATATACAATTAGTACTACTATAAACACGCCAGAAAAACAAATTGAGCGTCATTTTGGCTTTATGGGGAAACGTATTAGGGAATAAAAACGGCTAAGTGCTCCAGAAAATACTGTTATCGACGTGATGGGTCTTCTTTACATATTTTTAGCAAAACGACACTCCTGACGCCAGAGTCAATTTATTGAATTTAAGGAGCATAGAGACGTCTTATGAAAAATAATATAATAAAATATTAAATTATTTTAATCAAAACAAAAATATTGAGAAATAATAAAGTATAAAATGTGTACAATATAATTAATACTTCATTATTTAAGAATATGTCGGCAATGGCTCTAAATGAATTATTGCTAAGAAAGAAACAAGCATAGGTACAAAGCACTTATGCGTCCAGCTTGCCTTATGAGTAATATATGCGATGCGAGCAGCGGTTTTTAATTATTATGGCCTTTTGGTTAACAATTTGAAAAAATAAAAAGTCTTATAAAATTTTGTTAAGGAATTTCTTTTGATTCGAGAATGCTACAGACACACGTCCGCATGCTTTAGCTTCTCTGGTACTTCGTACGGGGAGCTAAAAATACGGTGTCTACAAATTTCTTATTCATTATTGTTTAAGCTTTATTTAATAATAAACGGTTACAGTTTCAAACTAAATACGATACTACAAAAACACAATTAAATTGTTACTCGTGGTCGAACGGATTAAATTACTGGCAATTGCTATGTGTATAATTATAGTAATCGAGTTCATAGATTAAAAAAAAAAGAAGGATTTACATTCATTCGATTTCTGATTAACCCGCTATGCTAACTTAGGGTGTAAATGATATATGATATGTTATTGGTAACGCATGAAGTAGGGTTATTATAATTCCAAAACTAACGAATATTGCAATTTCCTTAATTGGGAAAAAGAGTAATGAAGCGATATTTTTTATTTACCTTATGGAGTTTGAAACAATTTAGTATTATATTTGAAAATTTCAATGTACTACAGCATTCGTTAAATAAAACATTTTATTTTATCCTTTTTCAATTATTTTAATTAATTAACAAACTTTTAAAAACAGTAAATATGAAAATTTTACTGGGAAATGAATTTGTAAAATTTTCGAATCATCATTATACCAATGTATTATAAAATGCAACGTATGTCTGTGTGTACACCTATAACTAAAGCACCGTTGATACGAGATTCATAAAAAAAAAATCAATTGTAGGTACATCGTTATCTGATTAAAAATGGTTCAGTAGTTTTTACTATGTAACAATAATTGTCTATAAGCTAATAATTTTACAGTTTTTTGCTCACCGTACGAAGTACAGAAGTGTTTAAGCATTCGATCGTGTGTCTGTAATATTCTCGGATTAAAAAAATGCCTTGATAAAAAGTTCTTGTCGCGTTGCCCTGAATCCAAAAATATATATCTCATATACTTGGATGTTAGTCGTCGCTCGTACGACCATCTTAATACAGTCCATAAAAAAATTATAATAATGAAAAATGTCAAAATATAAAAAATAATAATAATTACAAAAAATTCTAAGATATTTTACATTTATAATATATCTTCATATTGTAAACTCAAAGGCTATAAGAAAATATTAAATATAATAATTATGAATTTTAAAATATCAAATATATAGGTATAATATATATATATTCTTCTTATTTAATTTAACAAGAAAACTACAAGCAATTGTAGGACATATTAATTTTCTAATTGTCATATTAATTAAAAATATTTATTTATTATAACGTAAACTAATGGAATAGGTGTCTGGACCTATGCTTGTTATTTTATTCAACTACACATTTTGTATTAATATAAGAATTATAATTATATATGTATTACATATTATAGTACAAAATTCATATACAAATTTTTTAAATGCAATTTAAAATCATCAAAATTGTTCAAATAAACCCAAGCACGAAATATTAAATAATTTTTACGAATTAGCATATGTGTTTCGCCATAATTTGACATAGCAGGGTGTAAAACTGGCTAATTCATTACAGTCCGTATTCACATTATTTATTTGACTTACACCTCCCTTCTGAATAATCGAATGGTCTGTACCAGCTGTGTATATACAGATAACTTTGACACTGGTGTGTAAAATGTAAAAGTCAATCTCGGTTGCAAACCCGGTAATAAATTTGAACGCTTAATATTCGGAGTTTGAACTACACCGCAAGTAATGCTCTCAACTTAATTGATGTTATAGCCTAAGTTGTGCGATAAATCTGTGCTGTGGGCTGCCTGTTGCCGAAATAGCATTACTTTAAGAAATGAACAGTGACAGTATAACTCAAGTATAAATTAATAAATATTCTATAATTTAATAATTATAGCAAGTTGTATCTAAAATTTTATTTTATTAAAATACATATATGGTGTATATCCTATATTATATTGTACACAGCAAACAGTGCATTCTATATTATGATATTGATAACCACTAATTACGTAAGATTTTCACGTTGAAAAGATGCAATCGAACTAGAAACGTATGGAATCAAATTATTTCAGGATACAAAGCTAAAGCAATTTATTCAAAAATTGATGTTTCTATCATTAAAACTTGAATTTTAAACAGTATAATAATCTTTCTCAATGTGCGATTATATCATTAATCAATAACGTATGGTATCTGTACTAAAATTAACTATAATTTAATCTCAAATTCTTAATAATTATTATTCTTAATTAATATTCAAAATTAAGTTACTATTATTAGAAAATTGATCACCTAATTAGAATATTTCCAAATAATATAGGAGTTTGGTTTTAAAGTTTTATATCAACAAAGATTCATTCTGCAGATTAATTACCAACGCAATGGTACTTTGTCGTTAACTGTCGCAAACATGCGTGTTCAAATTTTAGAAGCATTTAATTAGCGGAGTGGGTCTGTGATAACCGACGAGTTCACTGCATGGTTACCAAACTTTTATTACTGTTTTGAATTCTATTTTATTAATTACCTCTATTTGTATTACCAATTCTGTAGATTTTAAAAACAAGCGATTATCTTATATGAGTTAGAAAATATACCCTAAACATAGTCACCTAGAATCTGTTTTATTGTAAAATATATTAAAAAAATTGGTTCGGAAAACGACGGTAGATTTGTTGAGAATATATTTAATGAATTTTGTAGAAAATAATTATCAACATGTTTGGTTTAACTTTTAAACTTTTGCAATAAAAATTGTTATAATAATAGAGACAGTCCCATACTTACCGAATTATAAGTTAGGTAATTAATCTTAACGTAAACTCGTCTACTCGGATTTTAGTATATTGTCCCACTTAACGGATGTTTTGACTTTAAAAACCAAAATCACAATATATTTTCATTCGACAACATATACCTATAGACGTGTTTCATCTATTATGCATTAAACCTTCTTCTCTATATTTGTATTTGCAACAAAATCGTATTTATAATAGGAATTTATATGAAAATACAAACTTTTCGTTTGCACATATTTATCAAATTTTTCAGATATTTCATAATTTGGAAAAAAAAAGTTTAGCTTGTTAAAATGGAATAAATGATTAAATAACTTTTTCAGGCTGTATTTTTATTTTGATATGTACATGGAATAAAGAATCAGCACTGCTCAGGCCTTGTTATGAATTATATTGATTTCGAAAATTGCTAAAACTAAAGCAAACTAAATAAATCTAATGAATACTTGAAAGTTTGAAAAACATCTATCTATAAAGTTTTATAATTTAAGTGCAAAATGTTATTTAAAATTAACTTTAAAAAATTATATTATGTAGGGTATTTGACTGAACTTGTTAATTTTATATTACTTTTAATAACTAGTTATTGATCATAAAAGTCAAAGTAGAGGGAACCGTAGGAAATTGTTAAATGATACGGGTGATTCAGTGTGTATTAATTTAAAAAAATTATGCACTAAAATAAATGCATGCGAAAAATAAACCGGTGTAACTAAGTTGATTCATTGAAAATAATGCCCTCAGTGATACGCTGTAAAACTAGAAAGATTGAGTATCCGCCCACTGCTTACCCATATATTTATATTTAGACAGTGAAATACTGAAACAATGTTAATTGAAGCGAGAATTAAAAAAGAGATTTGCTTCTCCCTACTTAATTCTGTCATGGAGATATTAATAATACGTTTCAACATCCAAGCCAAGAATATAGGCAGTTTACAATCTCGTATACAACCCTTTGCAAACAAATTGGGGTTTCTAGTTTCTTGAACGTAGTCCAAAAAAAGAAAGTATTGTGAATACACGTTTTGGACATATTTGAATCGAATCAAACTATTTTCGAGATGACGTCTCTCTGTATGTGTATGTGTATTGATAAAAATTGAATTACCTTATTGGAATAGAATGTAAATCTTCAACCATGAATAATGACAAACGAGGCACACGCGCACTAACTACACAAAAACAGACACGCACAGTAAATATAATATTAGCTATAGTTCACAGAAAAGCAAGAATAGTACAAAATGCAAAATTCTTGTAATCACCCGCACGATTGATTCAACACTAACAAGTATTTTAAATTTCAATGAAAATGACAGAATAAAACAATGTCTTAACGTGCCCTGTGCATCGAACCGATTCGTTGAAGGAATTAAAATTAATTGAACAGGTTCAAACCCAGAAAACGTATGGAACGTTTATTCACCACACAGTAAAATTATAATCTATCCTTGACTTTCTTACGAAATTTGCTAATAAATGAATCGGACAACATTGATTTTTTAAATAAACGAATAATTTTTGTGGGTTTTGTTTTATTAATATAAATCTGTATCTAGAACATCTTTAATATAAAAATATGAAACACTTAACAACGTGATTTGGTATTCGATTTTAAAAAGTATAACAAGTGTTACAATTTTATATAAATTGTATTGATAAAAAAAAATTGCATATTTTAAAATTCAAAATTATAATATTTAATAATTTATTTTAGGGCTTTGGGTTAATAATATGAAAAAATCTTGTATACATAAAATATCTTAGAACATTTAGTAGAATTTTTGAGCGTTCTAATTATTTTTATAAGGGCAGTATTATGGGGGCTTCAAATTATGGGGCCCTATAACTCGGGAAGTATACAGGCGATTGGATTTAAACTGCGAGCGGATGCAAATGGGATACCAAGTAATATGTGTACTAACATCCAAGTTATATATATTTTTGGATTCAGGACAACGAGACAAGCACTTTTTGTTAATGACATTTTTTGATCCGATAATGCGACAGACACACGACTGAATGCTTTAGCTTCTACGATACTTCGTACGGCGAGCTACAAACTATTGGTTATGAGAAACATTTCCTATAATATATAAAACAATTGCAATCATAGAAGTCTATTTTCTCAAAGAAATGTAAAATTTGAATAATTAATATTTTATGTAATATTATTATCTTTAAATTGGAAACAAAATTTTAAATAATTATTTAACAGTAAAGTGAACTGGTAATATAATATATGTATACGTAAAAAAAAACATATAAACGGCTATTACACCTTTTCAATTCAAGAAATATTCAGAGATATATTGTGTTATATAAGGTTCAAATATATATATATATTTTTTTTTCTATAAAACGTTTCTCATAAATCGATCAAGGAAAAAGTGAAATACGTAATGCGAACTTTATCCTCTTTAAATATATAATGAGCTACGAGGGCTCAGGTTGAAGTAGTTTATTTTCATTTCTCTCGCTTGCCAAAAGTGCTTCAGTTAATAACTGGCACAGGCGACTAACTATTAAGAGTTATTACCTTTACCAATTAACTAGACTACTAGATAAATGTATGCTCATTATAAAGATAAAATAAAGTTAACCTCCTACATACAAACATTATAATTATTAAATATTTTGCTTTCATCCTCACATAATCTCCAGTTAAACCATTCTTATACATATTATGCGGTTTTCTTCTTGTGTCATTAGAGCTTTTATATACAATAAATTGTTCAAAACTTTCATATCACGCAACTCACTCTCAATATACTAAGCTATTTGTTTCGCAGACCTTTCAATTTCATGTCATTCGCTACACTGGATCGTCAAATTTTGAAGTTATAAATAGTTTCATTTGAGTTGGCCATTCATCCCATATGAGTTTGATTGAAACTCTATGAGAATTCATCAATCGAGAAAATGTCTAAGAAGTCATTCAAATACTTCTTACAATACTTATAACTTTTTGAAAATACTCGACGGAGATAAGAACATTGTAAACTACATACGTCCAATAGACTTAAAATATATATTTTTTGTAATGATTATACGAATTAGAAAGTCGAGTGATGGGCACTTCAGTTTTCTTTTTAAATAACGATTAACATATTTTTACAATTAAAAACCAATTAGAAGATTGTATAATATTAAACATCTCAAAATAATACCTGAACAGTAATTTCATGTATTTTGAATTTTTAATATTTTTTTGCCGCAGTTTATTTTTGTAAGAATTCAACCAAAGAAGCATCGAAGTAAATAAATTAATTCCGCGCTCAATATCCTTTCTGCTAATTTTTGAAGGAAGACACCAGACTGTACATATAAAACTTTTTATGAATAACGCCTCAAATATAATTACATGAAAGAATCTAAAGAATATTAAAAAAAAAAAATGAAGTGGCCCTTACCCGACTATTTTATAAATAATATTCCCGATATATTTTATATTGATCGTGTTTTAATTTCTCGCTACTATTGCCATGAAACAATATCAATTTGTGTTGTAACTGGATTAATGAAAATTATTTTGCAAAATATGCTTGAAAATCGAGTTTTGAAATCTACGATTTTTATTTCCTATTTCAAAAGTTCTGATTCACTAAACTTGGCTATTCGTGAAAATCTTTTTGTACATAGCTTATAAGAAACTGATAACCGTCTTGACTCAGACATATTATTTCTTATTTTTGATTCCATGGCTGCCAGTTACAGGGGCATTAAGATACGTGAAGCGTATATTAGTTTTGACAATGAAAAAGTACAATGAATGATATTTGATATCAAAATAACAATGGTAATGATATCCTGATAAAATATTATTTGAAAAGATTCTCTAATTTTAAGGTTACAGAATTATTACGCAGCTTCCTCCACAAAAGAAACCATCGAATAATGGAATGAAATTATTCGGCTGTCATTCTAATGCCACGTCAAATGTTTGGATGCATTTCTGGTCTATGGAATATTGAAATACTGGCGAATGGAAGGCAAGATAATCTTAATTTACATGCAATTTTTTTTTACGGAACTAGGAATAAATAATTCAGGTAATTTTATAGACACACGACCGAACACACCAGCTTTTCTTTGTACTACGTACGACACGCTAAAATAATGTTTCTTTTTAATTATATTGTTCTATACTATAAGATACTTAAGGAACAGTAAACAGCTGCACGTTTAGTATAGCATGCGCTCTGCAAGTTGGTAGAACTACACGTTTGTAAAATCGCTTGAACAATTATTACGTTTCTAGTAATGGAAAATAGCGTGACTTTGTAGATAAAGTACAAGATTGTTCTGCATTGCAATTTAACACAGTTTTAAGAATTAGTCAGTTAATCATAATTATATGAATATGCGTGTAATTTCATAAAAGTACCTACTATATGTGTGTAATTTTTCAATGTAACATTTATAACATACCGCGGAGTAGGTAATGTCGGAAGTATGCACAGTGATTTGCATACTCATAATTTAATTTTCCAATGTGGAATTTGATTTGCTGCTTCTTTATTAAGGAAGACATTTTGTTAATTTCAAATATATATATATATATATATATATATATATATATATATATATATATATATATATATATATATATATATATTCATAAAGATATATACATACAGCAGTGGTCAGATAAATGTTACCAGCGTCAAATAACGCTTAAAATGTATTTAAAACAATGAAAAACAAACTATTTATATTACATTAACTCCCAAAAAAAGAGAAAAATATAATAAGACCTAGATATAGTTTAATAAACATGAATGATTCAAATAAATAGAGTAAATTTATTTATTAAGAAAATATAAAATCAATTATTATCTAAATCTATTAATAATATATTGTGTGCCCCCCTCTGACTTTAATGATGATATAAATTATATTGGGCATCGGCAATATTCAATTTTGGCAATATACTATGGAAATATCGTTTTTCAAGCGTTTTATAGGTATTTTAAATTGTTCCATTATTTTATGTGTAGCAAATTTGGTGTGAATCGCTCCGGTACCTTCAGAGGACGCTCTTACAAGCGACGAGTAACATCCAAGTATATATGTTATATATATGTTTGGATTCAGAGCAATCAGACAAAAGAAATTGTTAAGAAATTTTTTAGATCCGAGAATTCTACAGATACACGACCGAATGCTTTAGCTTCTTCGGTACTTGCACGGCGAGCTAAAAATATTTGTAATTTTTATATTTATATTTTAAAGCATAACTAAGAACAAAAAATACGATGGCAGGGGGGCAGAATCATCTTGCAAAATAGGTATAAATATTACCGGAAAGAACTTACACGGTACAAGACATTTTCGAATAATTTTAATATAACTTTCATAGATCTTTTACAATAGGTGAATCTTTAGTCTCATATTCTGAAATTAATCCTTATATCATAAAAGTGACAGAAAATACATATTGCGATACAAAACAGTCCGCTTTGTTTCATCACGATGATTTCAAGTTTGTTGTAAAACAAGTTTTGAGTTTAATTTTAAAATAATTACAAGTATACAGTAAAAAATTTATATTTAAAAAACTATTTAAAGATACAATGGAAAAGAAAATTCAAATTTCTTTATAATCTCTTTCGAGAATAACATAGTTAAGACGAATGCAATACTATACAATATTTTTTGAAATCTCCACATTATAATAATTAAATTTCCGTGTACTAAATTACATTGATAAAATATTGCGATGATCCGCCGGGGGAGGTTAGCAAGCAGAATTAATATAGATATAAATCAAACTCTAACTGAATATTATCGTTGGAAAAATTATGCAAATGAAAAATTCAACTAATTTCAATTGTTCATACTGAAATATGTAATAATTCCTCATTATTGATTAGCCTTGGCAGACAAGCAGACAACCCTTATCAATCTCACAATCATCCTCCATTCAATTCCATCCTTGCAGACGTCACTCGCTTCATTTACACTATTAAACTTTTCATACACGCCCTTTTGCTCCACTTGATTACATGCCTTACATTCAATTCATTCGTTTATATCGGGAGCGACCCCCGCATTCTTACTCCATTTACATCACCCATACAAATCTTTTTTGTTAACCTTTCATTCGACATTATTTCGACATGACCAAACCATTGCATTTGTCCATCGAAATTTCGCTCAATGTCGCATTTCTCATATACTCATGCATTTCTCTTTCGGTCTCTTCTTGTAACACCACAAATACCTCATTTCCACTGCAGTCATTCTATTTTTATGCTTCCATACCCAACTCACGTTAATGTTGGCACCAACACACCGTTGTATACATTTCATCTCGCATCAAAAAATAGTATTGCATATATTTACCAATTTAAGAAATTAGATCTTATATATTTAAGAAATTTAGTTGAAAAATACTGTGAAAATTTACATAAATAAATTACTAATATTTATATTTCGAGTAAATTTGGAATAATATATGAAAAACTGTAGTTACTGTATTTGGTACATCTAATTTATATCTTAAAACAGTAATTTACATTTTGTAAATTAAAACATCCAGCATACAATCAAGAACATATTGCAATTTCTTAAGCAATAAAATGTATATAATTAAATAAATTTTTTAAAACAAACAAATTATAAAATATAGAGATAACGGAATGACCTTTATTGGAGCATCATTAACGAACATTACATTTTTGATAACAATTTTTAGTACAAAGTTATAATAATCTTTGAAAAATTGTAAAATTAAGTTTGCAGCGAATCGAGTCCGCGACGAATAGAGATCGCGATGAAACAGGGTCGAATTGAATCGGCCTGCGGTGATTCATTCGCAGCGAAACATCCCAGAAATCTGCGGGAACCTTCACTCGACTTTCTTATACTAAATTTTCATCTTATATAATATTTCTATATTTTGTTTTAAAATAATGCTACTAATTCCAGGAAAAAATATCAATAGTAATTAAGGAAACATGGCTATTTTTAAAGTCGATTTTTCAGTAATTGACACATATTTCGAAAATAAATTTTTAAGCAAAATATATTAGAAATTTTAATATCTTTTATAAGAATCATTAATTTTAAATAACTGGTGACATTTTTTAAATATGTAAGAAATTACACGAGTAAGCTAAATCTTCCGGTAGAAATATACTTTTCAGAAATAAGAGTTCTTCTTTCCAATGATATACAAATCTTAAATTAAATACATCATATATTTTGTTTAACCGTATTAGCTATAGAGCGTTCGCAGACAGACAGTCACACATACACACACAGACGTAATTGGAAAACAGCTAAAATTTACCCAAAGACACTCAAAATGGATAATTTCATTTTATCTTTTTCTTATAACAATACTTTCTTTAAAACATTACGTATAAGAAAGAAAAGCTGTACAATTACTGAGCAGAAGAATAATATTTTCTTATATCTCATGGACTGCATTTCGTATATACAATTCCGTCTTCACGTCACCATCTCTGTACATCATTCTATTCAGTCAGTCAAAGGTAAGTGACGCACAATTAGACACATAGGAAGAAACTATGACATTAAAGACGTTCATCACTAAATTAGCCATGCAATGATAAAACAATGAGCTATATGATGAAAAGTGATAAGATGCCTTGTGAAATATATTGTGAACAATGGATAACAGACACGAAAATGTACGGTTAACTTAAAATAAACCGGCGACAACACTGTGATTGTACGTAGGAATTTCAAAAACACAGTTGTATAAACACAGCATCTTGAATAGGAATAATGCACGATTCGTGCGACTAAATTAGCAACACACTTTGCTGGATTTCCCATTTGAATGCAAATTTGCAGGTCAAAAAAGTTACATACTCACACGATTCATTATAATCTGGATGCTGTTGTTTTGGTGCAAATTTAGAACGGATACGAAACTATATTCCATACTGAGTTTATAATTATAATGAAATATTATTTGCAAGGTTCCGTAGTTCGTATAAATTATAACGGACGATATGTTTTTTGCTCTTTTTGCTCGAATTATTTAAGCCTTCCTGTTTACACTTGTACCTTAAGCGGTTAAACGAATGACGCTAAAGGCGCGAAAATGAGCAAGAGTTAGGTTTACTCAACTCTTGATATTTTTTGTATTACTCGAAACCGGCGTTAGTTAGAAAAACAGTAGTTGAAATATCCTTTTTGAAAATAGGGGGCATTTGTTTCCAAGTAACCAGAAGACGGAAATTCATGTCTTGACCAGACATGAATTTCCGTTAATATCTCGAGTTTCAAAATATGCATGATTAGAATACTTCCTTAAATTAATTCGTATAAGAAATACATATTTCAAGTATCTATTTGCAAACAAAATTACAATTGGTTGAAATATGATTAAGTAAACATCAATATATTCACAAATAATTACATACTGGTTTGATGTTTTACAATTTAACTATAGAATTAAAATCTACTTATATTTTCTTTTTTCTTGTTTCATCTTTAATGACACGTGCAATCAAGTATTGAAAACAATGTTATATATAACCATAATTAATTATATTCCCTGATTTGATTATTCATCTGATTAGAATCCAGTTTAAAATCTATAAAAATTCACGAAAAATAATAACCGAGGAAGTTGACTTAAATTAATTAAAATATATATATATATTTTCAACTATTATATCTAAAAATAACATATTTGCGAAAAATAACTTTATTAATTTTCGTTTTGAAAAGCGTAGAACAAAATTTATTAAAACACTCGTTCAGCTCGTTATGCTACATTCGTATTCGAAAGAAGATACTCCACCAAATTTAGCCGAAATTCCATTCCGCTTTGTAGCACCGTTACAAAAGGCAACATGTTTGAATATATATAGCATATGTAAATATTATAACATTCTTGTTTTAGTTTAATAGAGTAAATATATCTTTGGAATATTAATTAAATATCGGAATTTATATTAATTTGTTACGAAGCCTGCATTGCCGAATATTTTATATTATACCATATCAGAATTCTACAAATATTGTCAAAAAAATTTATTACAAGATACACTAACGAAGTATTAATCTGATATTTTCTTCTTCTTCTAACCTTTTAGTGATATATGTTTCATGATTAAGTGTAAATTTAAGTCTGTCTGAACCCAGTCTTGATTTGTATCAATAAAAGAATATTTAAATTAATTCAAAGATTTTAGATATATATATATATATATATATATATATATATATATATATATATATATATATATATATATATACATATATATATTAATTTAAAAAGTGTATGTGAAACAACAACTACCGCAAACAAACTAAACTATCATAGTAATGAGTATCTAAATACTAGTAATCCAAATTGTAAAAATAATGGTTTGTTTATTATTGTTGCTGTTCAATGAATACAGCTTTTTATCCTTATGCAATTTAAACTTGACTGCAAATTGACTATGAAGTATTAAATATTAGTAAATAGAGCATAACTGCAGAAATAAATAGTCGGACGATTAATTTCTAAACCATCAACCATCTGTTTACAGACATAAGAAAAAAACGGCGCGAATCAAAACAGAAAACAGCTGTCAAGTGCAATTTCTAAAACAAACTAGGATAATGCCAGATAACTTACAGTACAGCGACTCGTTAGGTAAAGAACGACGAAAAATGATAATCACTTATCGCGCGTTTTCACGCAGTTGTTGAAAAACAGTGTTAGGTCATTTGTCGGTGTACGTATGTAAGGTGGGAGATCGTAGCAAAGGATTCGCATCTTCTAAGCGTAGTAGCCGGGAATCTAGGAAACTATAGTTCGTAACCCTGATTCACAAACGTTGTGACGGTTGTAACTGGTCCAGAGACGACATACATCGCGATAAGGCGTTTACTTGCTTCATATAAATGCACGTTCAGTACGCGAAGCGCATCATTCCTTTTTGCGAAACCACGTGGGGACATGCATTAGAGTCCCAGTCGCCAGCATATTGGTGTGCACTCTTTGTTTACATTTTCAATTGGGATTTATTTTGTGTATTTGTTGTTTTGTGCCAGTGACCACATATAAGTGTCAATCATATTATGAACACTATGAATTTGTGTTGTGCTCTCTTTTTACTTGGTGCAACCCTCCTATCGTTCACGCAGGCTGGACCAGTGCCAGAAGATGAAATTGCCACCGGACATATGGTTAACTCAGTAAGATAATAAATATAATAATCTTTGTTTCAGTAAAATATAAATCTTTTAAACATTATATTTGTTAAACTGTATTGTAATTTAATAGGCTAACCACCAATTTAATTACATTGTTAATAATCTTTACTATAAAGTTTCAATTGTTAC
The DNA here is from genome assembly GCA_933228885.1 of Leistus spinibarbis. NCBI lineage: Eukaryota > Metazoa > Arthropoda > Insecta > Coleoptera > Carabidae > Leistus > Leistus spinibarbis. Next base: position 3,684,847 of record OW121793.1, read on the forward strand.
GAATACTATCCCAAATCACATAAGGGTTTATTTATTTGTTATTTTAAAGTCAATTCGGTTTAAGTCAGCATCAAAAACAATTCTTAAAGCCGGTCCTAATTCTGTTGTTACTGCTAAGCTTACATAATTATTTTTAGTCAATATTGAACATCATACCTAGATAAGTTTTATATATTACATTTTCAATAAATTTTGAAGCATAAAATAGATAATTTAACAATAACATCCACTCATTAAAACAAAAGAAACAAATATTAGCTGATAGTTATGATATTTACACCAATGGTTAATATATTTCGCATATACATATATTAGTTACTAATATACATTCTAACATAACAGTAATACAAAATTTGTTGTGAATTAAGGAGATACAGAAATGCATGTATGTATGAAATGAGATATGACAAACGCAAATTGGGTGATCGACAAATGACATAAGGTCAAACCTCGGTTCACGAACTTAATTCACTCTTGAAGATCGTTCGTAAACCGAAATATTCGAGGACCGAATCTATAGGAATAAAATACAATACAAACTGAAATACTAGTTTCGAATCAACGAAAGCTACACAGCAATTTTGCGTATTCGTAACTCGAGACAAAGTACATCATTCGAGATATTTTGTGATCGGAAAATTTATTCGTATACTGAATTATTCATAAACCGAGTCGTTCATGAACCGAGGTTTGACTGTAGTTTGGGCAGATTGTGAGAATATCTAAATATATGTATTTAATGGTTGATGCAAATGAATTATAAATGCGTGCCTTTGTAACATATGGATGAATATATTGATAAAGAATTACACGAAAAACAAGACGTGAACAAGCGGAATAATAGGGCATAATACGTTTGTTGCGGATATGTAATGCTCGTATGGAGTGTGTAAGTCAAACGGATAAAGATGATAAATTTGTAAATGTTTGATAAAGATATCAGCTACTCTGTATCTGGAAAGGTTGTGCATAGTTTATAAAGTCTTTGAAATCAACTACATCGTAATACACTTCAGCCACTCCTTCCAAAGCCTTTAAACCATTTACATAAAATCTTAACAACTCGCTAAACATTTTGTTAGCATGTATCTCTCGTTTTAATCTTTTAATCCATTTCGAATTTCAGGTGCATACAAATGAACGGTCTCAAGTCGAAGAAGCCCTGTTGAAGAAGTTGAACACAAAATGTTCGCAGAAAGACGTAAGCTCTTGTGTCATGCTCAAATTGGTTACATACATGAACCGAATGCTCAAGAAAGCATCTATCGAAATCGGCGGTGATATTAAGGTAACGCAAATAGCGACCGAAGACGAAGTACATGACATTGCGTCCCGCAGTCTAGACGCGAAAGATGAAACGGAAGAAGGACAAGTCAGTGAACTAATTGCCAATAAACTTTGGACGTTTGTTCGGACGCGGTCACTTAAATGGAAGGTGAGATTTTTTCATATTGGTTTATCACACTAATGTCGGGTTTCACGGGAGGTTAAGAGGATATTGCACGGTTTGAATCCGTGACGAAAATAGTCAATTGGTTTAGATATATCCGTCTTTCACGAATAAGTCATGTAATTGGAATGCATTAGGTTTAAACAAAATACTGAAAGTATAGTCAACATAATTACAAGATTCAAATAATTATTCTATTGAAATATTTATTTATTATAATACTTATTAGAAAATTATTATGTATATGATAATTAAAATTAAGTGTTCTTGATAATGAAAACTAATCTAGCCAGTATAATATTATATATGGTATAAATACGATGCGTATATTGTGCAAGTACTAGAATGCAACAAACGCATAGCGAACAAAACGTATAACGAGCAACATCCTGCAGTGAAGCTCTTTCATAAGCCGAGTGTAGTTTTTTATACATATGTAAATAGTGTATTTACACAATAAATAACAATTATATATTGAAATTAATTTTAATTTCTTCCCATAGCGTTCTATAAACTATATAAAAATTGACGCGTTTATTATTTAGAACCCCCTCACAGCTTGCATCTAAAATTATGTCAATTAGCATTTAATTATAGTCTACACTAGCGAGAGCGCCATTGTTCTATTTGAATAAATTGTTTATTTTTTTAATAAAAGTGTTTCTCCTCTCTAAACATATATGCAGTAAAAACCTGCTACATATACGTTATTCGCAGTAGAAATTCAAACCGTGCATGAACCACTTATAGCCAATTGCACCAACTACATCTAAGCAACGTTCAAATATGTTTGAATTACTTTTTTTTGCTAATCTAAATGATTAACTCATAAACTATTCTGAAAATAATACAAAATATATATATACATATATATATCAAATTATTTTATTAGAATGATGCCAATTATGTAAATAAGACAAAATGTTAACCTCACTTAAAGTTAAGTGCCAGTAGCGTAATTTTGCATTAATAACGAAAATATGAATAGCAAAACTCATGGTAATATCCGGATTTAATCATTAAATCAACAACTTTAAATGTTCAAGGGAAAATAAAACCCAATAAACAGATTTGTTAACATTCGGAGGAAGAGAATGTAATTTTACCGTTAAAGTGCATAGTGTACCGGATATTTATAATTATATCTAAGAAAGTACTGTTGCTTGGTAATTGTCCATATTAGGTACACTATTAATAATACCCTGTACATAGTTCATAATACATACCAATTCCACATTTGCTGTGAGCAAAATGAGACCTACATAGTATAGTATGTGTGCCAGGCTCAGGTTATAGAAACAAGTTAGTTTTACTTGAATTGCCACGATTTGTTAAAGATAATGGACAACATTGATCTGCTGGTATCGAGCAAGCCAGACAAAGACGGCCATATTAACTTGGGACTATCAGTGCGAGATAGTGGTGTCCATGAAAAAGGCCGTGGCAAGAAGAATAACATGGGGGCGTTGATTGCAGCTGCAGTACTGAAAATCGGCATTCTGAAGGCACTTGCATTCAAAGCGCTCGTCATGCTTGTATTAAAGGCATTGATTGTTAGCAAGGTAAGTGACAACCACTATACTTAAAACCACATGGAGATTACCTGCACTAGGATTAATTTAACTATAACAAATTATTACCGGATATGGTAGTCATTTACATTTTCTTTACAACCATAACTTGTTGATGAAATTAGGAGGTTTCACACTAAAATATAGTTGCAGTGTTCAGCTTTCAATTTTCTTATATATAATCTTCACTATATATATAAATGTGTATAATTACTGAGATTGATACAAGTATGTTCCTTGGATTCCTAATTATTTTATATACGTATATATGAATCCAATTATAATATTCCTCTTATCTGAGTTCGCTGTCAACAAGCGACCATTAATAAATAAGTTTGACAGCTTTAATGCAATATCTCATATAAGTGTACGCTGCTGTCGTATATGCAAGTTAACTCTCAATTTGAATGCAGCTATCTATATTGCATTCCAATACGGTTTTACAATTGTATATCCTGACATAAACTAATACGTTTTTTTTTGTTTTCTGCAGTTGGCACTGGTCTTGGCAGCCGTGATCGGTTTAAAGAAATTGTTCTCACAAGAAAAGCATGTGACGTACGAAGTTGTTGCTCATCCACATCACTCTCACGAACACAGTTACTCGAGTGGGGGTGGCGGAGGCGGCGGTGGCGGCAGTGGCGGTGGCCATGACAGTTACTCCTCAGGCTGGGGTAGAAGTTTGGCGTACAAAGCTCATGCACCTACAAAATAAACCAGTCATGTGTGACTTCAATGCTGTCTATTTATTATTATTTAGGAATGTTTCGTATTTACCTTGTTATGAAATAACCATTAATTTATTTGTAAATTATTAAATATTTTTTTATTAAATATATATATTTTTAAATATAATAAAGATATTTCTTAAATTATGACGAGTAGGATTTATAGGTACTGTTGGTCATGGAGAAAATCAAGTCTGGATATAAGGGTCAGTATATTAAAATTATTTATCAATGAATATACAAATAATGTTGCAATTTGTGAAAATTGTTGGTTTCAGATTGAATTAACATATATGGAAAATACAATGTTTCTGATCTTAATGCTATGCGCAAAATAATAATAATATTAATTTTAACTTCAGAAATATTAAGTTCGGATACAAACACGATCTCCAAGAAAATAGTATAATCATGTACTCAATGCCTAATTTTATATTGTATTGCCTTTATAATCAAAACTATATTTCAACTATATTGTATATTATATTGGTCTTTATGTTTAACGGCATTTACTGCTGAGTGGCAAAATGTATTCATGAATCCTCAAAATGAATATGTCCATTAAAATTTCGAGATCCATTTAATTTTGTTCAAAACTACTAACTTATATACCTGACGTAAAGAAACTAAAAATGAAGAAATAAATGAAACATTTTAATAAATATTCTGTTTAATAAATTACAAGATTCGTGCTACATGTTTCTATATATATATATATATATATATATATATATATATATATATATATATATATATATATATATATATATATATATATATATATATATATATATATATATATATATATATATATATATATATATATATATATATATATATATATATATATATATATATATATATATATATATATATATATATATATATATATATATATATATATATATATATATATATATATATATATATATATATATATATATATATATATATATATATATATATATATATATATATATATATATATATATATATATATATATATATATATATATATATATATATATATATATATATATATATATATATATATATATATATATATATATATATATATATATATATATATATATATATATATATATATATATATATATATATATATATATATATATATATATATATATATATATATATATATATATATATATATATATATATATATATATATATATATATATATATATATATATATATATATATATATGTATATAGATATTAGTTTGTAGGTTGGTGCCGGGTTATTCTATGTACAGTAACTAGCGATGCTGCGGGACTTTTTTGCATGTAAACGCGTCTCTTTATTGCGGTAGTTTGTATGGATGGCGCTGTGCTAACGTTTCCGGTGTCTCGATTTGGACGGCTCGCAGCATTGGTGTACTGTTGTGATATATTACTATCAGCGGCTTCGTGACTAGTTGGCTCGTATGAACTCGGTGGTCCTGCGTAACTTGTGGGACCCGAGTGTTCTGAAATTACATGTGGAACTAGAACCAACTTTTGCCTCCACTTTTACGGAAACGTGATATTAAATATTAATATTCCTGAGTTACTACTATATATTTAGTTTCCACTATTCGTATAGAGCCACCTGTTTCGAACTAAAATTGCCTTCGATGGCTGGCATCACGATTTGACATTGTGTATGTTGTGGTTTGAGTCATAACTTGTGTAAAATTTCATTATAAGAGTATATGTTTATTTAATAATTATTATAGTCGATTCGTGTATTAATAGGGTACAAAGTAAAATAGAAATACTTTTACTACAAAAATGGTCTATATTCGACTTTCTAGGGTAACGTAAATGTAACAATGTTATTTTCAGTTGCGATTTTATAGTAAATGGTACATTTTTCGAAAAAATGTTTTAGACAAAAGTTTCTACAAATACTAATATCTTTAACATTTATTTAAATCACTTTTACTCTAACTCATGCCATTTACGAGATATTTAAAATGAAACAAAAATATCTTATTTGATCAATAAATTTCTTCAGATTGTTAGCCCAAAGGCCATTAAAATAGTTTTAAGTAATAATTCTCACATTAATTACAAAATTAAAGATTATCATTAATATTTAATTTTAGTATTTTATCTTTTCAAGAATCAGTGTTTATAAAAAGATTGTCTTCATAAAAAAATTAAGTAGCTCAAAAATTGTTTTCTACATACAAAAATACACATACCATATGGCGAGCTGTACCTGTACCTATAATGGCTTATTACAATTAATTAATACCATTAATATCAGAGTAATATTTGTTGCCCGAATTATTGAAAAATATTTCCTAAAACTGACTTTAATGATTGTTCAATATTTATTTAATATCAAAATATTAATGGTAACCGTGAGCACAAATTACATTACATAACATTTTCTTAGAAAATGATTATTTTTTATCTAATATTTAGATTTTGGTAATAGTTAATTAACGTTTTAATTACCTGGAGCAGATGGATAGTAATCATGATCATTGTACTCTTTATATGGGTGTTCATCTAGAAATTGCATTTATATAAATAGCTAGTTAGTGTACACATGTTTTCTTAATTGTTATGGTTATGATTATTACCTGGTCCAGACGGATGTTCGTGACCTTCGTAAGCGTGTGGATGTTCAGGAAAATGATAATCTACAGGCGGATCATTACTCCACATTTTTTTAAGTGCTACGCCCCCCGTAAGTAGCAATGCCACTTTCGATGCCAAGAAGGCCTTCAGAGATACAAAGATTACGGCAACGAGGGTTGTTAAGATAGATCCAGCAATCTTAAATCCTATGAGCAGCGGCACAATCACATGAACTACGCCAGCCTCACCTCGTGCTGTAGATAAAATATTTTAATAAAGCTGAAATATTATTATGCAAATTTCAATGTCACAAAATTTTCATACACTGAAATATGAATTATTGATGCGCTTCAGTCTGAGTGAATATTTAATAGAATTAGGAATATGATGGAGAGAGCATTATGCTGAAATATCACATAATATTATTATTGTTTTGCGTATATAATTAATTTTTGTTTTATCTGCTATGATCTCGTGGATTTTCTTGTAAATAAATATTATGAACATGTATTGATATTGTTACATTCGTGTATAGTTTAGATTTGGATAATACTTTCATAATCTTGATTGGCTTTTGTTTTACATTTTCACAATAATATTACAATTAACATGAAACAAATTAGTTAGAGCAACATCTACGTTTACTAATTTCAATCGCGTTTTTTATGTAAATTATATAGTTTTGAAAACATTTTCCTATGAGAACTTAGAAACGTGTTTAATATCTTTAGCTATTATAATGAATCACTTTTTCACTTTACCACTAGTTTATACTTTATTTGAAAATTAGGGGATTCTCTTTTCAGTTGCTGGAAAACTATAAATTTGAAGAATGTAAATCTAGTAATATACATTTAAAAATAATAAAAATCACAACAATTATTATAGTAAACCGTTCATAATAAAAAGCGATAGACAAACATGGCATTCCGAAAATAATCAATATTTATTCAAGGATGTCCATAACGCCCTCTTAAAATATCGAATTCCAAATATATCATAAGTACAATACTTCCTTTGCGTCTACATCTAAAAAGTAAATATTGGGAAACAGATAAAAAAAGTAAATTTATTTAAAAATCAAGACATACAATGTTTCAATACTGAAATTTGTTTGTCATAAATAAATTGTCGTATTTATTGATGAAAAAGCAAAAATAAAATACAGAGAACAAGATAATTTAATTTCTGGCTCCACCATTCTACGTTTTTGCGATCTCCGCGTTATTGTTCCTTCAATCTTCATACTAAAACTATAGTCAAAATTTAATTTAAAACTTTTTCCTTTTGTCAGTTGTCTGAGAAAATTAAATTCTTAATTGTCTTCATTCTGCAGTTACATAATTAATCTTTTGAACACTTTGTCAGAGAAGCATTAAATTGCATGTTGCGATCAGCTGCTATAGATAAATGATGTCCATAATAATAAATGATCTTTTGTAAAGAAATATAATTATAGGAGGTCTATTAAAGTAGTTTGATAACTTCAACACAGGATCAAAGTTTCGTAAACTTGAAAAAAAAAATCAAAGCACTAATGCCTTCAACTTGCCATATTCTCAATTAAGTGAATTTTCAAAAAAGAAAAAACTCAGGTTTCGAAGAAAAAAAAATTATTAATATCGACATTATATTGACATTATTATTGATTGATTACAATTACAACAATACTTTAATTTACAAAAATATATTTTTTTTAAAATGCATTTTGGGCTTGCAATATACATGGTAACTTTAAATAATAATAATGTAAATTACATATGATTTATTCATCACTAAATAGATTTTGAAGTATCATAGCTAAATGAGAATTTAACAGTACAGGTCTATTCTGTATGTAATCCGTTAAGCGTTAAAAATACTTGTTAAAAAATATGAAATAGCGGGCTGATAAAATTTAACGTCGTTTTGGTCAATTATTAACGTATATGTTAAAAATGTGTTATATCTTAATATTTTAGATATTTGTAGATAAATAGTGGGCAATATTATGTTTTGTAAGATTGGATCATACCGATAATAATTGCAATTTTCAATAAATATCGTGATCTTCTTCTATACTATATATGAATGCAGATATGTTTAGTTTTACAAATATTCACTTATAAAATAACACTGACTTTTAATGAGTATCATTCAACGATAATTAAAAATCTAAATAACTAGGAAAACATGACGTTAGCATTTTAGCACTACCTTTCAAGTTGCCGAAAAAATATACAATAATAACATGATACAACTTGTTAAAATTTTAGCGGCTTGTAGGAATAGGCTGAATAGGAAAACACGTTAAAAATATTCGGTAATATTTTAATGGTGACCTTGAAATTAGCGGCTACACTAAAAATTACAGAATAGACCTGAAAATATGCTACAAATAATATTTAATTTTCAAATTCTTAATTACGGAATTATTAAATCATATTATTACGTCCTAGCAACATTTAGAATGGTGCGTAGCACTAAATTAACCTTACTACTCACCATCAATTTGTAAGTCTATGTATATAATTTCTAAGGTGAGAACCGAGAGAGGTAAATAAAATAAAGTGAGATGAACAAATAAATATGATATATGTAAGCTTACCCACAATTTTAACCAATCAATGAACAAGGTCAAATCTTCTCCATAATGTACTCTTTAGATAAATGAACTATAGTGGTTAATTAAACTTTTAATTACTTGTTGCGAAAAAGATTTTCCCTATTTTTTTTACAAAAAGTTTCGCAATTTTAGTCAGATTTGAAAAGTGGAGTGTCACATGTTAAAATTAGAAAAATACGTTTTTTGCTATCTTGCTCTATTGTTTATAGCGCAGCAGGCAACGTATTGTTTCTATTTCCAACTCGTTTAAAACGTGTTACGCAATATAATTGCGTTGAAAAATTGAAAATCGATTTATTCAACGGAATGTGATGCCCAATTACATAATTTGACGTAGAATACTTTGAGCTACGTATAAACAATATTTTCATTGAAACATCAAAGCTTACGTATGCAAATATTAAATATCAATCAAATATGTGATAATTAGGATTTTGTTGTGAAGTACGATACTTCCAAAAGGATATAATTATAATTGGAGACGGGATTATTGATTGCTGCAAATAATCATCTGTACATAGATTCTGTAAAATAATATTAAACTCAGGATCATGCAGTATCTATTACTCCTAAACAATTTAAAAAAAAAAGATGTACGTGTGTATGTAATATGAGATTAGAACAAATAAATGTATCAATACAATTCAGTGGGTTCCGTGTCTAATTTACCTTGTCCAAGTTTGCCGGGTGTTGTTGAAAACAAGCCAACTTGTAATCCAGCGTTTCCAGGAGCTTTACTAAGCGTGAGTCCGCCATCGGCCACACTGATACGCAGCAGATGTGAACTGAAGTAAGAGAATGGATTCGAGGAATTGTTTAGTTTTTCCATTCGTACACTAACACCATCACCAAGGGCAATATTTTGACCACTCTTAAGTTGTTCGAGCCAGCCGGTGGTACGTAAAGAGACCACAACTACTGTCATTGCGCAATAGACGAAAATGTAGACGACTAGGTACAACCGTATGGTCGCCATTGTCATCGAATGATCTCAAGTGTGATGAGTGTCGGAGTTTTTATTATCTGTCACAGTGGATTAACCAACCCTAACGAACGATATGTGATATATGAGGTGCCGCTAACATCATATCAAATACATCACGTACATTATTATGATGTGCTGTCTCTTGCATGCAATATCCCATAAACATAATTATACTGAAGCTGGTTTCGTCGAAGCCGCAAAATGCATCGAATGTTCTTGTTAATTGCAATATCAATTAACAAGTAATTGTGTTCAAATATTCAACAATAATGTAAATGCAACTCCAACATGACTCATGCACTATGCATAGCATTATATTATTTAATGATACTTGACACAACTATTATTTTATTAATCAAGCAATCACATATTCATTGGAATACTATGCATAATAATTTAAACAGTCATATGTACCTATAACTACAGCTCGCCTTCTAAAAATTATATATATATTTTTTAATTAATATGCTCTTCTAATTCACAATCAAAAAAAGTGCTGTGGATATAAAAAGTCTTATCAAACTTTAGAAATGTGTTAAAAATTTGCTATTGTGACTATTTATTTTTTGACAGATATTGACTAGTATATTGTTCGCACAGATTTAGAAAAACCATTTTAATAATAATGATTGTTTATAATCACTAATTGTTGAAGTGGCATCCAAAACTGTGATATGTAACCAAAGAATAACCAAAGAATAATGAAGAAGAACGATAAAACAAATTACGATGGAATGAAAGAATTATTTAACAGATATTTTAAATTTAAAAATAAATATTTTTCAGACCTTTAAATTTACAGAATTGGTTATACAAATCAAAAGTAGAAATAAGCATGAAGAACTATTTAATTATTCAATATTTTCAAAAATCAGTAACACCAAGACCGTCCTATTTAGAAAAACATTTAGTGCAAATTTGAAAATACAAAAATTATAATTTTTAATATTTTTTAAGGCCTTTGTGTATCTTATATGAAGAAATCTTGTATACAAAAAATATCTTAGAAAATTGTGTAAAATTTTTGGGTGTTTTAATTATTTTTCTAAGGGCAGCATTAAGGGGGGCTACATTTTTTGGGGCCCCATGACATGTGGGACCTACTTATTATTAAATTTGACAGATCAATGTATAAGTCAGGAAGAAACTTGTCATCATTATGATATATTTTGTCGTGTATTGTATCAGCATTTTCTTTGAAAAAAAAGGAAAAGAAATTGACAAATATCAAATTGTTAGACTTGCCGTAAGCATTTGGACGTTCAGCTTTGATCTTTATTGTATGAACTTTTATTTTTTTATACTGGTATATTTTTAATGTTAAAAAGATTATAGGCGAATAATTGATAACAAATTTACTAATAATCAGTGGCGCTAGGTTCTATAGGAGTCAATCTTATACTTCCACTATCTATAATTTGGCTCTATAGCGAACCCAGATACAAGTAAACATACCCAGAAAACACACCCACCCAGACGCTCAGTTGAAAATGTCAGAGTTCGAAATATTTCATGAATACAATATAAATACATACATTCAAGAAGGTAAAAATTCGAAAAATATGTTATGCCTTGTTAAACAAATAGAGATTTTCTTGATTAAGATAAGAAAGTAAAAATTATAGTAATCTTTCTGTAATTGAAGTAATAATTAAGAACATGTACTATTATAGATAATTCGCATTAATTTCAAACTGTTAAACTTGTATATAATTGCTGAAGGTAATTGCAAAGCAGAATTTTATCTCAATTTCAAAAAGCTTTTATAATATATATTAATACACGGTAATTCTTTTTTTTTTTCATACATTCATTTATTTCCTTACATGATATTTACATTGTTTTGAAATTTTATTCCCGCAGAAATATGAAAATATGTATTCATATTATATGTTTCTACTAGCCTAAATATTCTAAATGGGCTAAAATGTGTATATAAAATATTCAAACATTTATAGTATTACATTTATATTTAAAGCTAATGTGCACAGTACACACATTACACACGCACACACACTTATATATTTCCCCAGAGATATGTAAATGTGTGTGAATGTATGTAGATATATATATATATATATATATATATATATATATATATAAATATATATATATGTGTACAATGCTTTATTTGTTAAAATGTAAAAGTTACCCAGCAAATAATTCGAATCTTGTGACATCTATGTGATGTTGCAGCGACTTAACATGCTTAAGATCACATAGATGTCACAGGATTTAAATAGTTTGTTGGGTAAATACATTGAAATTTATTATAGATTTTGTCTAAAAATTAACTCAAAAAGCGTATTAAACGAAGTAGAAAAAGAACAAGATTTGGTACGCGTACAACGCACCAATACCTTTAGGTAAAATATGCGTTGCGAGCAGTGGTTTATAATTATTATGGCCTTTTGGTTACAATTTGAAAAAATGTTATAGATATAAAAAGTCTTGCAGTTTTTTGTTGATAATATTGATAAAAAATAAAAAAAATTGTGCATATTTTAAAATTCAAAATTATAATATTCAATCATATTTTCGGGCTTTGAGTTAACAATATGAAAATATCTTGTAAATATAAAATATCTTAGAATTTTTAGTAGAATTCTTAAGTGTTTCAATGATTTTATAAGGGCAATATTTAGGGGGCTTTTAATTTTGGGGCTCTATACCTCGGGAAGTATACGGGTGATTGGATTTGAACTGCGTGCGGATTCAAATGGGATGTCAAATAATATGTGTAACAAATTTGGTTTGAATCGCTCCGGTATATATAATAATATTTTACCATAATAATAATTTTTTTAATTATTAATTTTTTATTATTGGGCTTTAGAAGTACAATTCAGTTATTTGCAGCTATCCAGAATTTAATGTGATTATGTATAACGTATGATTTTATAATGTATTTAATTATAAATATGGTTCGTTACTTAACTAGAACGATATAACTGAAGTGTTGTTGAACATTTATTTGATAAAAATTTGAAGGGTTCAAATTGCAATAGACATGATTAAATTTATTTCGAAGAATAAAAAAAAACCTGGTCTCGTCATTGGAGGAAGAAACAAAATATAAGCAAATACGACAGAATCCAACGTAAAACTAGAACAGGTAGAGGTAAATATCATCAAATAATTCTTAAGGCATGCACGCGAACACGCATACATGCGTAATATATGTACAAGCAAGTTGAGAGAATACATGAAAGACATATCAGCTATGCGAAGATATTTTCGTTATAAAGGAGGCTGTGACATGATGCGTGCGCATGGGACAGGTGCGTATACGGTAGTGCGTACTGTGACAGCGGCACATTCTGTTCATCAATTGAGGTGAACAATGTACAAATTGCTCTGCGTGTTATAATTAAACCAATTTCAAAGAGAATTCGACTGACGCAACGGAACTTATTTGTACGACAGATACGTATGTCTAATCCCCTAGGTACTTGACAATGCTGCGATGCATGCGAAATGTATAATCGCATGATTAGTGATACTACATTTGTATGTATTGATACATTTTCACCATGTTCTACACTTCGTTAGTGTCACTCTATAAATATTGTTCTAGACCATTAAATTTAATTGTTTTACCTACTTTTTAATTTATAGGTTAAGTATTGGGTGTGAACATGTTATAATACTTACTATTATATGCTGATAGTAATTTATAAACCTTTAATGAAGTTTGCAATTCTGTCAATTAAACTTGCATTACAGTGCAAAATTATATTTTTATAAAGAATAAGCATTGCAACCATAATATATTTTTAGTTATCCTACTAGACTAAAAAAGAAAAGAAAAACAGTACTGTTAGCTCGTCGTACGAATGTACAAGCCAGCTATAGTGTTTGGTCGTGTGTCTGTAACATGCTCGGAACAAATCTTTACAATCAGTTCTTATCTTTTCGCTCTGAATCCAATAAATATATAACTCGTATACATAGAGATGTATGTATCTCGGTGTCTCTGTTGGTCGTAAGATCTGAATTTGTGATTGCAACTCATTTGAAGGTTCCGGGCCGATTTTACTGAAATTAGGTATAAGATTTGGATAACCAAAATGTTTCCGTCGCATTTTATATTCAATCGCGTCTGGTGTAATAGGGTTGCAAAATTTAGAGCTTAATACTGCGATAAATTTTAAGATTTTATGTTTGGCAACAGTCTTAAATTTGTGAGCCCGATAGTTATAAAATAATATATAAATAATATTAATAATTTTTTTAATTAAATGTATATATATATATTTTTCACATATTTATAAATATCTATAACAATAATTAAGATTATCAACCAAAAGGTCAGAAAAAAAAAAATTACGAAAAATCTATTTGGAATTTAAAACATTGTAGCACATTAAAAGACGATATGGTTGCAATCAATCAGTAACAATGCCATTATATATATATATATATATATATATATATATATATATATATATATATATATATTTTTTTTTTATCTTTTCAAAATTCACTTGTAAAAAACCTAGTGGTTAAGCAACTGTTATCTTTATAAATAGAAAATAAATTAATTCATCCACTGAATATGACGAGCCCAAGACATTGGTGCCTACCGCAAACAATATAGCTGTCTTGTACTATCTAAAAATGCGTAACGAACATGTGTATGGAATGAGTAAACCAATGTTATTTGTCAAACAAAAGTCGCAATAAATTTAAACACCTAGGAATTTAATAAACGTTCTGTAATTAATGTTTATCTCTTTGATGTAATAATTAAATAGTTTAACACTAGAACATGGAGCAAGTTGTATTTTTCTTTCCTGTATGTACTTGTCTCATCAAAGAACTATAAATAGTGCAAGTCGCCAAGTGTTTATAAATTTGTTATTTGATGCGGAAAGAAGTGCGAGAGCACTTAATTAAACGTCGTTGCAACACTTGTCAGGCAGGAATTAGTGGGCACGGCTGGCCCGGCATATAGGAAAATGGTTTTGTCGAACGACCACTAGAAAATATATGGGGTCATTTAGGTGTACATATTACATTCTTGGCCCAGATTTTCCAGGGCTGTGTGCCTCCATTACGGCATGTTAAAACATACAAATGCGTATTAATCACGCATAAACATAAGACTGTGCATATCTGACAAATAAATGGATGCATTTTGATAGCACGTGAAATGCATGTGTATACAAACCTAAGCATATGGATCATGACTAAAATAAAATCTGCAGTTCCTTACCCTAAACTTTCTTGTAAGTATTATCAAAACATATAGTAACAAAAAGGCATTTCTTCATTTAATATAACATATAAACTTCAATAATTCCAATTACTATCGAAAATATTCAATAATATTTCAGAGACACGCAAGAAGTGCAATTCAGTTGAAAATTCGAGTTCGTTTTTTTTTTTCGTCAACACAATAAATTTCGCCTAAGAAAATAAAAGTACAGATGAGTAAAATGATCTAAAATCGTTTTCTGTAAAACGTAGCGGATAGCATCAGCTTTCAATCGTATACATTTCAAATGTATCAGCATTAAGTTTGTGTTAGCCTAGATTCGAACGGCTGCTTTGGAACGTCTACAAAATCATCAATTTGATTCATTCTAGTTTCACAATGTAATGATAATCGTCAAGTATCTGTTACAAAAATTCCTATTTATAAGTATGATATTTTTGATAAATGTGACAAATGATGTTACAGTAAATTATTTGAAATGAAATAATAATACAGAACTAGAATACCAGAACAAAACCACTACATCAACTCGTAATTACTGGAAATATAAATCTCTCAATTTGTCTAACGATATAGCACCGAAATTGGTGTTATAGTCCATAAATCCCCAGGATTATTAGTGAGTAATTGACATGTGGCAATATCATCCCACCCTCATATAAAAGGTATAGTGTGAAACCAATGCAGTACATCCACGCACATCATACTGATATGTTGCGAGTAAAATACACATTATTAGCGGTTTTGTATCTCACAATGGAAGCTGCTGCACAAGCTCCTGCAGGTATGTTTATGAACATCAATTTTAATATCGGGATGTTACTATTTACTAATTTATAAGAATGTTATTCAAGGTTCTTAGACAGAAACAAAAGGTTTATTTTAATTATGCATTTTTTTGTTTGTGGGTACACGGTGATATGAAAACTACATATTTGTTTTAGAACAGAAGTGTAAATACAATAGATATTCAGCATTATAAACGTAATTTATTAAGCATATATTTTTCATAGATTACGAGAAAAGCTATAGTAAAAGTGATTATTTAGAACAACTTGCAGAATATTTGGAGTTGAATCAAATAGACTAAAAAATATAAACATGTCACTTCCGGTTTACTTCACTGGAATCGGAAACATATATTTTCAATTTGAAATTACGTTTATATTAACAAAGTTCCCCGATGCTGCCGGAAATTATATTGAAGCAAATTCATTTTGTCACCACTTTTGTTGTAAATTTCAAATAACTCCACACGTTCTAAACAAGCAGGCGTCGTCATTCGTCTACATAAGAATAATACAGTTTAACGCGTTCAGCGTGAACAATCCCATATTTAGCAAGCGGAAATGACCTGATCACTTTTTTAGTCTATAATATTCTTTTTTGTCCTTATGTCACATAATGGCGATTTATTCGAACATATACGCTATGAACATAATTTATATAGCATATTTACTTGAATGTCTCTCACTAACTCGTTAGACATGCCTTACAACAAATATAATTCATATTTCTTTACATTAAAATAATTAATAAATCTATATATTTAGATATAGGTTATTTGTTCAACGCCATTCACGATTCCTCAAATTCTTACGTAATATAATTTAGACAGTGACAGCAGAATAATTTGCTATTTATCTTCAATAATCAGTGCCTTTTTTTAAAATATATATTATGAACAAGATTTATCTGCCGTCGATATTGATAGTGCAGCGGACTGGAATTTGAGTTACATACATTTTCGTAACCAGTAAGATGCGAATGAAATATTCCTTTCAACCTCAACAATAGCATCACAAAGAATTCAAGTTATTGAACTTTTATCAAATATTTGTAAACTGTCAAATAAATTTTATACTGGTATATTGACTACTTGACAAACATAATATCATACCCATGTCAATATATGTATGTATGAGTATATATATTTTTATTATCTCTGACGGTAATGAATTATATTGAATAGATCTTGAGTAGAAAGGATTATTTTTATACAAATATAATATATGCTTTGGAATTACACTTAGAATTACAGTTATGATTTTCGCTATGTTTTACAAATCTAGTAAATTTATGATAAACGAACATATAAACTTGCAATTAAATAGGATATGCTCATTAACGAAATATGTCGAATATAATTTATGTAAAATAGGTGAGAGGTTTCTAAATTTAATTAATTGTAATAATTAAAAGCTTGCACCGGAAGTGGTATTTTTTAAACGCATAATCACTTGAATATATCTTGTAAGACGAATACAGTTATGAATTAATTAGCGGAAAAGACACGGCTCATTTGTAGTTTACAAGCAGAATAAACATAATCATTAGCATATTGTTGAAATTGATTTACGCGGAAAACAAATGTTTAATATTTCTCAAATACTCTATCAATTTTTTTTTTAAATTTATTTATATAATTGAAATTCATAGAAGTATCACGTATGCATAAAAAAGTAATTGATTTAAACGGCATGTTGAGCCATGAATACTTCTGTAGGTCGTTTAATCATATTTGCCTATCGCAATGATCCACTGTATCTTTAAATTAGTGATATAACAGATCATTAAGTTTATCTTATGAGAATCTGTAATTTGTAAATACTATTGGCTTTTATATGTTATTATACCACTTAAACATATCAATTCATTTATAAACATAATAAAAGAGCTATATAATTGTGAACAGGCACGAAAATCAAAAACTTAACTGTATCATGTAGCTTCCGTTTAGTTTAAATTGGTTGACGTTATTTTCTATTTATTATGTTATTTAATGAAATATTAAATATACAGTGATTTATAACACATTTAATAGAAAAAACGATCTATATTTATATTTATATACATATTTGTTTTTGATTTTCGTTGAAATTTGAAAATGCCAGTATTTGATTGTAATGATAAATTAAATTTCTACAAAATATTAATTAAAGTTGTAAATTAGTAAGCAATCATCATTATACTTAGAAATCGATGTTTGATTTGTTTTGACTGTTTAGTTTATCACGGAGATGGATTACTATTTCCGGTGGCACTAGGATTCCTGCTGAAGGTCGTGCTTGTTGTCCTAGTAGCATTGCTGAAACTCAAGTTACTTGGTATACTATCGTTGGGAACAAGCGGCGTAGCACTTTTACTTGCGTTACTTTTTATAAAAAATGTGAACTTTGACGGCCATCCCGCACATGGATGGCATCGTCAGGGCCAAAGCTGGAACGATCGTGAATGGAATATGAAGAGGATAAATCAATGGAAGCACGGTTATCATTCGTACCGCAATGCGAAGCAAGTGAACCCGCTACCGTACTTATATAAAGGCAGCAGTGTCGATGGCGATGGGTCTAGCGGCCTTCATCCTGTTCCGGTCGAAGCGGTAGATTCGCGTGTTTCGCCCCACCACTCCAATGAGCAGCGATACGACCGGATGCAGTCCGAGACGGAGAACGCAATTTTTAAAAAAGAACTATCTGAACTTACACAGACACACGGTGATCTAGCCAATTAACTAAGAAATTCGTGCCACTAGATCAACCTTTCATCTTAATAACGATAGCACCATCATAGACAGTATAATTATGTACATGCACAAAAAACTGTGTAACGAGAAATCGTATGTAGAAAAACAAAAATGGTCAAATTTTTAGTAGCCTATATCTGATGACCGTAACATTGCTCTAGAAATCTTCTTTAGATGAGAACTCTCGCCAAAAAACGAACTAAACATCATACTTACTAGGTAGCGCCCATAGCTAAGTGAAGCAAGCGAGAATCGTACTTTTACCTATCGGTTTATAAAGATCAACGAACGTAACGGGGTCGCGCACCTCTTCGCAAGTGATTTGACCATTTGTTTCATTTGGTCTAACGCCGAATCGCTCCACTAACTTTCAGGAAGAATTCACTATATCGCATTTATCTTTTTACTTCAACATTTTTGTATATAAGCCTTGGTCAGCGGTCAGTTGATACACATTCATAACAAGTGTTTAGTTATAACATCATCATCATGTGGAAGTTGCTTGTGGTGATCGGTTTCAGCGTGATTGTGCGAGTCTCTGCAGAATCAGAGGCTCATCAGTGTGTTGGTGCCGGGTGCCATTTAAATGGATTACAAATTGTAACAAAATTCGTACGACAATACTTGGAACATCAACCAGAAGACATCACCCTCAGTGATGGTGTCCACTTGGTCAACAATGGAGATGCTACCGCTGCTGACGGCGCTCGATCAGCTGATGATGGAAGTCTTCTGTCCGCCCTCGAAGGGTTCCTCAAGACCCACGAGCTCAGAATTCGATTGCCCGAACTTATGCCCAACAGTGAGAACATTGGACGTACCTTCAGAGAGGTTATCAATGACATGGGCAACAATGACCTAGGAGGTGCGAACAAAATTTACTAACATACATTATTATGAAACATTACGCTACTAGGAGAGCTAAACAGATTGATCATTGTTAGATTTAAATTAAATTGTATTTTTTTTTTGTCCACAGATGCTCGTAAAGGAGGCGGTGGATTCGGAGGTGGTGGCGGCGGCGGTGGCAAGAAGGGCAATGGAGGAATGATGCTGATGGCTTTGATGATGGGCAAGATGATGGCAGCAATTGGTTTTGGAACCGTTGGTCTATTAGCTATGAAAGCATTGATGGTCTCAGCGCTGGCACTTATGCTTTCCTTGATTGTCGGTTTGAAGAAACTTATCGGCGGTGGTCACGACGAGGGTGGTCACACTGTCATCCATGCTACAGCTGGTGGACATGAACACAGAAGAAAGAGAGAAGCAGCCGATATGGCATACAGTGCCTGGACAGATTACTTGAAACCCTGATGAAGAATTTTAATTGCTATACAGAGCACGGTTTGATATTATTCGAATTTTCTTTCGATTGGAGACGATGACGTTTTAGTCAAACTTTGCAATCATTCAATCTATCTTACATTTGTTTTCTTCCTCACTACTTCTATCTCTCTCACTCATTCTTTCAACCATTCGGACTTTCGTGTTGCACCAATTCTAACGACCATAATTTTGCTCAATCTACACATGACCTTGTTGACTCAAAGGTCAAACCTGACTCAACTTAATCTGCTCAAAGTATAAATAGGTTCACTGCGAACAAGCAAACGACCAAAGTATAGATTTTTAAGTCTAATTGAACGTTTTTTTATAATAGACTTGTAAAAATAGTACAGCGATATACTACAGGTGAAGACGACACAAACAATTCATGACTAAAAGGACGATTTTCGCTTAATTTACTTTAAATGAGTTTAATCTCAATATCTTTGCTCTACGAAAATTAATTATTATTTAATAACTATGAAAACTTGTATTTAATTATTTATATTGTATTTTAATGCTGTATTTATTTTTCAAAATAAAAATTACCAATTTAAATAGTAGTTATTACTCTTGTAGAAATGATGAAGAACACATGTTGTGATCAAGTGTATATGTATGTATGTATGTATGTATTAGCCGTGGCATTAACATTGACCTGTGTGGTGATGGAAGGCAAACCGGTTGGTTGATTCGACACGCAGGCAGGCAGCCAACAACTGGCGTGTTAACCCACTAATACATTGACCCACATTCCAACAATGAGAGAGGCTACAGGTTTCCCAGGAATGAGGAAGTAACAGCAGAAGAGAGAGGCTACCTTTATTAGAGAACGCATCTTGTAGTTGTAGTTGTACCAACCAACCAAAGTGGGAGAAGAAAGTGTTGTCGCTACTAAAATGAGGACAACTCAATAGGTCAATCGACCAATCAACTTTTAAATTGAATTAATGTTTTTGAACTTGATTGCTTTCACATAAATCAATCTCTTTTTACCTGTTATTTTTATTATTTTTACTACTTATTCAATCTACAAACATACAAGCTTACATACATATTGCTCCTATACAACAAATGAGTCCATTACAAACTATCAAATTTAAATATATTATTAATTACAATATAACATTAAAAAGGGATTACTCTTGGTTCTTCTTATTTGAACCGTGGTTATTTGCACATACGTCATTAGAGTGAGCAGAACGGAATTTGTTCGCTCAGCGCATTTAATGACATGACAGTGAGAATAATTCTTACTTCAATTGAGAAGTCTAGAGTAATGACATTTCAATATTATATTGCTATTAATAAAATATTTGAATTTAATAAATTGGACTAATGTTAGCTTATGTGTTTGTAGATTAAATTAGAAGCAAACATTAAAATGATAAAAAGAGATTAATTTATATGAAAACAATTAAATTTAAATACATGAATTACTTTGACCATACGAACATTTAATATTGTTTAATTCTGAAAATTTGTTTTCATTTGTATTGTAATTGAAATTATTTATTTAAACGAACATTATTATTTCATATAAGTTAAATAAATACTTTATACAAATAAAAGCTTCTAAATAGATATTTAACACGTACTCCACAATGTGTAACACTAATGGTACACATAATTAAGGTATGAACAAGCAAAAAAAAAAAAATGTTTAAGCGAGTTGTATATAGAAAAGCAGAGTGCAATTTTCTGAAAGTTAAAATGAAACATGTTTCTAAGATGGCTGTGCGTGTATGAGAGAGGACATGTTGCAAGAGTGTCCAATTCACCATCGGGCAGACAGTGGAAGTATGCCGCTTCGTTGCCGTGTGCTGGCGCTTTATATGGGAAAAGAGAAGACCCAGATACCTACATCCCGTGAATCTAATGCTATATGGCGGCTGCAGGTGTTAATGCAGGCAAGAGATGGCGCGCGCGAGTTTCGCGACAAGTATCTTGTGTACCCGGACAACATTTTACATGTACAACCTGTCACATATCATAAACATATCATAAAACAGATGCGTGGCTTAAACAATGCGAATCGCACATATTTTGCGTGGTATTTTTGCTCGTTTTGAGTTTGTTAGTCATGTATGCTATGTTCAACATACATTTTTATGTAAATTGAATGGAACAAGTCATTTATTTTAACAAGAATGAAACCGGCATTTTCCAGCATTCTAGTTCATAGATTTGTTTTAAATTTAAAGAGATTTTATGCAAATATATTTATTAGTTTTAACCCACTTAATACTGATAGTATTTTGGTGCACATTAATTATATCCAGTCATTCAAACTAGCAAGCGGACCAAATAAATAAAAATATTCGTTTCTCCTCAATTACAGAAATTGAAAGTATGACAATATATTAATATTGAAGTTACCTTAGATAGACCAGCTCGTAATTGTGGCAAGGAAATTATAAATGTATGAAATTATAAAAAATTAAATTTAAATCTTTATAGATTTTCCCTTGTCCGTCCATAATATGATTTTATTAAGATATCATTTAAATAATGTTCTTTAGAAAATAAATTTATATTTACTTTCTTATACAATCTCGTGATTTTAACGAAAATACAAATTTTGACCATATCGGCCCTCAATAAATTCAGAATAAAATCTCTGTGAACGCTCTAAAGTTAAAATTGTTGATAGTAAAATTATGAAACTTTAAACGTTAGATCTGTATAACGCTATAATGTATAACTCATATTTTTGAAAATGATATCTTTTCCAGAAGTAGCAGTTACACCGGCCCCTTTTTTAACATCTCATATACAGCACGAGTTAGACTGTGGGAGTGTTTCTAACAAAAGTTGAAAATATCAAAATAACTAGCAACTTTTGTTTGAATTTTTTTTTTTCGCATCATGAATTTAATGCAATATGATTGATTTTATATATATATATATATATATATATATATTTATATATATATATATATATATATATATATATATATATATATATATAGTGAAAGTATAAGTTATTTAATTAAAAGCCACGCTATATTTTTAGATGAGTACTCACTGATATTTATTTATTTATTTATTTAAAAAGTTCACAAATATTTGTCATTGGCATACAATATCAATATAATATATCAGATGCCACACAACACATAAAATACACATCAAATCAATATATTAATACATTTATTACATCTTTGACATTTCATTTGGACGTTTGATTCGTTTTTGTTTATTTCAATGCAGTGTGATTAATGGCCACAAGTGCTTAAGCCATTAAAAATAATCATTTTGAAATATAAAATATTTTAACCCGCCACTAAAATGTATACAAATGTTTGAAATATTTCAAGATTGGTTGACAGTTTTCTTGAGTAAACGCAGAAAATCAATTGTTAGGCATAATGAATACGACTCTCGTCTTTCAACGTTGAGGTCGGGGGTCCGGTTCTTGCTCATGCCAATTTGCATTTTTACAATGAAAGCGTTATAATGGCTCGAGCCATTAAAAATAAACATATTGATATATATTTGCCAGCCAATCAAGTGTCTAAATATATTTGAATTATCTCTTCAAGATTTCAATCCTGTGATATTTGCCTATGATTCAATAACAGCATTTTATTTCTTCAATAATCAGAATTATAATTTTACTTACAGATAATCAATACCACATGTCTTTCCATTTGCTTTAAGAATTTGTTAAATTATTCATATAATATAAATATTTCACTTGTCTGATATATTTACAATTATTGAATAAATTATATTTAAATGCAAAATGTTAGGTTATACGGGTAAATGTCAAAAACGATCAATGCCAGAGAGTAGCATGAATGTAGCTTTTTGTTTTAACAACCTAAGAACATCAGATTAGAATAAATAAAAACTTTGTTTTATTTACTAACAATTTAATAAATTTATATTTGTCATTGGCATACAATATCAATATAATATATCAGATGCCACTATCAGTAAACTATACAACACACTAAATACACTTCAAATCTTCAAAAATATTAATTTATTTTTCACAATAATATTATTTACTTGGACATTTTTATATATATTTATATATATATATATATATATATATATATATATATATATATACATATATAAATATATGATATGTACGATGAAAGGTCAAACTATGTATCTTCGTTAAAAACTTGAGTTCGAAATTATTGACGATTATAGTATTGTTATGAGCCTTAAATAGAAGTATTAAATTACAAAATAATAGCTAATGTGACCTCAAATTCTAATGCGGATAATTTTTTAATTTAATTTAAAATGTGTGAATTCATTTACATAAAATTTGCATGGTCAAAAAGAAGAAGAAAAAATGCAGTTTCTATACATGAATTTCTTGTACTTATAATAAAATAATAGGAGTAGTTTTTGTAGCATGTTTATATAACTTTATAATTAGAAAACATTAATTTACAGTTATTTCGATTGTAAATTTTGTTACATAGTTTTTCTTGGGTTTTTAAATTAAACATCCGTACTGCTAGGATTGTCATAAACCCATTTGTTAAATACATGTCAATACTACATATAAATTTTCCAATATTAAAAGTGATTTCTTTCTAAATGTCATTGTCAAATCCTACAAACAATTGTAAAATTAAAATGGGAAATTGTATGCCGTTATCTATGTATTTTATAAGAAATTATTTAAAATTAGAATAAATTTTAATATTTTCACATTTTTATTATTACTGAAAATGTAACTTTACAAACTATAATTTTTGGTTTATTCCCAAATAAATATAAAATCTTCAAATTTGTTAAAAAACTATTGCTTTGTGCAAAGTGGTCAAGTCACTTTAGTTTGCGGCAGTGGAACATTAGCCTCAACGAAACCAAAATAACACTTTCGTTTGAACAATTTAATCAAACGAAGTTTCCGTTTCAATGAATTATATACTAATTATATATATTTATATAGGTTCACCCAATTTTCCTTCGATTTCGGTTTGGTTCAATTAGCTCTCACTCGTTTGATAGTGCGTGAGTATTTATTCATGTTCCTATAGCCGGTAGTATTCGTTGTAAATTAGTAAGCACAACATCTTTATCCGACTTCCTGGAGAAATGGCATACTAAATACTAGAAGACATGTAATTTACTTTAAGTACTTAAACTTTTGCTGCTAAAACAACCTTTGAGTATTCAGGCTAAATAAACATGGCACAAAAACAAGAACAATGTCACCAATTTACTGACGAACAGGCAATAAAGATGAACAAAATATAAATAATAATAACATTATGTACAACTTTTGCTTACATACTACACACTTGCACTAGTTCTGACTCGTACTTATGCATGTTTACGGTTTTTGTGCACACCCTGAACATAAAGCCGGCCCTGCACGTAACTAGATTATTATAATTATTACGCTTGAAAACTTGGTGGGGAAAACTGGACATAGTTATCATATTGGTATAAAAAAACAAAGGACAATATATTTGACCGTATAGTAATTTTTGCAGTCATCCCAATACGTAGTGTTTAATTTAACCAACATGTTACATATCCGGTGGATTTCCTCTTCAGTTCTCGCTTTAACGTTGATTACAATCGTACGATGTGAGATTAAAAGTTACGAGGAGTGTATTAGGAAGGATTCCATATCCTGCCTACAAATGCAAGTAAGTTTAAAGCTCCTGTCTACACCATGAAAGCGATATTAATTGAATTTTTCGTTTCATCTAGCTTTACCGAAACGCCAAAGAGCTAATGAGTCAACCATCCATTGATTTGGTTGCCGGAATTACCCTTGTTAAAAGCGAAGTAACGAGTCGAGCAGGGCAAGGGGAAGCACGTATGAATGATACATTGCTGGAAGAGCGCATAGAGAATGAAACAGATATTGTAAACAGACAAGAAGCTATTGAAAATTTTCTAATTAGGAACGCAAGGGATGTTGTGTTCGAAAGGACATTGTATTGGAATGTCGGCCAAACGGCTCGGGCAATTGTAAATTCTATACCGGATACCATTAAAGCGAAATTTACAAACTTTGTTTCGGAAGGTATGTATAACCTCAAAAGAGTTTCGCTAAATGCGTCCAGTTTTTATGTTTATACATAATTGATTAAATTATCGTATTTATTTACAAAATACTGCGAATTTAAGTTAATGTGATAAATGCATATCCGTTACACTTTTATAAGCAGAGTTCTTTAAAACTGTTCTCACGTTTACGGAGCCTCTTCGTTCTCATGAAAAATTGTATATACTTAACAAAGGCATTGTACTGTACAGTATAAAATTTTGCACTTACATTATCCTGTTTACGTGCACATTCTTATTTTTTGTGTACATTCATAATTAATTTGTTAGCTTGTACTCTTTCCAAATTGAATTTCTGCAAGTACTAATTACCACTCGTAATACATACAGGTGCTTTTATCCATTAAATGAATTTATTCAAACAATTTGGGCAAGATCATCGTTATTTGAAGTGTAAAAAAGAAAAAATATGAATACTTAGAATGCTAATGTTTAATTTACAGTGCGTTGCCAAATTATTACAGACATTTTTGATTTACAAATATTTATGAAATATTGTATCATTTTTTAATATTAATTTAATAAAAAATAATTCGGTAGCTCATTGTATATAGTACTTTGCAGACAATTGTTAATAATATTTTCTTATTATAGCCAGAGGCAAAAGCAAGAAATTACTACGATTTGTAGTGCCGTTGTTAATCGGATTGAAACTCAAGATGGCAGCAATATCAACACTCGCATATATAGTAATCGCCTTTTTAGCAAAGAAAGCACTACTCGCTGGTTTGATATCTCTGGTCATGTCCGGTTATATTGGATTAAAGAAGTTACTGAGCTCGAAACACGTCGTCTACGACGACCCAGCACACCATGCGATGCCCTTGTGGAATCACGGGATAGCTCACGGTGTCCCAAGTGGCGCTTGGCACGCATATGATGCCCACAATGATGCCTCTGGAGCCCAACAATTACCATACACTAACTATAAAATACGTTAAAATAAAACACATAAGCTTTGTACTATTTATTAAAACATTAAATAAAATATAATTTAAACCACATTTCGTTATTTTATTTTTATGTTTATTGTGTGGTTGATATTGCTTGTTTTGCCACATAGTATATTAGTAATTGTTTATAAATATGCCAAAATAACAGAAAAGTAGAATAATCAATTACTATGATGCTACTTTTACGTAAATTATAGAAATATGCTTAAATTAATTTATTAATTTTGAAAAATATTATCGAATATCTTAAAATAAAGTCTGACATAGAACTTCATCAGCTTGTCTTACATACAAAATATAGCAAATGTTGAATATTTAACAAATATGTGCAAAAATTTATTAGTTTTTTTTTTTAAGTTATGGTCAAAACCGAATTAGATATGATTGTATTTTTTGATTTAAATTGAAGTATATATGTTAAATTTACATTAAATAATTCCAATCCATTATCAGGTCAATAATACATCAGTTACATCTAATTATTATTTTTAAAATAAAATACTTCCCATTCAAATAAATAATGATTATTTTCTTTTCTTTGTTAAACGTTGTTTTTTCAAATCTTAAATATTTCCTTTTGTTAGAAGTATCCTTTCAAGCGTGTGATTTATATTTTTAATTCATACCGCTTTCGTGACATATGTTGCGACGCTAAGTATGTTACTGTTAGTGTATAAAAAAGAAACATTTAATATTGTATATAAATATGTTTTATTCAAACGTAATTCGTTGTTATATTCCAGTGAATCCAATTCAATTATTCGAGAAGTATATATTAACATATAAAAAGTCTATTGTAAATTCAGCTGCGTGTGACTAAAAAATGTAGCGTATGTGGTAGATTATGAACTTTGCACTAGAATATGATGAACTAGATCTAGCGGTGTATGTATTATAGAGCATAAAGATTGATAGGCTTAATTTTATCCAGGATTAAAAATCTACAGTAAAACAATCTGTAAATAGATAATGTGTTGTGTGAGTGTTCACCGCACACTGAGTTTCCGATGTGCTTTTTTGTAATGAGTAGTTAATGTAAGCGAAGCGTAACCACGCGTTACTTTTTGCTTTTTCATTAAAGTTTTGTTGTTTGTTCATGTCTAGACAAATATTTAGCTTTCTTGTGCACCGGATAATTGTGTATTAAATAGATAAATGCAGTGATATAATGTTCACGCTGGTAGGATGTGTATCAGCCGAAGGCACAACAAACAATGCTGCAACATTTGGCATTGAAATCGAACAAGCGAGAGCAATAGTTTTTATTTTGTTTTCTTTTTAGGTTGAAGAGTGTGCTCAATGGTCAAGAGTGACCTTAACCTAAACGGAGATGAGATGTAAAAGAAGAATGTATGCAGACCGCACCCTCCCGGCGAAATATATGCAAAGTGCGTGCGGGGATCAGCATCGCCTGTAAGTATGGCTCCTATAATGCCACTACTTACTTACTTACTTGCATGCTAGGCATACTACTGTCACCGATACGGTTTCTATCGCATAGCACATAGTGCACACCGCCGGCAGACGTACGGGGGTTACGCGGTGGTGTGTCTAGCACTGATGAAAATGAGGTTATAAGACTGTACTGTGAGAAAGCGGTCCAAGATATCGCCCCGCGGCTGTCATTATAGTCACTGGACCCAAATTGTGCTTAGTGAGACCGGTCGATGAGGAGGAGGGATTCACAAGCGTACCATCATATATATCAGTGCTACATCTCCCCAAGCATCACAGTTGAACGCAAGCAAGCAACGTGCTCACACAGTCATGGCTTCCTGGAGGATCGCAGGGTTTCTAGCATGTGTGGTAGTCGCAGCAACGGCGCTACCAGCCGATCCGCAATCGGTGCCTGAGGCAAGGAACCTTCACTCACGCAACGCCATTCAAACCGAAAACGATTTATTGGAGAGTATTTACGCAGATTGTTTACGGAAAGACTCAATGTCATGCGTCAAGTACAAGCTATTCACTTTCGTTGACAAGATGCTCACTCAAAAGGACAACTTCCAATTATCTGAAGGTGTGACGGTCGTCAAAACATCCAGCCCAGCAGATGCTGCCGATGGTGCACCACGAACGATTAGTGGTGACGAAACAGTCGAATCGCTCATTCTTAGCCGAATGCAACGATTTCTTGAATCGCATACACTCAAGGTCGACTTGAAGGGAAGTGATGTAGTGAACGCAGTCACGTCGACCGGACGTGCCTTCGAGGATCTCAGTGATAGTCTCAGCGGGGATGATTCCGCCGTTGGGGAAGAATCGCGTGGCAAGAAGAAGAAGGCAAGCAAAATCTTGGGGCCATTGATGGCAGCATTGGCTATGAAAGCCGCAGCTCTTGTCCCACTGGCTTTGGGTGCTATTGCACTTATCGCTGGCAAAGCGCTGCTGGTTGGCAAGATTGCATTAGTGCTATCAGCAATTATCGGGCTGAAGAAATTGTTCAGCGGCCAGGGTAAGCATGTCACCTACGAAGTAGTCTCCCATCCACACCACAGCAGCAGCCATGTGTCCAGCCACGATTCCTACGGTGGTGGTGGTGGCGGCGGCGGTGGCGGCGGTTTCGTTGGCGGAGATGCTGGCGGCGGATACAGTGGATCCTCCGGACACGGCGGTTGGGGCCGATCATTGAACGCGCAAGACCTTGCGTATCGTGGCCATGTCCAACAATAATTAATTAGGAAGAACTACCCTGCCTCTTCTTCGATGGGGCGAGGTCGCTCAGACCTGTACCTGCTAAAACTCAGCACGGGCCTCCTCAGTACCGGCGGCATTTTTCCGGCGGCCTAACGACTGGCCCGTTACTTAATTCATATTTATAATTATTTATTTAAGTAATGCGTTATTATTTTATTTACTTATTGTTAATTTGACTTGAACGAAAGTGACGAAGACAATCTATTCTAGTGACATACCAGACATTTTACTAGGACTCCAAAGACTGGGACTGTATTTCTTGTACTATATTGTTAATTTGTTATAAATTAATATGATAATTTAATGAACAAATAAATTCGTACTTCATATATATGTGCTCATATTTTTTCCTTCAAAATCCTATTTATAAATAAATAAATATCTAAACTGGAAAAATAATTTCGTGTTTGATTTCCTCAAGTCTTTAAATAGAAAATATGATCCTATATATCTATTCGGTACACGAATTGGTGTCCGTATTCTCATAGTTCATTAAGTGTGTCACATGAAAATGTGTATTATATGTTTGTGTGGTGAACCTGACACAGCACGCTTGGGCATTAATATTGTTTCGAGGACGTCCCAGATCCCGGCCAGTGGTGTTTCACTGCTGCCGGAACCGGTAATCACGGAGGAGAGGTGCGTCACCCCAACACCGACAACTTTCCTCTCACATAGTTATAACGGAGGTGTCTTCCTTTTCTGTGCCCCTTTACCCGAACGCCAACAAATGCATGCGCTATATCAGGTGGTATGTGTGTATGTAAGAAGAGAAACACACGCCGCGCCGCGCCGGATGGCACCAATGTAACACACACACACACACACAAGTAGATAAACATAAAAAACATGTGATGTCGATATATTTGTCCAATCAAATGAACGGGACCACAGCTGGTAAACGATGCCTAATTGTTGGAATGTGTTTTATACTATTTTAATTGGCACACTGCTCATTTATTTGACAAATTTCTAATACAATTTTACCAAATATTCCTAAATTATCATTGAATCCGTGTTTATAGTGTAGTATTATGCGCAGTGGGTTCCCTAATTAGTACTTTTGGCTAAATTACACTTTAAACATAAAATAAAAGAGGTTTTAAGTATTTTAAACTGTCATTCATTATTTAGGTTATAAAACAGTTATAGTTTCGAAATAAATATGTTTTTATTCATAATTGTTAAAAATATCAATTAGATACTAAAACTTTGGCACTAATTACTCATTCTACATGCCGCGGCATACCGAATTATTTCATTGTCTTTTGTCCAAAAGTATACCCGAAATTTTCGTTGTATTACACGTTAAGCATACAATAGCTTTTGTTTAATTTTTAATGTCGTTTTCAGCAATCATATTGAAAACGGAAGAACTCCAGTAATATTTTAACAATTGTCATTTAAAACAGTATTACCGCCACTAAATTTTGCATATCAATTAGTAAGTATGAAGATCAGCAGGGATCTACACTGGACTTTCTAATATATATATATATATATATATATATATATATATATATATATATATATATATATACATATATCATTGTTACTTAAAGTTGTCAAAAGAGTTCGCAAACGTCCGTACATATTATTGTGACTACTACAACAATAGTAATAGCAAATAAGCATATGTTTCGAAGATCGCATTAAGATTGATGAATAGAAGTAAGATAGGCAGTGAAATTAATTCATGGTCACTATATGCTTTATTAAGAAATAATTTAATGAGGATAATAGAACCGTGTAGTAGGTATATATCCAAAAAGTTTCTAATAAAATATTGAGACGTTGCACCGAATTGAAAGTGTAATGCAATCAAACTGTTTGATTGTCATAATAACAAAAATTTCATATTTTCACTCCAATAATCACAATTTGTTTTTCTATAAAATATCATTTACTGTTAATATAAGATATTTGAAACAATTTTCTGCCAATTTACTAAGATAATAGGCGTCAAAAAAAGAAACTCATTTAATAAGATATATCATTTAGTTTATGATGTGTTAATATAAATTTAATTGCTTTTTGCAATTACAGTTATAATTCGCTTTGCATTTTCAAAATTATTGTTATGCTAAAGTGCCAACCAACCTACTGTAGGTAGGTATAACATACTTTTTTCTATAGAATATTGCGAATAATAATTATAGCTTGGATAAATTCATTGGTACAATGACTTTTCCTAAGTAGGTGGATATGCGAATTCTCGTTGTTGTCATATGACTACATTTTCATTACCATACAAAGAACGCATACGAAATTATAACGGGGATTATGTATTTTCAAAAACATCTGCGATGTATCCATTTATATTCAAACACCAAAATCCATCACATTTAACATATTTATTTATATATTATCTTGGGTTTTAAATTTAATTGTATTACATAACTAAGACAAAATTCCACAATATTCTATAATATATCTAATACGGCAAATCTTGTACAGAGTCCGTTTCGGTGCAATATTTGAAAATATTATTTGCAATATTTTTCATAATATATTATTATTTGCGCCACAGGCAACATTTTAGTCTGATAGGTGACCTATACTCCAACAGAATGACTGAAAATTTTAATAGCAGCTTCTAGGCGGTCCATGTAAGAATTTCCACATTATTCATATGAGTCGTCTTCGGAGTGGCTTAAACTCCACTTTCTTATACGCAGAATATTGTATTAAATTCGTTTTAGTACAATATAGCAGGCATAACTGTTTTAATTAAAATATTCTAGTACAATTGTTAGAATCTTTGAAAAACTGTCGTACGGCGAAACGGGCTTTTGGTGTTACAGCAGCGGTAAAACGACAGCGGCGAAACGGTTGCGAATAAACTTATAGTCCCTGAACTTGTAGTAAATAAATCTTTGCGGTTATTTCTCTTCTAATGTTGCGTACTTCAAATGTTAATCATTAACTCACTGACTGAGTAATGGTTTATAATTAAATAATTTTATGTTTCAAGAAAATTATAATAATTTATCAGAGTCTCTAAGCATATAGGTAAACTGAAATTAAATCATTTTTATTTTTTGATGAACATACAGACATTTATTTCATGCACTACTTCCATTCTATTGGTGATATACAACAATTGTATGCTAATAAATGTTTGTATTTGTTTAAATTTATAATATATACTGTTGATTTTAGAAATTACTTCTTCGAATTATAATCTTTCAACTACTTGCGTTAAGATAGATCCGGGTACTAATGTAATGTGTAAAACATGCTAATTAAAAAAGTAGAGAGTTTATCACAAGCTAGAATTCGTTTTATATCTGCCATAAAATTTTCAGCATATAAAAATTCTTCTAATTACTATCAATGTTTTGACAACATGTTATACGAATTAATAGATCAACAGTAGATAATCGTAATTGCTGTGAATTAAAGAAAAATGAATGTTATTATTTTTAAATTAGATAAATAATCTAATGCAAATTGATACATCCATATCGGTATAAGTACAATTTCAATTTAATGCATGACAAATTATATGGTAGCTGACTTTTTTTTATTGTAAAAGTGTTCTTATGAACTAAAATTTTTTCTTTTATCGAACTCGGTTCACTAACAGCATTTGTTTTAATAATAATAATTTACCAACAAATACAAACGAATCAACCAGAAAATAAGCAGTCCGAATTTCGAACTGTTATAAGTTTTATTATTGTCACCTAATGTTAATCGATATTAATACTTAACTCTCATTACTTTTTCAATATCTCGGAAATGGTATAAGAAATATATATTTAACAAAATAGAAGTTATTAAAATTGCTTGCAACTTTTATTTACGTTAAGATAATGAAAATTGAATTTTACATTAAACAGACACCAAGTACGTAAGAAATTTGCACAGAAATGCCAAATATCTAATGCTTATAAAATTTCTTACCAAGAAATTAAAATGTTTCTTATTAAATAACATAAATGTTATAAGAATCATCGACTGCAAATTAATACAATGACTAAATTTTAAATCTTCCATTTGTGTATATAATCATGAAGTAGGAAGAATTAAAAAAGAAACGCAAAAGCAATGTTCTAAAAAATACATACGCAATTGTTAACTTATAGATTTCAAAGAATAACAGCTGCGAAACAACTCTATATATTAATATTTTCCTGTAGTAATTTCGAGGTAATCGTTTACTTGGTCATATACCTAAATTACTATTTTATTTTGAAATGAAAACGATTTAACTAAACTAATACACAAAACTTTTCAATATATTTTAGTTATTTGATCGGACATAAATTATAATTATTATAAAGAATCTGAGATATATAATCTAGTAATATGTAGGTTAGAAAATCTGGGTATACATGTCAATATAAACTTATAAATAACAATTATCATCTCTCAAGTATTATTTTTTGAAAAGGATGAGGTGCTAGTGAGTAAGTAGAGGATTTAGTAAATACCAAACACCTGACTCACCTTATGCCTAGTGAGAACATGTTGGGTGGCATGTGGGGAACGGTTTTGTTTGTCGACGGTGACCCGGTTCACAAATAAGTGAATCTGAATAATGATATCAACTAATGTTACGGCTTCTTTGCCATACAAAATTCTTGGCCAACGCTTAAACTCTTAAATTTTTAATTCTATTAACAAAATCATTTTAGCACAACCAATTAATGCAACTGTGCCGTCTCACTGTTCCCATTATTTGATGTTCTTATCATTTCTATTATTTCATCAGCAAATGAAATAGAACTGCAATTTTCTATTCATCTCCCAATAACACAGTATCAGGAGTATTATAGATTGAATTTATTGGATAATTTATATATTTTTATTTGAGGTATATATTGTAATAGAACCGCTGCGAGAAGAAAGTCTCGTCGTCTTTCAGTAGCCCTTATAAAACGATATTTACTAAAAATAACTTTTATATTTATTGTACATAAAATGAAACAATATATTTTTTTAAATGCTCATCCGTTGTAAAATTATGTATAGGAATTCGGCAATATATTTTCCTCTGCATTAGAAACAATATTATTTTTTTATTCATTTATTCAAAGATCCCAAATAAACACATTCATAGATAACTTTACATTCTTTCATGACGTACCTTGTTTGACTCAACGTTAGTTGATACTATACCTTTTTAAATATATTACAAATTTTAATTTTTTTATATTATTCGAATAGTATACTACTCAAATCTTTTATCTTTTTCCCTCTGTAAATTATGGTAAATCAAGGATAGAAATATGTGTTCCACATTCTGAATTTATGTTAATATTTTAATTTATACTAAGTTTTGAAAAATATAACCTCAGAGCAATTACATTTAATATAACTTATTCAGAGCACTGGCAGTTAAATATTTTATGAGATTCTTGAACTTGATATTTATTGTTAAAATATAAATATATGTATAAATGTAAAAATATATATATTTGAAAGTTGGCAAAAAATGGGTTGGATCGTTAATTTCTATGAAATATTATTTTACATTAAAAATAATTTTGTGTATTATTAATAAAAATATTCATTTATATTTATACAGGACATCAACTTGATCAATGTATTAGCATAGGAACAAGTGATTTGAAACAAGGAAATAGCATCTGTAACATACCATGTCCATCATTCGACTTCTAATATTTCAAAATCTTAAACGATACATAAATATTATCCCGCATTATTTCAATAAAGGGGGTAGTAACATTTGGTTGTTTAATATCTTTGCCTTGCATTACAAGCAAAATATCAAAGATATACTAAGATGGACATCGCAAGTGAGCAATTATTTGCGGATCAAATGATTGTGCACAAGACTTTGTACAGCGAGTGAATCCGATGTTTACAAATTTATAAGTGTAAACATGGAAATGGATAGCACTTTAATCCTCTAGGTTACGACAATGTGGTATTAAATTTAGAAATAAAGCATAGGTTCAATCCATTATTACGTACATATTAGTCATGTAGAGTCTTTAAATTTCTTTATATTTATGTTTACTTACATTATTAAATGACTATTTGTTACAACAAATTTGACTTGTAACATAATCATAATAATGTTGTAGTAGTTATGTGAGAAAAGTTGAAGTTAGAGGTGACGATATATAATTATGAAGATAAGTATATTCCTTGTTATATCTGAGTGTGAAAGTTGTACATTTACAAGTCACGACAGCTAATTTAAGCAAAAAACGCACACATACACAAATGAGCACTGTCGCTTTTCTTCAAATTTGAGCCTGAGAAAAATTATAAATACTTTCAATTTTAATTGATAACGCAAAGTTTGTTATTAAAGAGCGCACATTTTCATATTTAACTGCGTATTGTGATCTACTTTTTCAATTGTTCAATGTTTTCTCTCTGAATGTTACACATTTAAATTATATTTATTTTCGGTTTTATCATATTGATATATTAATAATGTAGTGGCATCTACGTACAAATATTCACTTTACAAAATTATGATTTGATTAATGAAAATTAATATATTGGTATACATATTAAATGTATTTTATGTTCGGTAATTCTAAATGGAATATAGTACACACTTTCAGAAATTGTGACCTAGAGGTTCGAATAAGTAAAGATTTTGCAGTTTATAATCATCTCAGACACCACAAAATATAATAAGTTTCTACAGCTTTTAAATAATTCGCTGATTTTGATGTAGAATATGTTGCATTTTGTTAAGAATAGTAAAATACAGCAATGAATTAAACGTCAAACATATGTAGAATTTGAAAAATATATTATATTGTTAATCTAGCTCCAATTTGATATTCCGTAATTACTAGTTTAGTCGCATTACTCAACCGCACGAAACGAAAGAAATGGAAGTTCAGTTGTGCAAATAGAGTGTGAAACGAAAAAAAGAAAAGATAAACATGGCACTTAATTTACTACTATCGTCAAAGAGTTTCATGGCGACGCAACGCGTAGAAGCCATTATGCACATTGTCATTCATGCGGGCAGTGTTGTGTATGCAGACATGTACGACAACCCAAACACAACATGCGTGCAGGTTCATAAACACACACACACAAACAATGGCTGTATATATGTATGTCTGTATTTGTGTGTAATTGATGTGTATTTGAGTTCAAGTATCATGAGTAACCTTATAAATATTTGTGTGTCACATTTGTTGGTGAATTATTGTTTTTGGCACTTATGGCCTATGAAAACCGTGGCTTAAATATGTTTTAAAAAATAGTATTCTTAGCAATGCAGACTTATTTTTATAAAATGTGTTTTATTTTGTAAATCTGAAAATCCATATAAATCTAAGGGAAATTTTAAGATCTTACTTATTCTAACTCCTGAAGAAGTCGTAAAAGATGCTGAATAGTCGAGATAGATCTTTTGTATTGTGCATAGCGTAGCAAGTAAAAATAAATTTCAGTTTTATCAAAATAATTTTCATTATTAATAACCTATTTAAATAAAAAATAATCCTTTATTGTTTGTTCAGCGACCTAAACAACACGCAAAAATAATTAACAGTATTCACAAATTTACATACAATATTGTATAAAAATAATTAATTTGAATAAAGGTAACATTAACGATGATTTGAATATTTCACTAAATAATTACTAAAAGTATATTCAATATTATAAATGAGGGAAGAGGGTTTCTGATTTATTATTTGTTGAAAATGGTTGTAAATAGTTAAAAATCACTGCATTGACGGCAATATACTTAATAATAACAACATATTGCATCAGTTACCTATATAATGCAGTTGTTCGTGTAAGGTTGAATTGAATTTGGATTTGGAAATGCGCACCCTGAATGTATGTATGTGCGTACAAGTGTGTGCGTGCGTATGCGTGCAAGTGTGTGCGTGGAGGGTGTTTGAAACAAAAGCGAAAGGCGGTCACTGGGTCGGCGCTAGTATACACGCAGTACACAGCAGACTGAGACACGGAACCAACGTCAAGTCAAGGAACTAAGCGAGAAAGACAACATTATGATGGCTTGCTAGTAAGCTTGCTTAGGTGTAGTTGTTACCTCCACAGGGAATTCAGTGTCAAAGTCGCACCGGCAACAGTCTGCATTACTTTCCAATGTACTCACGACTCGGAGAAAGTTAAACAAACTGCGGCACTCTGGAGATCGATGCGGATGTCAACCGATTATTGACTTGAATCAGTTGGTCGGCCGATCGGCTGAATAGGGATCACCCATACTTTTGAATCGGCTATTCGTGCATTCCAACGAAACGACTAATATAATTTGTTAAACACGTTTACTGTACATAAAATTACCAGATCTTCAACGTAACATGGTCCCACTCAATTAGAAATGAATATCATTTTGCTTTTGTTTCTGAATACATAACTAACATTAGCCTATCCCTTTTTATTATTGTGGTGTCTATAGTTTGATTCACATCTAAAATGTAATAGATGATAGAGATGTTATTTGCGTAGTATAATTCGCGAGGTTCTATTTCGAGTACTCACATGTGCTGCAGGCTAATTTTGCACAGATGTATACAGCACAGTAGTCCAGCTTGAGCATCCTACCTGCCTTTTATTAAGTAAATTATAAAATTAATATGAGATGGTTCAGAAGATTGTCTCATTTATCTTTTTCGTTGAGTGTACCTTTACATTCCGTATCACACCATCAGATAATTTTATGATGCTTGTCCCATATTTTTTGTTTAAATTATACTCTTACAAATGTAAATCAATATAATTTTGTTTCTCATTAAATGGGGCTATAATCGTTATAAAGAATATTTATTTGAATTGAAAACTAAAAAGTTGGACACCCCTGCTCTAACAAACCTTACAAGCCTCAAAATAGGTGAATAAATGTGAATATTATCAATTATTTACTTAATTAGCAAGAAATGTTGGTTTCCGGAAAATACTCATACCTGTACATTTTTTACCGTAGCTTTTGTTTAATTTTCTTGAATGTACACAATTAATTATATTTTAATCCATTCCATCATTTTCCATAAGAATGCCTGATAAGCATCAGTAGTTCCTCAACTTTAGCTAGTTTTTATATTTCAATGTAGAAATATAAGTAAGAATAACCAGTTAAATTTGCATATTAATTTGGTTTATATTTCAGATACGTGTACAAGATGATATGCTTTTATGAAAAGTAGTTGCCCTATTTATAATATAATTTCTTTTTTTATGATCTCCAAATGTAATAACAATTATGATCTGCCCCATTTCTTAAAATTAATTTTATTAATAACGCTATCTATTGAGAACGGAAGTATTGTCGGCCAAAAGAGATGTCAACGCGTAGGTAAGATACAACTTCCACAGCTCGCCTCGAGGCTACGGACATACCTAGATAAAACAATGAAAAGAGCCTGGTTTCAATTCAAATCACGAGAATTCAGATGATTTTTTTGTCATCAATTTGTCAACAATAATGAACCAAATCAAGCGAATTAGCACATATGGAGTAATTTATCATTTGTTACATATATAAGACCAACATAGGTGTCAGGTCAAGGTTGCAAATACATTATATCTGATCAATATTATTATAGTTCTCAGCTACAACATTAAGTTTGTTTAGTTTAATTACTTATTTTTTGACATTGTATATTGAAATTTACGTATTTTCAAAGATATTATCATACGAAAAGACACACATGTATATAAATTATTAAATTAATAAACGCGGTTTAATGTTGTGCAATATCAGGGAATTAAAATTCATTCAAAATTCCAACATTTCAGACAACCAGAGGGTATAAGTAATATAATTTATTATAAAAAATTATAACGTTTACAATATTTAACACACATTTAAGAGAATAAAGCCCAACAATTAATACTAACATAATTTTGTTCTTGCCAAGACGAATATGATTTTCGTTATTAAATTACAAAATGACTTTACTTAATTGAAAATGTATATTTACCTAAAGCATATATTCTATTCTGCTTTATTGAACAAGTAGCTAAGTGTACAATTTCGATATTATTCGAAATTTGTATCGGAATACTGATCTAATTATGTATTGTGAAAATTTAATGGTTTAAATAGCTCCAGTTCGTTCATCTAACGTTGTAAGAAATCTTTTCAGCCAGTGAAAAGATAATTTGGAGGTAATTCAGCTTTCATTGGGACTATTCATAATAATCATAATGTGTAGGTACATGTGTGTGCGTTTGTATGTATGTATGTATGGGCAGGTACAGGTACGATGAAATTTTGGGTGGAGTAGTAGGGGAAAACATAACACGCACACACGCACAAGTACACGCACACATACGAACAACTATATCACATACATGGTCTCAGATAGCCGAATGCGTCAACGGTTAAACTGACCGACATTCGGGGTGGGGATAAAATAGTCGATCCGAAAAGAAATTCCAGAGGTGGGACCAGCCTTCCGTGTGTAGGTATATATAGAAACTCATGTAAGTGAATCCGTATCAGTTATCCGTCACAACGTGTATGTACCAATCATGTATCGCAAGTGTTTGATCGTTTTTCTGGCCGTAGTGGCATTGTCGTCGGCGCGCAGTACAGTTTCCAGTCAGGCCAACGCCATACCCCAAGAAACGGCCCGCTCAGATGATACGTCGTTCGTCAGTGATCTACGATTCCTGCATAAGATTTATCAAGAGTGCTCGGTCACTGACCTATCAACATGTTTAAAATTGAAGTTGGTTACTGCCATGGATCGTGCTGCCCGTGCCTACCCCGTCGTCAAATTACTCGATGGCGTCACATTCGTCAAAGATGCCACCGCTGAAGCGCCCGCGGCTCCACTCGCACCCAAATCTGAGGCTGACATTGAAGCTAGCTTGCCACGCGCTCTCAATGATCGAGAAGATGCCCTCAATACGCTCATCTTTGACAAAGTTTTCGATTTCTTCCAGACTCACACTCTCCAGGTATGTTAATTGAACTCACATAAAAATCAAATATAGTAGAGTTAATTTCTCAAAATAAATATTGAAACAATCATGTACAATTCCCAATGGGAGCAGTTACTAAATTTCATGTCTTTGTGTGCAGGTAAAACTACCAACAGCCGCTGATTTGCAACGATCATTCAACGGCGAAGAACGGGCCAAGAGGAAGAAGATGAGCGGTCTCCTTATGATCCCTCTTCTTTTGGGAGGAACCTTAATTCCTTTGGCGCTCGGAGGTCTAGCTTTACTAGCCGGTAAAGCTTTGATCATTTCCAAGCTCGCCTTAGTGTTGGCTGTCATTATCGGTCTCAAGAAATTACTGGGTGGCGGCGGTGGTCACGGACACGGTCACGAAGAAGTCGTCGTCGCGTCACCTGGACATGGCGGCTCCGGCTGGGGAAGAGCGTACGAAAAGGAACAAGCCCAGAACATCGCGTACAACGCATATGCACCAAAACCTACCCGATGATACTCAATCCTTGAGAATTTTCATTATTTATTTTCTTTAATTTCTTTTACTTAATTATGTATTTAATATTTTGTTTTTTATTTAATAATATTTAAATTGTGAGAAATAAAAGACTTTTTTTAAATGTTCGCTTTTGATTTCATTACCTAAACAGCAGCTCAGGTCAGTTCAGACAAAAAAAGGACCTCATACTTTCTTCTTCCAAGTAAGAACATTTTATCAGGTCCGGCGATTAGATAATCTTATATGAAGATATAATATAATGTCCGTGAACTTACTTTCACATCTTATGGAATTATGACAAAGAAAGCGAGATTTTATTGGACGAAAAATAAAATAATCAAAAATGAATCTCTCTGTGAATGTTGTCTGTAGTTTGGTTATTCAATAATCCACAACTTGGTAAAATTGTTGTAAAATAAGTTTAATTAATAATTTGTAGGCCGATTAGTGGTATGTAAACCGGAGCGATGACCCGGTTAAATCGATGATCTCTCGGAAACCATAACATATGCAGCATTTACCGCAACCTACCCAGATGTCGTTTGAAAAATAAAAAAAATATGTCACGAGTCATTTGTAAAGTATTCAACGCGCGCGCGTCCACCAGACGGTCGCTCGGTCGCTCGCCCGTTGTTCTAGCCATTAGATATACAAACAATGGATTTACGGGCACAAGTGCACTACAACCAACCATCGACATTCACAGCTGTTTTACACATTATAAAACTGTATATTAATGCCACACCAGGTCTGATTTTGTGCGAAATAATTATATCAGAACACTCCGAACACTAATTACCCATTGAGCTACAAGCATTTTAAATGAAGAACAAGGATTTCTCCGTATGCGTGTACGAAATGGACACGAACACAATCGACAAAAAATACACAAAACTTTAACTCATCTGGCGTATACGTATATCTGGCTTAATTACAACGTATCAATGCGGAAATAGAACTAAACTACAGTTAAAATTATCTTTTTTGTAGGTACAAATTTGGCAAACTAAATACGAACTTGTGACTGTTAAAAGAATAGGCAAACGTTTAAACCGATAAAATTTATTATAACAACAATTAGATACCAAAAAGAACGTAAATGAAATAATAACATTAAGAAAGATAAATAACAAATATTAAAACAAGTTATCCTGCGAATGTGAATCAATTTTCGCGTAAGAGATAAAGATAATTGACACTCGACATTCTTGTGCGTACTTTTTCCTGGAAATATATATCCCAAACTCTCAAACCAACCAATAGTCCACAACATTACTCTGAAATTGTAAATTCAGCTTATTATTTTATTACATAATCAAATTATCGTTTTTTCGGTATAATATACATTGTTTATTTAATATTCACCATATTAATATATACGAATATAATATTCAATTTGTACTGCTTTTCAATATTAATTTTCAATAAACAATACGCTCGAAACACGTTCTCAGTCGATCAATTTGTAATAACTGTTAGCAAATGACAAATATCAAATTATTTAAGTCTATTTTGTTTCCCTGGCAAAATTTTGTATGTAAAGTTTATACGATTTATTAAATTAAATTCTAATACATGGCGTATCTATGGTTATTATTTTCCGTTGTAGTTTTTTCGTAACTGATACCATTTTTGAAGAAACTTTTCAGATAAAAGTCTTCTATTTAAAAATATAAGAGTGCACATCTAGTCAGAAAGGGTCAATATATCCGTTAACATCTTGAGTTCGAAATTTTCGTGATTACTTATTACTGTGTATATGAAAGTAAAAATTGATACAGAAAATACTCAGATATTAATAAAATTTTAATTTTTTATAAATTTTTACAATTAGAAATTACAAAAGATTTTTTTTTTTGTCGAATATTTATTAATATTATTTTTATAAATAATTACTCACCACAGCTAGAAGTTTATTGAATGAGTTAGCGACGATATTGGAGCTGTCTGTAAAATACGACGCTGGACACTAAATGGTTAAGGTGATTATACCCCAAATTATGACCTAAATACGTGTATTATATTTCCGTTTTAAAATATGTTCAATAATTATAAATTTATCTGGGACAAACAATAAAAAAAATGTATAATAGAGTATTTTTTTAAAATCATACAGTATATCATAACACAAAAGTAACTGTAACAACGTCGGTGATTATGAATTAGGCTCGTCAAGTCTATTGTATTTAGTTGTTATTGTGAAACATGTCATAATAGAACTGTCAGAAATCTGTATACATATGACATAGTGTGCAACCTATATTATCGCAGAACGGTTAGTTTGTAATCTGTCAATATCAAACCAAAAACACCTTCAATTATGAATGTCACAAATGGAGTGAACACGGGATATGTTGAATTATACAGTGCATCATTACACAGTACATATTTAGTCAAACTAATCATAATTAATAATCTATTAAACATAATCGGTTCTCTTCCACTTTATCCTTGTTGGGCGTAGTCTAAAAGATGGAA
Source organism: Leistus spinibarbis (assembly GCA_933228885.1). Lineage (NCBI taxonomy): Eukaryota > Metazoa > Arthropoda > Insecta > Coleoptera > Carabidae > Leistus > Leistus spinibarbis. The sequence goes on from OW121793.1 coordinate 3,728,419, forward strand.
TTTCTAAACTTGTGGTTTTTACTGAATTTTTGAGCTTCCCTGAACTTCTTTTTTCTATATTCGAGGACGATTATATGTTTGTGAATGCTCTACAACAATGACTGTTCAGATAAATATTATATAATTTAAAATTTCATGTATTTCGAGGTCCTTTATTGTGAGCACTATACTTTTCTATAAATTTTGTTTGAAATGATTTTTGAAAAATAGTACTATTTACTGAAGAATCACTTTTGAACTTTGTATATTAATTTTATGTATGTTGTATTAGTGGATACTCAAGTATTAACGAATGTCATCATTTCAAACAAAAGTCTTAACCATTCACTCCCTAATTATTGTAAAGAAATAATATAAATATATAATAATATTAAAAAAAAATTAGGGACCTGCTGTCTCTGTTGTGAGCTGCAATAAATCCAATGCAACAGTGCGGAAATATGTTATGATATGATGATGTTTGACTGATATTAATGGAAATCAACACTTTATTTTACTTCTAGTGAAAATAAAAGGATACCTTACATGACACGTGTAAAAATATAGTCCAATATAAAATTTGTGGTGAGAAGGAGTGGAGAAGGAGTGGAGAGGGAATGAAGGAAGAAGACCAACGAGATAATTTTCAACTTAAATTCGATGTATTATTTCCTGATAGTTCACTAGGCAGCTTCATCTTAAATTATTTATCGAGGTGCCTGTTAAGTTGCTGGAAACCGATATCATAGAGTTTATATAAATTTCAAACTACTGAACCTTGTTACAGTTTTACTTGGTGCTAAAAATGAAATGTTCTATATTTATTTAAAATTGTTAAAAAACTATATTTAGGTTGATTATACGCCGGGTTTGTCCTGTTCTTGTTTTATAAAAAATACAGAAGTAAAATTTTCATTTAGCGATAGTTTCTTCAAAAATATTTCCAAAATTAAAAAAAATATATATATTGTATTCATAAGAAAATATAAACCCAACATTTTAACGGAAATACACATTTTGACCATCCCTGAATTGAATCTCACTATATACTGAATATTGTGTGTGTGCGCGTACTCTACAGCTAAGCGCGATGAAGGAATCTTTAAATTTAAGACTTGTATATGTCCCAGGAGAAATCCTCCTATATTTTAAAACATGATCTTAACCGGAAATAATGGTTTACTGTTGCTACCTTTTGCATATTTAAAAAACTAGCTAGAGTACCTTTTACTGAAAAAAATATTACTTCGACTCAACACCATCATGTTGTCCTAGTCTTGTATTTTGAATGGAAAAAGATACACAAAACATGAAAGTTTGTAAAACGATTGTCTGTGAGGATCTTCTTTTATGGGAAATATTTTATGAAGGTACTATGTATATTCTACCCGTATCGATATGGTTATTCTTGCACAATATACAATATACTTACTTGTTCAAGCTTAAAACATAAAATACCAAACGAGTTTTATATGCAACCCCTTCTATGTTGTGCCTATTTTGACATCCAATATTCATTCATTAGAATTATGACCATAATATTATATCGAAAAACTTGTGGCTTTAATATCCCCCAGCGTGTTTAAATATAATATGAAATACATATCAAAAGAAAATGAAAAGACAATAAAAATAGAAAACAAAAACGGTCATTATTTTTATTCTCGTTGTATGTTTTCTTTGTATAATGTTTGATGTAACATTAATTGAGAGATGAAAATAGAATGTGTTACGTTGGAATCTCTGTCTTTTGTATACATTTCACATCATAAATTTTCACTCTCTACAGCTAATTATACATTGTAATGCAAACAGAAATTATTAGTTTAAGATAAATGCAAGATACAAGGTACAGTCACCGATGTCTCCAACTCGCCTTATTGGGAATATATACGATGCGAGCAGCTGAATTCACCCTCACAATTTTATATATTATACATACATACATACATACATACATGCATATATATATATATATATATATATATATATATATATATATATATATATATATATATACATATATATATATATATATATATATATATATATATATATATATATATATATACATATATATATATATATATATATATATATATATATATATATATATATATATATATATATAATATAATATTTCTGGACAGCTGTTATATTTATGGGTAATGATTCTTTCACTAATCAAAAACTGCACAGAAACGACATTTTTATTAGCTCGTCTCTGAGGCCGTTGAGTTATAGAAGTGATACAAATGTAACTTTTTATTACTTGAATATTGTGTTATTTATACGACCGACAATGAGCTCCACTTATAGTTAATTGCGGCAACTGGATATTTGAGGTTGCTTAAACGGCGACCGTGCATACATAAATAATACAATAAAATCCTAAATATTTATATATGCATTAGGTAACAGGTAAACTCGTTTTCTGCAATGACAATATAAGCGCAATAATATGCGCTCCTTTTACACGTCCAGTTGGTCGGTTGGTTACGGTTCACGGTTGATCAGTATTCTCAAGTTCATGACAGTAAAAGTAGTAATGTTCATTGACCTTCGAAATAGCAATTTCACTTGCGCATAGTCCAAACAAGTATAAATCAAGATTTAAACCTGAAATTTCACTGTACATCTTGTTCATATTATTACTTTCTTAGAAAGATTATTTATTTATCGTAATTGTATTTTGATAATCATTTGTATAATATAAAATAAATTTCGGAGGGTTGGCATTGATTTGAAAATTGGGCCTACTGTACTTCGGATATTAGAGTAACTGCCGAAAAATAAATCGCTCTCTAGTTCAAATCGAGCAAGAGCAAAATCAAATCCTATTGTTTGAGTTTATACATTTAATGAAGTAGTGATCCAATATTGTACATACACAATGTATCGACCAGGTTAATTACAGCTAGATTACTATTAATTATTGGGATTTGATCCTAACTAACTGGACAAATTGTAAAAATGTTTTGCTATTAAGCGTTTCGGGCGGAACAATTTTAAAAGCGTGGACGAATCAACTGCTTTGCGGGTATTAGCGAAACTAAACTATAAATAGGCTAAAGATTGTAATTCTTGTTTTCCAATGTACCATATTTCAGTGATTTCATATTTTGAAGAAGTCCAAAGTCGACGTACCAATTAAAATTATATCAGTAATGAATGTTCTATAGGCAATTTGCATAGCAATATTTAAAAACGTTAGATTTTAGTAGTGTAAACGTGTCCACTCATGATGTCTATTTTATATAACTAGTGTAACCCGTAGGCACCATGTGCCCATATTGTATACAGAATATAGTTCTCTTTAATAAATCAGATGCCACTATCTGCGCAACACACAAAATACACATCAAATCTTTAAATTGATATACATTTTTCACAATAATATTTTTACTTTGAAATTTTATTTTGACTTTTGATTCGTATTTGTCTATTTCAAAGCATACTAATTATGTAAAAATACAATTGCTCAAGCCATTCAAATTAATAATTTTGAAATATAAAATATTTTAACCCGCCACTAAAATGTATACAAATGATATTAATATCTCAAGACTATTGGACAGTTTTCTTGAGTTCCAATCGGAAGTCCTTTCATACTCGTGTAATATTTTCCATATTTTGAAAACGACAAGAATTAGGGAAAAGTGAATTTTATAGAAGTTAAAGATAATAAAATATCTAGCAACTTTTGTTTGAATTTTTTTCCAAAAATGTACCATTTACTGAAAATTTACATCTCCCTTGTTACAAAACAGATTTGCTCGATTCTGTAATATATATAAATATAATAAAAACCAAGTATATGAAAAGATAATCGAGTGAAAGCCGCTCCAAATTAATTATAAAATATGATAAACGACTCTAATAACTGACAATTTTAAATTATAAACTATTTTAACGTTTGATGTATGTATACTACAAATAGATTGTGTTTGTTCTGGTATTCATATTAAATGCAATCTGCAAAGAAATAAAAAGAAATTTTCTATAATTATTTGCTGTCGCTGCGTTTGCCTGTTTAATCGTACATAAAACCATACCAACCAATCAAACATACATTTCCCTGTGTAACAAAAAAAAAAAAAAATCACAAAAGAGTACTTCAAACACGCTTTTCCACATATTTTCATCTGCCACAGCTTTTGTTTGTACATGCTGTGCAATATTTTCTATTTTTAGTTTCTCATTTTATATGTAGTATTAAAAACATATTACAACTGACGCAGAAGTATAATCATAAGATATGTCGCTTGTTTATATTTTTAATTTAAAACATACTCCACCAAATTATTACCACAGGGCGTAGCGTCTATTACTTTATATAGAAAAATATGATGAAGTAACTTACCTTGTTAGCCACCGTGGGAAGTACAAAAGTACTAAAGTAATCGATCGTGTGTCTGTAGCATTTTCGGATCAAAATATTTCATTAAAAAAAAACTGTTTTGTTTTGTTTGTCACCCTGATACACTCATATACTTAGATGTTAGTGGTCGCTCGTTCGCTCGTAGGGCCAAATTCGTGCCCTCTACGCCTCTGATGGTACCGGAGCGATTTACACCAAATTTGTTACACATATTACTTGGCATCCCATTTGAATCTGCTTTCAGTTAAAATTCAATCGTTCGTAAACTTCCCGAGTTAGAGGGGTCAAATATTTGAAGCCCCCTTAATACTGCCCTTATAAAAACAACTAACATTTTGACATGATATATTAAGATTTTTTATTTTTAGATTTTTTTTTTATATTGGTAACACATAGGCCATAGAAAAATATTAAAAATTAAATTTTGAATTTTAAAAATGCACAAAATTAATATATTTTTATTATATCAAAATAATCTACAAAATATAATTGTTCACCAAAAGGCGATAATTATAAAAAATGCGCAGAGTGGGTGGGTGGAATACGCTGCTCGAATTGCATTTATTGCTTATAGCTAAACGCATAGGTGCGTTGTGTCTAAGCTTGTTTAAAAAGCAATTTTCCAGTATATGGCAAGTATTCGAAAAAATACTTTTCAGTTAAAAGTTGCTGGAAATTTTAATATCTGGTTAAGTTATTGTTTTCCAAATAAAGAAAAACATTTTCCTTCCAGGTCTTTTACAGGTTCTAAGTTTAGGGTTTTATAATTTATCATCCACAGACATCAATTAGAAAATAGTCAGAGACAATTTCGGAAGGATCAAAATTATGAAAATTCGTCCGAAATATTCATGATTCAATACTTCCTTATATACATTCGTATCAGAAAGTAAAAATACAAATTATTCATGTTGACTTTATATATGTTATCTGGCTTCGGGTTGAAGAAGTGTTAATTATAATTTTTTTACTTAAAAATAAGTAAAATAATAATTAACAGTAAATAATTGTTGATTTACCCGTGAGTCCCATAAATTCTCCTTATTTTCATAAGGTGAACCATTCTGGCGATATTATGTGAAACTGCATCAGTATATCAACCAGAAACTAGCTCACTAACATGTACAAGCTTTGACTGTTCGCTATCAGATGGAGTTATGTTATTATGAAGTTAAAAGTCTAAAGTATCCTACATTGAAATTTCTTGTACGAAACAAAAAAATATGTGTACTTAAGCTGAATAATGATTTATTATTTTATTAGTAGAAGATAATATGCAGCTATTCCGGTAAATCTCTCTTGGTTTTATTGCTGCATTAAATTTTGACATTTGTTGATGCAGTGATTAGCATGAAACCATTTTGAGAAATACGTATCCATGGACACAATATATAAATTTACTAATTTCACATGCAATTTCTAGTAAATGATACGCTGTTTTAGAAATAATGCATACAGAAGTTGTATAGGAAAATTAAATATCTTTTATATCTTTTAATTTTTATTTAACTCGTGCCGTTATCTAGATAGTAAATAAGTAGCAAGAGTAAACATTATTATAAATTGAAGATATATTCTGCCTCGGTAAATAAAGTATATTCAAGATTTCATATGTTCTACTCATTTTGCTGTAATGTGTTAACACACAGATACACACACACACACAGACACACGTACCCACGTAAAAAAAAATGCGTCTCGAATGTACTCAATATCAATTTAGTAAAACTCGAAACATGTATTTCCGTTAACATCTCAATTTTAAAATCTTTCATGATTACAATAATCCCTATTAAAAACGTCTAATAAAATTTATTCAATTTCAGAGAACATACTATCTCCAATTGCAGGAAGAGAATTAATAATCTAATATTTTACCGCATCCCTATTGAAATAAGTCGACAAACTGACAACGTATTGTGATTGCTCATCGACTAATTAAATTATATAAGTAACATCACTGATTGGTTATCCACATGATGCTATTCTAGTTTCCCCTAAAAAAAGTATTGCTTATACTGTCAATAACAAGTTTCGTAACTTGTTTCGATTTAATTGGAGGCTGGTATACCGAATAAGTTTCGTCTAGGTTCACTTGAGGCCAATTAGAACAACTTGAAGTGTATTTCTCCATGAATGAATTCACATTATTTACAATCATTCTCTGGTCGGCTCTTTCGTTGAACTTCATTCTACAAAAAAACTATACTTGCTTCTTCACGTGCACTGCTGTAAGACTGGTCACATATTTTAATAAATTAATTTTAGGTCGCCGTACGAAGTACAAAAGAGCTAAAGCATATATATTTTTTATATCTATTACATATTTTTAAATTGAGAACTTAATGGTCATTACAATTAAAATTTAATATAAAATTTAAGAGCAAGCGTGGCATGGGAGGGTGGGGTTCGCTGTTCGCAAGCATATATCTCCTATAAGGCGAGCAGAAGGCATAGGTGCTGGTATCTAATCTTGTTTACTATTTCATTTCTCTTTTGTAGTTCGAATAGTATTTAGTTGTTTGCCGTTTATAAGATCCAATATAAGACAAAAAGTAACAGAATTTTATTGACTGATTGTAAATAACTGCAAATGTAATTGGAAATAAAAACTTTGACACATAAATTTTAGATAAGAAACGAGGCTGTAAAAACAGTTTAAATTTAATTAAATCGTGTGATTAATAGTGGATCGCCCACCACACCAATAGAAAACTATGGTTTGCATTATTTATTACAGTGCGATTTCATCGGAATGAAATATTAATACCTATAATTTTTTTAATAGCGAACTGTGTTTTTGTTTTATTGATAATGCACGTGCTTTATAAAAGCGACAGTGTCCGTTTTGTCAAAGTGAAAATATTTACGAAGCTCATAAATAATGTTCACATGCTTTCATTTAAAGTACGTACGAGAACGTTAAATGTAATGGGTGTTGCAGTGGCCGACGCGACGCTCAATGGCATGCGATTAGTTTACGTAATTTTAAGGCATTACCAACAAAATAATAAAACAAATAATGGGGCCCACTGAAGTGGAATAAATATTAAAGAAATATTGAGTTAGTATGCATTTTAATGGCTATTAATTGGAACTCATTTTATATTCTTATTTTTTTTATATTCTTGGTATAATAAATAATCTGTAGTTAAAATTCAATGGCAACACAAATAGATACAAATAATAATAATTATCAAATTTTAATTTTTCAATAAAGCAATAGCTTTTTTTGTTGTATTCTGAATTGTTTTATGCCCGCCAATCAAGTAGTAAGATTTCATCAAAAAAGAAGTAATAATGAACTAAAAAACAGTTATCTACATAAAACAAACCTAGGTACAGGCACCTGCGCCGCTAGATATGAAGAATCTTGCAATTCTGTTCTTTTTCATATATTTTAAAATTCATAGTGAATAAATTTTATTAAATATTATGGACTTTAGGTCAAAATTATGAAGAAATTTTGTAGGGATAAATTATCTTATAATTTTTTGTAAAAAATTATTATTATTAGTTGTAAATGGGCTCCAAATTTTGGGGCCCCATAACTCCGAAAGTATAAGGGCGATATGATATACACTGCGATCAGTTTCAAATGGTATACCATAGAATATGTGTATCAAATCACCCCAGTACCTTGAGCAGTCATAGAAGCTACATTTGTTCTTTTGAGCGGACGGGAAAAGATTGACAACCAAGTCTATGAGTTATATATATTTTTGGAGGCTGGAGGACCAGACAAGCAATGGGTGTTAAATAATGTTTACATTCTTACGACCGAATGCTTTAGCTCTTCTATATTTCATACGACGATCTAAGATCAGGAATATAAATTTCGTTGTTTTATTACTAAAATTTAAGGGAATATATAATGGATCCTTTATAATTAATATATGAAACATATTTTCATTTCATTACAGAGGATATAATATAAAAGATATAGGGCGAGAGATAAATATGGAATTCCAACACGACAGAAATGTCGGAAACGAACACCAAACAGAAATATACATAAATAACAGCGAGAGATACACCAATATATTTTTAACTGCACGGAAGAAAATATTGGTGATATATTGTTCATTTTAAAAATCTGTCGATGACCCAAAAAGAAATTCAAATAAAAAAAAAGTATTATAAACAAAATATAAACTGAGCAATTAATTTTTCGTTATTATCTTTATATCCGTCTCTGAGAATATTCTTTAGAGAATACAACTGCAAATTACTATTTATTTAAAATACTTTTGAATAGAAATATAAATTTTGGTCACGTTCATACGATGTATGTATTCTTTTAAATTTAAGAATAATATGGATATATTAAATCTTGAAAGTATTTGACTCGAGTTTATTACCGAAATATAAATTTAGACCATTCCTAAATCGATTCTGACCTTATTCGAAATAACGCGTATGTGATGTGTGCTCTAAAACCAAGCCCTTTGAAGGTAAAATTATGAACCTTTAAACTTGTATTTGTTCCGAAACAATACCAATTTAAGAAAACAGTATTTAATCGGAAGTAATGATTTATACTTGCTGCTTATTGCATATCTCGAAAAAAACACTAGTTGAAGTTATTGTCAAGTTTTGTAAGAATTTGTTTTTCTAAAAATGCAATATATTCTGAAAATCCACCACTGAAATGGATATTTTACGTTTTCGTTGTCATACTTACAATTCATATTGTTATTGTTTCATAGCTATGGTATAAATATAGAGAGTAAAAGTACAATAAAGTCAAGTGAAAACAACTACAGTTTCATTATTCATATAACTTCTGAATTTAATTTGAAGAAATTTCTTACCCCTGTATATTAGATAAAATGTCATAATAGTAACAATTCGATTTTATGTCAGTGTCGAATACAAGTGGAGCATATATATTTAAATGAGATTTACAATCTTGGTGTGAGACAGTAGGCGAATAAACTTGCATGTGTCAAACATCGAATCTATATGTTAAACTAGGAGAAATCGACCACCACGTGTCAAAAACAATATCAGGAACCAATTCAGTGTGTAAGAGCACAGCAATCACATTTGAATTGTAAACCAGGCAAATTTGCCTAAACAAATACTAAATACAATATGAAGTGTATTATATATGCTTATCAATTGCTGTTGAAAAGTCGATTTGCCAGCAGTTAAAGTTTATATTCTCTTATAGTATATACATACTCGTATACTCAGTAGCAATTTACTTTCCGTGCAAACATCGAGAATTGAAGAAAAAATTAAAAGGAAAGCTGAAGGGGCCTTCACTTGACTTTCTTATACTTAATATTTTCTAACTTCAAATACAAAATATCTTATGCACATATGTATGAAACTCATTGTTAATCGACAATATTAATATTAACAGGGTAATCGGAACAAATTCAAATGACTCAATATAAATACATTACATTTTCAAAATACCCTTCATTACCGCAATAAACCAATCAAACTCTTCCTATAATTGAAGACATACCTCTCAGTCACCCGACTTCAATCTTGGGCAATGCTCGTGGAGTCGCAGGACATTCTGTATCAAATATCGCTAAATTCATGTAACGATTGCTATGAAATAACATCAGTTGTATAACCAGAGAAACGTACATTTTTCGTAAATGGTACATTTTTCGAAACACTCAGTTGCAAGAAATTTGTATATCTTTAGGTAAATTTAATAATTTCTTATGGTCCTTGGGTTTACAATACGAAAAAATATTATTGAAATAAAATAACTTGGATTTCTTGTAAATTTCTTTATGTATTTTAAATTCTTTTCAAAGCGCAGTATTAAGAGAGCTCCAAATTTTGAAGCTTTATCCTCCGGAAATATATGGGCAATTGGTTATAAGCTGCGAACAGATTCAAATACCAGAGAATATGTGTAGCAAATTTGATTCAAATCGCTCCGGTATCTTTAGAAGTATAGAGGGCACACCAGCGAGAAATTATTTAATTCGAGCATGTTACAGACACTCGACCGAATGCTTTAGCTCTTAAGTATTTCTTAAGGCGAGCTAAATATTACGAGATTACAATATTTCCTTTATAGATTGCCAAACAAAATAATAGTCAATTTAGTTAATAATAAGTCATATTAGATTTCGTAACGATATATATTTGGCAACGTCCCATGCTACTTATGTGAAAATCAATAGACTATTACAATGAAAATTCAAATCATCAGGTATATATAAAATAAGAGAAAATTTATAACGGAAAATAAACTACCAACATCAAATTATAATATTGTCAACTACAAACCACTTATAACCTTAACGTCTCGCCACAAACAGCATGTAATTGCAATATTGCAACGTTACCTATATACTTTCTTATACCTTATGCATAATAGTAAGTATTGTGATAATCCATGTTAAATATTTTTTCAATGGAATCTGTGTGTGTGTCTGTATGATTTTTTGATAAAAGAAGTTTTCTTTTTTTTTTATTGATAAGGAAAATGATAACCAATAAATAATTTGAGATGATACGATGAATACTTACATTATGACATTAATCACCAATAATATCAAAATTTCTAAAGTACACCATATATTGGTTGAAATTTGCAACATTTTTAATATTTTGAGATCTCAAAAAATCACATTGAAATACTAAATCAACAATATATATATTTGATGTTTTGAACATTAGATTTGTATATCATTGCAAAAAGAACCTCTGATTTTTAAAAAGGAAATGTTAACTGGAACTGTTTATTTACTCTTGTTACTTTACATATCTCAAATATGATGTGAGTTACAGAAACTTATAAAAGTTAAAAATATTGACATTTCTAGCAACTTCTGTTTGAGAGTTCTTTTTTTTTTTTTTTGAGATAACCATTTACTGATTTATTGCGTGGAATATGGCCATGATATATTTAAGTTTCTCTTGTTACGACAAATATTAATATTGTTTCATGGTAATGGTATAGGACACAATCATATAATATAATATATTTATAGTGAAAACTAAGTATAAGAAAGAAGAATGGAGGGCAACCCAGTAACTTGCTATTTATTCTTCAAAGTAAAATATTAAAATAATGGGAAATATAAAGCATGTATTAACTTTTGCATTTATTATTTGATGTTTTTTGTTCAGGTTTTGTTTTATTATACTTTGACTAGTTACTGTAAATTGTAACGTTTCGCTATAATATATTTCTGAATTTGTCAAAACTATAATTAAAAAATGTACTATGTTGATTATACTTCAGAATTATACACCCATATTCTTCTAGATTAGAGTATTACGTTTTACTTATTTTCAACGCTTATTGATACTTTAATGTGCAAAGAAAGAATTTTGTTTCAGCTTGAAGTTTTTTTTTTATTTATAGAAATACATTTTCAACTTCTCACATTTTGATGATGACCCTGGATATATTTACACTCCGGTTTCAGGGATGTGAACTTAAACTTGGCATCACAATTATTTCTCAGATTTTCTACAAAACACAATATAAATGTTCTGTGTACAAAAACATTTAACTGCATTGGTAATAAAAAACAATTCTTTCTATAAAGCTTAAGTTCTATGTCTGTCATGTTGTCTTTGTCTACAAATTACAAACTCAAATAATTACGTTTCATTTCCAAGGTACGAGATAGCAAAGAATAAAATTTAGATTATTTCGGTTCAAATAAATTGTCTGTCTTCTTCAAGATTAATCAGAATGAATCAAGGCTATAGATTACCAACTTTATATTTCGCTAAATAACGATTTTTGCTATATTTGTCCCTAATTTTAGCAACAATTTTGTAAAAGTGAGGGAATATGATTATTCTATATATGTTAACAAATATAATCTATAAACATCATTAAAAATTAAATCTGCCTTAAGGTTTACTCCATCGACCTGCCGGTGGCAATTGCCACCATAACATTTACATGGCTCAACATACTGTACCAATCAGTACTTTGGCTATTTATCACTAAATGTCACATCTACAAGGTATTTTAAAGAAAATCCATGCGTAGTTTCGACAATCGTTGATTTTTGACGTGTGTGAATGACAATTAACTATCAGTTGGGCAATGTGCTTATCTAAATTTAAAAATTAAAAAAAAATGCCACATTCTAATTCCTATACCTATGCAGCAAACCATTTCAAATTTGGTTTAGGAGTTGTTATAGAGCATTTAATCAATAATTAATAACATTTTTTTTAATATTATTTATTTAGGGCTGTAGTGGTTAAGCACAATTTTCAGGATATATTAAATGAAATAAAGAAGATTCTAGGAGACTATATTTAATGAATGTTATAGATAATAATTGTTATATATATATATATATATATATATATATATATATATATATATATATATACATAGAATAAACGCTTGGCCATAATATTGCTAAAACTAGTGAAGAATATATAACAATTATGTCGATACATACCGAAATAAAAGTTCGGTAAACGACATGCTTGAATTGAGGACACTGCATAAGAGAATTTAGATGGTCCATTACGGCAGCCAACGCAAAACAAAGGCAGCAATAAATACATAAACATGTATACACAATATTCCGCTAAAAACCTAAATTCTCAAAACACTTAGCCGAGGTATTTATAGCTATCGAGCGAGAGAGCTAAAAAAGCTGTGAAATATTTTGCATATATTATCGATGTGTTTAGGTAAATACCTATATGAATATATGAAGAAAGCGACATATATTTATATAACTGTGGATCCAAGACCCCGCCTACTAACGCGGAGTGTCGAGTAAATCAAGAACTAGTATCATATGGACAATGCGATTGGACAGTTTTTTTTTTTTTTACTATTATTATTAATTTAAATTCAATGTTGCACGTAAACGAAGTATGGTTTTCAAGTTCGCCTCTTAGATAAAACCAGGACTCGCGACCAAGAGATCTAACAGTGTATCAGTTCGCTTAGAATAGACAACAGCATCATGAGTTGCATAAGGTTCGTTGTTCTGTCGTTGTTCCTTGTGATAACGCTTGCACAGGAGCAATATGACTCCACCGCAGAGTTTGGTACTTTATTGAACCAAGCAGTGAATTTCGTTGATCAATGTGGTGAACGTGGCCTTAGCGATTGTATTAAGGTATGTTTTTGTTGTTTTAATACGCTTCTGGACCATCCCCTTTCATGTATCGCACGATCATAGTCAACATGTTACTTTTGTTATTATTCTTGCCAACCCTTTCATGCACAGTGTTCCCTAAGATGTACAGTTTGTTATACACATCGCATAAATCTAATAGATCAAAATAACTAGTATGAACTCAGTGAGTATTATTTTGGATAACGCAATATTTAATTTTTTGCCTTAATCTGCAAGAAGTCATACATTTTCCGTTAAGATCAGTTGGTAACCAGTAATTGAAATTTGTTTCTAAATATACTAAATCAATGTCTAACCTAATTTATCCAAACTAAATTCATCTGAAATTGTGCGTATCATTTAATATGAAAACATGATCTTGTTGTTGCGAGGTGATAAATGATAGAGGTCTCACCTCCACAAGTCGTACAATAAAATTAAAATTTAATTTGATCGGATATCAGTATAATTACATTGTTAACCTCAAAATTGGCAATATTTTGCCTTTTAATTTCCGTTAGGTATATTATCCCTTGAATATAAATTGCCTATAATGTTGCATTAATCGTCGAAATAACCATGTTATTTGTTGTTGATTAATTATATATATATATATATATATATATATATATATATATATATATATATATATATATATATATATATATATAAGATATTCGCTTTAATAAATGCACTAAAATTATATATAGAATATAGTTACTTTCAAAAATATGTTCTCAGCAGATGATCACCCGAGAGGGTTGAACATAATTGATGTAGTTTTGCCCGTGCCACAGAAGTGCATTATTTTAATGAAACAACCATGTTAATGTGGTATTATTTTAAGTTATTTAATTTACTTTTTTTTTTTTATAGTTTTATATATAAAACTTAAAATTTACAAAGCTATAGGGTTTACTTGTAATATTTAATATGCTTGTAACCATTATAATATGTATATCACGATATTCGGGATTTATAAACTTTACAAGAATCAAAACTATTGTGAAATCTCCTGTGGAAAAATATTAATATATGAAATTTTTCTTTTAAATAGAATCTAAATAACAATTAATCTACACTAAGCGGTTTTAAAGATGAAATTATAATTTTTAAATCTCCACTGTCAAGGTTCATATTAATAATATCTGCAAGATAGTTCACAGTTTTGAATATATCGTAAACTCGAATTAAGCTCAGCAATTTTATATTTTACAGAACTATATTTCATTGTAGTTGTTTCTACATAAAATTATAATATGTTCCTTAACATGTTTCCATCTGAAAGCTGTTTTTAATTGCTGCAATACCGTAAAATATTCTATTATATTCACAAATTTAATATGTGCTAGAAGTTGAAATCAGTGGTGATATTTGTTTGGTTTGATTCAATCATATTGAAAGAAGCATATTCTATTGAATATATTATATTTTTAATGGTTATAGAGATTAAATTTTAAGAGCTAACATTCACATAATTATATTATAGCTTACAATAACAATGAGAAAGACAAACTGACGTGACTTGATAGTTGATAAACAAAAATCGATAAATTTCATGAAAAACATTTTAAATTCAGTATTCTGTATACATTGTCGTAATGGAGATGCAAAACTAATTTCTACCAAGTTTTATTTTTCTTTAAAAAGTGTGTCGACTTCTCTAGTTTTAGTTTGCTAAAAAAAGTTGAAATTTTATTAAGTCGTTTCAACTAAAATGTATAAAAAAATTATGACTGAAATATTTGCATAATATAAGAACTCAAGAAAGTACTTTCATTAAATAATAACACCACTACGGCTTCAACTTCTTCATGCTGAATATGTACCTGTAATGCTTTCATAAAGCAAGAAGTTCATTATGTGATATTTCAGTAGTCGAAATATTATGTGGCATAAAGTGAAGAACAAAAGAATAGAGAATTGCTCCAGGCGCTATTCCTGCATTTTTATCTACATAAATAAACGTACTTCCTCACATAAATTCAGTGGTTTTATAATTCAACTATGAGATACTAAAGATGTCAAGGCTCTTTTGATATATAAACATACGTAGGGCATGAATTTTAAACATAGCACTATTGTTATTAGCTCAGAGCTTACATTTTTACTCATTACCTTGTTCAAACATTGAAGAAAATCAACGACAAGGATGTATTTTCCTTAAACTAGGTGACAGACAACTTTTTCATACAAAATTTCAATTTTATTATAAATCAAAATGAAGTAGCTCAGACACTAGTTTCACATTTCTTTGATTCGGAAATTGTATATAGGTCATATAATGAAATGTATGTCACTCGCTAGTGAAAGGAAATTATATAGCTCTAGCTTCACTGAAATAACCATATTTAGTGCCCTTAATATTTTGAGTATATCAAATATATTACCTTTTTCTCTACAGAATTTCTGTTTTCTGTAAATTGAACCTAATAACAATACAAAATAGAAGTTATTAATTTCTTCAATTTTGGAATTATAAATTTTCAAAACATTAATCATTTTTGAGGCTTTATCAGGGTTTATCAGGTTTTTGCAATTAATTGTATAACATATGATATTAGTTAGGTAATATTGGTTCAATGTTAATAAAGTATATACATCTTAAAACTCATATTTTCTATTATATTTTTAATTAGGG
The DNA here is from genome assembly GCA_933228885.1 of Leistus spinibarbis. Lineage (NCBI taxonomy): Eukaryota > Metazoa > Arthropoda > Insecta > Coleoptera > Carabidae > Leistus > Leistus spinibarbis. The sequence continues at coordinate 3,744,509 of OW121793.1, forward strand.
AACGAGATTGACTATAAACTTTAACCATTGGTATATGCATAAAATTTTGTATTATTTAAGTTGGAAATAGGACATAACATGTCTTATCTCAGGATGCTTTGTCTGAGATCTAAACGGGGTCAGAATAGCACAAGCGAAGATCATACATTGAATTTTGAAATTTTAAAAGAACTGGTGCTAATAATAATAATGTAGATGGGTTAATCAAAGTTCAGTTAAATGTAATAATTATATTAAAAATGAATAGGTCTGATGTCTGCATTTTCAATAAATGTTGAAGTTTGAATAAATAGCTGTGTGCAACTGTACAAGTAAATTTGCATTTAAAACTGATTAAAACTGTTTCGTATGTAAAACCAATGCCTACACAGCGGTAGGTATTTACTTTACAAGATTTTCAAAAATTTCTTTTTCATAAATGGGAGATCCTACTATGTATGTATGATGGATAAAAAGTGGAACACTGGTAACCTATTGATCCGGAAACGGGTGTGTGCGTGTGTGTGTCATTAACAGTTAAAATGCAAAATTAGCATTTCGTTAACATGAATACACCATCGTCGTGCATCGAACATCGAAACGAGACCAAAATAATGATGATTATGATGAACATTCGGTGTCTTGTTATTACGGTTTACACAGATTAGCTTGTCGCTGCTGCTGCTGCTGTGGTGGCCGACCGGTGCGTTGCCTTGCATCTGACGGTCCTTTTGTGGTTTATACAGTTAACGGCGAATACCAGTTGCCTCGTAATACTCCGGGACTTGACTACATTTGATATGGCTGCACAGCAGACACATACGACTCATCGCAACTCTTCTCGAAAAACTAACTGAGATAAGCTTACTCCTTCCAAGAATGCACTTGCTTGCAATGCCGGATAATATGTATAGAAATTTGAACTATAAATTATTCCACAATAGAACAAAACAAGCTAATTAACTTAACAACATTTTGTTAATTTATGACCTACTAAGTCTACTTCGATGTTTGAAGCCGCTTGGAATTTCGAGCGGCTTCTAAAATACAGTGATTTACAAATGCAATTTTTCAGTAAACGGTACAATTTTCAAAAAATAACTTTCAAATAAAATTTGCTAGAAATTTAAATATTCTTACTGTTGTAGAAGTAAATTTTTCTCTAACTGAAAAGTAGCAGGAGTAAAACATTACTCTCGGTTAAGATATTGTTTTCAAAAATAGAATGTTTTCCTTCAGACCCTATACAGGTCTAATTTTAAAGATTTATAATTTTATTATCAACAATTCTTGCTGTAGAGCGATCACATATACTGACATACACACACTGATATTATTTCAAAAATAGATAGAAACGATTCAGAGATGGTAAAAACGTGTATCAAGATCGAAATAATTCGTGATTATCATTAAAATGTGAATATTATATTTCCAATTTAAAATTTAAAACATAAAATACGTATAAAGTGTTAATAAAATTATTTCTAATTTAGGTTTAAGTGTTAACAATGTTGCAATTGAATTAACTCGCATACATAAGCACGAGTAATGTTTGTGACAGATGAAACAAGCACTAATCTCAATGTCTATTTTCATTTAAACGTAACTAGTGTTCTTCACTTTGCAGGAGAGAGCCGTTCGTTATTTAGACACTTGTTCGGGAAACATTGAAATAACAGAAGGGATCACATTGACACAAACAACAAATCCAGCTGAAAAGGAAGATGTCGCACAAGTTCCGGAGAAGACAGAAGAAGCAAGAGCAAACGTTAACAATCTCGACAATGTGTTAATAAACCGTTTAGCTAAGTTCTTATCTTCCCACACATTAGAGTTTAAAATGCCAAAAAGTACAGTGGCCGAGCTAAGGAGCATGGATGCTGAAGAAGGTGAGTTTACAAGTTAAACGGCTTTGCCTATTTGCTTATCGTAACTTTTACTTATATGCACACTTGTTTTGCTAATGTATTTGCCTGATACACTCTTTTTAGTCACTAGTTGAGACTGCTTTTATTAACATGTATTAGTCAAATGGATATCTGATGATTAAGTGTAAGTATTTCTATTTCATCTTCATCATGCACTTATAATATTATTTTGATACGTAGTTTATTGCACACAACACAATTATTATTATTATAAATTCAAATTGTAAATTTTAGGAACCGTTTCTTATTCAGTATTATTTCTATTCTAAATTTATCATGAAATTAATTCTTGTAAATTCTGCATTATTTTGGTGTTCTAATATTTTCAAATAATTAAATGAATCCGAGTTGAGGCTTTTGCGGGTATATATATATATATATATATATATATATATATATATATATATATATATATATATATATATATATATAATAATAATAATAATAACAATCTTTATTTCAAAAGAACTGCATATATATATATATACATATATATATATATATATATATATATATATATATATATATATATATATATATATATAAATATATATATATATATATATATATATATATATATATATATATATATAACTATGTATTTATTGTATAAAAAACAGACTTTTAATTAAAAATTCATTTTTGTTTATGTACAAAAATAGTAATATGGAAATGATATATTAAACAAAATTAGTTACTTTAGTTATTATATTATTTAATGAATTTACAGGAATATAAAGAAAATAGACAATACAAACCAAGCTAAATTGAAATCAATTATTAGTAAATTATCTGGAACATATACAATTAAAACTAGTATAATTTAGTTAGTAAAATCTAGTTATTTCTATTGTTACGGCATGCAATAGTAATGCTCACGGATCTGTTATGGATATAAATTACAGTAAAATTCAATTATTTCCAATTCCATAAATGATGCATTACAGAGTGCCTTATTTCCCAACAATCTCTGGTAAAATGTACTATTATAAATTTAATTATCTACCTGTACCTATGTACCTATCGAGACACTAGTTATTGTTATAATTTAAATAAATTTAACAAGAAAATACAAGTAAAATTATTTAAAAATAATGGTTATGTTGCATGATTAAATGTCAAACGAGCGAGAATGTTATATTCTCGCGCACACAGCATGTTGCCCACTTAAAATGAGTGAATATAAAATATATATTTCCTGACTTATTGTACTATCGAACCTGTAAATATGAGAAAAAAAACGGAAATATATGTATGTATTTAAGGATCACTGAAATTTCACAGTAGATTCTTCAGGTCCACAATTAATTATTATGTTTTAAAGAATTGCATGAATAGAGTATTGCACATTTATGTAGTTTTTGTAAAACTAAATTTTAATTAGAAAAGTGCACTAACATTTATCAATTTAATAAAATAAGATCAAGAACACATATATTAATAAAATAATATATATAAATGTAGGATTCCTGTCAGACGTTCCTTTGGAAGGGCTATCTGTCGAAGGCTTTTGTCCTATATGTGTGATGATGATGAAAGGGAAAATTGAAGCAAAGTCCAGTTGGCATTTTGCCTATAAATTACTAAACATGTTTGAACTCATCTAGTGTGCCAAGTGTCATATTCGCGAACATTTATGTATATGCTTAACACAATAGATTCCTAAAAGTATAACCATTTTCGCAGGTCGCAAGAAGAAGAAGAGCAAACATAGTAAGCTGCTGATGCCAATACTAATGTTATTAAAAATGAAAGTCCTTATACTTTTACCTCTACTGCTAAAAGGCATCGCACTAATTGCTCTCAAAGCCCTAATAATTGGTAAAGTGGCGTTGTTAATCTCTGGATTTATAGCAATAAAAAAATTGCTCGCAAGTAAGCATTCCCAGCAATCGTACGAGGTTGTCGCCCATCCGCACTACAGCCATTCTCACCTCACTTCAATTGGGGATGAACACCACGGGCATATCAAGAGGTCAATTGCTGATGATGATCAATATTTACCTTACCGTGCCCATTTTAATAAATAAAATGTATATAGCAATTGTTGACCATACACTGCATGGTCCACTAGATAAAAGTCAACACTTATCGAGTTATTGTTCATAATATTTATTATGTATGAGAGTTTATTTATTTATGTATTTGTGCTCAATATTTATAATTATAGTTTTACATTTATTTTATGATGTTGTTTCATTTTATTGCTAACATGTGTATTAAATTAACATCTATCCAAATTTGCCTTTCCGCATTACTAGATGTTTAAATTTAATTTAATACAGCATTCAAGATATGCCTTTTTGAATGTCAAATGGACGTCAAATATCAAGTACTGGGTGTGATTAACAAATAGTTTAAATTTATTTTTAGTTTATTTAGGAGAGCAACACAATTCGCATTATTAAATTTGTTTAAAATGCAAAGTAAAGAAACAGAAAATAGAAATTGATAGTTTAAGTATGCAAAAATAGGGAAGTATAATATTAATTTAAGTTGAAATATCCTTTTCAAAATAGGAGGATTTCTATTTTGGGGATAAAAATCTTAAATTTTATATAATCATATTTTTACGTTGAACTGTGTGTTTAAACGCTCTACAGCCTTTAGAGCGTTTAAACACACAGTTAGATAATTTTTGGCAATAAATAAGAGTAAATGTGTATTAACTTTTATTCTGATCAGGATTCCATCATTAAATTTGGTTTCATTAAACGATACAAATAATTTATTTAAAGTAATAAACTTTTTCAGAATCAATTTTCTAACGTATCATATTGCATGTCGTGACTTGATGCAATATTACAGTGAAAATATAACAATATAGAAACGTTGTTATGCCTATAAGCAATATTTCAAAGTACGTCTGAATCTGTAAATAGTTCTTGAAAGTAAAATGAGACGCAAGTTCACGGTTCTCAAGAGCAATTGAGAAATGTAGCAGACATCCGGACAGTGAGATGAATAAAGTGAAAGTATCTACACTTGATTTCATTGTTCTGTTGTTTAACCGAAAAATAAACACAAAAACTCCCACATCTTTCAATTGTAACACACAGGCAAATTTCCTGGTTAATAACATCCTTTTCCAACTGCTTTCACTGCTTACCGGAGGGGTGAAACTACCTGATAATTACAACAAAACCATATTTGTATAAAACTACTGCGTGGGTAGTGGAAATTTTTAGTGTCGCATTTACAATGAACAAATACAGATCTAGTTTTGTCATAATAACATTATACCATTTGTCATTGTTGACTGAAATTGGTGGAGCTGTAAATGTAAGCCCAAATCCTAAATACTCGTTTGACCAGTGTCTAGTGACAAACCCTTCGTTGGGTTACTGCGTCGGAATTAGTGCACTAGCCAAACTTCAAAGCTTCGATAATGATGCAGAGTTCGATATTGTGGACGGTGTCTCATTTACCAGAGACGACCAGCAGCCGAGAACGTTATACAATTTTTTAGAACGCGATCCTAATGATTTAGGGTATGTATAGATAATAATAATTAAATGCAGACCATTCATATAAAGGTTGTTTGAAATGAAATACTTCAATGCAAGGATTATAATTGCAATTATTTGATCATTACGTCATAAACGTGGTACAGGTAACCCTTTACTACCATCCGCCTAATATTTTATATTAACAATATATCAGCAGCAAAAAAGATAAAACCTAAGAATGTATGCACTTCACTAAATTATTAATAATTTGTCTAATTTATTGGATTTTATAAATTGTACAGGCAACTATTGAAGCCCTTTTTCGTTAATCCTCTTGTTCGTTATGTGAATATCGCATTACTGAGCTTGTACAAAATGTATAGCAGTTTTTAGTAGCCATCTTAAAAGTAAATAACAATGTACATTTTACTGGTTAGATTAATTAATTTATTGTAAACAATTTTCTTTTTCCAATCTTTATTTATTTAAATCTTACTAATATGATTACTACATATGTTTACAATATAGTTTTAAAAAGCAACTGCATCTAATGTGAAAATATTTAATGATTTGGGACGTTCTCAGTGCAAATCGAACCTTTGAAAAACAAATCATTGGTTATTTTTCACAATCTTGACATCAAATGTTGCAGATATGAGACATTTGAATCATATAAGGACCGTTATAAATTTAAGAAACACTGATTTATTACCGGTGGAAAAATGTATAGCGGAAGATATAAATTATCTGCCACAGCTAAACTCATTTTAAAAGTGTGCTATTTGAATATTTTGACTTCTGTGAACTTAATTAAATTTTTAAATTAAAAATCAATTATGATATCTTCTGTCTCTGTGCATTTCCAATGGACGGGTAGGAGTAACAATTTTTTATTTCTTTGTAGAAATTCATTAATTATTCTTTTGACTTTTAAATTTAGATGGGAAATAAAAAGTAATTAATTTAGGAACTGTAACATATTTGCCATATAATGAAGTCGCTGATAATTCTTTCAGTATACCATTTTTCATTCAAATTTATTAAGCCAGCGCTAGTAATATTCAACCATTTATTCTAGGAACACACTCTTTTTTATCATTCACATTTGTCATTTGTCCAAGCAGTTGAATAAAAAGGAAAATTTTGTCACTTAAAACGATGGCTACTGGCTGCAATTAGTAGTTATTCACATTATTACTCTGATTACAATAAAGGTATACTCCACAGATACCGCCAGTTAGCGACGTAAAATGAAACCAAGTATGCAATGCAAATCCACACCCTCAGAAATACTCAGTCATAAGTAATTATTTTTACGCTTTGAAATGAGTGAACAATTTAATTAAATGTGAAAATATATATTAAAAATTCATTTCATTCATTCATCAAATATTCATTTCACATATATATTAAACCACTAAACAAAATTTAGTATCAAACAGTAACACAATTGGGGAGTGGCTCTTCGCAAATCGGTGTTAAACGAATCGTCGCAAGCCAGAGGCTTCCTATATATCGCTAATTTAATTAAAAAAATACACATAAACGGATTTAGCTCTTGATATACTTTTTCTTTAATGAAACGAGATGGCAATTTAGTGATGAACTGGCCAATAAGGAGTTAGTTAGCAATTTCGTCGTTCAGTTAAAACCGAAGATTTTTTTAAATGGAAATTAATATAGAAATTAATCACAATCATTTTTACATCAAATACATTAACATAAGGTATATATTTACTAGAAATGATAATTGCAAATTCAACCATTTGTGTCTATTGTAACAGAAATGAACTATAATGTCACCAATGTAAACCGAACTAATTTGGAATAGATGTATATAACAGCAAATTAATGATTATCATATTTTAGTGGGATAATGGATACAATGAGTAATGTAATTGCCTACCGAACAATACGTTGGGATATGAGTACTTTGTATCCAGGTCTGGAAATGCGAGTAACGCCATCTGTGAACGGAGTACTAGAGTTCGCGATGGATCCGAACCAAGACGAACTTCAATTAAAAAACCACTATAAACAAATAGGAACAGGTAAGAACCGCGACTTTGCGTTCAAGTTCAAGGTTTTGCCGGTAGATCACTCTGGTACTCGAGAGAAAGTTAAGGCCATGAACTTGAGCAATGAAACGCGGATTGTGTTCAAGTGTATAGCACAAATGTACAACTCGTTTTGAGGTCATTGTCAGAGGAAATTATAAGTGATAATGTTATTGTCGATTTTTTATCAATCGTGAAATATGATGCGGTTCTATATGGTTTTCTAAGTTCGCCAACAAAGCGAGATAATTTCTTTTGGAAAGTCTCCCTTTAAAATCATTACAGATTTTATAATTATAATATTATAATTGATAATGTAAATATGAGATGAGCTCATTGTATTTTTAGTCGTTGATTATATCGTTCGATCATATAATTGGGAATTCTCCAAACATTCTATATTTTTGCATTCTAAGATTTTTCTTAAACATACACATAATGCGATTATTACTATTTTTATCATCAAACATTTCGACAATATAGAAGGCCAAAAACGTAATATAACGTCAAAGAAACAAATTTGCACTCTTGACTCCTTGACTGTAAACCAATCAAAAATATTTTTGGTTCGGTGAATTTATTTTAAAATGTCATGAACTTAATCAGAAAATTAATAATTATTTTTTCGATTTTATATCTGTTGAAAATATATATACGGGTGTCTAGATATTTTTATTATTTTATGGGAAATACTGAGGTTAAATTTGCATTTCCAATATACATTTACCTATTAGATTAACAACAAAATGTTAGCAAAAAATTATTCAGAATTAATAACTTCATAGAAGAATAAAATTATAATTCTTTTAACGAGAAAAATGCCAAAATAGTCATATAATAATGTATAGCATCTACTATTATGCTATATAGATTAATCAAATAACAATTTGTGTTGTTCGTATCTGACAGTTTTATTTTGGTTGTTTTCTCGTAAATAACAAAGGTCGAGTGGCCTACACTCGACTTTCTTATACGTAATTCCAAACAAACTGCAAAACCTACCAAAACGCCACCGTAACACTTTGAAATTTATATATATATATATATATATATATATATATATATATATATATATATATATATATATATATATAGTTTCTTGAAAATAATAATATGTATTATATTATTCTCAATAAATCAAATTTTTAATTTTGTACAATTTGGAAAACTGTACTTGTCGAATGTAATATCAATTATTATTGCTTTGAAGAAATCCTAATTACTAAGTATTTGTGTTTAGCTCGTATCATGGCTCGTCAATTTCTGCTTCCCATGCTGCTTGGCTTCAAATTCAAGGTGGCAACCCTAATTCCAATTATGTTTGGGATCATTGCATTGCTCGCCAAGAAAGCCCTAATAATAAGCAAAATCGCATTAGTTTTGAGCAGTTCCCTAGCTTTAGGAAGTATTCTTATGGGATCAAACGGGGGAGGATTTCCATCAAATCACCATCAACATCAACATCATGGTAACGGTTATGAACATCATGGATTCAATAGTTGGAATAACAACCAACATGGTGGATATAAATCTGAAGACGATTCGTTGGGAGACTATGGCGAAATTCACTATAAAGGATATACAAATAATGCTCCAACAGATCAAATACAATTCGCACAAGGGAACTTACAAGAAGTATTTGAAAGGAAGAATGTGCCTGGACGGAATTTCGCTTGGAATAATGCGGAAAAACAAATTAAAGTTTAAAATTGAATTTTAAGTGAACGGAGGAGAGCTAATACTTATTTACAGCCACAAGTGACTCTTGCTAATAAATGATGACAATTGGAGTTGAAATGTGGCTATTTCAACAGTTACTTATATATTAGAAAATTCATCGTTTCGTGTTGATACAAGCTAAACGCGGACATTTTTATCGTATTTAAAAATAAAATTAATTGCACGAAAATTGTATACAAATCCTTGTATATTGGAAAAATATAATGCAAGACAAAGGTAAGCAATAAAAAGTATAAATAAATTGTAACAAAACAAACATGATAATATAAATAAAATAAACAAAACAAGAAATTAATTCATGAATATAGCTGAACCTAAAAATTCAAACTAATAAAAACTGTTGTATGCCACAAACGAAGTCTAGCTATGATAGTGCGTTGCTACAAAGTTATATTAAAAAATGCTAGATGGCTACTTGTCTAAGTATGGATAAAATAGTTTTTTGTTATCTAAATTCGAATACATATCCTATATAACACATAAAAATAACATGCTAATTAGAAATAGCATATCAACAAAAGGATATCCATCCAAAGAAAGATGGAAAGCATTATAAAATCTAATATATAATTTTGTAATTCGTATAAGTTTTCAATTTGATGTTTAAGTGTCTATATTTATAGAAATCATCGCTAACATATGTTCCTATCTATGAAATATTAAGCATGCGTACTAAATATATAGTGAAATTCTGAGTATATCTATAAAGTTATAGAGAATTCTATAAAATATTGGCAACGCTATAAGTGTTTCATTCATTTAAGAAATAATTTAAATATTGAATTTACTTAACAAATTGAACAACATTATCCAATTTATCAATTTTGCTGCAATACATAATCATTTTGAAATTATAAGCGTTTAAATATTTAGACCTTATAGATTTACAGACTAGCTCAGAATTCCACCATTAATGTTAGATACTGTGCAATAAGTAAATTACTATATTCTGTATAAACTTTATATGTTCTCATTCATCTACTGACTATCTGTTCTCATCTAAATAATAGTAGATAACATTTTATCCATTAAAATCAAGCATCGCATAAACTTAGGTTGGTATTATTACAACACTAGCATTTTTAGTTGATATTTTAAAAATTATAATAGACACCAAGACTGGATGGACAAGACACTAAAGATGAAGTGTAAGATGCGTATAAGTAGGTAACACTGAAATTCAAATTATACTTGTTTATACTGTTATATACCTAAAATATATTATTAGCAACTAAATGTAATTGTACTATATACATAATAATAATGAATTAAAATAATTTCATTAGTACCAAAGACACCGCCAAATAATATTATAAGTTAGAAAGTAATCCAGCAATATTTAATGTGTACAAAACTCATCATAATTCAAGTTGTTCAAAATTAAACTAATCATTAATAAAATGTAAATATCCAAGGCAACTTTTTGTAAGATCTACAAAAATTTACAGAGCACAAAATCATAATTGACTGAAATTCTAATGTATTGACAATGCTAATTTATTGGCATGTTGCTTCGAACTCTGATACACAATCAAATTAATCATGATTGAAGTAATCATAGAATTACTATAAATTATAATGCAATATTTATGTAAAATTTTATATATATATTATGTAGTAAATAGTTTAAGTATTAATATTATTATTTCGAATAAAACACATCAAAATACGATACATAAGTTTTTGTGGTATACATTGATCCCTAAAATCATAGAAGTTCTGGCGCTGAATGTGCCGATATGATAAATGATTAAACATCATCTCAAAAACTCTAAACATTTTTTAACATATCGAAAACAGCTTCAAATATATCAAAATCAACTTTTAACATCTAAAAATATCTAAGACAGTTTCTAACACCTCTAAAGCAGCGTTTAATATCTCAAAATGTTATACGCTATTTCGGAAATGTTGAAAGCTGTTTTAGAGTTTATATCATCTTATCTTATCAGTATTTCCTATGTGAGAACCCTCAGATCCTACTTACTTAATTAGGTGTCTAAGTAAACATATATTAAATGCATAAGTTATCAAAAATATACCATAATAATGAACTAATTAATTCAAAATATTAGATTTTTTATTTACTATTTGCAAGTGGCACATAAGTGAGAAAAGAGGTATAATATGTCCATGAATGAAACGAAATATTTCGAATGAAATTTAAACTCTAATCTCAAATAAAATAATAGTAATAAGCGCTAAACTCGCAGATATTGCTGTAGAGCAAGGACAGACACACACACACACATAGACATTAGTTTATTAATTTGAAAGAAGTCGGATACGATTCAAGGAGAATCAAAACGTGTATTTCCGTCAAAATCTCGAATTCGTAATTTTTTGTGGTTACAATACTTCTTTATATACATTCGTAAAAGAAAGTAAAAAATAAGTATCCGTGTTACCTGAAAATACAAACACAAATGCAAGAAAATAATGTATTATATTTTAACTACAAATAATATATATATATATATATATATATATATATATATATATATATATATATATATATATATATATATTCGTTGTATTATAATGATTTTGTGTTTTACCGTTGCAATAATTTTTGTGAATAAAAAAATAAGTAAGAATGTACGATAATGTTCAAACATTTTTATAGTGTTCATAATGTATGTATGCGTGTTAGATGTTTTGTTTGTAAATAGAACATTCACTAATATAAATGTTAGGCATCACGAAGCATGTTTGATTACCATTTAATACCCGAAATTTAGTAATTAGTACAAAGTTTATATATTAAGCAAATAGTAGAAATTAACTAAAACATAAATTTTATTTAATCATTTTGTAATTTGTTATATGTTAATTTATATGAATTGTTTAATTATTGTTAATAAAGTAAATGTTTTGCTGGATATCGGACTCATAATATGTAAAGAACGTTACATAAAAATTCATATAATTATTATTAGAGGATATATTTTGTATATAGCCGCTTTGAAGATGCTTTGTAGACTTAAAATATCTTAATAATAATTGCAAGATAATACAAGTATATTAGTTATATACATTTAAGTATCAGGGTGACGAGAAGAACTTTTAATAAGAAAATCATTTGATTCGAGAATGCTAAAAACATATGACCAAACACTATAGCTCTCCTGTACTGCACGACAACCTAACATGTCTCAAATATCATGAAATCCTTCAACATCAAATCAAAATAAATATTCTGCGTCTTTTCAATAGTATTATTTTTCCCCAGTGTACGCGCCACAATAACTATTGAATAGTTGAAAAGAATATTGTTTTTTTTTTTATATTCAATAAATATGAATATCAGTGTTCGTACAGCAGATATTTCGAATTCTTCATCAACTCCCCATTGCCTCTTTACGGTGACCTACTTACAAGTTGTTTTTTTTTTCAAATGATGTACTTCTTATAGTTTCTCAGCACAAAACTCCTTATACATTTATAAAAATTGTTTGTCACAGATTAAGTACAGTTGTAAAAATGAAATATACTTAATCATTAACAACACAATATTTAGATAATTCGTTTTGCCTATATTATTACCTTACGCAGAAAGAAAAAGTATAGGTGTTATATTGGTCAACAAAATATATTTTATATTAGCATATTTATAACTGTTTATCGGAAAATTTATCTATATTGAGTATCACATCCCTTTCAATATTTCATGATATTATGGACAATCATTTATTAATAACACACTGCAAATTTATTAAGCAAATCCAATATATTTCTAATTTCGTTCTATATAATAACACCAAATATAATAATAAATTGATAGTTTTGTATCTAAATAATTAACAGTGCCCGCTATTTTACTGTTTATCTTAATGACGGACGATAGAGCCATCAAGTCGCAAATGTAACTATCCCACAATTACGTCATAATGGGTTTAAAAATGTATATAAAATTAACTATTCGTATTTTAACACCGAAAATATAGCGACGATAAAGTCCTACTGTGGTTACACCACCAACCAACTGGCAACGTTGCATCTGTAACCATCTTGTTGATGACACAAATAGAAAGAGGATTTAGTTTCAATTAGGCTGCATTTCGTTTTCACTTTATGAATTACTGATGATGCGATATAAAATAATTCTTCTAGTATTTATAATTTTCGGGATTACGTCTGTGTGTATGTGTGACTGTTTAAGTGTGCCTGAGAGAACAAACAGTTGAGCATAAAATTATGAAACTATTTTTGAAAAATATATCTAAATCGGATGTACCGTTTATTTTTAATATCTCGTAAACAGCAGGCCTTAGAGTAAAAGTTATTCCGAATAGGATGAAGATAATTACATTCCAAGAAACTATTGTTGTATTCCGAAATATGTATTATTTACTGGGAAATCGCCTTTGAAAATGGTCACATTCACATTTCTTTAGTTACAATACATAATCATATTGTGCCATAGTAGTCGTAGCTTGAAGTTACAAATGCAATTTTATGTATAGATAGTGAAAGTATAAGAAAGGTGAGTGAAGCACACTGTTGATTGTTTTTCATATAAACTGAGAAATAATTATTAGTTCAAAATAAATTATGATTTATAATATTTAATACTGAAAACTTTTAACTCAGTATACTCATGTTTATGTAGGTATAGCATTACAATATATTATTATTATTATTAAAGTTATATTAAACTAAGCTAAACTAGTTTATCTGCTGTGCATAGAAGTTGGTCAGTTTAATTATAAATTTAATTATAAATAATGGGAAATTTACTCAACTAAAACAATATTAATATTATAACGACTTTTAAATGCCAGAAAAATCAAATCATTCTTTAGAGCAACGTGCCTATTAAAAATTATTATCTTCTCCAAGGATGCTTGCAATTCAAATAAGAATGTTAAAGATAAAGATATGTTATTATTTGCGAGTTAATCTTATTCATGCTACATATTCAGAAAAACGGGTTACTTACAATGGCAATCACGTACAAGAGCGAATTTCAAATGAGCGAAGATGTAAACAGGGAATAAACAAAAGAGAGTTTGGTAAAAACAGAGAATAATATAGCAGAGATTATCCATAAGGGAGAAGGCTTAAAACAAGGAATAACAAAAACATAGAACTGAGCAACACAGCGATTGACTTAATCAGAGAACGACTAAAAGAGAGAATGAGAAAAATAAAGGCTGAGCAAAACAGCGATGTTGTAAATAGGGAATGCTCAAAAGTGCGACTTTCCATAAACAGCGAATACTAGAATGAGCAAATACATAATTGCTTACTATTAAATTCCGCAGGGTTTTACATCGTGATTATTAAAAAAGGAAGAAAATCTCTGTTTTAGTAATTCTTTCTTATAAGTATGTCTTTTACTATTCTTTCATTATTTCTAGTATTCTCTGCTTATGGCAATTCGTTCATTTGGGCATTTTCTATTTACAATACATCATTGGCATTTTTGACCTTTTCTGTTTTTCTCATTTGGTCATTTTTTGTTTATGTCATTCGGTGTTTTTGTTATTTTCTGTTTTAAGCCGTCATTCTTATGACTTATTCTTTCTTGACTATTTTATTCGGATTTTAGCATTCTCTGTTTTACACTTCGTTACGTAGGATACACTATTTTCTGTTTCGTTTTTTTTTTTTGAGAATCGCTTTTATGCTTAGACCGCTCTAAACAATCTTCTTTCAGAACAAAAATATTTAAATTTGCAAATCCTCACAAGAGAAATTTCTGATAGACATGTTTGTGCTATTATGTATTATGTATTCTTTAAAAGAATTTTCGGTGATGGCTTGAACTAATAATTATAAATTTCGAGGTTAAGGTTTGGTTACGTGAGGTTAAGCTAAGTTTGATTAGGTCAATAGCTACAAGAGACGGCAGGCTAATGTGAGCCGTAAAAAATTTTCAAATTTGAAAGATATTGAATTTTTAGAAAATATATAAAGAAATCGTATCATATAAATGATAAGCAATACACTGCTCGGCGTGCAAACAAAAGTGTAGTGTAGGAACAAGTATAGTTACAAGCACCAATGCCTTCAACTCGCCGTACAATCTCTGGTGGTTTTATTTTCTAAATTATTATTATATTAAATATTTGTTGATGGTCTTTTGGGTTAATAATCTGATAAAACCGTATGGAATAACAAGTGTTATAATTTTTAGAAAATTTCTTTGGTACACTCATAGGTACTACGAAAATGTTAATGAATATTTAAAATTTAAAGAATATTGTATTGCCTTAGGTTCACAATTTGTAGAAACTTTGTAGACATAAATTATTCTAGAATTTTATGGTATTTTCAAAATTTTAATAAGTGCAGTAAATAAGAGCGCAAATTATGTACTTACAATTCGCACTAAATTGGCATGCATATTGTTCTATCATATATTTGAATTAGCGTAGAATTATTTAAAGTATTGTTTGATTGACACCATAGCAACCGTGTATTCCAGTTTACGTGATTATAAACAATAACATTGATTTTGAAACTAGTTTTCAAAATAAATGGTAATAGGATATGTAGAATAAGGCCTATGTACAGACAATGATTGTATTAATAATACGATTCTGTTGAAATGTAACTGCAATAGTAGGTACCCAATAGCTATGCTAGCAGCCGGAAAATATTTGTTTCATGTGTCGAATCGCTAAATGCCGCCGTTGTGTCTTGTTATACCAAGCTGAGAGATGTGTACGGTATATGTAATTACAATATTCATACGCAGGAAATAATATGTCGACAATTATGAGCCGGTATTTAACTACAAAACATGGAGCAGAATCTCGGATCTCAAGTGTGCTATTTTAAATTAAATACCGACGTGAAGATATATTTCAAATTATTTTATAAAAAATTTAAAGCTAGCAGAGGATGTAGAAAAAAATATGCCCAAGAGGTGCATCTTTTATTTTTTTAAAGAAATTTCAAACCGGAAGTGCATGCTTAGTCTATGCATTTTTTCTTCTATCTCCAATATCACCAGAACTGCTGGACATATGGCAAAAATAGTAATATTCATAATGAAAGATATTAATATTTTGCACAACTATTGTTTGAAAAGTTTCTTCAAAAAATACTACTACGAAAAATCATGAATACCTTGCTTATGTTGCCATAATTCGCATGTAACTAATTGTTATAATAATTGAAGATTTTTAACAAACAATACATATTGTATCAGATAATCATATAAATGTATAATCAAATAAAACAATATCTTATTAAATAGATAGTGAAGAATCATAAAATCAAGTGAAGACTACTCCAAGTATTTTATCAATAAAGCCAATCGTCCGAAAAATAAATGATTAACTTTGCGCTTATTCGTCCGGTAAGTCAAACCTACTTTCATAATTTCTGAATTAACCCTGAATTTCGGGTGGCAGAAAGTATACCGTGCACCGCACGTATAAACCCAGAATATTTAATGCGGTTATTGGTCACGGCGATCATGCTCATCTCATCTAATAATGTATGAGGCCAAATACCCTTGTGCAGTAGCAAAATCCTGTTTCTACATAACACTAACAATTTTTAATTTATAAAGTACATATGTATGTAGGTCCTTAGCGCTATTTAAATGCTTATTTATGAGAAAAGAACCTTTTATTCCGTGTAGTAAAAGTAGAAAAAATTATCATTGTACGAAGATTACAACGACGTAGAATTATCTTTTATCAAGTATCCTTTGTGTTGTTATTTCTTGCAAACTAGTTTCTTGGTTACTTTCTATTATTTTCCTTATTTATCTAGCATATTCAGCGAACTAATTATACGTCTGTTTCTATTTATTAAATAAACATAAAGAACCAGCATAGGTATTTCCTGGATTTTTCTGTTTAAAAAATATATATATGCTATATTGCTAAACTTGTAAAACAGAATTGATTGCAATAATATTGTGTTCATGCAAAAAAAACATTCCAACGGGTGCATACGCGCGATAATATATTAATTATGCATCGAAAAATATATTTTAAATAATTAGTTTCTGGACCTGCCTTGTAAGCTTCCTTAAAATAATTTCTTATCAATTGTACCCTACTTCGTTTAGACTGATGTTGATTTTGTAACCTCACTTTCATGAAAACTTATGAGATGATATGTATTAGTAAGATCGTGCTAAAATAATTAAGTATATATGATTATGTAAAACAAACTGTTTTTATTTGGTAAATAACATATTCAAAAAATTTCGTTTTGCTTATTCTCACAAGTAGAACAACTTTTATAGAGCAGGAAAGATAATATACAAAATAAAAATTTCGGTTGGATAGCTTCTTTTGTGGTATACTACATATTTATTTCTGATTATAATATTATTATTTATAATATAATTAGTTTTCGCAAACGCATGCGAAATCTACAAGTAATGGCACAATTTATACCAAAATCTATGTATCTTTATAAGATTTCATAAATAAGCTATTGTTTTTGATCAACGAATATATATATGCAGACCGATATAAAAACTGTGCAAGAAATATTTAAATTTATTCAAATTTAGATTTTTTAGATATATAGAGGTATAGCTGTACAATTTGCATACAAATATGGTATTACTTCATAACACAATGACCTAGAATTTATTTTATCTAATTAACAAATATTATGAGATCATTTGAGCTATTTAACAAAGGATTCCTCAGAAATGGGAATTATAAAAACTGGAGTGAACAATAAGAAATGAATTAACAATTCTTCAATGTAAATTTCACACAGTTTAATTAGATAATTAATGTTTTGTGTATTGTCTCAATTTAACAAGGATTTTGCTTGTACCAAAACTCATTTGATTAGATTGAACTTATGTTTTAGACTTGCGTTTACAAACAAAACAGCTTTAGGCAATTTATAAAACTCGTTAATAATAACAATCTTTAATATATTATTAGTAAACGTTTGCAGGAACAATTGACATGCACCTAGGGCCTAGCCCTAAACCAACAACTGACATTATAATATGAATTAACTACTCGAAGCACAGCGAAATTATCTTTCTCTTGGTGATTCATTCTTTTAGTATTAATCCATACTGATGTTCAGATATTTATTGGAATATCTGTAAAAAATTGGTTTTAAAGTACTACGCTTCTAAATTCTAATATGGCGATTTCGTGTTTATTCTGATTGCTATAAGATTAAATTTGATAGTGTACATGCATGCAAACACCTACAACGGTTATTATATTAGCTTTCAACATAAACAATACAAAAATAAAATGTATATTCATTACTCGATGATTTGCAAATTGCAACCGGATGGAAATATTGTTGAGATAATATTATGCATGCTTTATTTAAACCTTTGACCCTAATGACGAAGCATCAACCTTAAAAATTACAAGCTTGAAATTAAAACTGTTACACATTATGCTTGTAAATGCTACGTATATAAGTACGTGCTCAACACACATAACATAACTTATATGTAACATTTAATAATTGTTACATAAAATGTTAAAACTATCTAACATCAAATACTCTTCAAGATAAACATAATATAATCTGTATTTTGACAGATATTGATATTTTATGATATACATAATATTTATGGATCTTCAATGCCAGATATGATAATACGAGCCCCAGTTAACCTCAGACCCCTCACCATGCCCACATTGCACCTGTTAAAGCTTGTTATTGGGTAAACATAAATAACATACCAGGCTGTATAATAAAATATGTAATATTAAGGACGTCTCTGGATGTCTTAACGCCTGAGCTAATATTGTTTATCAATGTTAAATTTATAATACTATTTGTTGATCCCTTGTCGATCATTAATATTATATGGCGATTGACTTGAATATGATGTATGTACAGTTTTCAGGTTTGAGGAACTTTATCCTTTGCTGTTTCGCGATAAATTAGGACATTTCTTAAGCAGGTAAGACATTATTATTGTGTTAATCTTTGAATGTTGCATAGTCAACATTGAAAAAAGTGGATACATGTTTTGTATTTCATTTTAAGTAAAAACTATTTTCGTGGTCGCGAATAATAACGTGCTGGTTATTATTATATTCCGTGGTTACACTTATAAACATCGATTTCACTCACTGTACTTAACTTCGAGCCCGATTTCCGATCGAAAGAATTTGCAATAATTTGATCCACGATTCCGCAGTAAGATCACCTTTGGTAACGCATTTCATAGAATTAACATAAATATTAACATTTAAACCTTGGTACTATCTTAAGTGAGGAAAATTCGCAAAATAACGTAAATCTCAAATCTAGCCTGGCAAATGGTAGTAACATTTCACTTAGATTGAAACGGAGATAAATTCTAACATAATCTTCCCTGAACAGAAGTCATGTTATTTGTAATAGTTTTTCAAATCAATGTTTTCAAGCATTTTTAATATGTCCTTTTCATTACGAATTAAAAGATTTCCTAGATTTGTGTGCTAGAATGTGTAGGGAAATTATTTGTACGTCTATATTTACACAATGCATACATGTCAAATATAATCTACAAACTAAATTAAATTAATGAAAATCAATACAAGCTACATGAGTTCTTATAGATGTATTAGTAGCTATATCAAAAAGTTATATAATATGGATATGTGTTGAATTCAAAGGAATTACTAATAAATAAATAAATTAATTTTTGCCCAAAGCATTGAGGGGTTTTGAATTTTAATATATCTAAGATAAATGAATAACAGTGCAGATTCAAGCTTGAAATGTATGCTGCCGAAAATTTCGGACGAATCGCGGCGCCTCTCGTCATACTTAGTCGTGTGTAAAAACTTACACGTTCGTCCGTTTTAACACGCTCCGTTGATGCATGCCAGAGTATATAATATAGTTGTGAGCATAGAACAAAACACATCAATTCCAACTTAGACTTTGACGAAATACTACCATTCCTATTCTGTTCTCCAAAACATAACATTTTCAACATGTATAGTGTACACCTAATCGCCATAGTGTTGCTGGTGTTTGCATCTTTCGGACAAAATCAAGCTCAGGATATCTCCATATTAAAATCGATAAGAGAATGTATTCGAAGTAACAACAGTATGATGTGTTTGAAAGAGCGGGCATTGAATTTGATCGATGAAACGATGGCCAGTGACAAGCCGCTGATGGTTTCGGATTATCTTGATATAGTGAAAGATCCCAGCTACCAGTTCAACAAAACGGATTTGGAACACTTGCCGCGGACGCTGAAAGAACGGAGCGACGTTCTTAATGATTTGATCGCCAAACGAGTGGACGAGTTCTTTGAATCCAGAACGGTCAAATTGAATCTTGCGAATATGTTTAATGAAGGTATTTATCTATTGCTGATTTAGTTGTAAAATAAACGATATGCATTTATTTGGGTAATTTTGTTGTCAACTATGTGAAAACCAAAGCGGATGATGCTATTTTGACACGTAAAAATAATTCATAGATGATGATATTAAATTTACCTTTATTTTATTATTTAAATAGTATTCACAAACAACGTAGTTATCATTTATATGGAACCCAAAAAGAATGTGTTTATTTTGAAACGTAAAATTAATTCATATTAAGTTCCAGTTAAAGATATTAAATTTACTTATATATTTTGCTTGAAAAGTTTTCTGAAATCACGTAGTTATTACATATGTAAAAAGCCAAAGAAGATCTTGTTATTTTGAGAAGTAAGAGTAATTAAAGTTGAAGAGATTAATATCTCTTATAATTATAAGTATTGATGGCATTTATTTCTCATAAAACGCGCTAATTAATGGAATATTGCTTTTATCGTAAATATGTATATGATGCATCAATTTAATATTTGTTTCACGTTAATCGACGAATGTCAAAATGTATAACAAAACTAACATAATTTTATAATACGTACTAGAAATTCTAGAATAAATTTTGAGTATTAGAATAAAGTTAAGAATGTCCGTTACTAGATTTTGTTAATTTTCAAATATTGCTGACTTATGCTCATTTGCGAACGTAAATCACAATTAGTTGAAAATGTGTCTGTTTTGATATTTTCAATAATTCTTTTAGTTTCTCTAAAAAACTGCTGGAAATTAATTTATTATTTTACGAACAAACAATATATCTTTAGGGGAACTAAAAGCGTTATTAAAAATATCGATATAGCATAATTATCTCCTAGTTGTCTTCTTTACATGTTTGATTAATATTTATCACAAAAAAATTAGCATACAAGAGAATTATCAAAGAATGAACAAAATCAAGTAAAGGACAACCTAATCCGTAGCTCCAGCAAAATAATAATGTCTAAAGAATGTATTATCTTTCGCAAAAGTAAACATAGACTAAGTGTGTTTTGAGAGTTCGCAACATTAGAATCTTTTTTAAATTTCATTTCATAGAAAATATAATTTTTAAACAATAAGAAAACTCAGAAATGTGTTGGTATCAAGGCGAGTGTTGGTAGAGGATATCCAGATCTATCATTCTATCCGGCGAACTATTTATATTTTGTCTGGAACGAATTATTTAAATGTTGTATCTAAAGTTACCACACTTACATAATTGTTTCATGATATTAAGGCAGCCGGAGCGTCAAAGAAAGGCAAAATTAAAAAAAAAAAAATTACAATTATTTGACGTTTACAAGATATATACATAGAGAAATATATATTTATAAAATTTAAATTTACATTATTATTGGTGAAATCTGAATAATAAATTGCATATGGTATGAATACGGCTGCATCTACTTCATAAAGATATACAGTACGAAGTTCTCTTTTTAGTAAAATAAGACAAGAAAATATGGTCAACCCTTGAAGATGGCCAAACAGCCGAGAACAGTACCTAGTGTATTATTGTTCTAATTACTTAATTTCACATATTTCACCTAGTGTGTATGGCAACTTCAATTTAATATATATTTTTTTAATTTAATTACAAACATTGATAATTCAATACTCCTTACGAATATACAAAAACGGCTGCTTAAATACATATAGTAAACAAATTAAAAGCATAGTTAATTATATGCATAAGTTAGTTTCATTTGAATTAAAAATAAATTAAATATCAAAATTTCATAGAACGAAAGCAAAAAAATTAAATACATACATAAAGATATACCATATTCGCGATTTTATATGATTAGTCACGAATAATTTTCACAGCAATTATTACCAGCATATTTATTCTCTAATGTAATTTTAATAATACTACCAAGTTCTTTTTTTGTATAAATTACTGTTAAATTTGGGGAAAAAACTATTCATGCCAAACGTCACGCCATAATTCACTAAATTCTGTCTTAGACACATCAATTACATCTAACAAAAGAATACTGGACTGGTCTTCACGCAACTTTCCCTTCCGAAATTTTTGTTATATGCACACATACATAAATAAATATAAATATACATATGGGGCATTCTAATTTATTTTGTTCAATGTGTGTGAATTTTTTCAGAATTGTTGTACTATAAGTTTCGGAGTTATTAAACATTAATATTGCACTATTAAACAATTTCACGGGATTTGGTCATTTTTCAATCATATTTTACACCAATAAAAATTATATTTAGATGAAAATCTCCAATGCAAAGTTTGTTGCAAATATAAAGAAGAATACAAAATAAAAATATTTTGAATTATTTTGATCAATTGTAATTACAAGTTCAATTATTAAAAGCATATTATCATAGCGAATGTAAAAAAAAGTATAAGTGCTGACCGATCTTAAAAGTTAGCTTTAATCATAAACTAGAGCCCGTGTAAATTTGAATGTGGGCCTTAGCAAACAAACTTCCAATCGACCGCTCAAACAGTTAGATTTGGTTTAGGAATGGTCTAAATGGAATTTTTCATGAAAAATAATTATTCTTTATATATATTCGTGTAACAAAGTAAATAGAAATAAATAAAATTAAAATTTGACGATGTTCCAGAATTTAATATTCGTTGTTCTAGATATTTTGTGAAATAAAATTGTAATTATATTTTATATTTGTATAAAACATAATTATGGTCGCATTTATTACATTCGCGAAACTTTCAAAAAATAATATTCTCTATTTATAAAACTAATATTATTATTTTAGGTCGTGCGAAGAAAGGCAGCAAGGGTGGAAAAGGCGGCATGATGATGATGGCCGGCCTGGCAATGGCTGGCATGATGGCTCAAATGGCAATGGGTAAAATTGCAATGATGGCTGGAGCAGCACTGATGATTTCAAAAATGGCGTTACTTCTGTCAAGTATCATTGGAATTAAAAAGTTGGTAGGATCTTCCGGCGGTGGTGAGAGTAGTCACGTGGTATACACTTCCAGCGGCGGTAGTGATCATGGTGGTGGCGGCGGCGGCGGCGGCGGTGGTGGCGGCTGGCACAGGAGCATGAGCGACGAGGAAGCTGCCGTACTTGCGTACCGAGCATACTCTCAACCCGACAATACTGTTTAATTCACTTGCTGGACGAATTCTATTACAAAGTGTTTAGTATTTATTTCATTGTACCCCACAGGGTAGGTTTATCTTCATTTTAAATCGCAATGCGAAAATAGTCTTTAAAATGTGAATTGACCCGTATCTGAGCAGATCAAGATTCATATCGAGCAAATTTATAGTATTAGAACAATATTGATTGAAGGATCTATAGAAATACATACATAAACTCTATATGAGATGACTAACACTAAATATTCAAGCGTTAATAATCTTTCAATCAACAGAAACTATCTGTAAATATAAAAGGGATACTGTTAAAATTTCGCGTGCTATATTATGGTGTTAAAGAAAAATCGACAGTCAGTAATAAATTGTTAAAAGTTCAGTCATATATACGTAGTTCGTTAACGATAATAACAACGAATATTCGGAACCACGATCAGGTAACCACGAAAAATAGCCCAAATAAATGCTTATTTAGGGTTTCGATCTCGAATATTTGTAGGAAATCCGTAACAACAAATAATCAACCAACTTAATGATTACTATATAAAATAAAGACCTATGCCAATTAGCCATGTCTTTAGAATCGGTACATTTGATACGGGCAAACTGACTCTACACAATTTTATTCCGGCTATAAACAAAATATTTGTCTAGGGTTGAAATAATACAGATACCATCCAACATAATTTTTCAATTGGGGATGTTTTCAATATTTGAATTAGACATAATTGTATATATGGTAAAATGTATTTAACATATATATTTTCAAATTATTAAACATCTGTTAAAAAACAATTATAAAAATTATTGTTAAATATTTTAAATTAGATATTTCAATCCCGCTTTGTGTGACGCAATTAAATATAGCTTCGGTTTATGACTCCCTGAGCACGGCTATGCGCTGTGATCCAATGCATTCAACACCATCTTTTTATGAATATAGAACTATAGCTTATGACGTCAATATAAAATGAAATATAATCAGTTTATTACTATAGTTATGCGATGTGTTCAGAGAAACACCCCCATTAATTAACAGTTTAAAATTCAAATCCGCTTAACCGAATAGTATACGGAAGAATGATTTAAAATATTAAAATTAACATACTCAAAATTATTCACTATAAATTATAAAATAAAGCAATTAATATAAACAATTTTATCATGTACCAGTAACCCTATAGACGATATTTTGATTATAATCCGATGAAACGCTTAAATTTTCACATAATCGAAAAGAACTACTTTGACTACCATTGTTGCACAAAATTATACAAAATAAAAATATTAATAAGTATTAGTTTCAAAGAGATCTCTGACACCGATAAATAATAATTAGTATTTAGATATGATAGTAGTTGTGATAATTATTTGAAATTAGAATAATTTATTGACAACAAAGTTAATATGGCCAAAAGTGTCCTGAAGTAAACTAATTATTTATTATTATTTTGATATATTTGTTTTAAACAGTTTCCTTAGATTAGGTCTCAGAAAATCATGCTAGTGTATGTTAAGTTTGCTCCATATGAACATCAGCGAATGATATTTATTTATAAAATATATTTATATTTATTTTTTATTAAATGTGTGTATATATATAACTCCATATTTATTTTGTATAACTTATATAACTTAGCAGCATAAATGTGTAAATTCTATGAAAAAATAAATTGATTTACCAGAATAATGAGTGCATTTTTTTGTATTTTTCAAATATATATAGTTTCATATCAAAAGTGTGTTTTCGGCATTATTCTTTGTTTTCTTTTTTATTTGTATATTTATTTATATAATACGCTATAATGATGCTGCTAATTGAGAAAAAATTACGTTGGTAAATATATTATATTTCTTATAAAGACAAATATTGTCGTAATTATCAAAATCATGAAAATTAATATCATATATTCAAATATTTAAAATAGTCCGTATAACTGTAGTATTTAATTTTCAACAATGTTTTATTAATATTTTACCTGTAAAATATCCTGGGAAGATAATATTTACATATGTAAAAAATATTATATAAGATAATTAATCCATTAAAATATCAAATAAGTGTAGTTACAGGCACATATGCAACTGCTCGTTCTAAGATACAGATCACTTCTTGAATTATAATTTTTAATTATTATAGCCCAATTATTGGCCCAAATGGTTGTACATTTTTTGATATACCCAAGAAAAAATTATTGTATATTTTAAAATTAATAATTACCATATTTAACAATTTATAAATGCCTATGGGTTTACAACATAAAGAAAATTTGTTGACATAAAATATGCTGAGTTTATTGTTATATTTTTGAGTTTCCTTTTAAGGTTATATTAAGGGAGGTTTCAAATTTCGAGGCTCTATAACTCCGAAAGTATACAGTCAATTGAATTTAAACTGCGAAAGAATTTAAATTAAGAAATTAATTTTCAAATTTGATTCAAATCGATCCGGTATCTTCTGAGAAGTAGACGGCACATACGAGCGAGCGAACGACGACTAACATCCAAGTATATGAATTATACATATTTCTGGAATCAGGACGACGAGACAACAACTATTATAAAATTTATCTCTTGATCCGATAATGTTACTTACACATGATGAATGCTTTAGCTCTTCTGTACTTCGTAAAAAAGAAACTATAGTGCTCATCACTCTTCTTTCTTATATATTATTCTCCTATTATTTGTAAATTAGATTTAATGTGTTTTGAATTGATTCGACCACTGCCATTACACAATATCAATATGTGTGGTAACTAAGGCAAACGTAAATGTTATATATGCGGGGTATTTAAATCTTAAATTTAATGTTCAAAGAAACAGAAAGAGTGACAAATAGAAACAGACGTACTAAGAAGTCAATGTGGATCCAGAGACGCTTAAAATGAATATATACATTACAATTTAGAAGTATATTTTTTGCCATCACAATACTTTCATGTATACATAATGCATAAGAAGGAGAATATGTGTAGATGATGGCCTAGAAACGAGATTTTAAAATTGCATGTGTTTATGTATTATATCACTAACAATATTTGTTTATATCACTCTCAATTCTAATATAGCAGTCATTTATAATAAACGGTAGCAATCAAATCAGATCCGCAGAAGATTAAACTAGATTTCTCTCAATGTAGTTCCTAGTATGAATGTCACTGTCATTGATCACGAACTTGGTTTTCAAATTGCACGATGCAGATATAAATAGAAAGTGTTCGTGTTCAATATTATTATGATTACTATAAATAAATATATAAGAACACAACCTAAATAAAAACAAGTACTAACATGCATTTATACATTATGAAGTAATAATCGAGAAAATCTTACAGATTATAATGTTGAGCTACTCGTCTACTCTGCTAATTTAAAATTTTAAATTTAAAACTGTTTCAAACTGTTACCTTCAAATTTACAATGTTAGAATTAATTTACTCTTATAGGCATATACAAACACAAAACAAATGTCAAAATGTAATTTATATTCCTACATTTAAAAAAAAAAATTATACAGTGCTTTGATTAATTTGGACACATAGTTTTATTATGAAAACAATGTTCGGTTATTTCGTTCAGACTCTCATAATATTGTTTGACTTATAATTTATACATTCGTAGATATTGCGATTTTCATAAGACATATTATATCCATGGAGACAACATACAAATATTTCTAATGCAAAAGCACATATTCAGCCAATATTAACAAACAATAATTATAAAAATAACTTTAGTATTTATTTCTATCACCTTTTCTATAAACCTTGTCAGAAGTATATTTTTACTACAAAAATAAATTTTGCTATCAAAAAAATGAGGTATTATTCCGGACTACATACAAACTTCAAATATATAGTTTTATAATTTTATCTAAACAATATTAATTTAATTTTCCAAAAGAAAAAAAAATTCAACTGTTATTTAGATCATATTATTGTTGAATAATTTACTATCTTTTTCTATTTTACTTTGGTACACTTTTTTTATTTTACTATCAGTGTATATTATTGTTTTTATTATGTTTTGTACTATTTGTAATATATTTATACTATTATTAATTGCTTTAGCAAATGAAGGTTCCTCAAATCATTTACTTTATATAAAATTAAAACTAAAAGGACATAATGTATTTTTAATTGACTTTGTAGTTATGAAATAAATTGTTCACAACTCAACTTGCTCCAGAAGATTTTTACTTCCATACCAACATTATTATTTTAAGCGATATAGGTATTAAGGGTGCAGACCCAAAGGTATTTTCAAATTTCACTACCAATATATTTAAAAAGATATGACCTAATAACGACGACAAATCATATTTGACCTCTCCAAACCTAAATCCAACAATGCCCTTTGCACTGATTATAAATATCTATTTTGAACGCTATAGGCACACAACTATGTCAAAAACCCAAGACAGCTCTTAACCGGAATAGATGGCATTTATATAAACAACATCTGTAGCAATATGAATTCTAGATAGCAGTGTCTTCACAAAAGAGTTGTTAATAGCAACCGTACGCATACAAGGCAAAGGCCACGCAAATCGGGGTCATTAAAACTGAATTTCACTGCAAAAATGTGCTATTTTCTGTGGTAGGTATATCAATGGTGTGTTTGTAGTTTATACCCGGATATATAAGCAATTTTTCCTCAACTTTTACTTAATTGAAGACTAAAACTGGTAATTTCTTTAAAGAAATTTCTGTACATTCTTAATAAATGCATTGAACATACATTACAACAGAAAATCATTTTCTTTAAATATATATATATATATATATATATATATATATATATATATATATATATATATATATATTAAAATTAAACTTCAAATTTCAAATAATTATGGCTCATTTCAGATTTCCTTATGTACTCAGCTCAATATTTCGTGGATTACGTCTAACTCAACCAATTAGATAACAACAAGGTCCAAATATACTAACAATCGACACAGATTATTTTATGGCGTGGCGGCGCGAGTTAGAACCACACTAATCAACATATTCCGAATTATGGAGGAAAGGATAGCATTTAGGAGCTAAAATATAATCATACCTCATTAATCGGGGGAAAAGTGTGATGATATTTATTTATTAAAGATTTCCTTTGCCTTTCTTGAGAATTGATGCTTGGCGATTTATGATTCTAATGCGTTTTTCAATCTTAACATATTATCTAATCTGAAATGATACCATTCAACAATTTTGAAATGTGCTTTATAGAGTTATATTATGAAGTTATGTTCTAATGAATAAACATTAATAAATATTATTTTACAAGCGTATGATTATTAATGATATATTTTATGAATTATTTTACGTATTTGACTGTTCTTACCATCCCTAATTTGAATACATTTCCTTAAGTTGATTAATGAATAATGCATTCTAACGTATTCACTTGTGTAGTCATCTCAATAAATTTTTGCCTATTGTATTATTATAGTGTGACTTGTTTTACTAAATATATACACTACAAAATAATTAAACCAGAAATCTTTGCCAATAATTTTAGATATCATAAAAAATTTAAATAATAATTAATACTTCCGAATACTTGCTTTAGTGCAAATATCTGAGTGGTACCAGTAGTTCTAAAATACAAACCTGGGTTTTATTTTTACAACAAAACAAATAATTATTTATGATATAGTAAATAACATTTATTTCATGAATTTCTTAAATGTGAACAAGAAACTGTATTTAGATTTTTTTTAAATATCTATTTTTATGTTATACATAGATTATTATTCAATTGAGCACTATTAATACAGTTTAAATTAAATAGAAAATAAATAAATAAATAAATAAAATAAATAACACTACATTTCATAACACAATGACAGCTATGTTAACTAAAAGCAGAACACTTTTTAACGTCGAGTACTGGGAACGTGTGCATTGTATACCTTTTCTTGCACCTGCATTTCTTCTTTCGTATCAAGACTACGATGATATCCACCGCCGCCGCCACCTCCGTGGCCACCTCCATGGCCACCGCCACCGCCACCGCTGCTGCCATAATGACCAGCATCTTCGTAACTATTCGAGTAACTACTGCCATACGAGATCTGTGGGTGTTTAACAATTTCAAACGTCGTTTTCTCTTTTCCTCCTCCACCGATCAGCTTTTTCAGTCCAATAATTGAGCTCATCATAAGAGCCATTTTGCCCATCATCAGCGCCATACCAGCCATCACGGCGATGCCTTTCATGGCCATTGCCATCATGCCACCTTTGATCGCCATTGCCGCAAGCATTGGTCCCATATATTTTCTGATTCGACCACGTCCTTCTTCCACAAGTTTTGGAATGTCAAGCTTCACCCGGTGGCTATCCAGGAATGCGTCCGTAGTTTCCGATAGTAGTCCATCGATTTGATTTGTTTCAAATGATTCCAACTTGTCGTCGGAAAGGTCAGAGATTCCGTTTGACATGGATCGCGGTGTGGATTCATCTCGGACGATGTAAACGCCATCGATGATCCGGAATGATTTCGCGTGTAATGCTCGATCAACCAGTCTTAGTGCTTGGATCTTGAAACACTTAACAATATCCTCGGCTTGGTCACAATGGTCGTAAACTTTTTTCAAGAGGCGGTATCCCGTTGTATTGATATCTGCTGATGACGTTTTAATAACACATAGTGTTATGATTAAACATGACAGAAATGGAGTGAGATTAGATGCCATTGTTCCTGGTGCTGGCTAACACTGAACTGTGCTGGTTGATATGGCTGCACTGACATTTTATGAGGAGGGCTTCACTAGGAAATAAAAGTTTCAGAGCGTGATGGTACCCTTGCACTCTAACTAATAATTCATAATAATTTGTTCCGCAGAAATACAAAGGAGAGTGAGGATCACGGAATCCTTTAACGTTTGTTTTTAGTTCATTAATATGTTACAAAAGACACACTCGCTACGCCAGTGACATAGGTAAATTCAGCAGTATGACAGAGATAGCATACGTAGATTGTATCCAAATGGTATCGTTACGGTTATGGTCAGCGTGTTATATGGGTGAAATAATTACGTTGGAATAGTTGCTTATGCA
This sequence comes from Leistus spinibarbis, assembly GCA_933228885.1. Lineage (NCBI taxonomy): Eukaryota > Metazoa > Arthropoda > Insecta > Coleoptera > Carabidae > Leistus > Leistus spinibarbis. Next base: position 3,775,100 of record OW121793.1, read on the forward strand.
CCTGCACTTCATGTTGATAATTGCATTGTGTATGCGATTTTTATAATTATTAAAGATAATAAGTGTTCGGCGAACTAGGTCTACAAATGCAATTAAATATTTGCTTTTGAACGTTGCAATTTAATTTAATAATAAATAGTTGAACATCTCCCGATCACGACTGATATCGCGCGGTAAGTCTTTCCAGATTACTGCTGGTGTTCAACAATAAATTTGCACAAGACCACAAAAGTGGCACTTAGTGTTTGTATAGTGCTAAATATATGAGTAGCATCACACGTAACACTTTAAAATAAATAATAGAGAAAAACAAATATGATTATACTGCGGGAATCAGATCACCGGCGCGGCGTTTTGTATTTTCATTCGTAACTTTAACAAAAATCAAGTTGTCTTGACAGTGAATGAGTGCATTACCGAAAAATACTTTCACATATGGTGAGCTTGTTTTGGAATTACGTATACTTTAATTTCTCCAAAATAAATAAATATCATCGCGCTATTTTCTATAATCTTGGAAGATAAGTGAATCGATTTTATAATAACCCATTATTATTATTACCAGCAAAATTTCATAAAAAATTTAATTTCACATAATTTGCTCATATAATAATTTAAATATCGAACACTGACTGCAAGAGAAACGTAATTAAATAAAGGACAAAATACAACTCAAATATTGAGGGTCTCTGAATTAATTTTAACTAATTTCTCATCGATGTCATTGTGTGTGTGTATACCGTTGAATATTATTCCTTAATGTTCCTGTTAAAAATAATCTCGTATATTTGAAACGAATATTTCAACCGGAAGATATTAAAATTTCTAATAAATTACCCTCAAAACATAAATCAAGTACAGGAATATCGACCATTTTAATAACCATAATTCTCTAATTTCCACACACATTGTTGCAATTTTATGGTAATGGTAGAACATATTTAATCCACAACATAATATACTATGTATAAATCTAGTAACTCGAACTTAGGCCATTTCAGATGTTTATATTCGTAGATATCATGGACATGAATAATAAATAAAAAATCTACGTCTACATTTCGGTTTAATTAGACTTAATTTCAAACATAAAATTCTTCTTAATCCCCTAAAGTACCATGATAATGTTTTACATTATTTTAAATATATTTACTAATAAACTTGAAGCACGTTTTCTACACAGATACATTAAGTTCTTAATTACCGCTATTATCATAAAGATTATCTAAATTAAAATCATTCTAAATTTCACCTTTAAATAGCGTCACATAAATGTAGAAAAAGAAATTAAGCACATGTAGCAACCATTATAATAGTAATTTCACGAATTAAAACTATACATGAAATTGCACTTGTACAGGCTGTAGAAAAAAAATGTCTCGCATTCTATAAAGAACTACAATACAAATACGGTATTTTAATTGTTTGCATTTATTGGAAATTTCAGGATATGTATTGGTCTATTTTAGTGTGCACTGTCTACATTTTCAATTAAAAATCGTTTAATGGTTGTAGAATTTACATCGAAGAGATATTGAAAATCACTATAAAGAAATGCTTAAGATTTAAAATATGAAATTTAGCTAATCGTATAAGTTTACTCAAAATTTTAATAGTTTTTATAAAAAATTAACTCAATTAAGTTTGAAATTGCTATATTTTTTACTGGAAATTTTATTATTTTTACTAGCAGAAACCCATTACACATAACAGTTTTACTAATTTTTATTGAAAGTATTGTTGATAAATTCGCATATATTCCGCACCCTCTGCTCGAATATCAACTTTATTTAAATTATGTTACAGATTTTAATAATCTTAAATTATTTTTAGATTGCATGGAAAAAAAATTAAAAAAAAATATTATTTCATATTTTATATGCAGTATTTTCGTTCTCTATAATTCCAGAATAATTAGATTGATTCAATTTAAACTGCCAGCAGATTCAAATGGAATACTAGATTATGCGTAGCAAATTTGGTTCATAACGCTTCGGTACCATCAGAGGACAAGAGGGCACAAATTTGGTATTTTACAGTACACCGAAAATTAATCTTTAGATCTTACGATGTATTTTTGATTGATGTCTGGATGTTATTAGTCCTTATGCTAATTAAAAAAGATAAATATAGTATACTTAGCATTCCCACAGACGTTTCTATAGCAATATATTTCTGTCGGAGACCACACCTAATTCATTTAGACATTATGTAAATAGCTTACGCATCTAATTTTAAAACAGTCGTACACTATACGCACCTCATCTAACGGTCAATAATTTGAGTAGGGCCGATGGACCTGTCTCGACCACTTTTTGTAGACTTTCATCTTACTTGGAATTCCTTTGTAAGATTGACCTACTAAAATATCAAACCCGAGTAATACAAGTAGGTGGCACTGTGTACTTATGTATAATACACATCGTTTTTATGCCGTCTTTACTCGACCATGCACACAATAACACGTTTTTTGTTCTGCCATATTACTATTATTATAAACAAATATTTCGTAATATCCAACCGCGAACTATTTATCATGTTATTAAACTATTAATTAAAATATTACTTCTGACGGTACACATATTATCAATTATTTAATATACGAGCAAATTACATAATTTTTATTTAATTGTTTACAAATAGACCGGCTTGCGTGTAGTAACTAGCCGTTTTATAATATTATAGGCTTGACTGCTTGTATTAAATAAGCACATTTTGTTATTTTTACTATTGCAAAAATATTGCTTTTCCTTTCTAAGATAATTTCGCTTCCTTCTCAAAACACTGACTAGTATCTTTACGGTGATATGACGAGTTAGCACGCGGTCAGATTGCGGCCGTCAAAATCTACCGATTATTTGGCACAAAAATTTAAATAGATAAAATGCATCTAAGCTCGATTTTAGGAGACAGTTTCACATTGAAAGAAAAATCAATTAGAAAGAAATATATGAAAAAAGTTTACAGAATTTTATAAATTTTGTTTTTAACATATTAATTGTGACCTTTTCTGCTAATCCGGGGCTTGTGCTAATAGATCTACGGAAAAGATTGGATCATAAACCGTGTGCTAATTTGTCATCTCTCCATCTTTACACAGGACATATAATATTAATTGTTAAACTAATACATTTTTAGAAACTGTTATTTATATATATTTTACATACAATGGAACTCCATTTTTCATTTTATTTAACCAAAAAAACTATATTCGTTAATATTATCATAACCACAAATTTTGCACAGCTATTCGTTTTGATCTTCTTGAATTCGAAAATAAATATAACTGGATACTTACTCGTAAGATAATTTCTTGTGATTCAAGTCCAAGAAATGTTTTATAAATAATTATAATCAGTGTTCCATATATTGTCTTCAAATAAATTATTTAATTTTTGGGATTCCCCAGTAAAACATGGCTTTATGAAATTTCATCAACTAATATGTTACATGTGCTGTTACACTTACAATATATAATGATAATGTAAATCTTAAGACAATGGTAAAATAATTTCATCCATTAGCACATGCTATAATTTCACCACACAGCATGTGCACAATCAATATTGCCATTGTGTGTCTGTATCATTATTCAACTCAAAAATATAACACCGAATTTTGTTTTTTTTTTCACAATTATATATTGTCTTACATATATCGTTCGTTTGTAAAACAAGTTTTTGTTAAGTGGTTTTTTCTTTTTTAATAAAATTATTCTTATTTTCTACAAACATCATACAAAGCTATTGAATCGAAACTAAGTAATTCTTAGTAAACATTGAATTTAATATACATAAAAAAAATTACCTGTTATTTGTTTGGTTAAACGTTTTAACTGCCAGGTATTTACGATAACTTGTTATACGGATTCAAGTTGAATTGTGTCAACTTTCCAATATTCAGCTGTAAAAATATCTAATGATTTGAGATGTATGTGGTTTATAGAAATGCATATCCCATATATCAGATATCATGTAAATACTATATGATGTGTATGTATTTATATTAACGGTTCATTTCAAATAATTAAAATATTAAGCTTTCAAAAATTTGAATAGTGTGAAACTAATTAATTAAGTTATATCCATGGAAATCACTGTGCATATTTCAATTACATTTAATTAGGAGCCAGTAGTTCGTAATTTTCTTTATATATAAATCTACATAGAACTTCAATTAGAATTTCGGCACATATGTAATTTATTTTCACCAAAGTATTAGAAAACAACAAATTTAAAATTATAATATTCAACAGAATATTATAATTCCAATCAATTACATTGCAATTAATTATTCTTGTGATACTGTATGTACAGAGCTGGACAGGAATTCAAATCAAAAGAAATTTAAAGAGGCTTTAAATCATTTAGGGATTAACATTTATTTAATTGAAGCCCTTTTGGTAAGGAGGTCTTAAGTCTTTGGAATTGTTTTCATTTAAAACAATTTAATTTACTTTACAAACGAATCAAAGGCTTCAAAACCTTAAAAAATTTAAAGCCTTCAAAATCGCTCAAACCTTCAAATGGCTTCAAACCATCAACATTTATAATTGTTAAAAAGGCTGAATGGTTTCAAATCACTATTTAAGTTAAAACTTATATAAATTATTTCTTATTGATAAATATAAAATTATCAAATATGTTTCAATTGCTCTTCAAATATAAAAGTTTTGTAATTGATACAGGTCTTAATTAATTTTGATTTATAATACAAAATCATATAAAGGGATTATAATTGTCAAAAAGGCTTCAATTCCTTTTGAATTAAAACAGCTTTTTATTTGGTAAGTAGGCTTTAATTCCTGTTGATTAATGACACGAATGCACATAAAAAACTCCTAATTCCAAAAAGGCTTCAATTCGAATTGAATTGTGATTTGAAATCAATTAATTGTAGATGATTTGTGTTTGTGAAAACTCGAAATCCAAAACATGTGTGAGCTCTTGGCAGTTAATATTTATATCCATTGTACTCATTAGGTCATAGCTTCATATAACACACATTTGACTATACTATAAATCACTATTTTAGAAAATTTTGTTCTGTGTTGCACATCCATTACGAGCCAAAATGATGTTAATTATAGCAATAGGGATATTTTCTTAGGAAATCAAATTATTAGGTTAGCCCTTAGAAGAGTTTAGTACAGGCAAAGAATTCTTTATTTCAAAACAGTTAAATTAACATTAGGTTAAAACAGTGCGTTGACATATCATGTCTGAGACGTAGTAATTTTTGAAAGGTATAAAAAAGTCAATTATGAACACCGTTTAAATTTTGATTAGCACAAACGTGAGTAGTTTTCATTTCTATTTCAACGAGGAAATTAATAATAGAACCACATTCGCTATCGATGCATTTAAGAAGTCAATATAGAATATTATAGAAAATTGAGAAAACGGTATTTCAACTAGGAAATGTAACGTGATGAAATAAATTAGAAACAATAATGTTGGCGTGTCTCACGAGAAGATTTCGCGTAGAGATGATCAAATTGAAAACGCAGTTAGCAAGGGATGTACGTGGGAACATCCGTACGCGCCATGCCCATTGTACGTACGATTAACGAACGAACGAACGACAACAATGTGAGCCCGTGTGAATGTAGGTATATAGGCGAACGATGGCGCAGTAGCCAATCGGCGTGGTGAGGCTGCTGAAGAGCCCTATGTGCATAGCATGTGTAGGTCACCGTGGTGCTTGCCAGAGAGGACCAACCAACCAATCGCAATGTGGGGAAGTCGGTCTCACGGTCAGGGATATGTCAATGAAGTCGTGAGCAGCGGGTGTAGGCGCGCTCTGTCTTCACCATGAGAAGAAGCGCATCATCCTTACGAGGTCACGGTTACGAGGAGAAAGGTCACAACCAGCGAAAACCGGGACATTACGGCTCATATTCACCCATCACAGCAGCAATGTTTCCATTTCACAACCGCCACTCCGGCACATCGTATAAATATCGTACAATACTTTCGGTAAGCATCAGTAGTCATTTCGTCTTCAACCAGCGCACACCAACCCGATCTGAGATTGGTGTGATTAAAATAAAACAACCAAAATAATAAACATGTTATCATTAAGACTTTCGTGTGTGGTGCTAGTGTTAGTGGCAGCCGTGGGCGCGCAGACGGAAAACGCTGGAATACGTGCCGTGTTTAGAGTGTACGATGAGTGCAGCAAAGCGGAAGGCTTCTCAGCATGCCTCAAGAAAAAGGCCCTCGTCTTCGTCGATCGACTCGCCAGGATGGAAAAAATCAGCGTCGCTGAAGGTGTCATCGTAGTCCGGGCCAACGACGCACCAGCTCAAATCACCCCCATTTCCGACGATGACTTGGAGAAAACTCTACCTCGATCCCTCGAAGCTCGTGATGCCACCCTTTCCAATATGCTAATCGAAAGAATCGCAACATACGTTAGCTCTAGAACCCTCCAAGTTACCCTCCCAGAAGTTACTGGACAAGAAATCGCTAGAGGCTTCGATGAAGGTAATAGTACATTTCAAACCAAGGCAATAAACAATTAACTAATTCATGTTTTTATTTTCTGTGCAGGGCGAGGTAAAATGAAGAAAATGATGGGCATGATGATGATGGGTATGGCAGCGAAAATGGCCGGTATGATTCCGATAGCTATCGCAGGACTTTTCTTGATGGCGGGAAAAGCGTTGATGATCTCCAAGATTGCTCTTCTATTAGCAGTGATCATTGCGCTGAAGAAAATAGTAGCTAGTAAGAGTGGCGGCGGCGGCGGCGGACATGGAGGTGGACATGGCGGTGGTGGCGGCGGTGGATGGCAATCTAGCGGCGGTGGCTGGGACAAGAGATCGTATGACGAGACGCAAAAGATGGCGTACAAAGCATACGCACCTCAGTAATTCGTACCTGACTACAACGATCTAACGAGAAACACTTGTCCCCTACACATGTACAAATAATTAATCGGTCGAATTATTCTCGATCAGCTCTTACCACTTTTCAAAATAACCCAAATATCATAGTTATATATTCTTATTGGACTAATAGATAGTTAGTTCATTACAGAAAATTTAAAAATTCATAAAATAATTAGGTTATCCGAGAATACACAATCATACACTAAATTTATAAATCGTGTTATTCAGAAATGACCATTTAGATATTATTATTTATTGTATAGAATAAGTAATTCATTTGTATTATTATCAAATTTATTTATTTTGTAAACAGTATTGTTTGTTATTTATGAATACAAAGTGAAATAAATGATATTTCTGTAAAAATGATACGTGTTCACTATGCTTGTTCTTTTTACAATATTCATTCATGTCTTTGAACCTAACTTATTCCTATTTTAAGCAGCCAGCATTACATTGAAGTATTAGTAAAGCATGCTTGTAGGATAAAATATACACTACTTTGGAAGAAAACCGACACCGCTCCGACATTTGAGATTTCCTATTTTCTATTGTGGTATATGTTAATGGGGAAGAGTGTCATGAAAGTAACATTTCAGACATAAGCTCAATATTAATTTCTTTTTTCTTCCAAAATATCACCAGTCCTTGAAGGGTTGGTATAAGATTTAGAAAGTAAAGAGCAATTACTAGATAATTTTAAGTATGTAATTACTCAGAGTAAATGAAATTTTAGATGATTTTTGAAAATCTACTGGTAATATGATTATTGTGAATTTTTGATCGATAGTCAATATTTGGAATATGTACAGGGTAAAGTTATATATATATATATATATATATATATATATATATATATATATATATATATATATATATATATATATATATATATATATATTCAATACAGTTGCGCTCAATATAATTATTACTTACTTTCTTATATATCTTAATTTAATTATTTTATGTCTTCAATAATCTTTGTTTAAAATAAGTATTCTTCTTAATTAACATAAATATAATAAAATCAATTAAACAGGTTATACGGCGAGCTGACGACATTGGTACCTGTACATATGCTCGTGTATAATTGTTCATGAATTTGTTAATCAAATCAAAGAAATTGTGAAAATAACCAAATATTTCCACTTGTCTACTTGAATCATCATTCGTGTAAATTTTGCAACAAAATAATCTAGAAACACAAACAACGAAGTTTATATACATAGAAAAAATGGGACAATTGAGAAATAACTTATTAAAGAGAAAATAACAGTGCAAAACATATCACTTAAAAAATAAATTATACTCTTTACATTATATTACTTACAATCGATGTCAAATCTAAGTTAATATTGCAGTCCAATTGTTGCAGCCATTAAGGCGGCATAAATGATTAAATAAGTTAAACACCATTTAGTGCTGCACGATCTAAAAGTTCACACCAAAGATTAAACGATATCTAAGTAACAAGAATTTTTTTCTTTTTTATTTATTTGACATTCTATTGAACTATACCAATGAAATATTTAATTATATTTCATCCCGTAAAACTATTATGACTATTAAATAAATATACTTTTTAAATAACTATGAAGAAGAACATATCTGTGTAGAGAAGAACTCGTATGTATGACATAGTGCTTAAAGGCTGATTTATAGTTTACGTTCCTACCCAAGGTATACATTTTCGTACCTTACCGCACAAACTAAATTAGGGGTCTGTAAAACTATATGCTCAGAGACTGTATTTGGTGTATGCGCTACGCTAGGGCTATGTTGCGATGCGTAAACTATTAATCGTATTTAAAAACCACTCTCATAAGCTAGTAAGACAATCAAATATTCAATGAATTCTATGTAAGAACAAAAGTGAATATATGAATCAAATTTATAAATATTTCAAGTATGCAAATTTGATATTTTTGTTTTTGATAACTGCTTAATCTTGTTTATTTTGTTTCACTGAAAAATAAAAAGCTTTTAAAAAGGTAGGGCCAGGATATTTTAATCCATAATGGAAGAATTATTAAACAAGCATTTGCAGAATTATCAAATTTAACAAAATTTTGCATTTTGCATTTTGGATTTAATTGAAATAGATACCAGCTTAAACACAATTCACTAATAATCTTTAAACTGTACAGACATTTTAATAATCGGAATAATAAGAGACGTAGATTTTTCTTTTGTCTAATATATTTCTAAACAAAGTGAAAATCTATACATACGAAAGCACTACCACCACTGACGCAAAATTAATTTGCGTTTTATTGCAATGCAAAGTACAAGTAATGCTGTTGCCACCTATCGAAAACTGGTTTAAATATGATTAGTAGAATCTATATTTTAGCGGTTTTTTTGTTGAACATCCAGTAACTATATATTGTCCAACAACTATACGTTTTGCCCTATATAAGTAATATATATATTTTTTGGTTCAGGGCGACGAGACCAACACTTTTTTGTTAAGGACATTTTTTGATCCAAAAAGGTTACAGAAACACGACCAAATGCGTTAGCTTCTTCGGTCATTCGTACGGCGAGCTAAAAATGATGATTTAAAATATGTTGTATAAAATGAAGAACAAGAAGGCGTTCTTCTTCTTAGCTAGCCGTAGAAAGTGCAGAAAATCTAAGGCATACTGTTGTGTTTCTATAACATTTTCTGATCAAACAATTTTCTAATAATTAGGGTCTTGTGTCGTCGCCCTGCATATAATTGAATGTTAAGCGTCGCTTGCTCGTACGCACGGCTGAAGGTGCTCAATCGATTTGAGCAAAATTTGCTAATCCAATCGCCCTTAATAGTATAACGTTATAACCATAGGAGTCATAAGGCCATGATAATTAAACATTATCATATTTAAATTTATTATATTTTGAAATGACCAGTGTAGTGTGAAGCTCGCATTTAAAATATTGTTATGCGGTGACCTGAAGGCATATGTACATGAAACTATGCTAGCTTTATATTGCAATTAATTTTCTAAACATTCTGAAAAACAAATCTAAATATATAAATATATGCATGGATTATACTCCTGTTTATTATTCATTCGTATTAATTATTTAAATTACATGTTGAAAAATTAATATTTTTATGAATTTTGTTAATGATTAAATATGCAAATGTTTCGCACTACTAACCATTCAACTGATGAGTGCTATCCATCATATATTCATCATATTTTTTTCAAATAGTTATTAAGTCAAGTAATGTGCCTCAAAGTAAATAATTTAACAAAAAATGTATTTTAAATTACAAAATATATGGTCTGAATCCACAAAGAACTAACACATATAACCAAGTAAAGGTATAATGGCCATTTTTCCGTAATGGTACTAAAGAATATTATCTTATTAAAAGATAATCATGTAGTAACTGTGTTAACGTTCGTCATAAATACATTTGATTGCATATGTTCACATATATAGTTATGTCTTCATAAATATAGTATAAGAAAGTATGACAATTTTTGACAAACAAGTATAATAATTTTTACAGTTTACAAATAATAAAGTTTTCAATTTTAGTAATTTCGGAAAGTGTTTGGCTTAAGTACAAGAATAGTACCTTCAGAGTAGGATATACAACATTTTATATCAAGTATATAATTATCGAAATCAGGAAGACGTGAAACGTATTTTTGTGCCAAAATATGTTAATTCAGACTATGTTACAGGCGCACGACCGAATACTATAGCAGATTTGTACATTTGTATACGACGAGCTAAATACTGTGGGAAATTATTTAACCCAAATATAACTGTGTATAGTTATTATTCAAAACTATCAATTCATAAACCATATATTTAATAGGCATATGTCTGTGTATGAAATGCGGTAATAACATACTTTACTATATTTGGGGAAATTCGCTCTCTAAATTTAGTTTTAATAAATATATTGTAAAATGTTAATACCTAAGTGCCAAATTATGCAGCCTAATTCACCTTACGACTTCCAAAAATTACCATACTAATCTAGGAGAAACAAGAACATAATAATAGAAATTAATTCGACCAATCGAAAATATCTCGGTCATTTACTTCAAAAATTATATGATTTTAAGTGATACCACAAAATGTTCCGCGCGTGCGTACAACCTTGTCGCCGGTGAAGCCCGTTATGGCAGATATACAAATGGGTGACTTCAATTTCCATTGTCAAGGCTCTGCATATAATTTCAAAGTTAAGAATCTGTTCATATTACATATGTGCTCGACTTTCATAGACGCCGTGTCGTACACGTCAAACTGGGGTATAATCGAGGTGATTGTGTTGGCTGGAAAGGGTATTGCACGCCACTGGTGTATAGCAATTTTATACGGTTCGCTCAGCATATCAAAAGAATTGAAGCGGAAACTTAAAGACGTAATATTTAGCATGGCTATGTCATTATTCGGTTCCCGCAACACCGGCAAACGCTAAAAAGTAAATCGGCCCGTAAATCACGACAGTCATACTTGACATTGGATGCGGTAAACTTCGTATTAATACCACCGGTTTTTGTTTATGTTTCTTCAACATTTAATATAAACAAGCAAGCAAACCAACAATTGGTTGGCGCTTCAGTTTCTAGTACTCTATTAGTTTGGTTTTAGTAAATAATGTACAGTGATTTGTGATAGTTTACATCGTAATATTATTTAGATAAAATGTGTACAAGACTATTTTGGATTTTTGTGCCTTTACTGGTTACCAAATTATTGTTAACCTATCAAGGATGCAGTGCGCAACCACACATATCTTCACTAGTGCAAGGAGCTTGGCAAATGTCGCCTGCATCGACTTGGTCCTTGCATAACAAAATACCTATGTTTAATCCAAGTAAGTAAAACATGTTGTAGTTATCAGTGCATAAGGATAAACATAATCTACATCAAGTAAAAGCCAATATTGCGTTATATTGCTAAAAATTGGCAGAAACATTCGTCAATTCTACTATATAAAATTACGGATTGTAGATTTGTACCGGTTATTAATAGTAAATCATACAATCTTGTTCCATATAATAAGTTTGTAGTAATACGCAAACACAAGCAACTCTCAATGCATTGTTCGATATGTGTTTCTCAAGGCTGAGCTTGTACAATACGAATCGTATACTTTAGTATCCATTTTAAGGATAAAATAATTACGTGTTTAAATCTTTCAGTTATAGTTAACGTTGTCCATAAATCGAACTGAAACCGAGAGTTAGCTATAAATATTACACACAACTAACAACTGTATTCATACAAACTTAAAAGTGTTTTAAAATTGCAATTAAAAAGATCGACAATATTATCTTTAGAAATATGGATGCATTTTGGCAACCTAATTTGTATATGGAAAAGTTGCAGGTTTCTTTATTACAGTGTAGAGACTGTAATATACACAACAGTGTCAATATAAGTGTCTATAATTTGATAAAAGCTTTGTATGTAGAGATTAAGTAATCTAGTACAAACTGTATTATTATAGTAATTTTCCATACAAAATTAACATGCTTCTGTGTCACACTTTATTAGAATAACATGTTCACACAATTATATCGAAGTGGAGCATTCAAAATCATGATCATATGAATTATTTATATTCCAAAATTAACGAAAAATTATATCTCCAAACCAAGCAATATATTCTGGCTAATTAGAAAACCCAGCAAATTTGAAATAATAAATATTGGATATTTAACAATGTAGATACTAATTTCCGACGAACATAAAAATCATTAAACAATTTGTATATTCATATAATATATGTGTATATTTTCTATTTCCAGGTGCAGACGATGAAACAGAGTACGAGGACGAAATGGGAAGAGGCAAAGGACCATTTAGTGGTGGAAAGCTCAAAGTCAAGAAGAAATACAAGAAATTTATGCTACCGCTGTTAATCGCCTACAAGTTGAAATTTTTCGCGCTTATACCAATAATGATTGGTGGTTTACTGCTATTGACAGGAGCAACTGGTCTAGCAGGATTCTTTTTCGCCCTATTCGCAGCCTCAATGGGATTAAATAAGGGACATTAATACCTGAGACAATAATATTACCTCATTAGTCCATGAAACAAATGTTGATTCAGTCTTGAGTTAAAGTAATTTTATAAAAACAAATAACCAAATAGAGAACAATATTAACTGCAACTCATCAGTTTCACCGGCTTCAATTATCGCGAAGCGTAGCTTAAATAGTCTTTTAATGAGCAAACAAAAACACTATATTCTGATCAAATAAAAAAAAAGTTCTATCTGTCTGTATGTTTATCCAAGAGTTTTTAATGATATACTCTTTTCATTGTAGTTTTCGATATAATTCGATATTATTTTACATAATTACTCTACTGATGTACCAATCACCAATAACTACAAGTCACATAATTACCAACATTTACACTATGAATTAAACGCAATGCCATACATAATTAATCATCCATAAAATCTAGGGTAGAGTTGCCAAAATCTTACTACCTAATAGATTTCTTTTCTATTATTTATTAATCAGCATGAATTTGTAAAAATATTAATATTTGTGCTATTAGTGTGATGTTGACACATGTGATTTAAACCACTTTGTAAAATCTATCTTTTACTAAACTAATCTCCCAGATCGTACTGCCCTGTTTCCAAAATTGTACTTATTTTAATGGTGGCAATTTACTAATGAAAATAATATGAAATTTGTTTTTAGAGGTTGATCACCACACCAGTACACATTTGGCAACTCTCTCCTATATTAATTTAATATTTGTATTCATATTGGTTACATATAACCATTACTCTTTTAACTATAATTATTTATTTAGCAGCATTCAATTCAATATTCGTTTCTTTTCCAATCAAACTAACACTTGATTACACAAAACTGCTCATTTGATACACCAACAGCAGGAACAGTTATATCAATTTCGAATTTCAGACAATACCATAATAAAGCATTCATAAAAGAAATTTTAATTAAATATTGGAATTCAAATTCAGTAAAAAATCAAAAAAATATATGTAAGCTACGCCTTATGTCCAATTGAAGTCGTACATGTCTAATAATGCTGCGATCCGTAACAATAACCGCAATGACTAGTTACGGTTATGTTTAAAAACTTTGATAGATATCTGAAATTCATACGCATGACAATTCTATAGTTTTAGCATAGTAATTTAATTAAATAGAAGTTCTTTGTTCGCACAATGACCGCATTCCGGTTTGATATCAAGATACTATAACCACTAGATTACCACAAAAACTACAGTGGTTACAATTGCAGAAGGTACGATAGATTGAAATATCAATGTATTAAATAATCCTACTTTAATTCGAATAAAATGCAAATGAAAACGAAATGCATGTGTTTAAAAAATCATATTATGCAAAAATATATATTCAAAAGGTTAAGCTTAACGATAATTTGAAAAATGGTTCCACTTGGCTAGAGAAATGGACTAAAGAGGTAATATAATTATAAATATTATTGTGTTCCTAACCAGTGATATTTTCAAATCAAATTGGGTAAAATTGGCAGTGATTATACTATATGTATTATACACAAATTAAATATGAATCCAAAATTTAATATCATGTACATATATAATAGATTCTGATATATACATACGATATTATTGTTTGTGTTAAACAACAAAAGCATAATTAATTGACATTAAAATAAAATTATTTAGCTCTGGTTTCCACAGCAATAGAATCATTTCGAAATTCGATGCGAAAGCGCTAAATGTAAACGGGTTTGCTAACTTTTTACCTAATGAACATATAAATCAATTCTGTGGCATTCTTCTATTTCGGAGGATAAGTTTACAAATGCCAAAATAACAGAAGTATACCATCTGCTTACAGACTATTGCCCAGTTGCAGTTAGGTTCATCAAATTTCTAACATGTCGTTACTTATGCTACGTGCTGTAGGGTAACAAACCGTCAGACATTTGACGATCCGTCAACATTTGACAAAGCTTTCTGCGGCATATATGTAATTAAAATCTTAATGTTAAACGAAATATCTGAGAAATATAATATTCAATATAGTATACCAAGAAATATAATCTAAATAGAACCCATAACCCAAGAATCAATTATTATTGATGAATAACAAATAACATGAATCAAATCCTAATATGGAACACTCATACCGTTCCAATACAAATATACCTAAGCGCCATCAACCAATAGTTGTAATAGATTAAACGTATTTATTATTAATTTATTGTAAGATATTATATTTATTTTATTTATGTATACATTTTGTATTGATACTTATAATTTATAAATAAAATTATGTGGTAGCAAATTATTTTGATATTCATTTCTCCTTTGTTGCAATTATATATCTTATATGTAATTCAATCTAGGTAATATAAATTCAATCACAAATAATTATAATGTAAATGTAGTGATATATGAGATATTTTATTTCCTCACCATTTCCTCGTTCCTCAGCAGTACCTTATTTAAAATAACAAAATTAAGTACATGACCCAAGTCAGGATACTTATTAAATGAAGTTGTAATACATTTAGATGAAAGCAAAAGATTATTTAACTTTCAAAATGAATCAAATAATTATTGGATTAGATTTTATATAGGTTTAAAATAAAATGAGCCTTTCAGAAACGTTATTTCATTGGCAAGGATAACAGAACGAAATTTGATAGGTGGTTTAAATTTACACCAGAAAACTTAAGTCACAATAAAATTTAAAATAATGATTAAATATGAAGATAAACAAACATTCCTAGAAGTGGCAATACCGGAAAATTCAAGCGCTGCTGGGTTATATACATATTTGATATAAGAGAGTCGTCAAATAAATTTCTTATAATTACAGATAGTACAGAATTGAATTATATTCACAATATTATATTAAACAACTATTATAGGAAAAGTTCTTTTCAAAAAATGCACCATTTACTGAATATCGTGTTTGAAAATAGCCAAGTTACATTAACGATTTTAATTAATTGCCACACATATAGATGTGGTTTCAAGGCAATAGTAGTATGAATTTTAAACACAAGAAAACAATATCAAAGACGAATGATAGCTACTCCTATTTGCATTCTGATACGAAATTAAGTGTTGTAATCCCGAAAAATTTCAAACTCGTAATTTTAACGGGAATACACATTTGACCGTCTTCAGAATCGTTTCTAACTATTTTCGAACTAATGTCTGTGTGCGTGTGTCTGTCAGACAATACATATTGACATTGTTTTAATGCAATCGTAGTTACAATTTAAAACAAAATAAAGCTATTATATATTAAGTTAGTGACAATAAAGGAAAACCAATTGAAGGGCACTCCAACATTTTTTTATTGTACTTACATTAGAGAATGTTAGGCAACCGTATACTTTAGCTCATTTGTTCAGCATTGTGACTAAGTGTTTCATCGGATTTCCCTTATTGCGAGAATAACAATAATATAATAACAATGCTCGATGCAGGGCAATATATATTAATCTCACTTACATATGTTACCCTTGTTCTAGAGCTTGTTAAATATTGAAGTTTCATAATGTATTTATCATACATGCATTTCACGCCGACATCAGATAATGTTCCCACATGAAATGAAACAATATGACCGACATTCATCTCCATTGTATAGTTGTTTCTACAAACTACTTGGAAATTGCATCGTATTAAATATTATCTGACTCTCATTCATACTTCTTGCTAGTTAGTTCACTAATGAAACTGGAGTAACTATATAACCATGTCGCGTTTCTGCGGGATAAAAGACAGCAAGGCAATGATGCGGTATGCAATTCCAACTTATGTGACAAATGATTTCAGCTCTGATAGACACTTTACCAGAAATAATCCAATTCAACATGTAATAGTTATTTTAAACTACTTGAGAGTGGCAATCCCGATTCATATACTAACCTACAACGGTCACTAACGTCAAAGTCAGCAATCAGTTGGCACACCCGATATATCTAGCGCTTGCGCATTGAATTTTGAAAATGGTGTATCTGTTTTGTCAATTAAATCGGCCAAGATATTAACCACCACTTCTGGTGCACTTCAAGTTCATCAAATTAAGAACACTTCCATAAAACAATTATCTCCAAAACAGCTTTTAACAACTAAAAATCTTATAAGCTGTTTTAGAGATGGTAATTTCTATTTGTTGTGCAAAACGGTTTTGGAAATGCTAAAAGTTGTTCTGCAGTTGCTAAAAGCTAAGTTAAAGAAGTTAAATGCTGTTTACAAAGGTCTTCTTATCTTGGTTTCTGGTATCCTTAGGACGCCAAGAACTGTGGATTGTACCTATTGAATTTCAATAGTGGAAATGGTTAGATTGTGGTCTAAATATTATTAATCTAATCAATATTCGTCCGGACGAAGGTTTAATAATATTAAAATACTTTTTTCTGAAATTTTAATTTTCTTATTTGAATGTATAAAAGGAAGTATTGTGTTAATGAAAATTTTCCAATATGAGATTTTAACAGAAAAACATGTTTTGGCCATCTCTGAATCGAATATGCTTATTTTCGGAATGTGTGTCAGGGCGTATATAGTCCAGGTGTGCAACATTTCTTTAAATAATATCTTTACCAAAACTAACTATTTACACTTGTTATTTCTTATAATAGTTAAGATATTAAAACTTTTATCAAGGTACCGGGTTGATTTTAACAAAATCTGAGTGCTAAATAGTTCCCGGCAAATGTTATTTAAGTCAGTTACATTTAATCTCTTCAAAATTCAGTGGTAATAAATATTATTCTTCATTTAACCACCAGTAGTTTCAATATAAGATAACAATTAAAAACACACAATGAATAATTAATACGGTGACCTAAAGGTGCCTGTATCTATGCTAATTAATTAAGTTCAATTTGAATTCTTGTTAACCATGGTGTGATTTACTTTTCGTTGAATGAAATTTGATTATCGATACAGTTGTACTAGTACAATGCCGTTCTAATATAATATATTTGACAGTTATTTATGAATAATTTTTGTGGAAATTAAATATACAAAAAAAAATAAAAAAATCGCATGATTATGATTGGTAATAAATTGAAGATAATTTTGTAAATACAAATCCCATTTTCAATAATTTATATTTCAATTAAGTTGATAGTTACTCTAAATGCCAGTGTAAAAAAAAGTGTATTACAGTCCAACGATGCCTATAGGCCACGGTTCAAATACCGTCACAATTCGAAAAATAAATTGGATCTAAATGTAATAACATGATTGACATGAAATTATTGTTTGTGTAGTGGAGCATTCAACTGATAACTGTTTATATATATAAAGACATGTCTCTGGTATCGGAAGTTTGTAGTAGTTCCCGGAACAATGAAACGATACGCAGTCAACTGGCGAGTGTGGGCGGTTTTGGTTTGTTTAGAATTTGCGGCGGTATGTGCGGATCATGTTCAAAGTGCAACGGATCAACAATCGCACGAAAACGTGGATATTTCAGATACAGATATTACAGGTTTGTTCGTCATATGCACATATTTTAGACAGTCAAATGTTTAGAAAGAATAGCCTCATGAATTTCGATCAAACTGTGATCTTTATCAGAACAAACTTATTGTTATAAACCATGATATGACAAAGATCATAATTTGATTGTACAAGCATCTTCAATTGAAGAATAATTAAATGTAGAATGAAATAGTTTTTTTCAATACCTAATTATATATTTAACTAATAATGTCCGGCTTTTCAGTACAATTAAAGGTTTCCTCTTATCATGGTTACAATTTTTGTGTACTAATATTCTTCAAAGAGAACTAAAAATAAAATCTGCAACTTCAACCAAAATTGGAGTTTAAATAGTAATTGATAAAACACTAAAAATCCCGAATTTACCAATGATTGAAAAACTGGGTCTAGATGTTTAATGAAACAAATCGGTGCTGCAGATTAGGCAAAAGAAAATTAGAATAGACTGTTCTAAAGAAGTGATATAGAAATATATGAATAAATATTACAATATTTGACTGAATAAAAAGAGCTATTTGCTTCTTTACCTAATGTATGTAAAGCAGCAGAATGGTGTAATATCATACCCTTAAAAGCTTTTACTTACATCCTAATTTTCCTTGAGAAATGATGGATTCAGCTTCTTTCAGAAATCATCACAAAAAACATATTTTTGAATATTACGTGACATAATATGGTTCAGCTTGATAAATACATTTCACTATTTATGACCACAAAATATTTGGTGTAATTATTTTGATTAAATATATTAGCTATATGAATGATAATTTAATAAAATTTAAGTTTCCTTTATTGTGAGATGTCCTTTTTAATTTTTTATATGAAAGTATATATGTAAATATTTCAAGTTCGAGATTTTAACGGATATACACGTTTTGGCTATCTCTGAATGGAATTTAACTAAAAAATAGGTATTTTATATTTATGTTTCTCTATCACACACGCTGATATTCTTTCACGACAATTTTGCGTGAATTTAACACAAAATAATGTAATATTATATTAATTTGATATTGGAAGTATAAGAAAGTCGAGTGAAGACCACTGAAGCTTCTTTAAATTGTATTTGAACGTATTTATAAATTGTAAGCTTTCAGAGTGTCTATTTACATATTGTAGTTATCTTAGTAATCAAATAAATAATAATACTTGTGATTATTTGATTGAATAACGGTATTAATAAATATGAGTCAAAAATATTTTAATTTCGAAACATTATATTTTTAACTTCTCGTGATTACTTTGATTATTTGAATCATGGATCAAATGAGAACGGCTCTTATACACGTGTAACATAACAGATTATTAGAAACACACCTTACATTGCTTCTGTGAACTGTTATTGCATAAGTACTAACTTCAGAGATTAAAACTGCAATTGTCCTTTTCTAATTAGACTTCCACAGGACAATATAATCCTGTAGAATGTTATTGGTATTTTCATAGCTACAACATGGCTTGTTTCATTCTAATTGCAAAATTTCAAGGACTGTCTTAAATGTTTAGTTTTATATATAGTATCTACACTACAATACTTGTATCTTAAACGTTTTCTCCGTGATGAACAAAATATATATGCGTTTTAATTTGATGATACTAATTTAATTTCATATTTTTAAATATTTAATTTATACAAAAGTTTAACAAACTTGTGCTCCTGGAGATTCAGTATTAATTCCTATAAATTTCTAGGAATTCAAAACAAAATAAGCTAGAGGAACCTTTAAATGAGAATCACTCTATATTGTACATTCTTGTATCAATAAAAATATGATCTCATTATATTGTATGGTAGAATACCAGATATAACTAAGTAATTTTGATTTCAGAAAGAGGCAAAAAAGGCAAGAAAAAAATGAAGTACCTCATACCGATCCTTATTGGAGTAGGAATCGTGAAGACAGTAATGCTACCCTTAGCATTAAAAGCAATGGCATTTGTATCGGGTAAAGCGTTTCTACTCAGCGCGTTAAGTTTAATTTTATCGTCGATACTTGGACTGAAGAAGTTCGCGAGTCACGGATGGGATCGATCGACACCAGTACATGATCGAGGCGACACCAAGGAGAATTTATATCAACCAGTCCCAACAGAGCCTGCCTATCTTCATACCCATAATGATCCTTATTGGGCTAGACATCTTCATAGATAGAATTGCCATTAGCTGAATATAATACTGCTTATCAACCATACCTCAAATTATTTAATTACATTACAATCATATTTAGGATTTTATGTAGATATTGATTAAGGATAGGGATTTAATGCTTTAAATATTAGGAACAATTAATTTTTTGCAGTTATTAACATTAACATACTATTTTAATATTTATTTTTCCTTAAGATTAGACCAACTAGAAAAAATGTTTTAAGTTTTATAGGTGCGTAGATATTTATTTGATAGAAAGACAATTAAACAAGAATGTAAAGTAGTGTATAATAGATTTTTATTTATGGTATTTTAATGTATAATTAAATTAATAATTTATGATGTTTGCTTTAACATTTATTAAATAAATTATTATAAAACATGCATATCATTGTAGTATATAATTAACTTTATAATTGCAGTGGGTTGTCAAATTATTAGAGACACTTTTGGTTTGCACTAAGCGTAACATAATAAACAATTTTAACTTCAATTCGTAATGTTGGTTATAAAAGAGTTAATATTTTGAAAAAATAGTTTCGAAGTTAAACTCCGATTGCTACTGATGATGACAACTTAGTTGTCGAAATACGTATTTAGCTCAATAAAAATACTTTGTAGTATAGGATTTTTTATTATTATTTGAAGTTAAATAAATTGAAAATTTTTGATTACTGAAGCTTTAACTGTAACATTTGATAAATTTAGTATTCTAATCATATTGAAGATTACCAAAAACGAATCAAACGTCAGAATGAAATGTCAAAAAAGTTTTTATGATAAATCTTCAATTAATTTGATGACTTTACACAAAGTGTGTATATATATCTTTTGAATAATGATTCAAATAATAAACAGCAATCGTAAGTAAATTTATAATCCTGTTTTTTTGTGTAATAATACAATTAAGAAAACTGTCTTAATGATACAACACTTATGGCCCGTTGCACCATACAAGGTTAATATCAAAGTTTAACAAAACTTAGTTTAAATAAATCTTAGTTTAAATTTATCAGATGTTACACAGTGCATGATAAGCGATCAATTACTAAATCTCAGCATAGTGATCTACAAACAAAATAGCGTTCCAAAAAAAGGACTCGATATTTTCTTAATTATTATTTACGATGTGGAAATTTGTATAACTATTATAGTCAAACGATACAAACTGAAGAAAAACCGTGTAATTATTATTAAATTACATGAAAATTCGCCATCAGTCAAAACTGACCTATGTTCTGTATACCATATGGGCACATGGTATCCACGGGTGACCCTAGTATCTTAATATACATAAATCATAAAATATATTTAATAATTTCTATGGCTTTTGGGTTCATAATATAAAGAAACATTGTGGATTTAAAATATCTTTTTCAGTATTATACATTATTTTCTAATAGTAAAATTAGAAGAGCTCCAAACTTCGAATATATAAGGTTTGGATTTAAACCTAAGAATATGTTCAGCAAGTTTGGTTCAAATCGCTGAGGTGCCTTCAGAGTACAGGGCACAAATTTGGTCATACGAGCGATCGACGACTAACAACCAAGAATTTGATTAATGGCGATAAGGCAAGAATCTTTTGCTAAGGATTTATTTTTTAACAGAGATTGTTACATACACACTACCGAATGATTTAGCACCTTCGTAATTTATATGTCGAATATATGTTCGCAAAATCATTTAACACCGAACGTCGATCTACGCTATGATCATTTCGGCAGTATTACTATACCAGCACCGCCAACCAACCGGCAACGTTAGATCTGCAAGTGTTTTTAAACCGTTTCATTTCACTATTGTTGACGCATACACACACTTATTACAAATTATTCTATCAATTGTATTAAAAAGACTGCACGTCAAAAACTTGACATATGTTACAGCCAGTATTTCTATTATGGCCGAAGTAGTAGGAAAGCTTTATTTCTAAATAGGCGGAGTTTCTTTTACATGGATTACACATGACAAAAATTTTGTGCAGTTACACATCATGATGAACAATAGAAATTACAAACATGTAATTTAAGCAACCAATCAGTAACGTTTGTCAAGTTAAGCTATTCTAAACGTTTTGGCATGATTGGAAGATAGTTCATCGCTGACACTTCTGATAGGAAATTATTGTCTGTATATTTAGTCTCAACGGACAGCTGTAATCTCTCGTCTGATTGATTCAGAATTAATATAATTGTACCAAAATGTATTCTATCATCTATAATTATTAACTACTACACGGTGTCCTTTTTATGCGTGCAACCATTTCTATCCTTTCAAGAGTTAATCGGTTAAATTAAAGAACATTTAGCAATAATTTTAATGAGAATAACATTTTCTTTAACTAATGGATTTCAAGTAAGGTTTGTCATTTTCAGATTTTTAATAGTACCATTTGCTTATTTGAGTTCTATTTATAATTATAATGTAGTAATTATATTTAGTTGTTCTTAGGAATAAAAGGGGGATATTTCGAATAATACTTATATTATTACACTAGCATTGAATTTTGTAATGTTTATAACGTTGAATTCAAAATAAAATTCTCAATCGAAAAAGCAGAATAAAATGCCCAATTTGAAATTTATAGTAATATTTTTCTTTTTTGCTCTTTTAATGTTTTACAGAATAGTATAGGTTGTCTTATTTAATCGACCTCGTATATCTCACTTCTGAAGATAGCTATTTATGTACAAATAAAAAGACATTCTGTATATTTCCAATTATTGTACATTATGCATATCAATAATATATAAAGAAAGAGAACCATAAATTTAAGGATCTACTAGTACTATGTTACTCAAAAGATATAAAAATGTTCAAACAACAACATAAATTAGTAAGTAAAAGTGAATTAGCATGCAAGAATTTCATGAAACAGAAGACATTTATTGTGTAACAGTAGTTTGTGTACCTATTTGATTAGAAATTACGATTAACATGTCAATAAAATCTCAACATAACCACTTCGCTTAGTATAATATTGTCCGTGCGCAAAACACACTGATTAATTAATCATATAGTTTCACAAACACATACCTTTCTTTTTACTCTCATTGAGATTAGCTATTTGAGTGAAGTTGCCGTGGTTCAGAGGTTGAAGGTGTATTCATAGTGAAATAATTAGTAATTGAACTTAGAAATTACAAGTAATAATTCATGTTGGTTGTATGCTAACACAGCAACAAAATTTATTATTCATTGTGTTAATTATGTTGTTGTGAATGCTTTTATTGTTTGTCATAATACAAACTAGATTATTATTTGTAATTTTCTATTTTTAATTACTATTTGGTTCGGTGTAAATATAGCTAACCCAATAGATGAATCTGAAATAATGCAATCCCAAAATAAAGATTTAAATGTATCAATGTGCTATACTTACACTTGTTGATTTAGATTTATTAATAAAAAGTGCAAATTCTGTTTAAGCATGTTAAGTACATACAATAGCAGATACTTATTTTCTTGTGTACATAATAATATGTGTTATTTATTTTGCACTCTCACTACACACTCAGCTATAAGTAGGGTCACAAAAAGGCGTGGGTTCAGAAAGTCCATTGATATTTGACAAATATTTGTAGAAATTGCTTTGGAATATATTCGAATATAGAATATTGTATACAAGAATGCACGATATATATCCTTTATTAAGTATACCGATACATATTATAATATCTATTGTGGTCTACTCTTATAAAATGCTAATTATTTATTCATATTGTTTCAAATTTATGCAATGCTATGAAACGATATCAATATGCATTGTAACTTGGGAAAAGTAAACGCAAAACAACTATATTTAAAAGCGATTATTCATTTAATGACTCATTTAAGAAAATTAATAAACACAAAATTTCAATATAATTATCCTTTATATGAATCATTTTATATTTAACACGTGTCACTTTTGAAATACGTCGTTAAATATCGTTTTCAAAAATAGGAGCCACCCAAGTCATTTACAAAACTTAAGTTTAAATTTTCATAATTTTGCGTTCAACAGTTTAGAATTTAGAGCGTTCATACACACCACAACTATATAGACACATACACATAGGCAACATTCCGAAAATAGTCAGATTCGAATTAGGAATGGTCAAAACTCTCGAGTTCAACCTTTTTCAAGATTTAAATATTTTCTTTTATACATTCGTATACGAATGTAGTATCAAGTTTTTTTCGGTTGAAATATACTTTTCAGAAATAAGAGGAATTTATTCCACGAATATGCAAATCTTAAATTAAAAACATACTATTAATATGTTCAATGGTATTGGCTGCGGAGCGTTCACTCACAGAGATACACGAACATAACGTTTATAAGAATATAAAAATGTGATATGTTCAATAGATTTGGTCAAATAGCTATAAAAAGCTTATTTATTTATTTAATGAAATTTTAAACTCTACAACGTGAAAATTAATTATGAAGTGCAAACAAATATGGCGGATTATTTATAAGATTTACAAATCTCAGCATAGACACAAATTAGCTTATAAGTAGTAAATATTAAGTGTATTGCATACCTATCCTTACGCATGTAGTGCATTACAAAAAGTGAATTAGAAAATCATATTTCTATTTTATATGTAAGAAATTTGAATTTGAGGCCGTGATAATAAAAAGACCAAACATTTTGAACGACTCGGATAACACCGAAGACCATTGGAATTTTTGTGTCTCATGCAAGTAAGACTGAACAAGAAGTTGTATTTTGATCTCTTGAATGTACACAATTCCTGTTTTAATGTACCGGAGTACAACAAAAAGAGAATATTATTATCATCAGCCCCAAAACCCATAAATTATTAGTAGAGATTTTAGGCTACATGTTTGTACCGACTGGATATTTGTATTGTGTGTTGGGTAAACACAGGTTTTTCAGTAGGTCACTCAGTGTGTAGGATGGGCTAAGATAATTTTAAGAACAAACTTAGTCCCTTGTCCATGATTCAACATTTGAATACCTGTGTGTTCATCTGGAGGGGCAAACGATATATGACAAAAACGGATGATGGTATAAAATAGAGATGATCCAAGTCTTTGGGCAAGTTCAGTTCTTCACAAAATCATCATGAAAGTGTTAAGTGCATTAATTCTTGCTTTTGGATTGGCTACTACGTTTGCGGTAAGTTTAAGTTTGTTCATTATTATTTTATGTTTCAAATAATAATTTTAAAAATAAACGAAATTAAGTTTAGAAGAATATTGCATGAAGCTGTTTCAACTACTTCAAATGGTTATTTGAAACAATATTCTTGTAGTTTAAAGAAGACATATTGCTTTATACTGCTTGCATTATTTAAATTTATTTAATTAAAATATGATACACGCAAGTGTGTTGATTCAAATCTAAAATATAAAAATAAAAAGAAGTTAATTTATGATATCTTGATCCTCATGTTCCATGACCACGTAAATACGATTTGAGCTTGATAATTTGTACGAATAAAAGTTTCTCGTTTCACGCAATTACAATACCATAATCAAGAACTCTCTAACCAATACTGGGATACTTAATATTTTATTATATAGTTTCTTTAATAGTTTTAGGACTTTGTTCTTTATACTAGTATAATTTAATAATAATCTTATTTTGCTATTTGAATAAATAGTGAAAATATATTTGATCCATTAAATAATTGTTGGTTAAATGCATTTGGAAGAATATAAATTATTTAAATTAATTCAATTTATTGTTTGTTTAACTAAAAATGTTTGGAATATCTTAGAGCATTTTATTTTAAAATACTCTTATATTTTCGTATTTATACGGAATTTTTAAATTCATTTTAATTAATTAAAAATGTGTCTGTATTAAAACATACATATGTACGATACATTACTCTGCTTTAAAACCATAGAATCATTCGTTTCGAATAACATATCAGAGACAGGCATGAGTATAGCTAGTAAGAAAGTTATTAGATTAGTCTACAAAATCACTCAGTCGTATTCAATAATATCTATAAAATAGTTTTCAATTGCATGAGATAAACTAAATGCAAAAGTACGTCATCGTAAATATATAAATTTATTTTTTAATAAAAATCATAATTAATCTTCTTGAAAATAGTAAAAATGATCACAATTGATATTTTTTATTTATTTATTAAAGACATTGCTCGACAATGGTCGAGATTATCGTAGTATCAATTTATTTATAAATGTTCATTTACGGAGTATTTTTAACCGATAAGGTCTCAAAAAAGTTAGAGATATGTGATTTTTATAAAAGTTAAAGATATTTGAATTTCTAACAACATTGGTTTGAAAATTATATTCAAAAAGCGTGCTATATAATAGATTTTTTTTTTTATAAATTAGTATTTGAACCATATTTATAAGAAATAAAAAAATTTAATTCAGCGAACAATATTATACAAGAGTTTTATTCGAATATAATGTATCATATAGATATATGATAATGAAAATTACAAAATATTAAATAAATTTTGTTATATTTTATGTACTATAGTTTCCAAACGAAGAAACAGCATCAACAATAGTTGGAGCTAAACAATGCTTACAACAAAAAGGTTTAATGGACACCGTATCGTGCATGACTTTAAGTGCGTTGAGTAGAATAGAAGATATATCTACTCAAGAAACCATTAATATTTTACCCGGCGTTCAGTTATCAAGTGATAATGCCAATATTCAACGAAACGCAAGACAGCAACGGACATTAGAACTGCCAGCGACTGCCGAAGAACGTATTTCGAAGATATTCGACATGATGTTCAACATAATGGGAAACTTGTTCTCTGGACGTACTTTAAAAGTAAAAGTACCGGAAAGTACTTCAAATGAGATTCAACGATCTATGGAAGATGGTGATTATTTTTAATTTTTTAATCGTGGATTAATATCTCCTAATAATATATATATATATATATATATATATATATATATATATATATATATATATATATATATATATATATATATATATATTCAGTTTAAAAATGGCTGTGAAAATCCAGCAATATTGCTAAACTAATGCAGAAAGGAAAAAGAATAGGAACACATAATTTTGTCAAGTTAGTGTTAATTTAACACAATATATTGTGCATTTTGAATAAAACCTCGATTTTTGGCACGCGAACAAGTTTTTTAATGATTATTCCAATTTTTTTCAATAGAGTGCCAAATATGGGCATTTCAATAAAAAACTCACCTTAGAGGTTCAGTTCACAGTGTTTTAAAGTATCTTTAAAAGACCGTCACGATCCTGTAGAAATCACTTTCATTGTTTACATCTTTTTTATTCTTGGTACCGTAAGAAAAGTATCATACAGGAGCCATGAGGCAAAAAAAAAAAATTAAGCATTTAACTTAAACATGGTATAATCCATTTTTATATAAACACTGGGATTTCGAAAAAATATGAGCAATTTTTTGCCAATATGATGTTAATACCCCCTAAATACTTTCTTGAGTATATTTAAACCTTACTTATAAATGTAACACCTTGTACGATAAGATTGTAGCATTTATCAAATACTTGTTATAATAGATAAAGTTTTCATTCAAGGATGTTAATTTATGCTGAATTTTCACACAGGACTAAAAATTTAATTTATGATATGTTTTATATTTATAACTTTATTATGGTTTATTTTAAATCGCACAAATTAGTGAGTTCATCGGTTTAATTGAAAAATAGCACTTTTTCTTCCAGGACGTGGAAAAATGAAGAAAATGCTAGGACCAATAATGATGGCAATAGGAGCCAAGTTGATTGCCATTGTTCCAATTCTGCTCGGTGGCTTAGCATTGTTGGCAGTCAAAGCTTTAATTATAGCGAAAATTGCGTTGGTCATAACTCTTGTTGTTGGAGCTCAATATTTATTCAGTGGCGGAGGACTGCTAAGCAAGGTATTTAAAACAATAATTATTCACTTGGGCATATAAGATATGCACTTCAAATAATTATAATATTCATTCAGTACTGCGCATTCAAATCCGAACATATAACAACAAGTAAATAATGTTTTAACTGTTTACAAAGAGAGTTTAGAGTTCATGAAATATTCTAGATTTCAATTTCGAGCACAGAAACATAATTCTCAGTAGGTGTGGGTTGCATTATGGCACTATTATATATAGGACAGCAAAATTACGTATTTGATATATTTGCAAAGAACTGCACTGAGAGCTTAGAGAAATATTTGGTGACATCTATATAAATGTATTAATACAAGCTACACGCATATGAGCAGCTAATATATTTATATCTGCGATAAATATATTTTGTATACTTGTCATTAAATATATTAGTCACTAAAATACATGTTTCTTCGAGTGATTAGATTTTGGGTATAAGCGCATGTGTCATACATCTCTAATGTTAAAATTTAATATTACTATATATGATGCATGCTACAATTTTTTTAATATTAAAAAAATTAATAGTATATAACTCTAATCGTCTAAAATATATAGTTTTTTGGGTGGTAATATATAAAAAGGTATATCTCAGAATAGGTTCATTTACATTTGTATACATTCACAATTTTGTTGACCCCCTAATGATGTTATCGTCGCCTATGGTCGAATCGATAAATATTACTCCTTTAAAGCTAGCATAACTGCTTTCATAGCACTGCTTAATTTGACCAATATAGACATATCTGCTATTTCACGTTCTTTTTAATAGGCAAGTTTATGTTAAATATAATTTTTAGCATGTTTAAATTTGTCTGTCATGGGAAATAAACATATCAAACCGAAATTAATTTTAGCTTTGAATATCTACAATTTATAATGTTCCGATTTCAAAACAGTACTGTTATTCTCACATTTCGATGAGTCACTATACAAGTTACGGTAAATTAACTGGTGTGAACAATTGAAAGTGAATAGGTGTAAAATCGATGTTGATATTTATGTGTTGTTATAGTTTGGCAAAAATGCATTGAGTAATATCGGAGGTGGTGGCAGTGGATATGGTAACCAAGGAGGTTATAGTAATGGCTGGAATAACGTCGGTACAAATTATGGAGCACCACAGGTTAGCTACCCGTACGCAAGATCAATGGAGGATGCACAGAACATCGTTTATTCATCACATACAAAATAATATGTAACTGTTCTGGTTAAGGTCAATTTATTTATTGTATTTATTTATTTTTCTTTAATATATAAATATTTTCATAGTTAAACATATCTATATTATTTTTTACCAATTATCCTAACACTGTCAGTCAGTCATCATATACTTGGTTCGACTATTGTTGTGTAAGATTTCTATCGCCGATATTAATTTTAAGATCTAATACCATTATATAACTAAACATAATATTAACTTAATGTAACAACCTAAAATTAGCAAACATTAACTTAGCATTCACAAATTTAAACTAACCAAAATGGTTACCTAAAATTTCAATTGCATTTTCGCGTGAAAAACATTTTATATGTAAAGTACCCCATGTTCCAATCTGGATAATCTTTTAATTAATTTTGAAATTAAAATTATAAATAAATATTTGCATATTATATGAAATTATATTTTTTATGTAAATATTTGTTTACCAATTTTGACGTTTTGTTTACAATACTGATTGAAAACGCGAAATGCCAAATTTTTTGTAACATTTATTGCAATTTATTTAGATTTTCTTTTCCAAACAAAAGTTGTGCAAAATATTAGTATTTTTCATTATGAATATAATAATTCTGGTCAAAAAAAAAAGCAGCCGTTCTAGAAATATTAGCGAAAGGATCAAAATTACATAGAGTAAATGGAAGGTATTCCGAGAAAAGTCTATAAATAAAACTTGCACTTCAGTTTCTATAACTTGTATAATAATCATCCTGGAAAAATAGAATTTCAATTTAGGGAAGTTAAACTTAAAATTTGGAAATTTTAATTACAATACTTCCATTTTAGAATATTATTATAGTAATTTCATGAGTATTTAGTTAATAATTGTGTTGCATGTTGTAAAGAGATTTTATGACTAATAAATATTGCATAAAACAAGTATGTCATTAAAAGATATTTATTTATATATGATTTATAAGCAACAAACTTTTCGAATAAATAAAAACCGTAATCCGAAATAATATGATAATTTAGAAATCAGTAAACAATTGAGATATAACACTTATGAAACGAAAGGTTGGTTTTGAGTCCAAAAGTAAATATGTAACCTCTTAATACCCGGCACATTGTCTGCCAGACTGGTAAACTTACAATAAAAATCACGTATTGTAACAGAATGTCACACTTGTAATCGTGATTTACATACATTGTTTCTAGTCCCCTCTATTTTACAACTAAAACATCAATACCCATCTTCCCACTTATATAAATACACCCATCAAATCAATCCATTTCTGAATATACCTGTCGCAAATATGTTGAAAAAACTATTGATAATCACATTGATTGTGACTTGTTCACTTTGCGATCCGCTCGAAAATATCTACAACACTTGTGGTGACAATGTCAAATGTGCAGAAGAAAAAGTCGTCACGTTAGTCGATGAATTTGACGCTGATCCAACGGTCACGATTTTGGGTGGAATTGTGAAGGTTGAAAGAATTGGGGAGGCGGTGCCGTCAGCACCAAACACTGAGGGGGCAGTTGACAGAATTTTGAGATATTTGTCTAGCCATGAATTGAAAATTAAGATACCGACAAGTGTACGAGATGCTAAGAGTCTACTATCAGGTATGTACATTTTTAGTTTCAATATTTCTTTAGCTCGTCGTGCCGTATGTACGGTCGTGTAATTGTAGTATTCTCATTTTTTTCTTTTTAATGGAAATTTTTGCAAATCTAGCAGATTTCGAAACTGCAAATGTAGGACGGTCGATTAAAATATTCAATACCACAATGGTGTAATTATTGCAGATCTGGATTTGATCAATAATAATGATTAGTGATGAATGTCTTGTTTTCTCAAATTCTTGTAAATTGGACAGTAACAAAAAAGATATACGAAAATAACTTGATATTACCTCTTCAAAATCAGTCGTTATAAGAATACTTTTTTCATAAAATTATAAAAATTAAAACGAAATAGAAAAAAAGCATCAATGATTTCAGCTCGCCGTATAATTAAATTTATAAAATATATATTTTCATAATTTATGTAGAACACATCTTTGTATTCACTGATCAAGTTAATGAAGAAACCATGTTTATAGCCACTGATTTTTGATGAAATAATATGATAAAAAATATTTTATTTTAATAATCAAATTTTTTTTTAATAATTTATATTTTTTTGCCTTGAGTTCACAATCTGAATAAATGTTATAGTTATAATAATATTATATATAAATAGTCTTTAATATACACAAATAAAATCATAATTAAGATACACAGATATAAACACAGTCGCATTTAGACACACACACACAAACGATATTAGTTAATATCAATACAGGGCCATTGAATCCGCGCATTTTCATTACAATCTAAACCAAATTTCAATAGTTTCAAGTGTATTGTGTAAGAAAGTAAATATATTTATATTATTTCAAGAAAATTGAGTATTATTCAATCAATGAATACGGTGTTTGCTGCAATTAATTAATTTTTCTGTGATCGTATAAGTATCAGGAAGACATTTGAAAAACGGTATTTTTAAATTCTTTTGTAATTATAGATAATCTATTTAAAAAACTAAAATATAAGGGAACTTTTTTACATGATATTTCATCACACTTACATTCAACACAATGTCAATTTTAATATACCGTTGATTGAAACAAATTATTTACTTATTAGTATATGACATAGATGCGATGAAATGCGACAATCTGCCGCAATTTCTCGTCTTGCTTCTAGGATT
The DNA here is from genome assembly GCA_933228885.1 of Leistus spinibarbis. Classification (NCBI taxonomy): domain Eukaryota; kingdom Metazoa; phylum Arthropoda; class Insecta; order Coleoptera; family Carabidae; genus Leistus; species Leistus spinibarbis. The sequence goes on from OW121793.1 coordinate 3,807,440, forward strand.
CAATGTGCTAGTTGGACTAAACAAAAACTTACTTTCACATGTTGCTATCTCAGTATCTAGAATTATAACTAAGCCGGCCAGCAAGAAGAAACGCTTCAAGCCGTCTAATTTCACTACACAATAGCTATGTTAAATGACCACCCATAACTTTCAAATATGATTTGTCTTATCTCCAAGTTGTCTTAATTTTTAATTCATGCTGAATAAATAAAACAATAAAATAATAATATCTTAAAAAAAATATAAAAATTAGTCAACCAAACAATATCAGATACTTAATTTTTTTTCTGTAATTTCATTTCGATCAATCTGACAGTAAATTTTTATATATGTGCTAAAAATCGATAAATTGAAATTAATATCTTCGCGAATAACATATCTACGATGGACTTATCAACTAATCTAAAAGTTAAACGTGGATCGAATGATGTAAACACCATATGATTTTACATATACAATGAAGCGATTTCACGTATTTCAATTCGGATTCCCTTAGGGAATAAACAGATTTTTTTCAAACAATTCACTTAGGCGATTTCCTTTCCAAATTAAAAACAGAACTTATCTGCAATTATACGTCTCATTTAAATATAAAAACAGGATCTAGTACTAAACTCATTCTTTCTCTCTTACCTCTGATCCAAAAACTGTTCTGATCTTAGAATATTTCTTTCAAAATTGCTTCGAAAACAGCATTTGGGAAGTTTATATAAGTGAAATCAGTTCAGCTCAGATCATTTTACCTTTTATTAATTTGGACTTGTAAACAGTGACTAAATTTTTAATACAATTTGAATTTCTCTGTATACAATAACAAAATAACATTGGAATAGTGAACATATAAAGGATTAAATTAAAATTAATATGAATATATGTATAGAAAACAGCAACTGCATTAAAAATTATATGAAATTGCATCAAATACAACGTGTATTTGCCTCACGTCGAAACGCGAGTGAGATTTCATTTATATACAATCATATGAAAACCGGTCAAGGTCAAATTCTTTTAAAAACAAGTTCAAGATCGAAACGAAGCTGTTAAACAACTGACTCTCTACCATCGCGATACACCTGTTTTATACACACACGTAGTACGTATCAGTGGCTACTCGATTTGCTCTATCACATCCGGAACAATGATCTCGCGCATGCGATCCGCGTAAATTACAGAAAACTCTATACTTGCTCGATTTTTTCTATTTGATATTTATTTTCATTTGCGTACAGGTGTGTGTGTGTGTGTGTGTTTTACGATTTAATCAACTAGAAGAGATATCTGATGCTTAGTATTTTGAGCGGCGTCGATGCGAGCGACTTACTTACTGACCTACTAAGCACACAAACACTTCCGCGCCACTCGTACTCGTGTCCTACTTTAAGCCGACCGAGAATGTTCACCTGTTAGTATAGTAATATCGTTGTACCAGTGAGTATACGGCCTTAACCTTCTTCACAATAATATTTAAACGATTTGCATATTATTTCGATAAACCTTTATCTTATTTCCCGTATAATATTGAGATATCGCTTTACAGCATTGTTACTGACCGAGATAACATAAAATTCAGATTTTTTAATTTTTTTTAGTTAACAGAAAAGTCTTATAAAATAATATTTTTTAAATAATTTACAGTACCACGTATATCCTAACTCAAACAGACTTTTGAGATACTGAATAATGTAGCAAGAGTTATACTTTATTTTCGTTTTAGATTTAGTTAAATAATTGATGATTTTCTTTTTATCCATTATAGTATATACTGACTATAATTTTTAATAGTATTAAATTTTCATAAGGTAAAACTTCCATAGACACACACACACACACAGATTTGCTAGCGAAAAAAGTTAATGTCATTTCAGGGAAATTCTAAACGTGTATTTCCATTAATATATTGTTGTTGGAAAATATTTGTGATAAAATTAAATCCTCTTGTAAAAAGTAGACAGAATCAGGCGTAGAATAAACATTAGGTAATACATATTTAATTTTGAATTACATATATACACATTTACCATATACGTTAGTATAAATGAGCTATAGTGTGCCTGTCACAATCTCGGATCAAAACATTTCCGTAACATAAAGTTCTTGTCTCGTCGCCCTGAATCCAGAAATATATATCTCTTATACTTGAGCTGCTTCTTTTGTGTCTACACCTATTCTTGCATATATAAAAAATATTTTGTGTTTTAATTATAAAATCAAAACTAATTAGGCCATAAAATAAATTAAAATTTTATATTTAGTATACACAGTATCTTCTATCTTGAATATATTAAAATCAATTTATTTGTCTACATTATAATATGGTAAACATTTTTTTGTCAATCTATTTTGGCGTAATGCTATAAGTTTAGAACAATTCTTTTCCCTTTCCGTTTCACTCAATTGCTTGAGTTATTGTTTAAAACATATTGTTGTTTTAACATGTTTCAACAAGTGCCAACAGCTTTATTCAATGTTGTTTGCTGCAATGTTTCATCTTGTTTGAAATTTGCCTGTGCTTGTTGTACGAAAGATTGGGAAGGAGGGTTTATGTGGTGGGATTTCATGTAATTTATGTACGCACTGTGTATTTTTGCATCGTTTAATTATAGCACGTGTTCCGCTAGAAATACGCATTGTTGCATGTTTAGTACGCCAGATATTATCACTATTTTCAACACAGATACGTTACAGTAATATACATTTGAAAAGAGAAAGAGTAGGTTAAAAAACTTGTAATATCTATAAATATATAAAAGGGTAATTGGTTGCACATCATATGACTTTGTATATAATTTCATGGAGTATTATTATTGAATAAATAATTAACAGCTGAATTAATATTTGCAATCTAATTGCATTTTTAATTACACATACTTATACAGTTGCTAATTGAAGTAAGTTCGTTAATATCTAGGTAATTTCAAAAATAGAAAAAGTGTATTTTGTCCGGTAGACATTAACAAAAATTTCCTAAAAATAAATGCCTTTTTTTGTATATATCCGGTCACTAAAGTAGGTCATATAACAATCTTAAATATTTATCCGTGAGAACCTAAGAATCAATTTTAGTCGGAAATACAATAATACCGTTCGAGTAATATATAAAATTGTATGAAATACAAGTAAATAAAAATCAGATCAGTTACATAAACGAATGCAAATTTTAAATGTAACGTTTTAATTGAGGAAGCAATATTTATTAATTGCACCGCGTGCCCCATGATCTTAGGATATTTGGTACATCATCGATAATTAATAAGAATCCCATCAGGTGAATAAACTCGAATGAATTTTGATTTGAACTTCTATAAACTAAAGATCTTTGGAAGAACATTAACATCACGCAAGAATAGTACGAATCAGTTTAGCATATATTGTAAATTCAGTAAATTCAATAAAAAACAGAGACTTATTGTAAACACTAGCACGTGGCTTCGCATTTATCTTATTGGTTGAAATAGTTCTTGAAACCAATCAGAGTCATTGTTGGTCGCCACGAGACTTCTCTAGATTTAAAGCAAACTGCGGGCGATTTTACTATAGTAAACGTGGTACGTGCCTCTCAGTTTTCTCATACACTATTGACAATAAGAGTAATACATATTATGTTCCTTTGGATGTATTCTTCCTTCTTATGGATGACCTTGATTGGACTTAAATAAAGTTCTAAATAATACCAAAGACACTCAGAAAATTGTATATTGTTTGTACAAGTACTGTCAAAATTATCCGGTTAACCGGTTACTACGAATTTCAAAAAGAAACTTACCGGTTAAACGGTTACTTTTCTCTTTTCTGATTAAGCGGTTAACCATTTAATCGTATAGTACAGGGTTTACCGGTTACCTTAGCAATAAACCGGTTAATATATTCGGCGGTTATTGACAGTCTTTGTTGGTACCCAGTATGATTATAAACTGCATGAGTTTCTGTAACGTTCATTGTCATCGTTATAGAAAAATTATTTGTAAATATATGACTATAATTAGAGCAAATTTCAAGTTAATTATTTTCTTTTTTGAAAATATGTCCCAGAGCGTTAAGAATAATTATCTATTCCTAGTAAAAAGATTTGATCCAAATTTAATTTTTTGTTGTCAATACATTTTTTGTTTTATACGAATAATTGATAAAAGAACTGAATTTTTTTATATATTCCAGGCATGAATAAATAGTGTATTGATTCATGTTACAAAAACATTTAAAATAATAATGAAACTATTGATACCTAAAGTAGATGGCAAAGAGGTGAAAATGAAAGTTGAATATAATATTGATGTTATTTAAGATCATTAATAAACAAAATTAATGTGAATAAATTTAAAATTTGGATTCAAACTCTTTTTCGTAGACTCATAGTTTTTGGGAGATTCGAGGCGACCTTAGTTTCGTCTCGGTGTTGTCTCGTGGCAGTTCTATCGTCGAGTGTATATGTACGTGCATCGCAATAAATGAATAGCTAATCAAGGTCACGAATTAAACACACTTGAATTGATTATTTTTATTTAAAGTTGTTAAGAGCCAGTTTTTCTAATGTCTGTATGTGGTTCACTTTATAGAAACCAGATCGAGTAAACTGAAGAAAATCATTTTACCAATGCTGTTGCTGCTCAAATTGAAAGCAGCAATCTTGATACCTGCTGTACTTTCCGCCATTGCACTCGTCGCATTCAAGGGCCTCGGTGCCGGGCTCGTTGCATTGGCGATCTCGGGGGCAACGGCTTTCAAGAGTGCATTGGAGGGACACTCGTCGAAGAAAGTCAGCTTTGAAGTGGTGCCGCCGCACTGGAATCGAGCAGGGTTGGCACCCTCGGGACCAGCAGCGTATGTGCAAGAATGGCCAATGGGCTATCAAACAGTTTCGTAATGAGCGCAGCAAATATTATATTTAAATAAAATTGAACTGTATCTATAATTATTTTTATTAATTTATCAATAAAAACTAGTATATATATATGGGATTATTTACAAAACTAGAGCGCTAAATATGTTAACCTCCATTAATTCAAAATCTAGTTTTGTTATACTTTCTTTTAGATTCTAATTATGTGTCGTTTTGTTCATTTTTTCGTCGAACATTCCACAAGACGTTTTTGTACGTACTCGAGGAAGCAAGTTTTGATTCATAGTAAGTGTAACATCCGTCAGAAGTGAATGGTAACTTCTGTATAAATGCATCAAAATCATCTTTTTTCGCTGTTGATGGTTCGGTTAACATTACAGTTATTATAAAAACGTGTAAGAGATAGTGCAAACTATATCACGGTGTCCGAACTTGACCCTTATTTCAAGGCGAATTATCGCATGTCTAATAACAAGTTAACACGCCCGTCGCTAGCTACACAAATGTGTTGCGCTCCACTAAGTCCCCTTAATCTAAGAGTGATGGTCAACATTTAGGAAAGAGAGTACCACCCAATGATTCTTGATCTTTTTGCATTGGATACTCTACTATATATAGTGTCGATACAGATTCCAGCAGCAACTCATTCAGTAGCTCTCATTTCAAAGACAAACATGTCTGGTTTTGTTCGTGTGTTTGTGGTTGCCATTTTGGTATCAGTGGCCTGTGGGGAAGATGCACCAACCGCCGGCAGCCGAGCTGATTTCAAGCGATCCCTATCCCGTGACTGCTCCAAGTCTTACACCACCACCTGCATGAAACTAGACCTAGTCTCCTGGGTGGAACGACTCTCGGAGGATGATAACTACCAAGTGCTGCCTGGAGTGTCCCTAGTACGGGAAGCCGACAGTGCTCGAGCCAACACCGCTGATCTCGTCGCTGAGTTAGCCAGAGACTTCCCTAACGACGCTGAAGCGCGTCTGGACGCCTTCCTGCTGAAGAAGGTTACGGGATACTTGAACAGCCACACCATCCGTGTACGACTATTCGATGATTCCGACAAAGAAGTTGTGACCGCTCGTAGGAAGAACAAGGGTGGCATGGGCGGCATCATGGCCATGATGCTCATGATGAAGGGAACATTAGGCGCCCTAGGATTCGGTGCTTTGGCTGCCTTAGCTGGTAAAGCCTTGATGACTGGTCTGCTGGCTCTCATGCTCTCCGCGATCGTTGGTCTCAAGTCGTTGGCGGGTGGTGGTCACAAACAAACCACGTATGAAATCGTGTCTAAGCCAGTGTACTCACACGCACACACGCACTCGCAGTCTCATGAAGAAATTGGACACCATGGCGGTGGTGGATACGGCGGCGGCGGCGGTCATGGAGGATATGGTAGAAGTTTCGAAGATTTACCCATCCCACTTAGCATTCAAAACGCCTCATGATTTAAATAATTCAAAAACCAAATATCTAATATTAGCGAACAAATATTTATTATTATTTATAATAGAAACATCTTCTCAATTTAGTTATGTTAGTTTGTAATTACGATACCTGCAATAAGAACTTAAACTATCATTGTAAATTGTTCTTTATATTTATGTCTTGCCTAAAAAAGTAAACTTGTTAAATAAAATGTTGTTAAAAAATAAATAACTATTTTTAATTAAACCCCTTCCTTCCTTCAAGAACATTAAAGAACGCACCTGCATATTGAATGCACATAAACCTCAATAGTAAACACCTATTTATAAATTATAACCATGAAAAGTGTGATTGCATATTTAATTAAAAATCCTACCCTATAATAAATTACCATCAACATCTTCTAGTAGTTATTAAATTATTATTAAATAGTCTTCCGTAACTAAATGTACAACATAATTGTTGGCTTAAATACCTTATATGTTGTACATGTTTAAAAATTCAACCACTGGATAATCAAATAATCTACTGTTACCGAATTTTATTTAAATAATTAAATATATCTCTTTAATTTACTATTATAATTTGATATTGATAACATTATTTTTATTTTAATAGATAATGACCGCCCAATAATTACAATATTTAAATTTTACGAATTTATTTAAGAAAATAAACTTAAATTAGAATTCAAAACTTTAGATATTGCATGTGAGCACTAATCCGGTTTCGAAGATCTAATGGACGTGCATTTATTTAGGAATCTATTCCTATTACACTTAATACGATAGCAATCGTAGGTAGGTATCACAAACGATCGTACGTATAATGTAAAAATGATATTATATATTATAGAAGAATAAATGAAACTATAATAAAACAAACAATATTTATTAAAACTATATCTAATATCTACAACTTAGAGAACATTATACTTGAAGATATGAAGCTGATTTGCACCAAATTCAAAAGTTTTAACGAATAATAATAGATAATTTCACATCCAGTATATAATTACTGCAAATCTTATTATTTTTTTAAAAATCAAACTATTTCGCATATTACGATGAACAAGAGATACATTTGCAAGTAAATTATTTTTTGCAATTTTGTAGATTTTCTATATTCATTTAAAATGCGATTTATTCTCTTTGCTCCAAGTGCAATCCACAAACATATATAGTTCTTGCACTGAGTAAACTATAACTTTTCATACATATAAGTGTCCCTTCATCAATTCTTACTGTACGCCAATGACGCGAATAAGATCCCTCTTTGAATCGATATTGAAATACACGAAGAAATACAGATACCTGCTTCAAGTAGAACGATGTTACAACTGTAGAAGTTGGTAGTGGAACTTTTTAGCGTGGTTTGAGTCTCAACTAATTATTTATAAAATAGGCAGATATACTGCTTAACAGATGTGTTACTTTGGTTGCAGCATAGAACTCATCCTATTGGATTTAGGCACAGAAATACATAGGAACGAAAACTAGTTATAATATTATAAAAAACCACCTGCAATATTTAATCATGTTAGTGAAGGAACCGTAAAAAACGTATTCAGTGGATATAAAATACTCTGCATAATAGACTTGGTTCCTGCAAATCGTAGATAAAGTCCAGCATCGGCTTTTATATACTATGACTATTGATGGCAAACACAAAGAAAGTCCCCTCATTGAACTATTGAATTGAACCCTTTCAAATGTATCAGAAAAGCTAAAAATAAAATAGAAAATATTCTTTAGTATTATCTTTCCTAAAATATCTAATTTTGCTTATATTCCAACAGAATATATTCAGTCAATGTAAGTTATATCTAATATTGTTACAAATGCAAAAAATATTGTCACTCCTCACATTAATTTGGAGTAATTACTACACATTCTTAAGGCGTTCCTTAATTTGCGAGAAAATATTTCAACAAAAAATCATACATCAAAAGTTAGTGATGACAGTTTAATTGAGACATGCATGGGAAATTATTGTAGAAATGAAGACGTCAATAAATAAAATTTTCACACTTTTTTTTAGACATTTTAAATATTTAAAGCCAAAAAAGCTTACAGAGCAACACGAAAGACTGATTTAAAAATAATAACTTTAATCACTTTTTAATTAAACTAGTCCAATTTTTCGACACCAAATAATGAAACAACCTTATACAATAAGCTAAATGCGACGGAAGTAGAATTGTGACAAACAGTGCTTATGTTCTATGTTGATAATTTCTATGTGAATGTTACTTTCATGACTACTTAATTTTTTTGATACGTATGCGCTGCTTTAGGGAATGTTCCCTCTTCAGCGTGTTGTATGGAGTCAGTGTTTTCGATTTTCAAGTTTTTGCTTAGATTTTATTTTTATATTGTTCTATATTTACCCTATTTTCAAATGTCCATAGTTTTTATTGAGATTATAAATTAAAAAATTTAAAACCAGACAAGGATACGGTGACTATTTTTCTACCGGAATATTGTAAAAGTTTTATTCTAATATATGTATTAGCAAGTATTTTAAGGGTCAAACGAACGCTTCAACTGAGTAGTAAATAGTATTGGCTCTAATAATGCTACGGTATTCGAGCGCTTCCCTCTTCACACCGACCTGTAAGGACGGGCAACTATGGGCTTCGTCTTAAGTAGTTTTTTTTTATTTAAGTCTGATTTAAATTAATAAATTTTACTTTGAAATATAGGTTAGTAGTTCAATTTGTAGTTGCATAACTCCGATTAAAATATGTTGTTTACGTTATTCTCACATTCTGTTTGTATTATGAATGTTCCAAGAAGTGACTTCTAAACTGTATGTAACGAATATTATACATCTGCCACAATTGATAAAATATTTCTGAAAATGTTATATATTAGCACATATTCAAAATGCATATTTTCATAATATGTTTTACACGATGCGAAACCATTATATAAACAATGTAAATAATAAATATTAAGTATAATTCATTTATTTCCACAAATTCTCAAAATATTCATTAAAAGTCCGCATCTCATCTGAAGGTTTCGGGCTGATTTAAACACAAAATTTAGTATACAAATAAATTGAGTACCCACATAGTTCTCCAAAATTTGACGCACTCCTTGATACATTTCATAGAAAAATTATGAAATACAACAAACTCTATGATATTTTGTCTATTACATTTCTTCAAATTGTGAGCCGAATACTATAAATATAACTATAGATTTTGATATCGTTTCATATTGGTGGTAGAGTTAATTTCTAACAAAATATAGATTTATTATAAATACAGATGTGATAGGACAAGAGAGTCGAGTAAAGGACACTTCAATTTCATTTTTCATTGTAAAAAAAAATCAAATTATTAAAACATTTTGTATCTTTAACTTCTCTTTAAGGCTGTGAACCCAAAGGTCAGTAAAAAATATTAAAAATATGAATTTTGAAATTTAAAATATTGTTGATAAATAGATAATACGGCGAGCTGAAGGCATAGGTGCCTGTACCTATGCGTGTCTTCTACATTGATTGTATTTTAAGACCGACCAAAACTCTAAATTTTATTTATTACAATCACAAATAATAGTTACATTAATAAATAAAGATATATTTTCAAAATGTAAATTCGATATTCTATAAATTTATTAATAAATGACATTTATGACCTGATTTCCATAATTAAAGAAGCTGTATTAATACAAAAACCAGGAGTAACTTTGAATGAGACAAGCACGTATGATTTACAAGAACATATAAGGTTCAAGGTGCCGCTATAAATAATTACGTTAAATGTTTACTTCTAAATCGGTACGTTTGACCCAATTAAAATATATAAATCTGCTCTTTAATTTAACGTATTTATATTTAAGATGATTTTGTTAATCATAACTAAATAATATTACCAATTTAATGTCCTTAATTAATCTCGATTATTGTAATTATTTTTAGATAACACAATTTTTAATCCAATTGTAACAGTTATGTTAGTTATTTCGAGCATAAATAAATTATATTTGCATACCAGTTCATATGATATTATTAAACATTTGAGAAGTAAAACCATTTATATTTTAGTAATTATATCAACAAAAAATTGTATGCGAATATTAACAGTATTTTAAGAAGAAGTAGTGCAAACAGTGCAAAAAAACTCATCTATTTAGAGTGGAGTAATATATAATCTTGTACATAATCTAAATTGAATATAACATTCTCACAGACAATCATAATGACGAAATTTTGTCAAAATGTGAATGATATATTCACACATAATTTTCGTTTATGACATGCCATCTAATTATTATTCTATTGTGCATCCGCATTTGCTAGATTTAAAACTGTACATCAATTGTTTATAGGATTTTCTCATTAAAACATATGTTAACTACTATTTTTTTTGATTAAAAGTACCTTGTTTTGAAATTTAATTCTTCTATTCTAGTCATTTACTGCTGCGTCACTGCCTTTAGGTCGCCATTGGTAGTATTATATTACCAACTTATTGGGTTTAGCTAACATGATTAGAACATTCGTTGTGTGGATAAAATCAGAAAAGCTGTCTGTGTTAATTTATTTATTACGCACGACGTTTCTACAATACAATTCTTCAAGAGTCTCCATTACTTGCGATTATGAATTTACTATTTTTTTCCACTCAAGTAGATATTTAAATTTGTTTTCTGTCGATATAACATCTGCGAGTTTAGTAGATCACGCATGAAGTTAATAGATATATTTATTACCCTAATTATTAATTCTATAGTTAAGGTACAATAAAGCCGAAATAATTAATTTCTTAAATTTATTTTATACATCGCACTGCATTACATGAAAGAAAGTTGCTATTTGTTTAATTTTAATTTAAAATAATAGTTTTAACGATCGCTTTCTATGTAATATTAGTACCTCTAATAAGTACCTACCTATTCACATATAGACTTCGACGTGAAGTCAGGTGCTTAACCTTGTTACGTGTTATCACAAGTTGTATCGAACTTTAATTTGGATTGAGATACAGCTGATCAAATATTAAAGATTAAAAAAATCTTGGGTTTATTGCACATTAAATTTATTATTATTATAACTATTATATTTTATTAACCCATAAAAGATATTTGATTCTGAATTCATATTTATAAAATAAAAATATCTTTAAATAATTAAAAACATGAGAAATCTACAATATCATAGTAACCAAATAGTTATTTTATATACTGACAGATGACATTACCGATGGTGATAGGATAGTCGTTGTGCCATATGCTTCTGATTCGGTACTCTGTATATTTTACCATTTCAATTGATGGTTGAATGACTGATTTTGTGATTTATTTTGCAAATGACAATCTTTCAAACTCAAGCGGAAGGTAGGGGAAGGAAATACGTTCAATTCCGTAGTACCTACTTTTGAACTAACATGTTTCGCGATATTATATGATTATTACAACTGTTAATTAAAAATGTAATATGTCGATCTGAAGCTATATAGTAATAGATACTTGTGATCTTACTTTCTTATAAAGAAAGTATGCGGTTAATGAAAATATGCTATTGCAAAATTTAAATGGGTTAAAATAATTGACATTGAACATTTTCGCAAGTATTGTTTGAAATGTTTTCTCAAAAGGTGTACCATTTGTAGAAAGACGCATTTGAAATTCATAACAATCTTATATATCAGTCTAAATGGAAGTATTGTAATCATAAAAAATTTTAAACATGAAATTTTAACGGAAAAACACGTTTTGGCCATATCTGAATTGAATCTGACTATTTTCGGAATGGTATCTGTTTGTGTCAAGAATGTTGAAGGCAAAATTATGAAAATTAATATTTAAGATTGGTATATCGCCCTAAGGTGCACCTAATATTTTTGATTCGATATCTGAACCGGAAATAACCATATACCCTTGCAACTTTTTAAATATCTCGGAAACGGCATGAGTTAAAGAAATTTTTTTAAATATAAATGCTGAAGATATTAAAATTTCTAGAACTTATTGTTCGAAAAATATTTCGAAAAACGTACTAATTACTAAATAAACTGAAAATTATTATTATAAACTCACGTTTTCCTAGATAAAATAAATATTGATTTTGTTTCATAACTATCGTAGGGTAAATTTAATGCAAAATATCGTATTATCAAAGAACATAGATTCAATGTTTCTTGGTATTATAATAAATGCAGATTTGAATGAAAAAGAAAGTCGAGCCGCTCCAATTTCTGTAAGAAATTCTTGTGCTGATCACCACATATATTTAATTAATAATTGATGTAATTTCGTAAATCAAATGAATTTATGAGTATCATAAAATTATCTCAGGTTTTTCTTAACGAACATAATTGCTTGGCCAGCAGGTACCGTGTTAGGTAGCAATAGCTATAATTATGATATTTGGGATTATTATTTTTTGTTTAGATATTTAAACGTATTCAAATTGTGTTTGTGTGAGACTGTAATCAGTCGACACACCCTCTAGTGTCACCGCTGGCTAAGCAATTCAGAAGTTTGTAACTTCATAACGGATATTATAGCAAACTCTTATTGAATTGAAGTCAGAAAGATACCGTAACATAAATGCGTAATGAAAGTAAATGACAACGAAAATATGGGAAATGCATTAGGAAAAGCGAAGTATGTATAACAATGCATAGGGAACGATTTAACAAAGGTGTAATTACAGAATAGCATGTAACTCTTGTCAACAGTGATCAGTACACATACGAATAACCTGAATAAAAACCGGAACGCGCCGCGTGTGCCGTGTAAATATCAACAAACACGTGGTTACGGCAATAATTGTTTAGGTATATAAAAATAAACAGAACTAACATACAAGTTTTCTACTTTTACATTTGTTTCAATTTCAAATTATCACAAAAGAAAATTCATTCATTCCAAAAAATATGACAAGTATTTTGCACATTCCCAGTTAACATTCTATTGTAATAATTATGAGTTGAGTGACTGAAATTGAAAGTCTAATCTTTTAATTCACTGCTTCTTACATTATTTCGAATAGTTGTAAATTTACTTGACCAGTCTTTCCTTCTTCGTTCTTCGAATAAGTTGAAATGAAACTGTCAGATTGCTTTTAAAAATAAGCTGGAGCACCATTTCTTAGACTTTTTTGTACTTAATTTTCATATTATAATGTAATATAGCTTTATTGTGATTTAAATTCAATCTACCATTATTGCCATGAAACAATATGAATTTGTGTTAACTAAAGAAACGTAAAAGTTATATGGTTAATTTTAAATTCGTATTTTCAGTAAATGGTTATTGATTATATATATATATATATATATATATATATATATATATATATATATATCCCCAAAATATGTATGCTATTATGTATGTTATTCATGTATAAACCAATGCTCTTTCTAAGCAAACATTCCGGTTGGGAGACTTCCCATACCGCGGGGCCTCTTCGGCGCATAGGAGAGGGCAAAACAAACACAGACGTCATTGAGAAAATAGCCAAATCGATACGTGTACCCTCAAAACGATAATTTTTGCGATCACAATACTTTCGTTCATAAATTAATATATGCAGTGGCCTCCCATTGAACTTTCTTGTTCATGTAATCAGCGAATACACAGTTATATTATTTTATTACAAATAGTGTATTGATATATATGCAAGGATAAATGCATTAATTTTTAATACAATTCTTCAGTAAATGCGAGGTTTTTTGAAATACTTTTGTTAAATATGATTTTTCTTACTTATAGATTTGCTTTAGTTGGAAGTTTATCGTCTTATCGTTGATATTTAAACATTGTTAACTTTTCTGTATGGCACATTATATAACACATAACAATAATATTATCAAGCAATTATATTATTAAATATATAAAACTGACGGTGGTCTAAATCCGGGAAATTCATTTATTTTGGGTCTGGAATTAGAATACAAGTTTGAGTCTAAACTCAGTGAGGAGCCAGTCTATATTTCTATTTTCATGCACACACACAGAATCATACCAAAACCTCATATATTTAACCCTCGAACTTCTTACTTATGGCAACTAGTCAAACCTCATACGTAAGCGTTAAGACTACGTATGAGGGGTCTTCCGTGGGTGACACACACCTCACTCTGACCCCGGGCTCGTCACTGTCAATAGGCATCGTCCTTACATATTCATCACAATATTTAATATTTTTATATAATCACCTCCTTCTAATTATTTCAAAAACCATTTAAAAAGGCTACTTCATATTCTATACTTAACCACATAATTATTCCTCAATACCAATCCAGACAATTCGTCCCATCATCCATAAATTATTATCAATGATAAGTTTCACTTCGCACATTGATTCATACCTGTTCATACTGCATATTCAGACAAATACATCAACATCAATACATATAGTTGCATACCCAAATATCATAATGCGTTATAGATTAGCTATCAACTTCACTTCAAATAATACTACACATCACCTTTATCTCTCTCAATACACGACCTATTTCACTGAAAGATAGACAATAAATGGTTACACGTTCGGAAATAAAGAATTAAAGAAGAATTCTACTTACATAATATCCGATTTTATAAATTGATATAGTCATAAAAAAATATGATTAGAACAACACATAAGTTGCAATAATTTATATTATCTTTAATTTTATGTGATACAATAAACGTAAAGTCTTATTTCACCTGACACTTTTGTCTGTAAATAGTGGGCACAGATTAGGTCTTTCCTACTTGCTTTTCAACTGGCTAAATATTATAGGTAGTATTTTATGGTTCACGTGAAAAAAATATTTTTACAAAAAATATCTAATTAGTGTTTTAAAAATAAAATTTATAAAATATATTTCATTAGACAAAATTTAGCTTTATAAATATATATTATTATCTTTAATTGACAAGGCACATCAAATCTTATATATTAATTTCTATTTAGTCATTTGACCAAGAGGTAACAAAAACTTTCGAATTTATCACTTTAACTATGTTACTGTTACTCAAATTTATTAAATAATAAATAAATATAAAAGAAAACAAGAAACGAACGTGTGCTAAAATGTATTTCACTAGTGTAACCAAATTACATTTCGTGATCATTTGTGAAGGTCAGGTATTGGGTTTTTTTAAAACGTCATTTTTTCATAACGTTCTAATTTTTCTTTTATATAAGAAAGATGTCAACCAATTACTGGGCCATCTTCTAGCTCAACCGGTAGACTGCATTGATATTAAAACAGACAAAAACGTAGAAATAAAAAATTGAATAACTTAAAGAATCAATGTCAATGGTATTTGAATTTTGTAATATTAAAAAAATACTGTTATTTGTGCATGTTTATAAGATGACATTTCAATCGAAAGTAGGGTGACAATTAATATAAATTGTTAAACATTTGTTAGAAAATTTCATAATAGGAATCATATATTCTTATATACGAATTTTACTGTTGGGTGCATCGAGTTAAAAATCCTAACATAACAATTTATAACAATTGTGTAATGTAGCATGATATAAATTAAAATATAAAACAAATTTTTGATATTATTTTGTACTAGGTATTAAATAAAGTTAATTATTAATTGCTTAGGAAGCTGTCACAGGTAAGGGTCTCTATTTTTTTGCGTTATTTATTATGCACTGATACTGATGACTAAATTTCACTTGTATGTAATACAGAAACACAATAATTGGGACATATTTTTTTCTTAAACAAACATATATGTTTCAAGTAACATCTTCTTCACAAAATTTTGCTACGGTATGTCTATTGTTATACATATAGATAATATTTTATTAATATTTCATAACAAATTTTCAATTTTTAATAACAAACCAGGGTTTTATATGAGTAATATGTTATCTTAGAAGTAAAGCAAATTCATTCCTTGAAAAGTATTCTTATTAATAGAGATCCTATTGAACATAATTGACTACAAGTATCATGAATTGATTAATAGGTAAGATATAAAATATCTTGTAATATACAATGCTCGAAGTCGTTCTATTGAATTTCAGCAAAATGTTGTTCATTTTAATTAAATATGATTGAAAAAAAGTTCAATTTAGTACCATTGAACATGATGATCTTAAAAGTTTCTAATATCTTATTGTTAGTCATGTACAAAAGTAAGTATCATGTAGTTAGAAAAAGTGGTCATTTTCAAGCAACCGTTAGACTGCAATGATATTGAAATAAACAAAAAAACGTGTGTGTATGTTTATATGCGTGTGTGTGTGTTGTTCAAAAATTGCTGAAGATAAAAGTATGAAACTTTAAATTTAAAAATTGGGAGAGAAATTTAGAAGTGCGTATAGAGGACGATAGAAATATATTTTCTATTCGCATAATTTAAGGGGGAACAACACTGTGACGGCTTAAAAGAAATCGATTTATCTTTAAAGAATGTATTTTTAAGAACATTCCCCTAAAATATTATGCTGCAATTGTGAACTCATAGGTTATAATAATTATATGCATTAATAATTAAAATCGGCTCGGTCGCACGACCGACCAAGCGAGCAAGACTGAAGTGTAATACAGTGTATATACACTGTAAATGGAATGTGGGCACTCAAGATATTTGTGAATGATATATGTGATATATGTGAATGCCAAGCATAATATTTATATGTAAACACAAAGATGATATTGTCCATTATGACTAGAAGAAATATAGTCTAATAAGTCTAATTAGAAGCATAATACGAAAATATATTATTAGATTCATGTACGATACAATACAAAATTATAAACAAGCACAGCTGGCAGCACCAATGCTATTAGCTCGTCGTATTATCTATTCAGTGTATGGTTTAATTTTTTTATTTATATAGAAAGCAGTTTCAACCACTAACATTAATAAAGTAGAAAATATTTTTATAACCACTGAATATTTAATGGAAAAAATATACTAGATAATAATAATAATAACATTGTTACTGTTTTATTGCAACAAAAGCCAATCTATTAATGAATTTGCTACATTTTAATTTCAATAAATATTATTTTTTATAATTTCATTATAACTTTCGGGCTCACAATTGAAAGAAAATTGCTGAACATGAAATATCTTAGAATATTTCAGTTTTTTTTTTTTTCCTAAGGGCATTATAAGGGGGGAAATTAATTTTGGTACCCTATGACTACGGACGGATATATATATATATATATATATATATATATATATATATATATATATATATATATATATATATATATGTAATTGGATTTAGGGCGACAATACAAGAACAATTTTTGAGAAAGTTTATTTGATGTTACTGACACTATAGCTGTCTTGTACTATCGTTCACATGGGTGTATGTCTACTTATGCAGATATATCTGCACAACAATTTAATGATGATACGTTAAATTCAAAGTGTGTTCAGCTTGCTATCATTGGGAGCATTCCACTATCGTACGCTAAAAAGCAGGTTATCAATGCAGGATTCTGTTCGACATTGTCAGCTCTTTTACAGCAGTTAATTTAAATTTTTACAAATTGTCTACTAAGTTTAAATATAGTATAACTTGCAACGTATGCAAAATCATCAGCAATATATTCCATAGTATCGAATTATAAATGCTACGATTTAAATCAACCTATTTATTAATGTCTAAAGAAAAATTTCAGGTCACTTGATGTCCAAAACTGTTTTTGATTTAGATTTTTTTTTTCTTTCTTTATAATGTGTGTATATTAACCGGATATACCAATAATAATAAGAACGGTGTGAATTTCTTTTGTTCTTTGCGTGAAGAATTTAGGAGCCATCAACAAAGCCTTGCTATGAGTATATAAATACTACATATTTTTTATAGGATAACTCACTGATTTTATTAGGAGAATCTATTCAAATATTATGCGATGAAAAATATCGAAGCAATTGTTTTATAGAATGATTAAAATGTAAAAATTATAACTTATAAGTATTTATATCGTTTGAATTCAATTTGACATTATCTTTTCTTTTTAATCATTATTATGGAGGCCTTTTAATCCAAAAAATAAATTAACTATTGTATTTAGAATGCAATGGGAAGAAATTGAGCACTTACATTATGCGTATAAGTTACTTTTTAATTTCCTTATACGATAGATAAAAGAAAGTATTGACATCAAAATGATAATGAAAATATCTGTTTTGAGTATACCTGAATAGATTTTGACTATTTTCTCTAAGACGACTGTGTATCCGTATGTCTGCAGCTGAACTGCCAATATCATTGAGCATAAAAATATGTTATTTATATTAGCGGAGGAACTTGTTTACTCGTACCATGTTTTAAGTATCTCGAAAACGGCAACTTTAAACCAAAATTGATTGTAATAAAAGTTGACGTTATTTATGTGTCTATAGCAACTTTAATTTGAATATTTTTCTTTTCTAATAATTTACCACACGCTGATAACTTTTAAAAATAGTCATACTACATTTTCGTTTCCCTAGTTACCTCACATATTTATATTGTTTCATGGCAATGGTAGAGTAAATTTATAACACAGAGAATTATTAAACAGGTCAGTGCCTGATAAATTAATGAAGTCAAATCTTGTAAACTTCTGTATCAGAATAAAATTTCAGGTGATGTGCCTCTGATCTAAACTAATTTGGGTCGGTCATTATAATAGGACTAATATTTGAAGTAATATAAAATAGTATATTTTGATTATACTTATAAATACATTTCTACGTATTTATATGAAATATTTCACTGTAACTTAACCATTGAACCCGATTGAGTTCAAGCGATCTAATATAACATGCAGATAGCTTAGTATACGATATAAGCCAAATTAGTATCCAATACAAGACTGACCCGCGAACCGACTGACAGTCATATAGGGAACCGTTAACCAACCTACTACGAATACTCGATCATAAAAACAAATCATACTAACCATTTCACTATACCTTACCATTAAATTACCCTGACAAAGCACAGAATTTACGCAGAAAAAATGCCTATGCGTAGAGGGTGCATCACCGGAACAATGTAGAACAAGTGAAATAACATTGAGCCGCTGCAGGAAACAAACAAAACCAAGAACGAAGTGGCCTGGTGGGAGAAATAACCAGGTGATTCCGGCCGCGGAAGTGTGTCAAGAAGTGATAAAGTCTATAGCAGACAGAAGGTAGCGCCCATTCGTGTGTCTGACTCCAGTGAGAAAACATCTTTGTGTAGGATGAGACAACACGCCCTGATTGGCGTGGTCCAGTTTCAATTTGTTAACAACAGCAGTGTTTTAGTGAATGTATTTTCAGTGAAGTGGCTCGCCTAATTCATCCATGTTTGACGATCGAGAATCCAACCTTCTAAATTGTTTAGATTTGTTGACGCTATGCAAAAAATTACACGTGCATTGCTGCTTTTGTATGTAGCCTCAGCTGTTGCTGCCACCAATGAGACTATAAGTGAATCGACATACAATAACATCACCGGCGGCAATCAGCTATGGAATGGAATATTGCGCGACTGTCAAGTGCCGACGATGTCGTGCATCCAAAAAAATGTGTATCACTACTTGGACGATACGTTCGCGTACCGCGGAGACTACACCTTTGCACAGATCTTGCATTTCAAACGGAACTCGATAGATTATAATGAATACGCCAATAAAGTAGATCATGGCGACGAAGATGACAGTTATGAGGAACAGCGATCAACGAGTCCGTTGGAAGAAGTGACTGAAGCATTGCATGATAAAAGTATAGGGTTCTTAATGTCACATGATATGGAAATGCAACTCCCAGAAACTCTTTTCGATGGATCTACAATAAAAGTATCACCTAGGTCTATCGAAGGTGATGGAGTTATTGTTAAACTTGATTTCATACCTAAACAATTACAGCAAGGTCAACAAGTTGGACGGATATTCTTCAAAAAAATTAGTACGTATCAATAAAGGGCATACTGCTGTAGTATCTCTTATTACTGTCAATTATGAATTGAATATTATTATTAATAAATAAACTTACTTTTGTTTCAGAAAAATTCTTTAAGAACAAACTTCTTATGGCCTTCATGTCAATCGTCATGGTAATTGGATTAATCAAAGCCAAACTAATGTTCCTGATGCCGTTGATTGTAGGAGTTGGAACTGCAAAGAAAATAGTGTTAAAATTGTTATTATTCGTCTTTCCCGCATTATCGCATCTGTTTAAACTGTGCACATACTACCACGATAGCTACCATGGTACTAAATATCATCACCATCATCACCAAATAGCCCATGTTCACCATGTACCTACACCACACCATCACGCACCAGAACATCATCACCCACCAGAACACCATCATCCACCTGAACACATTCATGGTGTACCACCAGATCCAATCTTCAAGCATGAACACGAAGGTTTTGAATATTCAGGACCAGGCTTAGGACCAGAGTAAGTACTTCTTCATAACATCCATTCGAATAATGTATTTTGTAATACCATTATTATCTTATTTTATAAAACATATATATATATATATATATATATATATATTTATATTTATATTTATTTATTTATAACAAATACATAATAGGTAGGATACCGGGGAATACAGGTATAAGTCTAGAACAATAATATATATATATATATATATATATATATATATATATATATATATATATATATATATATATATATATATATATATATATATATATATATATATGATAATGAATTACAAAGTGGAAACTTTAGGAAAATTGGATGGAAATATAAAAGATAAGAATCCAGAAACTCAGAATTTGAATAAACTAAATATTTATTAAACCTTTATATATTTTTGAATTCTTTAATTCTGCCCTGTTCATAATATCAATTATCTATGGAAAAGTATATAAATATTATACTAATAATATATATATATATATATATATATATATATATATATATATATATATATATATATATATATATATATATATATATATATATATATATATAATACTAATTTATATTGATCAAATTTATAATATCCAACAAAACAATTACTTTCATTATTGGGTTAAGAATTGTTAAATGCCCGCTAATCAAGTGCGTACACATGTTTGAAAAATCTCTTGACTAATCAGAGATTCATTAAACAATTCAGTGGTTGAAAACATGTTTCCTTATTTTTAATTGATTATATGCTCACCACTTGGTAAGACGAGGGCATTTGTGCCTGCACCTATACCTTTTAAAATAAAATAATATATATATGCCACAAATTATTATAATGTATTTTTATACATACAGAAGCAATGCAGTATTATTTTCAGTGATTTGAATGCTCCGTCATAACACAAACCTGTGTTTCTCCTCAATTTGATTTTCATGTATATCGTCATGCTTTTTCCAATTAATTGGAGTGGCACTATCTTACATGCATGCACATTCTTGCACTTATTTAATATTTCTCCTTTCGGATATATCTTTGCCGGTTGGTCGCATTTCATTTGAATGCAATTAAAAATAATTAGATTTTGTTATTACAGGTTTTGTTCTCCATTTAACTATAATTTAATGTGATAAAAAAATTATAGTTCCAATGCATTGCATAATTAGGAAAGACATGCATTTTTGAAATATTTGGAGTCCATTTGTTCCATGCCAAGATAGTTTAATTTAGTTTTAAATAGTGTTGTATTTTGTCAACTGTCAACTCTGTTGACAAAATATAATGTTCTTATAAATGAAGCAATTTAGCTAATTTGGTTGTTATAATTTAAAGAAAGGGAAATGCACCATTATTACATCATCTTATAAAGTTAAACTTTACTGCGACATGAAGACTAAAAATTATATTATAATGTTCATTTACAACACTTTTACTTACTTATTGAAGAACCACTTTTGAATTTCAAAGAATCCAATACTAATATACAGTCGACACTAAAATGTAGTTAATGTTTTTACAAATATAACCACTCAACATTAACTATCTTGTTGAAGTGAAATTTAAATGAATATAACAATACGAAATATTACTACACATTTAATAAATTTTAAACAATTAAAATATTATTGTAAAGTCCATTTTTACTTTCTTTTACGAACTAATAAGTAAGTAGGGATCACCAAAAATATCGAACTCGAGATTTCAACGGATATATACGTTTTGACGTTTTGTGTGTGTGTGTGTGTTTGTCTGTTTGTGTGTGAACGCTCTAGAGAAACTTCAAACTTAAGTCTTGTATATGGTCTAGATGGGCACCTCCTATTTTTGATAGGAATATTCAAACCGGAAGTGCATCTTTACTCTATGTATTTTTTGTTCTATCTCCAATATCACTAGAACGGGTACACTTATGGCAAAAATAATAATGTTTATAATGAAAGATATTATTATTTCGCACAACTTTTGTATGAAATGTTCGAAATGGGACTATTTTCCGAATGATGTCTGTGTGTCTGTCTGTCATTGAATGCTCTAGCATTATGAAACTTCAATGGCTTGTATATAGTCTAGATGTGCACCTCCTAATTTTGAAAAGAATATTCAAACCGCAAATGTATGTTTAACTTTATGCATTTTTGGTTCTATTTCCAATATCACTAGAACGGTTGCACTTATGGCAAAAATAATAATGTTCATTAGGACAGATATTAATATTTTGCACAAGTTTTGTTTGAATAGTTTCTTCAAAAGATGTACTAGTTACGAGAAAACTGCTACGGGAAATTAAATTTCTTATTTATGTTATATATACACATCTATAAAGATTTAAATAGTATGAACTATGCAATATTTTGACAGAAGCACCAAATAGAATATAATAAATTGATAATTGTCATTTGCCACAGGTAATCACAAATAGATCGACAGAACGTGTTTCGAGCGTAATGGACTTTGCAGTAAAATATATAAAAATAGATCTATTAATTATAATATTTGAATATATTGGTAAGGTGAATATAAACAAAACAATCTATATTTTATATTGAAGAAATAGTATTTGATGACGTAAACAAATTTTTAGCTAAATGGTACAATTTCAGACTATTACTGTAGAGAATTGAAAATTTTAATGTTCGATATGAACATTTTCAACACAACACTAAATACCAAAATAATACAAACTACTCTTGGTAGATATCAACTAATAACAGTCTTATACCGTACGAGACAGATATATTAATTGTTGTACCATTTACTGCTAATTAAGATGCCATATTTACATGTTATTGCCTATATAATAAATAGGATAAAAAGAAATTGTAATTGCTTTTCATAGAATTTGATATAGATGAATTACGATTAATTTTGTTCATAACATCTAACCCAAATAGTGAGCTATACATTTGTTATGTAGGCTACAGGAAATGAAGCAAAATAATCTAGCTGATTTTTTGTTATTATATTAAATACATATTTCAGATGCATCATTATATAATCATAGCTCATCATGCACGATACACGTAAAAATATCATTACAAAATGCCCATGCATTGTCCAACTTCATACTTATGCAAAAATCTGGTGTGGTATTCACTCAACTTTCTTTTACTTTCTATATCTATATTTATAAGATTGCTTTATTTTGTTTTAAATTCACACTTCGATAGCTATGAAACAAAAACAATATATAACTAGGGAAACCTAAATATAAAATAACTATTTTCAAAGGCGATATTTCAGTAAATGGTACATTTTTCAAAACTTCATCAGAACCTTGAAGTTTTAATATCTTTTTATAAGATTCTTTTTTCTCTAATTCACCTATTTTTCGATAAAGCTGCAAAAGCAAACCATTATTCCCTGTTAAAATATTGTTTTCAAAAATACGAGGTGTTCTGCTGGGGCATATACAGCTCTGAAGTTTAAGGATTCATAATTTTTATTCAGCGTGAACACACATACACACAAAATCCGTTAAAATCTGGAGTTCTAGATATTTCATGATTACAATACTACCTTTTTGACTTCGTTCAAGTAAGTGCGCTTATCGACAATCAATTGCTTAAATAAAAAATAAATGTATAAGGCAACCTTTTTCAATAATATAAACAATACAGTTAAAGTTAAAAATAAATTAAAGAAAACGGTATAAAATAACCACAACGAATTTAATAAATTAGAACGTGTGGATGAAATGCTTTTGATGTTCTTAATAAATACAACTGAGTAAAAAACAAGTATTAAATATCAAAATAAAAACAAGATTAATTGTATTTATACTTAATAGTCTGATCTTTTCAAGACCGTGTGTTAAACTAACTGAAAATTATACACCTTTTTTGTATCTATATAGGTAAAAAGTGTTCATTATATTTTTATAACCATTTAAAAGAAATATAAGTTTCAAACTCACTTTTCTGTGTCGCTCTAATTATATCGACCAACAATACCGTTTAGGCTGATAATTGAAACTCTATTTGTATATTATCATATAGTACTTAGTATTTTAATATCACTTTATTTAATAATGGCATCAATGCTCGAGAAATTTCGTTAAATTAATCATTTTATATTTTTCTACCACATCTAAACAAATCTACTACTATAACGTAAATGAAAGTTCAGTGTTGGCCACAGTCAATTTTTTAGTAACCGAAATAGGAATTTATATACATATTTAGATTACTGTGTTATATAGCTATAAAAGTAGAAGTATAATCTGTATAATTTACTATTTTAAGACGACCGCATTCCGACTAATTTGTTTATTTTATAATCTAGTAATATATATTTTCAAGACTTCGTTACTAATTTACGTTATTGATATATTAAACATTATGTTAATTAACATGTTAAACATATGACATACATTTAGGATAATATTTAAGCTATGTAACTTTAATATTAAGGCTCGGTATTATAAATGGAATTTTTTTAACGGAAGTGCAAAATATCTCATAAGTAAATACATCTCATGTTTATAATACTGGTCATAAAAACAAAAGTTGATAGAAATTTACTCTTATAAAAGTTGAAGACTTCTATAAGAGTAAATTTGTCGATGACTCATGCCATTTTCGAGAAATTGAAAAAGTAGCAACAAACTGTTACTTCCGGTTAATATTTTATTTTCATAAGTCTTGATTTGAAAATTTGTATGTGTATAGAGCGGGTGTGCACTTCCTATTCCGAAAGTATCCATTTACTTATGCTTCTTTTAGAATTTCTCGGAAATGACATGAGTTTGAGAAATAGCCCTTCTTATAAGAGTAGAGGATATTTAATTTTTATGCTTGTTTTGTTTAAAATGTTTTCTTCGAAAAATGTACCATTTACTGAATAATCGCTTTTCAAAGTAGCCTTGTTTCACTTACGCACTTACGCTAATATTGTTTTATAGTAATTAACAATCGTAAAATGAATATAAAACAAAATACAGTAACATAGTATATTAGATAGTTGAAGTAAAGAGAATAAAGTGAATGCAACTGCTTTCAAAGATAGTTTTTTTTTTTTTTATATAGTAAATATTTTTGTAAAACCCGTTTTGAAAGTGGTCCAAATGTCATCTGTCAATAGTAAAATATTTGTATGTTCTGAATGCAGGTTCATAAGCAACAGAAACACGTATGATCATACACCGAGCCTGAACGACGAAAACGAACTAAAGTCATGGGGACTGGGTCACGTTCAAGGACACAAAGGAGGCAGACGAGGTCAGCAGCCTAAACCACCTTCGTCACCGACACACAACCACATAGATGACCTGGCATTACAAGCAGAAAGAGAAGTTTTGGTATGATAAATTATACTATTTTATTTTGAATCCTTTTTTCTTTTACGATACCAAAAATACAGTTATGAAACTTTCTACTAACTAATTTCCAGTTTTACAAATAAATTAACGTCATTTGATAAACAAATCGAGATAAGTAATACTTATGAATACATACACGATACTGATAAAATTTTGTTGAAATAAAATTTGTTGAATTAATAATAATATTATATGAAATCACTATAGATTTGGGCTTCACCGAATTCTATAAAATGTGCTATTTTTTGTACTGCGATAGATAAGGTAGACAATCAAGTTCACTTAAGGGAAGACACTTGTAGAACGCTCAAAAATAGCTCATACTCAAGAATTAATTTAGCATAGAAAGAAACAAGTAATGATTCTGTACTTTTCATATTGTTTTATTACGTGTCTTGGACATATAAAAAATTATTTTTTATACAAAATTGGTGGAACTTATGGCAGTAGGGAGCGTTGTCATATAGCGCTTTCGCGAGGAGTTGTCCGTCGGTGTACAGGATAACTAAAAAAAATCATAATTAAATCATTTATAGCTAATATTATTGACAGAAATCGTTGATGAACTAAACTTTTCATGACAATATCCGTAATATGACACTTAAACAAATAAATAAATAGCAATTATTTAGCTTAAAATGTCAACGTATATATGCAAGAGTAATTAGTTAACTATACTTTTTTAGACATTTTGTTAGTTCATTGGCGATGGTTTTTAATTATCTATACGGAAAACAACGAAGAAAGTCAATCGGTTGACTAGTTTTCAATTATCTTGTTCACCAATTGGGAATACATAATTTTGAGAGAAACGCATTTAAAGTTTGAAGTACAATAAAGAAACTGTTACTAAGTTTCAGCAATTTTGATTTATTCTAAACATTAAATTCACTTATAAATACCTTGAAATAAGTTGCAATTCTGCCATTTTTTTCTTTAACACAAATTATCAAACCCAGAACTGACCATTGCGCGTGACCCGCATTTGTTCAAAGGCCGATATCTCCGGTAATACTTCGAATTTTGTTTTGAAATATTAACAAAATATTCTCCAGATATAATATCATTGATATATGTACAAAACGTACTCAGGAATTAAAAACAAAATTGAAACAATAGGCTATAAAAGAAATTCAGTTAACCGAAATAAAGGGAAGGAAGCCATTTCGGATAACGATTTTTTCGGTTAAGCCATGAGCATTTAATACAGTTTATTCTGCATAGTTTTGAAGGTCAAATAAATTCAAAACTCTTTTTGTAAGCTTACTTATGCTCATTATTATAGTTATAATTACATCAATTAATACATATACAGCGCGCTCTCACCCTCGTGATTATTCCCTTGAGTACAGCACTTTTTGGATTTACGATCACTTAGGTATTTCAGATAATCCGGGTTTCAGTTGACCCGAGTTCGATAAACCGGGGTTTTACTTTATTTTGAAGTAATAATTTCAATATTTGTAATAAGCATTAGTACATTTTTTTATCATATCAATAATTTATATATGACACTGACATGATTTATAGAGTTTTAGTCCAACGTTGTCAAATCACAGTTAGAATTTTTCATGATGTCATAAATCATTTCAGAAACATTTCTTGACTGAGAATGTTGATTAGTTTTCATAAATTATATATATTAATATTTAAGAGCATTATTAAAATTAACTAATAATAATTAAATATACCTATATAATTATTATTAATTATCTTAATATTTCTATTGTTGTCATTGTAACAAATCTTGCACTTCTTCAGAGTTTATAATTGTATATAACTACAGCTATACATATATTACTTATTACTATATGCTTGGTTGTAAATAGCATATTTCATACGCATCCCTAATATTTATCTCTGTATAATTTTGTTGCTCTATCTAAATATATAATATAAAATATGATTTCAGTACGTTTACAAATATATATCTCGTTTTTGTTAATGTAATATAAAAGTGTTAAGAAAATACACATTTAAATTAATAATTTTAACTTTTTTCTGCTCTTTAAACATATTTACAAACATTACATACACTTGTCAAAATTTAATGTGAACAAGTCGCACAATTCGTCAAAATTGTCATACAAAACGTTAAATAAGTATGCATAATATTACACATACAAAATTGTCGTTGCTTGAAGTAGCACGGAACGACATTCTCATGTCAAACAAAACAAATGATGTTCCGGTAGCACAATGTCTTTAACAAACCCCGAAACATTTTTCTATTCTTCGAATTTTTTTATTCTTTTTTTTTGCTCGATGCACTTCATTTAATAGTTGTGATAAGGAATGTAAATATAGTATACATAATTTTCAATTATAAGGCATGCAGTTGTTAATTGAAAATGAATAAAAATATATTCTTTCTATAATTGAATTTTGCGTAGTCCAGGTAACTCTAAAGGGATATCATTTTTTATAATTATTTCACTAGTATACTTTACTGTAGAAATATATATTGTATATACAAAAATTACCTTTTTGTAAAATTTCATTATATGAAACAATATTCATATAAATAAGAAATACACAAAAATGTATTATTTATACTTGAATTTCTTTATACAACATTCTTAATTCGTAAGCAAACATATCATCAGATAACAAGAGTTCCGAGTGGGTATGCATTGCGTCATGACCTAGAAATACATTCATTGCTAAGGAATGGTAAAAATGTATAATATAACAAAAATAACACGGATCGAAATAAAAGTAACTGTTATCATTTATATTATAAAACGCGAAGGTTAATATTCATATTTGATTAAAATTTGCATTATAATTTGCAAGACGTAACAATAATTGTATTTAGGGTAATAAAGGAATGATTATACAATACATTTTACTCATTTTCTTAAAATTTTCAGTGACATCATGTATTTTGCCAGCAACAAAATTAAGACTACGGTTAAACTCTAATTAGAACTTTAAATAATATTTAAATCTGTTCAGTCCTTCCTCAGAACTAGCGTTATTTTGAGGGGCCAAGGCAAGTGGAGCAGCGTGTACAAACTAGTACTAATATATAATATTAGAATAACAAATAACAGTTTTCAACTATTAAAAGAAAAAGATTCAATAAATATGATTTAGTAGTGAATTATTTCTAAATAAAATGAACATTTGTATTTGATGGATTGCTTACAAGGTTAATTTAAAACTAGGTTTAATAATATATAAACTAGAAATCTACTCTAATTAACAATATCGTAATGCAAATAAATATATGTAATGATTAATATGCGTAAGATGGGCCAAGCTTCAACCTTGATATAAATAAAATTAAATATTTCAACTGCATTTTGAGGTAATTTGACACAATACCATAAGTATATCAAATACTTCATAAACACTCATATGTCGACAAAGAACTGATTTCCATTTAATCTTTTTTAGTTAAAAACACGGTTACATCAAGAACAGCAGCGACTTCGACAAGAAAACATACGACTGCAAGTACAATTACGACAAGAACTAAAACTCCAAGAACAACTAAAGTTGCAAGCAATGATGATTGCTAAGCATAAAACAAAACTCAAACCACAACAAATACAAACTCAGATACACCAACCACAACTACAACGTCCCCAAGTAGTACAGCAAACGCAATTGCATTACGCTGTACCACCCCGAATGCAAGTTCCCCAACAAGTGCAGTCAGTCCCACAAACGGTGACACCACCACAAAAGAAGCCGTCATACGATTCGTTCTACAATCCGATTCTAGAAAAAATCGATAAAATCTTCTCGAGTCTCGGCATCAATGATGAACCTTGCCGAGAAAGATTGGTATGCAGTATGTACAAGAATCCGATCAAATTTAGTCCGCACAGCAACCTGATTTCGGCGGAATTGAGCAGGTGAGATGAACGCAAATTAATCATAATTATTTGTAGAGACAGTAAACTTGTTCTGATTCAAACGATTTTTTAACTTCCAAATTAGGAATCTGCCTACATTCTCGGTCACTTGTGTATTTATTTATTGAACAGTTGTCAATACAAAATATTTGTAATAAGTAGGATTGTATGTTTATTGCTTCATTGTACACGTCATTAATAGTGACCAAAGTACCCAATAATTGGCAATTACTATTAAACTTGTAAATACGCAGACACAGAGTGTTTATAAAAACAGATTTTCAATTAAACGAACTTTTTACGGGACTGGCATTTCGTTCAATTTTTTTACTATTAAACTAGATTAAAATATATTTAAAAAATGCACTTCCGCGACGTACCCATTAATATCACTGGTCGTTTTTTGCTATAGTTGATTAGAATGTACATTTTTTACTAGCACAGATAGAAATTATAATTTAGTAGGAGTCCCCTGCGATGTACCTGTGGATATAATCATTTAACTCGGCGTACGATATTACAAAACAGCTATAATGTTTAGTTGTGTATCTGTAACATGCTCGATTTTTCATTATTTCTTTTCAAAATTCAGTGGTTATAAATAGATTTTCTCAGTGGTTAAAAACTGTTTTCTTTAAAAGAAATTTTAAAAAATCCATTGAAATCGGTGACCTTAAGACATTAGTGCTTGCCACCTGTGCTTGTTTATTTAATCTTTTCAAAATTTAGTTACATCTATATCTTTAAAAACCTTACTGGTTGAAGAACTGTTATTTATATAAATTAAAACATTATACCATCCACTACATAGGTTATACGGTGAGCTATTGCCTGACACCTTTGCTTGTTAATTTATTTATTTTTATTTGTTTACATAACCTCATACATTTTAGATTTCTATCATTACTTGTATTTCAAATTAATATATTTATATGTATCTTGTATATGTCATATAGTCAACTAAGGAATGTATTTGTTTAATGAAAAAAATTAACATATTAAATATAACACCGTAATAATTAAAGACTAGCTTTTGGGAAAGTTAAAGTTAAGTTAAGATAAAATTTGGTTGCTATTTTTGGCTTAGATTAATAGTATTAAAAACATTAGAAGCTGAATCCAGAGTTTAAGAAATTTTTAGCTTAGGACATGGTTTGATTTGATGTTCAGATTGTTTTACCAACGTTTCATGGTATGACTAGCCATTTTAAAGATAGAAAATTTTCAGTTTCTTTTTTTGTAACCCCCCGGCTAAATAATAAAACTACAACCAACATGTTGTGATTAATATAAAATCAATGTTACTGCATATGATATGAAATAGTTGCAAGTGAAAACTTCTAAATTATGGGGAACCAACAAACATAATTTTATTTTTATTTGCTGGTTTATTTAGTTCGAAACTGTAATTGAACCCATCATAAACATATTGTACAGGAAGGTAGTAATTACATAGTCATTTTAGATTCCAAAGCGCACTAGTAGTAAAGATATAATTACACTAATTTTTTAGTCGGGCGGTGTTGTCAATTATTCAGTAATAATTATCTAATTACAACTAAAAAGCAGTTTCACTCTATACCTACTTATTATATATAGGAGAAAACTCGAGAGAAACCAATACAAGATTTAATTTCAAAAAATAAGAGTAGTAATTTTCTCAACGATACTCTGTAATTAATTGAAATATCTTATAGTTTTTAATATCTTTATTTGGTGTATAAACATGCTAATAAATCATGTTAGTTCTTTTGTTTTTGCGATAACTATTGACTAAACAAGCATTGGCACCAGTGCCATTAGGTCGCCGTATAATAATTATATATGCGAACTGTGCACTCCATAAGCCATTTTAAATCTCCACCGCTAACTTAGTCCATGCATACGCTCTACAAAAATAAAGAAAAAATGCTCATTGGGTTCACAATTTGAAAAAGTGTTATGGATATTAAAAGTTATTTAGGTTCTTGATACACTAAATTAAAATCTTAATAAATACATAATTATTATTTTTAATAATGTTTTGTTCAATGCTCAACATTTTGTGGTCCTATAATTCTAGAGAAATTAGAGCAATTGGATTTAAATTACGTACTAATGGGATATCTATGAAGCAAGAGACGACTAGAACTATTTTTAAGGAAATTTTAGTATCCGAGCTTATTACAAACACAACCGAATATATATATATATATATATATATATATATATATATATATATATATATATATATATATTTATATATATTTATATATATATATATATATATATATATATATATATATATATATATTTATATATATATTTATATATATATATATATATATATATATATATATATATATATATATATATATATATATATATTTATATATATATATATATATATATATATATATATATATATATATTATATATATATATATATATATATATATATATATATATATATATATATATATATATATATATATTTATATATTTATATGTAGGAAATTTTTCAGTCCGATAATGTTACAGGCACAAAACCGATTATTTATGTAATTCTGTACTTCATACGGCGATCTAATAACAGTTTATAATATTTTTTAATACTGATGCTATACTTTAATCTGGTTATCAGTTTAGAATTTAAATATGCAGCTACGTTCAGTTTAATATATATCTTAATTATAGAGTAAATATAAAGATTAATATCATACTTAATCATTTTTCCGAAACAACATTAATAATGTGTCATTTTTAATGAATTCCAAATTACAACCGCATATTATATTAATTCTTAAAATTAAGAAGACACTTATTCCAACTGTATTTTTGAGTGTTATTAAAAAAGCATTAGATTCCAAAACCAAGCTGAATTATACAATTTTTTACATCAAGTTCTTTTCGGTAGATTTATGTATTGTGTAGTAGGCGAAATCTTTGTTACAAAAACCGGTCGTGTATTATCCTACCTCAAGATATCTTGATCTTGTTTTTAGATTCCCATATAAGACATACGGGTATTAACATCATCCAACAGAATGTCTGTATAGGTAATGGTGCAATTATTATATGTCAAGTTTCTTTCACGTACTTATATTGTCATTTTGAATTAAGTTGTTGACATTATATCTGGGTTATTTTTTTACTAGAATAGTGAACATAACTATTGGTCATTTATTGTAAATGATGCTTACACGATATACTCTTTTAACTATGGTATTATTTTAATAATCGGAAATGATAATAAGCTGATGCTTAATTATTTCCTGGCCATAATTATTATCGCTAGCCATTATTTACAAAATATCTAATTAATTGTGAAAAATTTAACATATTAATTGGTAGAATACTAAACATAAAAGTAACCTAATCTTAGCCTAACTTAGCTCAACCTAACCCAATTCTACTTACTTTCACTACATGCCAAAAAAGTTATATAGTTTGGTCTACCTAAAGAAAGCATTCCATCGCGGTGACATTTCTTTACTACAATTCCGTGGAAATGTAGTATTATAGTAAAGTCAAGGAGGTTCAACACGGATATTTTCTTGTTCGAAATTTTTCATGATCAAAATATTTCTTATATACACTTGTATATAGAAATAAATTTGATATATATATATGCAATATATATATATATAATCTGGGGGCAGTATTATGGAGAATAATATGACTTAAAAAATACGACAAAATAAATCAGCGAACGCAGCTAATGTAATATGTCTAACGGCACAAAATATTTATTGTTTATGTTAGTTTTCTTGATACATACCAATCGCTATCCCTTTCGCGCAATTAGCGCTTTACCAGTTTGGGCGTCACTTGTATAAGTGTACATGATTGCATGTCGAAAATAATTTTCAAAACAAGCTGTTACTAATTGGTGTAATTGTTTATATTTTATTATTTTTTTATATCTTCTGTTTATTATTAATTGCAATTCAAACAGTAAAAAAACATGTGATCTGCTGTCAATCAATTTAAAACAAATGTACAGACATGTTTCACTTAATAAATATATAATAACCCAGGAACTAATCTAGACTTAGCCTAAGGAAGTTGCTGTACTTAATTTGAAACTATAAAATTAACCAATATAATTTTTTTTTCTATATAATTATTATGAAAAAGCGAATGAAGTTATATCAGGGCAAACAATCTGACGGTTAAACATTTTTGTATGCTCTTACAATGAACCTAACCCCATTTAAGACGACCGACTTTATAGTTTCGAACACGTATGTGTTTAAAACCCGGTTAAACGTTTCTCTGATACATTAAGTGCATACGGAATCGCAACGGAATAAAAAAATTCACAAAACACTCATTGTCCTAAAAATGACTATTAGTCGTGGATTACAAAATATATTATATTGGATACATTTATCGTCATGGTCATGATGACACTGTACAAAATTATTTTTTTTGCTTGCATAATTAGCAGACTACTGACAAATTAGAAAGGCTGACCTACAAAATTTTGTATTTATTTCGTATGGATGTCCGATTTGGATGTATCAAAATCCTGTCGTAACTATTCATCTAATATATATTTTGTTGATGCTAGGATTTTAATTTAACCGGATCTCATGAACTATACTTGTCGGAAATCATTTATATGTATGTAGAGTAATATTTAAGTTCAAGGTCACATAGTTAATTGCTATTGGCATCAATTGATGGATTTTAACATGCTTGGAAATGCGAACCATCTAATTAAAATATAGTTTAGAATAATACGACATATTAAAATATGGCGTGCAATGTTTGGTGACAGCGGGCATATTAGTCCAAATAATAATATTTGGCACTATGCGCGGGCGATGTAAGATTATGAATAAATAACGGCTTGTAAAAGTAGTACTAAAAACTATCAGAGTCTATTAATACAATTACATTTTTTTACTTTAATAATGAAAGACACGAGAAACGTGTTTTAATTTTTGCTTAAAGGTAAACCAAAATTAAAAGTATCCCTAATAATTTGATTTATTTAATTGCTAATTTTTTCTTGCTTATTCCTGCTTATAAAACCTCGTTTCCGCTAATTAATTACAATTAACTATTACGCATATAGCATCAATAAATATTTAGAATAATTTTACAGTAACAATAATATGTCAATACAAGAAACAGTTGTTTCTGAATCGGAAACAAAATGTATACATTGCAATATAGAACATATATATATTCAATATTTTTTACCTATACGTAATACTTAAATTGATGGTATAAAATATAAATAGCAAACAAGTAATAAATATGCAAATATATGAAATTTCTATTTTAAATTAATGCATATTTCGGATCTAACGGAATATTTATGTTAAACAAATCTTTCGTTATTTGTATAATAAATAAAATTTACAAAACTTCCAAGATTATTTGAAATGCTGCAAATATTTGTTCTTGGTTTAACATCAAAAGAACATTATTTACTTTCTTTCTTTAGCCCACAAAAAATCCAAGCGTAAAAAGATACACATATCAGTGACCTCTTTTCATGCGACCACAAGCAAATATTTATGCAGTTTACGATTCTGCGAAGGCTTTAAAATGATACATTTTGTGTTACAAACCCAATAACTATAATACCGGTTTTTCTTATTTGCAGAGATTCGAAAGATCTACAGAAGCCAACAACTACGAACGATGCGGTTGTCCGTTTCTACAATTATGTGCAAGCAGCTCGCGACGGTCAAGACCAGAACGACTGCCTGCGACTGTTTCCGTCATGTAATATAAATACTGACCTATAGCGACATCTCTACACACTGTAAAGAAGCGTAAACATGGGATTCACGGATACAAACCTATGATTTGCATCATTTCTAAGTTTATAATTATAGAATATTTGGATTAATGCGAGTATTATATTCGCAATAACATAATTTTTGAAACGGTTCATTAATGTAGAGATTATAAAGCACGACCAAGCTTACATTTGCTTTAAACCATTAGGAAAGCAACTTATCAAGAGACGACGTGCAAAGGGTTGGATTTGGATGACAGCGGACATACCATTAAACTCCAAACAAATACGATTTTAATGTATTCTATTTGAAATTCGAAACAGTATTTTATTCTACATAAAGGCCGAAACAAAACTCAAAATATATTATATTCCTTTATAATTAATACTATTACGAATTTCTGTTTTTAATATAAAGGATAAACTGTTTTCTAAGAGTAAATTTCTTTTAACATTAAAACGCTGGGTCCACTATTGTCTTTTTGTATCTTGACTCGATTATCAATAGGTTTTGTTTAATTTTTACGCTGAATAAAAAGTAACTTTTGCAACAATATTGACAGGACATCTGTATGTAAGGACAGAACTAAGGATAGTATGTAATATTTATATAATTAATGTTAATATTAAATTAATTAAATTAATATTTATATAATTAATGTTAATTTAATGATTCACACTGAGGAATTGCTCAACACATCTTATTATAAATAAGACATATAGTCGGAATTCTGTAATGATGGTAAAGGGTATTTATTTCATTTTTGTACATAAAATGGGGGAATTTCGACAGTACAACTATAAGATTAAATTATTTTAGAAGTAATATTTATTCTATTTATTTATTTAATTAAGTATTTATTTATTTATTTAGTTATTTATTGAGAGTAATAAAGGATATATTTGTGTGATATTAAAATGATACATTTATATACCTCACTCATACTTAGTTGAATGCATGTTTTTGTTACCTCAGTTTTTGGAATCCATAAATTTACCAAATTGTGCTATTGTAATTCTTGTATTTGTTATTACAACTGTCTATGTTACTGAGGTAATAAAAACTAATGTTAGCCTTAAGAGATAATTGTATGGCTTAAATCAAATTGAATAAAAGCTTATATGGAAATAATCTCGGCAATATTGTATGTGTATTATGATTGAATTTGTCAAGTTACGACGAAATAAATTTATTTGAACAATTATTCAGGTTATTTTATATTTAACCCTTGTTTAATTCTAAAATAACACAATTATTATTTCTATTACCTACGTTTGCTCAATAACTTGAATGGCTTAAGAGATATATTATCAAATCACTAGTTGATTTTCTTGTTAAATTTAATAATTCTACAAGCAACTAATATTTTGTTTTTAATCCAAAACTTGTGTTTTCAATTTTTTCCGAATTGCATAAACTAGAATCTTAATTTGTTTTCATTAGGTTTCAAATATGTAGAGACGTTTTTAAATCGCTCCTTACCTCAAAATTGATATTCTAAACAGTTGACATTAGAAGTTTGTTTAAATATCTCTGATTTTTATCAATTTGTATAACTGCTAAATGATGCCCATTGAACACAATTAGTGGTTTTTCCAGTAACTATATTTTAAATTTCCTGTTGGTGGTTGATTTATCACCTTATGATCAAACGGAAGTTCTTCAGGGGAACTAAGAGCGAATATGAAAATTTCGATTATTTTAATACTTACTAACAAATTGACATAAAACAAAATTATCTAAAAATTAACAAAACAAAATAAATAGGACGACATATAAGGTCCCACATCAAGCTCGAAAAAAAGTCAGACCGATTTATTATTATAAAAGAAATTTCAGTCGATGCGTAATAGCACATAAAATAGCTTGGTAAAAATATTATTTTATTTAAATACACAGATTTAGTGATAATTAATAAAATCTTCCAAATAGGTCCTATTTTATAGTTTTTACTTTTTATCTCCAAAACTGCATATTAAATTAGAAAAATAAGAAGCATTTTTATGCAATTACGCATTGACTGATATTTTTTTCATAAAATAAATCGGTCTAATTTTTCTTTGTTTCATCATGATAAGTTTAGAGTATTTTTATTCAATAAACAGTCATTATTCGACGGAATATCTTCGAAGTAAACGTACCTGATGGTTTGTCCTAATTCTCATAAGAACAAGCCTGTGATACAGACAACCGTATGTACAGCTTTGTATTACGTAAAACCAACATAACATTAGCATCGATTATTACTAATAAAAGCAGGAGTTGCCCTCAGTCAACTTCGTTATACTACCAATATCTATAATATAGAATAATATTGCTTTATTTTGTTTTAAATTTACACTAAGATTACCATGGTTACAAAGTGAATACGGACCAGGAAAACGGTAATGTTACTATATTCAAATGCGATTTTTCAATAAATGGTAAAAGGAAAAATTATTACTGTTACTGTAAACCATGTCGTTTTAGAATATAATATATAAATGTAGCAAGAGTAAACCATTATTTCTGGTTAAGATGATTTTAAAAATTAGAGGTGCAACCAAATTTTTTATAATTTTACTTTAAACTTTTATAATATTATTTTATTTCCATATTTCGATGACTCTCATAATATTTTTCTACTTTTGTTAACATTTCTCATTTTTCCTTTAGACTACATTTTAGTTTTCTAGAAATGCTCATTTATATGTTTAGTATATAGAATTGTAGTTATAAGAATGATAACTCAAAGCTACCTATGATTATTCTGCAAAACGAAAATCAATTTCCATCACAAAATGGACAAAATGGAATGTAAAAAAGCTTTCGTTTTCATTATACTATGTCCGCGATTTCATTCTCTATAGGTGTGGTTGACACAATTATTTTCGATTAAATTATGTACACTAAATAACTTCGGGTGTTCACTACTGCTACTACCCAGGTCGTTCGTTCGTACTACAGGAATAATAATGCTGAATAAGAAACGACGTAAGTTGGGTTAATTCCGGTCACGTCTACCCTCGTTTGTCCGGTATGGATCCCAGACTTCCGCTGGTCGAAGTATAAAATCGTATGATGGCTGTCAGAGTGTCATTGTCAAGTGTCCACCATGGCTTTCAAGACATTGTTCGGTATTTGTTTACTACTCGGAGCGACTGTAGCTCATCAGTCCGCTTCCGACGTTTTCTCAGATATATATTCTACCTGTTTGAAAGAGTTATCCGTTGGATGTGTGCGACCAAAAGCTATCTCATGGATTAACCAAGTTGCCAACGATGAAGTGATCCAGATCACTGATGATCTAGCTATTGTTAAAGATCCGCGGGCACCAGCAGAGGTGATATTAGTTTAACTGTGATATTAACGAATTATTATTAGTGCAAAATATGGAATATATCAAAATCAAATTACTGTCACTATTTTTATCAACTAATTCTTTAATAAACAAATTTTCATTGTATACTTTGTATAATAAATACACGTTGATTTATACATATGTCACTAGAAACTGCATTGACTGTATTACAGTATTTATGAATTTAAAATATAAGCTCAATAGGGAATAATTAATAAAAATGCGTAATTTGCATATTTATAGGAGCAACGTGGTGGACAAGATGTCTTCGACAGTTTCGAAGATTTCTTATCTTCTCATCGACTTATAGCAAGATTACCAGCTCCTCTTCGTCCAGGCGGTGCCCTCAATGATCTCGTGCCTCGTTCGTTTGTACCTGATGACGTAGATGTACCCTTAGCAGCTACAGGTAACTATCAAACATTTCATGTTGTCTCATGTTGTCTTCATCGCAATATTTTAACTTACAGGAAGATCGAAATTTGTTAAAAAAGTGATGATTCCTTTCCTGCTGGGTTTGAAGTTCAAGACAGCAGTTCTTGTGCCATTAGCTCTGGCTCTAATTGCTCTTAAAACATGGAAGGCTATGACACTAGGTCTTTTGTCTTTGGTGTTGACTGGAGCAATGGTTATTTTTAAGTTCACGAAGCCTAAGGTACACAATGTGGAATTAAATTGTGTTTTATGATTTAATATGTATTACTGTTTATATAGATCGTCAACTATGAAGTTGTCCATTATCCACATCATGTCGACCATCATGTGGAACATGCTCCTGCTGGTTGGGATCATGGTGGCTATGGAAGAGAACTTACTGGTGACCAGCTAGCATACAATGCCCATCAACCTTGAACTAACGGAACGAATTGACCTCATATTTATATTGTTATATTTAAATATTTATTGAAAATAAATAATTAAAAATCATTCATTTGTTTTAATTTTATAATTCATATTTTTTAAGTATCTTACAATTATATATTTGTAGATGCAGTCCTCCAAAGTCTACGAATATTCCGCATAATATCCTAATTGTAGATGAAATTCTCAAAGAAACTACCAATTATCTCATTATTATTCTAATCTACAGAAATATAGAGAAACCCTATGAAATACTTAATAACAAAACATATATTATATTTTATGAATTTTCAAAAATAATTCCCTAAAAAATAATAATGTTGAACATTTTTATAATATGTCTACCTAATAGCGCTTTTTAAAATTATAATGATAATTTTTAAAATGTCTCTGTTTTTACATTATTTACTATCACCAAGAAAATTACAATTACATAATTTACTGATATGTCATTTGTAAATTAAAAAAATATATTAGTAAATTTTCCTTACAAGTACTGGGTTAAAGAATCAGATTGAAAAAAACTTGATGGAAAAAATGAGGTTTATTATATTTATCTATTATCTTATTTGCCTATATTTATCACACACACATACGTTTTCTAGTTCTATCCATTTACTGATACATTTAATATTCTCGTTGTTTCTATAAATGGTCCATATAGTTAATGTTTGAAATTATCAAATTCTTTCCAATAGAATATAAAACTATCCATTATTTGCGGGAGTTGAATTCTAATTAAATTTGAATACAAGTAACATTTCAAAAATCAAAATTTTAATATACGCAATACGAACATTGTATTTAATTTCTGTATGTAAAATTAAGAAATTTAATTCCATTTTCCAGAGATACGGAAGATACCTTTGTTTTTGAATACAAAAAGAAATTATTGTTTGCTAACAATAATAATATAAATGTGGTATTAAATGTAATTCTATGCAACCTTATTCGAAATTTAGATATTTTCAAACTCCATTATTTTCATCTCTATTGTAGTAGTGTATATGTTTACGTTTCTATACAATTAAATTTCCATATTTCTCCTCTCTTCTAACGTTGATATAATTTTTATTTTCATGTCTAAATCATGAGAAAATATATATAAATATTTGTTGCACGTTCTGTTATGGATATTAATATACAATTACCTATACCTTCAAATCCAACTGCTAACTGTGTAGTAAATAGTTAATCGAAATTAAAAATAAAGCAGTAATCATAATATGGTGATTTATTCTTATTACTATTAAATATCAGAAACCAAATTTTGGATATAGTGATTTTCCTGGTAAGCAATTAAAAACTATACAATAGTTGGTATTCAAATTTGTTTTTCAATCATAATTATATCAGATGTTACTATACATGTAGGTACAGAGTAATGAGATATCATTTAATATATATGGTAATGTATTGAATTCGATATATATGACAAAAATTTACGTTAAATATTCACACAAATTTCGAATTTGATACATTCTACTACCAATTCAAATAAAATTTTAATATCAAGTTTCTGCTTTTTACAAAAATAAATATTACTGATTTAGATTTCTCCACCGATATCTTGTCGTTTCATTCATGTGATATTCAGCCTAATAAAGAAACCTAATCTATTTTCTAAAAAGTAAATAGGAACACCAGCAAAATTCATGTATCTATTGTTTATATAGCTATAAAATCAGTTGTGGCCAGCACAAGACATTTTTATACGTTAGGTATAGTAGATATATTATAACCGATGTCAAATGACAAATATAAAATTATTTGTGTCTATTATGTTTCCTTGAAAAATATTGTCATGTACAATGTATATGACTTATTAAATATAATCCCCATGCATGAGTATTTATAAAAAACAAATATAAGATATTTAAGATTTTCCGTAGTAGTTATCTGGTACATTTTTTGAAGCATAATGTAAACATGCAATTTCGATTTGAATATTCTTTTCAAAAATAAGAAGTGCACATCCTAGACCATACACAAGTTTTAAGTTTGGGGTTTCATAATTGTACATATGACAGATTTTGCTCTAGAGCGTTCACAGACACATTAACAGCCTCGCAGACGTAATTCTGAAAATTGTATAATAACATTCGATTCAGCGAGGGTCAAAACGAGTATTTCTGTTGAAATCTCGAATTCGAAATTTTTCATGATTACTCGACTTACTTACCACAATCTCTTAGATATTTTAAGTTTATTTGATCGTAGACTGGTAGTGAAATATATTGAATAAAATTATAAACAATTTGGATTTAAAGTGACAGAAATATGTATGTCATGCAAAAGTACAAGCAAGAAAAAGCGTTAGAAATTAAGGACGGTGGACGCCGGCGCCCTGAATAACAATTGCGTGCACCAAATAAATTCGGTATCACGACAAGTCATGGTCAAGAACGGGACGCGGAATGCGAGAATCCTAATTGACAGTCACCACTCATCGCACATACAGTGACAATAGAGGCCGATACAGATACACACAAACTACGAATTCCAAATACGTTTAGAGAAATGCGAGCCTTTCTTGGTTGTCCACTTCCGATGCTTCCCCAATAAAAACCCACGCAGACAGCAGGTTTGACATCACAATCAAGTTACCCATCAAACAATACAATTCAATTTGTAATAGTAGCATAATGGTGTGCATTAAAGTTTGTGTTTTTGCGGTTTTGGTAGCGGTTGCCACCGCAAATCCTGCGTTCTGGAAAGGAACTCCGTTGGACAGCTCCGTCGAAGAGATGCGATCATTGTGTGCTAATGATGATGCCATCTCATGTGTGAAATATAAGTTTATGTCGTTCTTGGATACCGTTTTGAAGAAGGACACCTACAAGGTGATTTTTTGTTCCAATTCACTTACAGTGAAGTTATTTAACGAGAGACCTAAGTCTAAGATCAATCATATTAATTTTATTACAATTTAGTTTCTGAATCATCAACTTTAACGTCCAAATATTCACATCTTTTTTTTAAAGTTACGTATTGTTTTGAAGAAAGAAATAAAGTATCTCAAAGATTAATAGGATGAGGTCAATAATATTTTAAAATTTATTACAACCAAATAAAGAAATTCGTCTTAATAAATTATAGATTACTTTGAAAATAAAAACGATTTTAGTATATCTAAGATTGGTATCTTCAATTGAGAACAAACAAAATTTAATTACAAATGCAATTCTCAACCGTTGAAATTCAGTACAAAATAGTCGCATTCTGCTTTGTAAAAATATAATGGACAAAGTTTTTCAAGGCTACAAATCACAAGCTTTTATCTTGATAACTTCAACATTGTAAAATGATTCTTTGATTTTTCTTCTAGCTATCCGAAAGCGTAGAAGTAGTACGCAATGAATACCGTGCCAACGAAGTGAACGCACGTGGTGAAAACAATTTAGAAGATAACGTCAAAGAATACATCCAAAGCCACGATGTGACTTTCAAACTTCCATTGGACGGAACAACTGTAACAGTTGGTTCGCGAAACCTTGACAGCGATGAATTGGACATCAAACTGAAATTCACTGAATCTTCGGGTGTTCAAGAAGGTATTATTTCTGGCAATATTGCAACAAAATTAAGGGCAACCACAAATACTTATGAACTTTCAAGATTATAATTTTCATTATTTAGAATAATCCTTTTGCTCTTGCTATCACATTTTAATAATTTCTCTTTATCTATCTATTTTTGGTTTCTTTGTATATTATGTATTCTAATTTGCTACATTGGATTAACTTTTCATAATAAATTTTCAATAATCCTCCTAAATCTGCAAATGTTATAGCGATCGCTAAGAACAAATCAATGAATTACCCATAAGATTAGCAATAACTATGAAAACCTTAGTCGTTAAGAGTTACAGAATCGCATTATTACAAACAATTATTCTATTACAGCTCGCAAATCCAAGTTGAAGAAGATCTTGGTGCCAATCCTAGTCTTCGTTCTTCTGAAAGCAATCACATTGATCCCATTGGCTTTGGGAGTCCTTGGTCTGAAAGCATGGAACGCACTTCAGTTATCATTCTTCTCTTTCGTGATCTCTGTTGCACTAGCCATTTTCCAATTGTGCAAGAAGATTGCCGCTGACAATTCTCACCCACAAATCGCCGCTCATGGGCCATGGGAAGCTGCATACAACAACCATTATGCCCGATCAATCGACACTGCTCCACAACCCGAAGGATCAGATGACGCCCAAGAAATGGCGTACAATGCTTATTTCTAAGAAATATTGTTATTTATACAAATTATTTATTTGATTCTGGATTTTGTTATTTGTTTTATTTATAATAAATTATTAATTGCACATATTTTGTATACTCTTCCTAAATTCCTTAGAGTGGATCCTTATAATTTAGTTTTAAAGACACAATTTAAATTACTCAAATTAAGTTATGTAACCCAGAACCATGCCCTAAATATTTAGGTAAAGTTCAATTTAGTGTCCTTGACAAGCTATAGAACTATGAAAATATATGATATGCGATGTGTCCTCGTGATTCTTTCCAGCCCACAATCAATATAAGATTCACATTGCTTATTACATGAAACATTAGTAATTAAATATAATTGGGATATTTTATGCGAAAATAATAAGCAAAAAATAATAAGAATTAAATGTACGATATATTACTGTATGGTATTGATTGGTTGGCCCTTAATCTACATCTGTGCAACAAACGTACCAATGTAAACATTACTTAAATTTAGGCGGGCTTAGATAATATAATATATACAAGATATACAAAGAAACAAGTCTAATAATTAAATTTAGATACTCATTGAAAGATCAAAACAAAACAAGAATACAATACAATACAGTGAAATGAAAACACTTAAAAAAACGCTGAAAATGAAAACCGATTTGATTTTTATTTACCTTCCTATGATAACATATAAACTTCGATTTCACTCATTGTCCTAG
The DNA here is from genome assembly GCA_933228885.1 of Leistus spinibarbis. Lineage (NCBI taxonomy): Eukaryota > Metazoa > Arthropoda > Insecta > Coleoptera > Carabidae > Leistus > Leistus spinibarbis. The sequence goes on from OW121793.1 coordinate 3,852,130, forward strand.
GGTCTGTTGAACTTGATACAATCCGTACTTGTATCTATATCTTCTAGGTAATATAATATGATGATATGTTCTGTAATTATAATAATATATTGCTCTTCCTTCCGTGTATAATTATTCTATCAATAAAATACGTAAGTTAAATCGTTGTACATTATTCTTCGCATCCCTTTTTACCACAACAAGGTCGCACCCGGATAAAGTGTATTTATAATCATTCAATTCATAACTTCTCTCGTAGCATAGACACTATGTCAAACTTAGGGTGATTATAATATGTTGCTGGTAGCGTATGTCATGGGATTCATAAAAATATCAAACCACCTAACCTTACTACCTTGTTAATTAGGGATAAAGCGTGATGATATTTAAATGGATAATTTGTACGCTAGTAATTGATAAAAATGAGTGCGAAACAATCATACAATTGTTTCACTGAATTCATGAAATAAGCTATAATATTTTAACTGTTTGACTATTTGGATGGCATCAATTAGGTTGCATTTGCTGTACTCCAGAACTTCACTTGCTCCACCTGACCTTATTGCATTTTAAAACTGTATGCACATTCTTTTTAAATTACATTTCTGACGAAATGAAAATATTTCATGAACATGTTATTCTATTTTTAGTAGAGAACACATAACTAACAATGGATGCTACGTATAATATAAGGGGATGTCTTTGCATTCCATGTCAGAGAACTTAATTTAGAACCATAAATTCTTGGTATTTGAGGTTTTCTATATTATATCACGTACGTATACACATATATAACTATAGTTCAGTATAGGAATTAAGAAACCAGACTGTATATAAAAAAATCTGATATTAATATGTACATACAGTAAACTTCCATTAGTCATTTTAATTATTTTCCCAATGACTTCTATGTGTATATCTGTAAACGCTCTACAGCCAATACTATATTGAGCATAAACATTTGATGATTTGAATTATTAATTTTTATATCACTGGAAAAAAAAACCTATATTTGAAAAGAAAATTTCAACCGGACATGCTTATATATACGTGTACATTTTACAAAAGCCACGAGTTAGAGAAAATGTGAGATATTAAAATCCAGAGCTACTTTTATTGGAAACTATTACAAAATAATTTTAAATAGCAATTTCAAAAATCTGTTAATCAATCCCAACACCAATATGACTTTTCCACTACTCAATACGTTGCCTAAATTAGTATATTTTCACTAACGGTGTAACTGTAAATAAATAAATACAAATGCACTTTCTATAGTTGGTATCCCTACTGTAGGTCGCGTCCAAAGCTAGCCAACTAGGAGGATCCCGTTTCCTGATACCGGACGAGAGCGAAACACATCGGAATGGCTTCCGGATCCATAATTTGATTCCGGTCATCGACAACGGCGCGACAAGTGAACAATGTGATATTTTTGACGAATGGTCATTATTATTCAAAACAGACGTGTTCTGTTAACCCGATAATACGAATATATAACCGCACCCATGGCGTCGACAGGGCCAGTGTTTGTTCAGTAGCTGTTTGCAAAGGACACCAGAAGACCAATTAAATATGATTATGATGATGAGGTTTGTGCTTTCATTGGTGTGTTTTGCCCTGCTCGGCGCTGCTGCTGCCCAAGCGGAAATTCGAACCGGCGATAATCTGGTATCGTCTGTGTTGCTCGAATGCTCCGATATGGCATGTGTTAAAACTAAAGTGTTGACGTATCTCGACGCGTTACTGGGGTTGCAAGATGATGCCAGAAATGTCAAGGTGAGTTTCATTCATTTTACTTACTTATTAATAATTGAAAACTTGTCTTTTCAATTTAAATACTTTATTTATTTTTGACAATTCATATTTCACAGTATATTTAAGTCAGAATTTATCATAAATTCTGGACTGTAATCAGAGATTAATACAGTAGACGCACTTTGAAGTATTTTATTTAATTTTGGGATTAATAATGCGGATTTTGTGTACCAGTTTTGCTGGTTTTAGTTAAAAGGATTAAACATCATATTTACAAGTTATTCGTATGTAATATTTAACTTTTAAACGAATAATTCTATCATTAACAGAATTGCTTCTAGCTAAGTAGACAAAAATAGTGTTTACTTTAAATTCTCGAAATTGGAATGAAAGGTATAATTATATATATAAACAAATTTAAACATAGAAACCAAAAACAATAAAAAGAAATTGTTTCTCTCGAATAAGTAATCAGTTGATAAAATTAGTATCAAAGATATATAATAATAATTATAATGCTTTATTTTGTTTTGAATTCACCCTACGATAACTATGATATAAATTCAATATGTATCGTAACTTACATATATAATAACCATATTCAAAGGCGATTCTTCAATAAATAATATGTTTTTTTAATATATTTATTTTAACAAATATTTCTAGAAATGTTAATAGCTTTTATATTAATTCATATTTCTCCAACTCATGTCGCTTCCGAGAAATTGCAAACGTAGCTTGTGTAAACTGTTACTGTCGGTATTGTTTTCAAAAAATAGACCAGGGTCCTATACAAATCTTAAATTTTAAGTTTCTAAATTTTTGCTCTAGAGCGTTCACACACAGACACACAGAAATGCATACACACACAGAGAGAGACGCCCTTTCGACAATAGTAAGATTCTATTCAGGGATGGTCAAAACGTGTTTACTCGTTAAGATCTCGAGTTAGAACATGTTTATGATTACAATATTTGCTTTTACACTTCCTCCAAGAAAGTAAAAATGAGTATTTATATATAAGTATATTGGTAGAAAGTGCGATTTCGCAGATTTAAATTAATTTTACGATTAGTAATTTTCAAAATTTTCATCTCATTGCAGAGAAATGTCATTATCTTATGTTGTTATTTTGAGCAAGTAGATCTGTCAGAAAAATCTGTAATATATTAATTGTATTGCTGATTTAAATTAAATTGCAAATGAAAAAATATTAATTGGGATTTTTTTTTGTTCTTTATGTTATGTAATACCAGATGAATTAAAACTAATATGTTTTCATTGAAGATTTAACAGATACCCTTATAGATTTGCTCCGAATTGCGCCATTACGTATTATTTTGTCGGAAGAAAAATATGATAGACAAAATTTGAATAACTAATTAAATACTTGAAATAATAACAAGGCTAAATGTTATATATAACCATAGAATCATAAAACATAACAATACAATTATTAATCATATAAATAATTTGTAAATCTTGTCGTATTAGAACATGGATACAGCAATTTTTAAACGAGTTGCCCGTGTCGTCAACACACACGAATTCCGTTTCCGACTTCCAGAAATGATCTTCGGTAATACAGAAGTTGTATATTCCCCAAAGAGCGGCCTTGATATTGCCTCTACAACGGACTCAGAATGTAAGTATTTATCACTAATAACTAAAACTTTTAATAATCAACCATGTCAATAATAAATAAATTATTTTTCTAATTAACAATTTTTTGTTAATAATGACGAATATTTAAAATTTTAAAACAAAGACATGTAATTATATTTACTATTAACTTTTTTTCATCTAGATTAGTTTCAAATAAAAATTTGTTTTAAATATGACCTTAACACATTTCTTTCGCAAAAATATTAGCTAAGATATAAAATACATTTGTGTAGAGTTGGTTGCAAACTACAAGGCGTGTTCATTCCATTTATGTTGCTATTGTAATATGAATGGAGAGGTATTTCATAAAAATATATTATCAATATTTATTTTCAGCTCGTGGTGTATTGAAGAAGAAGCTTTTACTTCCTGTTTTATTGCTATTGAAGCTGAAGCTTAAAGCCTTAATGCCCATTTTCGTCGCACTCATAGGACTCAAAGCTATGAAAGCTCTCATTCTTAGCAAGCTTGCTATTACTTTGGTGCTCGGATTTATCATCATGCAACTCTGTAAAAAAGCTGGTAAGTGCACACTTACGGCTAACGTCAATAATAATAATTATTCAAATAAAACAATTAGTAAAAGATATAATCAGAATTTCGATGATTTTTGTTAAATGACAAGCATATTTTTTGTTATGTAATTAAGGTCACCAAGTAAATATGTAATACGTTAATGTGGTATTAATTATAATTGATTTTGTAATCTAGGAAATATCATAATTTGACAACTCTTGAAGTATGTACATGGCAAAAAATGCATGATTGGTATTTTTGCAACGACCTTAACATAAAAAGCGTGAAACTGACCTTAGGAACTATTCTATGAAATATATAGGCGGATCTCGCGTACGTGCACTAATTCAAATCGAATGTTCGCATTACAGGATATGTAAAATAATTGATTTATTTAGAACAGTTATTTTGAAATGACACATAAATAGTTATTACCTCAACCCTTTCAACACCAATAATCATTAAAATATTTCATAATTATAAACAATCATATCTTATTCTAGTGTGTAAAAAATAAATATTGACAAGGCATGTTCATATCATTTCGATCAGCTGATTATTCATATTAAAAAATTTCAAGTCATTTGAGTTAGTTCTTCATTATTCGTTGAAAAAAGTCATTTTTGGATTGATTAATAATAAGTAATCAATTTCTATTTTTTCTTTCAATCTGACCTTGCTGACGTTACCATAATATATAAATATGTAAATTATTTGTTTTCAAAGGTATGACCATGCCAATGGCAATGATGCCAATGGAACCTCCAGCAACGGCCTACGGAGCTCCACCGTCCTCTTCACCTAGCTCCTATGAGCCTGGTTGGGATCCTTCAAGCCAGGGCGGACCTTACTCGCGCGTCTGGACTGGCAGTGATTCTGCACAAAATATCGCGTACTCTGCATACTACCCAGGTTCATCGTCTGGTCCTTCATCAACTTTAAGAACAATTTCTTAAATTTAGCACCGTAAACCTGTTGTCTTCATAAATTATTGACGCACCTAGCACTCAGCATTATTTTGTCATAGTCTTATTTATTTATCTGTTTCAATAAAATGTTTTTCATACAAATATATATTATTATTCCAAATTCTATTAACCTTTCACATCTCCCTGAATTGGTTAGTACAATAGACTGCTCTAATGGTTATTAGCACCAATAAGATGTTAAGTCTTCCTAAATGTTAAGCTAAACATAAATTGTATGTGGAGTAAAGAAAGCTAAGTAATTTAGTAAGACAAATCTGTACATTGTACAGTTTAAAATGGATCAGATTCAGATAAGAAAGAATGTAGTGTATCATTTTGTGTGTGTGATGTGTGTTGGTTACAATTCGTGAATTGAATTGAATTTTTTCCAACGGGCCGCTTTAGTAGAGATAATAATACTCGATGTATACTGGTGACGTCGAACATTGTTCGTCTCCGTGAGTTGCTGCTAACTATCGGAGGAACCCAGAACTCGAGCCAACTGGTCGATAAACGTACATTCCATATGAAATGGTTAAAAACACGACTTATCAAGGTGTATAATATAAAAGCCTGAGGCAAAATAATTCAGTCAGAAGCCGAGACACAGTGTAAACACACGCCCACAAAATTTAAGAGAATAGACTTTATGAGTGGGTGATTCTCATAATTCTCCCTCAACAATGATATCAAAATACGTGTAAGTACAGGTACTCAACAATTGGTGTTATAAATTACATAAATAATGTGTTTCATTAGTGCCTGTCCTATATCGGAAGACAACGACCTGAGAAGCGCAAACTACGATGGTATCATACTGGTGTCTTGGCCCGGTGCACCTGCCCCGAAGGTCATAGGCTCTGTCCTTGACAGTGCTCTGAAACTTGACGAAGGTCTTGCAACCGAAACAGCCGTTCTCTCGCTTCCAGATGTACCGGCGGGAAGACTTGTCCATGCGCCAACTGGACCAATTGATCCAGATTATCATGATGTACGGATATTCAAGGAGGCCGCGCAAAAAGGTATTCAGCGTGCGCTGAAGGCGGGAATCAAGAAACCTTTGCTTGTGCTACGGAAACATGCACACTTCGAAAACAGCGACCTTGCCATTTTGCTGGGCGCACTGGAAGCGTTATATGTGGTAAGCTTTATTTTTTCTTCCGTTTTTTAAATCATGAGTCAACTTTTTTATATCAAATATTACATCATGGAATTGAATGCCATCTACTATTTAATTTATAAACTAAGCTATATATTTTAAAATATCTGTTGTGGACTGCGCAATACTCTCTTATATATAGCTGGTACTTATTTTGTTTTCAATCCTTGCAATAATTGCTGACACATTATCAATATGTGAAGTAACTAAGGAAATGTTAATGTAATATATCTATTATCCTATTTTTCTCAAAGGCAACATTAAAACGAAACTTGCGAGAAATTTTAATATTTATTTTTATCTACCTCATGTCGTTTTCGTGATATGCAAGAAGTAACTTCCGGTTATGATAATATTTTCAAATATAGAGGACTTATAGAAGTCCAAAGTTTAAAAATTAATAACTTTAGCGTTCGACATTCGAATAATTAATTATTCAAATTTCGCATTGGAAAATATTCGTTTTGGCAGTATATAAAGTATTAAATATCGTTATAACTATTATAGTCCTACTTCGTCAGTACATTACGAGTGCGGTCCTGATAACCATAGTCGTGTAAGCAGTTGAAATAGCTAACTTTTTACTATTAGAATCATGCCCGTTCTGTATTGTATAATATATTTAATTAAATTAAATTTCAGAAATTTATTTTTAACTCACATTCGTAATATATTACCATTAATTTTAAAATTGATGATTATTAAAATATGATAATGCGTACGCAAAGTTAAAAAGTATATTATTTACACAATTACATGTGTTATCAGTATTTGGCCGCAGATATACGTACATGTGGTAAACATCGAAAACATGTAGAATTTAAATAAAAGTAAAATATTATTATCGGCAATATATATATAACGCTATTTCTATTTTGACCCATACTAGACATTTTAAATTGTTCATATATGATAATAAGGATGTATAGTGATATTACGGGATCGACTGCATCGGTATAATTACTCTAGATACTGTTATATGAATACAAAGTCTAAAGATAATTCTCAGTGACCTTTACAACAAGATTCTATAATATTCTGTATTTGACATGACTGCATTTGAATATATTTAAAATTATAAATTATTACCTACATAAATATATGACATTTATTTCTTGTTTCCTTTTATAATGGCAAAAAAAAAATTGATGACGACAGATGTATTCACTGCTATAACGTCAATATATTTTACAATAGTGTTGCCACCCTAGGTGCGTAATCTTAATAATTAGCAACATTAGTGGACCTTTGTCTTAAATTGCTTACTTTTTTTGCGCATAGTTAAATCTTTTTGAATTCAAAATATAATATTAATACTTGTAATATTTTATACCAATAAATTCCACCATTTTAATATAGATGATAAATAAAATAATGTAAGACCCTATTTTAGCCTTTAGAAGTACGCGAATTCAAAGCGGAAAAGAGTCAAAAAGTTGACTTCCTAGGCGTCTGGTCAGACGATTTGGCTAGAACAAAGAAAATCGTAGACTTAGCAAAGACTCTGGAATCAGGATTATTTGTTGCTAGAGATATAGGTGGCTCGGATCCTGAGCGAATGGCACCACCCCGAGTTGCCCAATATCTTAAAGACGTCTTCTCTAATTCACCAGTAAAATTATCAATAATTGACGATTTGAATGAATTAACTTATAACTATCCATTGTTTGAAGCCGTCAATCGGGCCGCTAGCGTAGTAGAACGTCACCGTGGAAATGTGGCCTTTTTAAATTATGAACCTGCAGATGCATCTCAAATAAAAGAAACTCTATTCTTAGTGGGGAAAGGCGTCACTTATGATACTGGTGGCGCTGATATCAAAGCTGGTGGCGTTATGGCGGGCATGTCTAGGTAATGTAGCAAATTCACATTTCTATTTACCGGTTAAATTTCTATACAAGTTAGCTTCAAGTATTCGCATTATTCGGAGACATTTTGGTATTTTCAACTTCAATAGAGATTGCAGCTAATTTGGATATGATTTTAATTGGTAGATGAGAAACTTCATTGTATATATACAATAAGACATTGAGGAAAAGAGATATATTTGCTCATCAATTCTGTTAATCATTGTTAAATTGGTAACAAACATTTATATATTTTGTGTTAAGTAGAAAATTACTGCAATTTATAATAAAAGATAAATTGTGTAGTTGGATCATGTGGAGCAATTTGTTAACTATTATCCACATATGTAATTTAATATTTCAAGTGTTTTATAAAATGTATACTTTTATCTATTCAATTTTTAATTACACATTACTAGTTGTTTATTTAAGATTAATTTGCGCAAACATGGAAAAATTTGATGATTAAAAATATAACTGAAATAGAACGATAATTATTATTTCGAGAATGATGATCTAATTACACTGCATCGGAATTATTGACTATAGATATTTTCATTTCAAGGGTAAAATGATCTGAGCTGAATTGATTTCGCGTAAATGAACTTCCCAAATACTAATATCGATGCAATTTTAGAATAATAATACGGAAATCAAATTAGTGAACTCTGTAATTATGGTTCAGTTTTGAGAGGAACAAGCAAGAGTTTAGTACTAGATCATGATTAAAATTTCAATGGAACGTATAATTACAGATCAGTTCTGTTCAATTTGGAGCTGATCTGAGCATTGAAAGGAAATTGCCACATATGTATTAGATATTACATTTGTATACATCTCTGCTGAATAGCATAGTAGTGAAACAAATTTTATTATTCAATGCGAAATATAAATGAAACATTATCTATGTATTTTATTATTAAAATATTTTTGCCACTAACTAGAGTAGTGTCTTTTATATTTATTCTTCTAATGCTCTGTACGCTAATTTGGTGCTCATCTAAAATAAATAATTCCGTTACAGAGATAAATGTGGAGCTGCAGCAGTCGCAGGTTTCATGCAACTCATAAAAGAAATGAAACCGAAACACCTAAAAGTAGTAGCTGCAGTAAGTATGGTTCGAAACAGTGTTGGCTCCAATTGTTATGTTGCTGATGAAGTTATAACGGCTCGTTCTGGCAGTAGAGTTCGCATTGGAAATACCGATGCTGAGGGTCGTATGGTTATGGCAGACGTACTTTGTCAAGTAAGTTTCAAATAGAATTCAATTATTTTAAATAAATAAGAATTTTTATTTATTATTGATGATTTACTACTGCAATATCTTATCTTTTATACTATAGCATGTTTGCACTTAAAATTCTCATGAAGAGCATGATTCGTTAATATAATAGTTTTTGGATATAATTTGTGCAACATACTATTATAGATATTTAAAACCACAAAATTTGCAATATCTTTCCAGATAATTAAAAATATTTCTAAATCTGTCAAAGAAAAAAGTTTTCTGTTGTCAACCTATTTTGCAATGTAAACAAATCTGTTCTGTTTCAAAAATAATTGTTATATACAGTATTTAAATTTCTCATTTTCCATAAAAATACTTTTAAGAACTTACAATTGGCGAAAATTATTCTACAGCGAACTTACCACCATTTCAAAAAGCTTCTTCTATTATAATTTGTCCATTTTATTGTGATCACGATTTACAGTTTATTCTACTTATAAATTTTCGAATAAAAAAGGCAAGCTTATATTATTTTTTCTTTGTTATACACACTGATAGATGCGGACAGAAACAGTGTGTCTAATATCTAAATTTTCATCGAAGTATAGTTATGACTTTTCATATATATTGTAGTTAGGGTTTTCGCGAAAACAATACTTATTCACATTTCTTATATTTCACAAATATGGCCTCTTCAACCAATTTGGCATGTTGAGCATTAAAAAATGTAATCTTAGTAAACAGAATTTAATATACAATATTTCTGATAATATATTACATTTATAAATCAAAATAATGTATGTATTTGAGAAATAACAAGTATGATGTATAATAATACACAAATTAAAAACATTCAGTCCTACATATTGGTTTAGTTAGTAACAGTAAATAACTTTATCTTTTGTAATAACAAATAAAGATATATTACTAGTATCTAACTATCTTGAAAAGGTAATAGACAAGTGTTTGAACCGTGTTCAAATAAAAAAAATATTGATATCGCATAATCTCTATATACCCAGTAGGAGAGTAATGGACAACAATCTTTAAATCAACATCCAATATAAATATCCCATGTTAAATCTGAAAACGTACGTGTTTATATATGCTATTTATATATATATATATAGTGCGCGCGCGTATAGTAAACACAAAATACGAATATGTGCTTAACAGGTTGCGTTCGCGCCAACTTTTGTGTCACTGAATTGGAGTTTTCATCCTGTGAGGTCAAACACCTCTCTATAAATATTCATAAACATGTCAATATAATTATCTTCGTTTTTTATTATCCGTTTTTATCTTATAATTTCCTAGCACGCATTCTTTGTGATTTCCGTCTGTGGAGAAGAGACAAAAGTCTCTCTCGTTTCATCTCCATTATTATAACTATAAGGAACGTCGAACATCACTGATACAGCCATTAAAATGCGATGAGATTTCAGTTCATTGAAACCATAATTGCGGCAACCAAACCACCAAGGAAAAGTTCACAATTATTATTTGAACTTTATACTTGCGCCAGCTACGATTGCGCGATGTTAGAAACTTGTCAACTAATGCAAAATAATTTCATATTATTTATAATAAAAATCAGACCGGTTTATTTAAAAGTGAAGGTGCAAAAACATGAATGATTTCGAGCTTGGCCTTCAAATGCTTAGGAAGTAAAATCTAAATATAGTACTGACTAGGATTTAATTTACTACATACTATAAAACTGCGTACACCCCTATACAGAACTAAAATATTTCACCTTGCTCTGTATTGATTCTAAGCCCTTCGACAGCAACATGTTTAACTTATAATCAATATGAACAGCATTTAACTCCCAGTATAAATATAATAGTTACTAGACTATATTACCACTATATTACAGTTTTCACATATATATTTTTGCATAGTTTACGTTGTACTACTTCTAATGAATACCAAGCAATAGCATAATATGTAAATACACTATTCTACATCACTAAATTGTCAATCAGTTAAATTTATTTTATAAGTTAAATACATTTACTAGAATCTTCTTTATTAAGTATTCGTTAAATAATTCCAACCTGTTATACTAAAAATAATACAGATCTACCAACTGAATACCTGCAACTACGCTTAGAAATGTTTTATGCATATCTGGGATATTCAATTTTTAAATATCATGCGAATTTGCAAACATTAAAATCTAATTTAATGAGAAATTTTCATAAGCAATTAACTCGACATTAATTTCATAATATCTTTTATATCGTTCATTTTGAATCTAACGTTCTTTCTGTACGTGCACCATTTTAGAGATGCTGCAAAATTGTGCAATTTTGCCTAAAATCTAATCAGCTTTTCGTAAATATAATTTCTCTATTCTGCGTTTAATAATGCGATTCACACACACACACACACACATACATACATACAGATATCATTGTGTTTATTGTCAAATCATATCCAATGAACCTCGAAACGGCTATATAAATTAAAATCTGGCAATCCCTGCTTTTCATAGTTCAATTAAAAATATAAAATTACACTCTAAAATATAATTTTGTGTTGAATTACTATTCCTGTACTATGACATGCCCCTTTCGCAAAGGTTAACTTTGGTCGTGTTATACGCAGAACCTTTAAATGTAGTTGTCGAAAGACTGGTCCAATGATTAATGATTGTTTATTTTGTGGTAATTTCCAGATGAAAGAATTGGCACTAAAGGCAGTGAATCCACATTTGTACACCGTAGCTACGTTAACTGGTCACGCATGTTTATCAGCCGGAGACTATTCAATAGGTAACCCACTACAATTACTTCATTTAACAGTTCAAATCTAAACAAATTATTTTCGCAGTGGTTGACAATGGTCCTGCACGTAAATCCGGTCACGCAACTCAATTACAACAACGTGGCGAATTAATTGGCGATCCATTCGAAGTTTCAACATTACGTCGTGATGATATCGCATTCCATCGGGGCAAAGCGCAAGGCGATGATATTTTACAGTGCAACAATTTACCGTCTTCCAGAACTCCTAGGGGTCATCAAGGTCCCGCAGGTTTTCTACTGTTAGCGTCAGGTCTAGACAAGTATGGGTCTGATTCCGAGAAGCCATTGAAGTTCAGTCATTTGGATATTGCTGGATCAGCGGGAAATTTGCCCGCGGATCCTACGGGAGCTCCTATTCTAGCATTCGCCAATATGTATTTGCTCAATTAAATATGATGGGCATTGTTTTATTATTGTTATGCATTTTTTTTTGTTATTTATGGACATATCTGTACTTCGCCTTATTCATATCTATTATTTCCATCCGCTTTGTTTTAATCTAAGACTGAAGTGAACAATGGTATTGAAAAGGAATTAGTGAAATTAATTTTTAAAAAGTAAAACCCGTGTTCGTAGAAATTTAAAACCGTTAGTAAATCAGACCAACTTTAATTTCCATACAAATAATTGGAGAATCTTGTTTATTTTATCTCTCTCATCAATCATTCCGATTCTGTAACTCTTAGCGACGTAGGTAATATGATATTATTTACCAATGTTAATGGCACTACACTCATATATTTCTTATCGATCATTAATAATTACAGACTCAGGGGTATTTAAATTAAATGGTAGTTTCACTGAAAATACTGAGCTCTAAATTTTGCAAATATAATATGTTGTTATGAAGTTATCACATAAATTGTAAGATAACTTAATCATGAGTATTTAAAATATTTCTAGCGTTGTCGTTAAATTTATTACCAATCATGCTTTCTTTGTTGTCAATCATAGCAGAAAGAATACAATTCAGTATATTATTTTATTGTTGTAAAATTTGAATATTTAGATTTAATTTGTATGATTTGTAATGTGATTGTAAATTCCAAAGATTGTAATGGTTCAGTTCCAAAGATTTGTGTGGATATTTTATAACATAGAATAAGCAAACAATAAGTAAAGTCTGGGAGTTTGTACTTACATACATAATGATAATAATATACGATGATAAATTATGCTTTTCGTGTAAGTGTTTACTGCCCAGCCTCTTTCTGGTCAAACATTACCTGAAAATATACAACTGGACAATTAGGTGGGTATTTACTCTTCAGTAGTACTCTAGGAAATGTACAGTGATTGCTAACCCTTTGGTTCGACTTGTCAGGCGGGCAATGGCGATTTAAATAGCTTGTATTTACACCCTAATCCCGGTCAAGAACTCCCAGGTATGAAGCTCTGGCTACCGAATACAGCCCCTTTCTTTCTATAAAAGTAGCCGCCGCGTGCCTCAATATGCAAGAAAGATTAAAGTTTTCAATTGACCGTCATAATCCTTTCTTCTTTTCCTAGTACAAATAGCCGATATATACAAATTAAATATTTTAACTGTACCCCAAAAGCAGATGACAAAAAGAGGACACTCAATGCTATTTACATTTAACGGAAGATATTAACAACATGTTTTGGTAAGTGTTACATAGTTAAATTAATCAATTCATAATATTTCATGTTAAATGGGTTGCCAAATGAGAAGGAAATTAAGATTTCAAACGATTTCGTCACTGCTCAAAACTGAGTCAAAACTGTTGATGGTAAAATTATGCAACTTATAAGATTTTAATATGGCTCCGGTGTGCATTTTTTATTTTTGATAACAATATCTTAACCGGCAGTAACCGTATTTTCTTGGTACTTTTTCTATATCTCGGAAACGGCATGAATTGAAATTTCTAAATACTTTTGTTCGAATTTCTTTTCCAAAATCGTATTTACTAAAAAAACCGCGTTAGAAAATCAAATTTGGTTTTATAGCTATCGCCTATCGTAGAATGAACAAAATAGAACAATATAATAAATACCCCAGCAAACACATACTTTAATATGACTTCCATGAGATGTCGCCGAGACGTAACATACGCATGTTAAGTCGCTGCAACATCACATAGATGTCACAAGATTCAAATTGTTTGCTGGGACAGATACAGAAAGGACAAGAAAGTCGAGTGAAGGCCCCTCCGGCATTTTATCCATTTACATCCACTGATGCTAGAAAAGATTACCCAAACATGTGTACATATTTGATTAGCAGGCATTAAACAATTTAACGTACAACAATGAATATAATTGTTTTAATGAAGATGCGATTACAAACTCAGGTCTTACGAGCGACCGAGCAAGCGACATACATCCAAGTATAATACATCAGAGAGACGTAAAACGAATTTCAAATGTTGCAGTCACAAGATTGAACACTATAGCTCATATTGTACATACTGTCTGGCGGATTAACAAGTCATTGATAGACTCGCAAAAATTATTATTTCGAAATTACAAAGTGTAATAATTTTACCTAATAACTTGTAAACTCACTGTAGGTCGATTAGACTTGGTGTAATAGATAAATAATAATCATTTAAGTAAGGTTAGCGTTAAATGCTAAGTAGCCATTAGTGCCTCAACCTTGTAAAATGTAACATACATCAGAAAAAAATATAAAATTTGCATCTCATGTATCATAGCAGTTCTCTTATTCATGTTATAATTATAATGGAGCGATTTTCGGCTATATAAATTTCTCTAATGTCCAAAGTAAAAGATCACGTCTACTGTAATAAAAATAAAAATTATTTTCTATTTTTTTGTAACATATAAGACCAGAGTTTCCGCTTGTTAAATATTGTAGGTATTCTTTATACTCAGTTTTTTGTTAAATTATTTTTTACACACAGCGAATACAATTTTTTTTTTCAACATGTTTTAATCTCTTTTCTTTATACATTATTGTATTCAGAGCCCTGTTGCCCTGCTGATTTGAAAATGAAAATAATGACGAAGAACTTTTTAATTTTTGTTCTGTGTCGAAAGAAGATATAATTTTACGTTTCATAGTTGTTTTTAACGTGGATATTGAGTTTGTAAAGACTTATTATTCGGTGGCGAAATTATATATTAACATATAAATGTATGATTACTTTTCGGTTAACGCCTCGTTGTATGTATTAATGTTTGTTGTAAATGAATTCGTACATACATATTGCTTTACCCACTCATAATTGCTGTATACAATCTACAAAGCAGTAAAATATAACTTCACGTTGGAATTGCATTGATATCTCTACACACAGCGGCCTTGAATCACCATTGCATTGATTTCAAATTAAAACATTTAGAATTTTTTACTTGTTACAGTCTTTGTTACATCATTGGCTATATTTCTCATGTAATTGTGGGTAACTTATTAAAGTCTATTCCGTTACCTTGGGGTAGTCTAACTAACTTCAATCTAAAAGTTTGTGTTGATATATATTTAACATTTGTTCATGCAAAATTTGCATAATTACGCACTTTGCTTTTTAATAGTAATTTTTTTACTTATTGCATAAAATAAAGTATAAGGAACACACAAAAAATGACCTCGAAATGCTAATGGATATTTGAAGGTCCCTGAATCTATTCTGTGTGTGTATCTGTCTACTTGTGAACGCTCTACAGCCAATAAAAATATAATATTTTGAGTTTAAGATTTGTATACCCTGGGAAAGAAAACCTATTTAATAAAATTATCTTTTTACCAAATGTGCTTGTTTACTCGTGTCATTTTTTGAATATCTCGAACAGGACACGAGTTAGAGAAACAGTGAATCTTATAAAAGTTAAAGGAATTAACATTACTAACAATTTTTATTTAATTATTTTTTTCTTACCGAAAAAAGTACTATTTACTAAAAAATTATCCTTGAAAATAGACATGTTACATTTTGTGTTTCCTTAGTTATTGATATAGATTCATGATATTAAAGCTATATTAAATATATAATGGTCCCTCCACATTTTTTTTTCTTGCTATTTTTATTATATTGTTTTGACAAATAATGGTAAACAACCGATTAAATAGATATTTGTTTTTTGTCACACAAAATGGAGTATTTATTTTGCAAAACCAGTCATGCAGTTTCAGAGTCTCGTAACAATGAACTGGTAGAATATATTATGTTTTATAGATATAAGTTTAATAGATTGGCACTTTATGATGTGCTTATTTAGCATCGAATCTTTTATACTTAATAGCAGAGGGACAGTTACTATAAAAATGTTACGAGCCATTTTAAAATGTACGTTCGGCTGTTGACAGGTCAAGCTATCAGATACGTAGACTGGTGTCGAAAACATATTTAATAAAGGCAGGTAATGTGTACACATATTTCTTTATGTTTTTTTTAATATTTCTCACAAGAAAGAAGTCCCTTAAAACTAAAGTAATTTCAACATTTCTTTATCAGATAATTTCGAGATATTTATATTATAATTTTTTAGCTAAAACACTATAGGGTCAAGATACTTATTTTTATATTTCTCAGAAGAGAGAAATACCTCAAAATTAAAGTAATTTATTTCTCAGATCATTCTCACCCCCGAGATATGTTAGATAATATATTAACCCTATAAGTATGAATATAGATAATAACTGAACGTTAGATATTCGTCATTGAGCCGTATCGCGTATCGATTTCGCAAAAAAGCCCTTTCCATTCGAGTTTGTAGTATCTATTTTAAGATACGGAAAAGAGGAATAATAAAATTGTAAATATAAACCACCAGATGAAGTAAATATCATCATCTGCCAACAACATGCAAATATGAAGAGGATATACAAATGAACGAATGAGACAGAGCCAATGGAGGGTGGAATATAAAGCGCAACAACTTTGTATGCAGTATGAAATGTTAATAGGTAATTAAATCTTGTTTAATCGACACATATTATCATACCACATTTCCTTTTCCGTATTATAAATAGAACATTTTACTATCCAAGGAAGTTATTCCAATTTTGTTGAAATACGAGCACAAAATGAATTTAACAGATTTTTTTACGATTTTTTAGTATTTGTTTATACTTCAGTTAACTAACTAGAGATAAAACCTAATTTTATTGCTGAGAATACGGAAATATTAGCAAATAAATACTTAGGTCTCATACATTTTAATTCAAAAATAGACAAACATTTTTGCAGCTATACAAACTAATCCAACTTAGTCATACATACATTTTTAGGTCTCAGCTACAAACGCCTTGCGAAATTACAACGAAAAGTAAACATTTTTAGTAACATAACTTGACCTAATTCATCCAAGTATATGAGTTATAATTTCGAAATATTGAAGATGTAAAATGAATCCTGTGGAAAATAATACTTCGGTTCAGATAATGTTACATATTTCCTTTTGTACATATTAAATCGTGAAAAATAATATCGACTCAGAGATGATCAAAACGTGTATTTCCGTTAAAAAATTGCATGGTTATAATTTCTCCTTATATACCATCTCAAAAAACGTACCATTTACTGGGAAATAGCTTTTGAACTAGAAAATATCACGAAAATATACGGACAATACAAAATATGTATTCCAAATCTTTAGTTAATACGTAGAAGAAAGGTCAGTGTTGGGCACTGCAGATTTTTTAATACGTATAATAAACAAAATAGTTTATGAATAATTTCACTATTGCTTACCATGCAAAGCAAAAATATGCATTGCAGTTGAAATTAATGTAGAATAATTAGTCGACATGATTGTATAATCTATTTGAAAAACTTTCATTTTTCATTGTTATGTCCGGCAACACTAATGAATGTAAATATCATACATAGGTGGCTTAGTTCACTCACTCTTCTTCTATATACATTATCCAAAGCGCATCACGGAAGCACAACGCAACGACTCGACTCATATTATTCTCATACTAACGCATGCATTCTATTGCCGCGAATACTCATTGAACCTCAGATGCACATGCATACTAAATTCTTTTTTATTTTTATTTTAGTAACATTTACAGAGCTAGTCAGACTGAATAAAATATGGCTTATTTCATGACATTGTTACTTTCATATATGAAATTATCCAATGTGAATGCATAAATAGTGTTATCTACCACCGGAATTGATAAAACTAAATATCTATATTTTTGTAGGTTATCCTAGTTTATTTCCTATTATTCTTTCTTGATGTAACATAATGATATTATAAAATTGTTTCACAATAATTACAATCTCATTTTACTCTTTCTCAAGAAGTTTGTAATGGTAGAGATATTATGTATTTTATCAATTTCTATAAGAAAGTCTTCTGCAGGCCACAACAGATATTTTTGGCTATAGGTTTTCAAATTACTTGAAAACACTCGAAGGTACATGATGAATACATTATGTACCTATTTGGATCATCGTACGATATTACAAGACAGCTATAGTGTTTGATAATGTGTCTGTAACATTCTTGGATCTAAAAAATGTCATAACAAATAGTTCTTGTCTCATCATGAAAATGTATATTACTTATATACTTAGATTATGTCGACCAGTCGCTCTTCAATAAGAACTTTGTGGACTAAAGGTACCAAGCCGAATTTTAATGAAATTTGGTATATATACAATTTCAATGCCGAAAAAGATCCCGTCATATTTGATATCCAGTTACCTATACAGGTTCAGAGTTGTAGGGCCTTAATATTTAGAGCCCTCTTTAATACTGCTTTTATACAGTTTTTGAATATTTAAGATATATGTTATGATTATAAAATTTCTTCTTATTATGAGCTCAGAGGTAATAAAAAACAATCATAATATCTCTAAATTATGACAAAAATATCTTTATAAATTATAAGATATATTATATTTATAACGTATTTGCTAGTTCGGTGGTCCGTCACAATATTTAACAAAAATTAAATTTAACTATGTCATTTGGCATTCATAAAAATAGTATTCCGTTGGTTGCTATTCTTTCTATATTTCCGGATAATTAGGAAAATATGTCTTTCTTATACAATTGTTTTAACATTAGCAACGTCAATAAAAACGGTAAAATAAAAAAAGATAATGTAAATTAGGCGGTGTGATAAAAGGTCATGTTTGAACTAAACAATAAAAATTCTCACATTCATTATTATGCCATAAATCGTTGCCCTCGTAAAAATGTCA
This sequence comes from Leistus spinibarbis, assembly GCA_933228885.1. NCBI lineage: Eukaryota > Metazoa > Arthropoda > Insecta > Coleoptera > Carabidae > Leistus > Leistus spinibarbis. Next base: position 3,871,212 of record OW121793.1, read on the forward strand.
ACAAAGGTGTTAAAAAGGATAAAATTTGATTTTTTACTCGAAACTTAGAATAAAATAAATATAAATATGCAAATACACAAATATCTCACGCAATTATTTACCAAAATGAGCTATAATCATTAAGGCTGTCGTTTAGCTAATTTTTATTTTAGCAAGGTGCGACTTAATTTCAATTTTGGTTTACCTTCTTGTGTAGCAACTATTTTGCAAAAGTTTATTGATTATCGTATATATATTATCCATATCATATACAGTCCATTCATCATCGATATAATAATAATATAAAATTTAATAAATCGAGTTTCTATGCATGTTTGAATTATCTCAACATATAATTTCCAAATTTTAAATGTTTATAACAGCCAATCAAGTTCCAACACAAGTTTGGAACATCTCTGCAAGATTCACCAATACCTTCTGCTGGCCGTAAATTTATGTAGAATACATTATGTTAACCACTGATGTCATTAAGGGGGAAAACCTAATTATAGCTACCTATTTTAGAAGGGAATAATAATGAAAACGATAGAATTGTTGAGTACAAAACATATTGTTGCAATCATCCGAACAATCAATCAACATCATTATAAATTTTAATATTAATATTATTAATAATTCTTTACTGTCTTTCGGGTTCATAATATGTGCAAACGTTGTAATAATAAAATGCCTTATACTTTTTTGCAGATATTTTTGATATAATTAAAAATATATGTTAATTTTTTTAATATTATTATTTTTACAGCCCTGGGCTTACAATTTGAAAATAACACCTTGTAGACATAATATATCATAATTTCTTTTTTTATTTGCACTTTCTTGTTTGAAATCAATATTTTAACCGGAAGTAACAGTTTCATGCTTCATTTTCAATATCTCGATAAAGGTATAAGTTAGAGAAAAATTGTTAAACATAATAGTTGAGAATATTTAAATTTCTAAAAAAAAAAAAAAAAAATTGTAAAAAAATGTACTGAATAATAGCCTCGGGAAATGGTAATTATATATGTACGTTTCCCTAGATACAATATATTGATGTTCTTTTTAATACCAATCGTAGGGTTTATTTAATACAAAATAAAGCATTAAAATAAATACAGATAGTGTAAGGGTAAGAAAGTCGAGTGAAGGCCACACTAGCTTCTTTATAAAATCTATTTGCTTTGTATTTTTTCTGAGTTTAAAGTTTGACCATAATGAATTTTATAGTAGCCATACGCAGAATCGTTTAATTTTAAATATGTAAGAAATTATATTTTTCGCAAAAAATCCAAGCAATTGGCAACGGTGTCAAGAAAAGTTTGAGCGTCATACCCTGCATCATAATAAATGTGCCATTAACATCATAATAAAGTTTTCCGTAAGTTCCATATTAGGAAGTGGAACCTTCGAAGTGAGATGAATATTTCATTGTTTTATTGAAGAATTGACATGTTGACAATAATTCATTAACCATGCGAATCTTAAGAAGAAAGAAATCGTAAAATTATAAGTATAAATCTTCTGACAGGACGACGGCCATGAGTCGTGTCATATTACGTCGTAGGTAGCTATTTATATAAGTATAAATAAACTTATACAATAACGATTGCATACAGACGACATAAACCGATGGTTGGCTGGATTGTAGTACAACTGCGAATATTCTGCGTGCAGTGGTCACCGGTAGTCTCGCGGCCATCAACCAGCATTTCTAAGTAGCGTTAGGTGTCAATAGTGTATGTGGGTTAAGTCAAGTGATTTCTATGCATGCACCCTACGACAGTCACACACGTACGCCCATGACAATGGCATCATGTATTGTGTGTTACGTGGATATTCGCCTGCATTGTCGCAATCCGCGACTACGTGCGTCTGATACATAATTACGCTGCTCTACCAACTACAACGACACTCACTACTTGTTGTTGTGTATATGTACACTTTAAACTGGACGACTATCGCTAAAAGGAAATAGATAGACACTAAGGAAAATGTCTACACCACTCTCCGTGCTATGCTGCCTTATACAATTTGTCGCGAACATTGTCAACTTAGCCACTCGTATGATTCATTTCTACTAATTTACCATTACCGTGTGCCTTTCCGAGCCACTTGCTGCCTTACAAACTACCACATGTAGTTTGTATTTTTCTAATTTAGAGCTAAACATGTAAATTAATAAAAATTAGCGTGGGAACATTGCAGTCCTAAATCAATAAATAATTTTTATTACCTTTGATATAGGGTTATCATAAAAATAGGACTTTTTCATAATTTCTATTGGTAATTTAATTGTATAATGGATTGCCCTGTACTCGACTTTATTATAATATATCTGTAATATAATATTGTTGTCCTTTAAATTCATTGCACAAGGCGCGCGCCTCGGGGGCCTCAAAGTTCACCACTCAAAATGAAAATATGAAAAGTAAAAATATTTAGAGTGTGGCCTAAAAATTGACTTGCACCTGGGGCCTCTCAAATGCTAAATTCGCCACTGATTCCAATGTAACAGTATCAATATGTGTGATAACTAGGGAAACGTAAATATTATATGGATATTTTCGAAGGCGTGTTTCAGTAAATATCAAATTTTCGTGAAAAACTTCTATAAAAAATTATTTTACTCGTATCCTATAAGGGATGTGCAAAAAATTACAAAAGTAAACCAGTGCTGTTGGTGTAAAAATATAGGAAGTTTTTTCTTTTCTTTGTTTTCCCAACTATATGGTAATTGTAATACGTAAATATTTTCTGGAGCAAACAGTTGCCAAGAAAATATAACGCTTGCTGTTTTTGTCAACAAAACAACAATTTTCCGAAAGGTCGATAAAAATAAAAATATACAACTGTTATATGTTTATTTACTTGTAATAATAAAATAATCAGCTTTCTTTCATTATCACATTATAAATAATACAATTTTTTTAATATATTTTGACCAAATAGTCGCGTAAATTTGTCTAAAATGGTTCATATAAGTTTTGATAAAGATGAATAGCATTTTCGAGTTTTTCAGACTCTCTTAAAATCAAATTTGTTTTCTTTTCTTTCGACATTTCGTACATTTATTATTTCTTCATTATAAATACGTTGTATCTAGAGAAAAGAGTAAAATTTTAAGCAATCAAGAATCATTAGATCTAAAGAATTGGAACGCTTAGATTTTTACTCCGAGATAACACTTTGCTCTAGAGTCTAGACAAGGGTAAGGATTTGGAGCGTACCCTAGGAATTATAAATTTACAGTAGTTGTGTTGCTATGGTAAATGTTTTAACTTAACATTATGGAATCTTATTATTTTTATATAAATTTGAACAGCGCCGACTAATTGCTTTGAAAATGGCAGCAGACAGTTTTGCGATTATAAATTAACTTTGTTGGAACTCGGGTGCCCCTGTACAGTGAGGGAAATCGATGTTCATTTTGAAAGTTAAATAAGGATACACGGTAACCTAAATATAACTTCTACTTTAGATACAATATAGATAAAAGTTAAATCGATACAGGGGGACTATTTCTGATATTATCTTCCCCTTTATTATATTTTCGAGGTAAAGTGCCACACATACAAGTTATTCGCATTCTAAAATACTACAAAAGACCCTTTTTAGCTCGCCGTACGAAGCTAAAGCATTCGGTCGTATATATGTAGCATTCTCGGATTAAAATAATCTTTTACAAAAAGTCTTTGTTTCGCGGCCTTAAATCCAAAAATTTATATAACTCACATGCTTGGATGTTAGTCGCTTGTTCGTAAGACTAAATTTGTGTCTGCGACTCCTCTGAAGATACCGAAGCGAGAGCTTTAACCAAATAATATAACCAGAACTTAATCATATTATCTTCATCGAATATACATGAAATAATTCAGACAATTAAACAATAATTAACACATCATAATTAAATTAAATGTAGTTCATTGTTGATATTCAATTTGGTTTCTATGGAATCGCATGTATTCAGTTAGTTAGTAATAGATTATTTATACTGGCAATGTATTGGACAGTAAATAAGTGAAATGTGTCTTATACACTATTGGTTGTTAAATATGTGGTAAGAATTTCTTAAAAGTCGATTGAGTGAACAGTGCAATCGGAACATTTTTAGTCCATTATTAAGAACCAACTCTTGTTTTTTAAATGTAAATATAAAAACTGTAACTTTTATTTATTTGTTTTAATTATAATACAAACTGTAATAAATATAATACTTTCATCATCATAAATAATATTAATAAAGAAATGAGAGCTGAGCAGAATGAGTTTGGAGAAACCAGGCAATTTTCTTATATATCTAGATCGAACTTTCTCATCGTAAATGACAAAAAAATGTTGAATCATTTAAAGCGCGCACCTTCCTACTTGCGATTATTTCTTTACAGTTTTTCTTTCTCTCACATTTCTCTATTTTTCTTTTTCTTTCATTATTTTTTGCTGCCGTACTGACTGTCCGATGTTCTGTTATTTTCCGAGAAGGTAATATTGGCGATTTGAATGTGGAGGAAGGGTCGCAATGAGCACGACCACGCGGAGTGAGTCGTGCCAAAGAAATTGGGGACATCATACCGTTAAAACGGACAACGGTCGTATGTTGTGAATTTTTATATTTGCCGTTACTATATAGAAATAAATGTACAGTTGACACCAATAATCATAATGTCCCGCAAGCGATAATCCGTGCACATATTACACACTCTTTTTGCTCTTCTTCTTCTTCTTTAATAATAATAATAATGATTTATAAAGAGTACAGGTTTGTATAACTGTGACATTGTTAACGAAAAAAAATGCGGCTTCTTCTCTTTCCACAAGGAAATTATACCTACCTACTTATTTATTTCTTCTGGTCATTGAGACTTAACACTTTGACACATTCCCAAAATAGCAGAATTAAGAAATTCTCCCATTAAATTTAATTACTTCAATCCTACAATTGTTTATTTCCTTTTAAAATACAATGTAGAATTTAATCAACGAATATGAATATAAACGGATTGTATGAAATTTACTTCAGGAAAAATACATTTCTTGAAAGACATTTATTGGCAAAATAAATTTAAGAGCCGCCGCGCAGCCGCCGTAGTAGGTAAAGCGTAATTCAAATCGTTGAACAGATTTTCCCGGTAATATTATTTAGAAGCGCAGTGATTATTTCTGCGTATCTATGACAACCGCTTGCTTGTTTCATTTTAACACGAAATCTAAATTATTACTTCGTTTACAAAAATGTAACCAAAAATTATCATTTATCTGTTAAATGATATAGTTTTACAAATTGGCTGTAATAATCCGGACAATTTATTTGACACCAGTTTGAGTTGATTGTTAGTTTGATTGCAACAATAAATTTTGTATTCCAACAAATGATTTCGATTTCATTGTTTTTTATATCTCTTTTAAAATTAGTGGTTTTCTTCCTTAAATTAGGTAAAAAATTATTCTACATATATTAAAGAAATAAAGATCCACCAAATAGAATATCGGCGAGCTGAATGACTGCACCTATGCTTGTTTTAGTTCTACGTTCAAGAGTGTAAAAAATGCTGAAATATAGGTATTTTATTTGACAGGTAAATTCTCATTCTTATTTAAGCATTACGTGTGACTAATTGCAAGCGTAAACTTAAGAAACTAATAAAATAAAAATAGGAAATAGCAGTCAGTAACAGGGGCTTATATATAATATTTTAATTGTTGTTCTTGATTTAGGTTGCAAGGTTTTTTTAGTATTTGCTTTTTATAATAGCTATTAGCAAAATATTTGCCATAAATGACTTGAAAAGTCCAACGTTGTAAATACAAAATGATCTATGGCTGACATTTCTTACTTTTTGTTAAAACCTGTGCAAAATACAAGGTTCTTTGAGTGACCTTGTTAAAAAGATGCCATAAAAATAGTTACTGAGAAAAAGACACATTTGCAAAAACGCTGCAAAAATGTTTTACAACCCGGCCAACAAATAATATATAGTACAACAAAGAGAATAAGCGTTTTAAAAAATTATGAGATGTAATAAAGAAGCACGACCAGGTTTTCCTCTTATATTGCTACTGCAAATTGCTATAGTGAAAAAACGTTGGAAATTTTAGAATTTTAAATATTTTGCGTGCCTTTATTTGAACACGTGCCGAAATGCAACACCAAAGCTGCCACGTGCGGAAAATCTTTGTTGATATTTAAATAGTTAAAAAACATATAACAAAAAATTGTTTTGTCAGGCTTGCAGCACATTTGCGTAGTGTTTTCGTTAAAAAAAATTGGGTGTTATGTGATCCAAACATCGCGCAGATGACGGTATCTAATAGTGGTTGGTCTATAAAGAGTACCGTTATAGTTATCAACTGCCCCATAGGGTAACTTCCGCGTACCATCGCCACAACACACCCTATATTTTTTATGCAAGAAGTACCGTTGGGTTCCTGGAAAAAGATCGACCTTCCTTCTATTTTTTGTTTTCGTCTTTCCGTGCTTCATCGTCATTCTTTTGTCATCGGTACAAGCATTGTTCCACAACATGGTGGGCCCATAAAATGTTGCGTCGTTTCATAAATAGATACACTCGTAAATTTATACATAAGTTCATGCATCTTCGCCTAGTACTGGCTGGAAGAAGAATTATAACAGTCGAATTTCCTTCTATTCAATATTTATTTATTATTGTTATTGTTGGCAAGACAGAAGTCACATAATACTTATATACAAATTGCGAAGAAGGAAATAAGCTAAAATGTTAAATTGTAAATATCAACGACTCCATTTTAATCAACAAATTTTCTAAATTAAGATCAACCATTTATTCTATATATTTTAACAAATATTTCCTATCAATTTCATTTAAACAAGCTTAGTTATAAGGCACCTATGCATTCAGTTCACCTTACAAGTATGCGATACGAGCAGCGGACTTCCCTGTCTTACTCCACGCTTGGCATAATATTCAAATTTAAAAATAATTGTCTTTAATGGAATTTAAAATAGTGATTGACTGAAGTTGATTATTCGAATGACTGCAACAATAAATTTTGTAATATAACAACTGCTCTTGTTTTCATAATTGTCTATTATTATTTTATCTTTTCAAAAATAACTGGTTATATATTGGATTTCTACTTTAAATATATCAATGTTGTAAGTAAAAAAAATTAATAAATCACCAAATATAATATCAATGTTGTAAGTAAAAAAAATTAATAAATCACCAAATATAATATACGGCGAGCTGAAGACATAGGTGCCGTAACCTATGCTTGTTTTATTATATTTTTTCGAGCAATCGTGATGCTTTTGACATCAGTGCAAGCTTGTATTGTATCAGTTATTATAAGAAAGGTTTGTGGTGGATTTATAATACAATGCTCTAATATACTATTTAGAAATAATGAATAAATTAACTAATAAGATTTTAATACTATCTAGTTGCTATAGCCGTACTGCTCCATTGAGATTTAACGAATTTTATTGTAATTTGAGATCTTCTAACACAAAAGTGTTATTTTATAAATTGCCGCAGGATTAACAAAACCCTAACCTTTAATATAAATAAGTTTATAATTTCTTGTACGTTATGTATAAAAAATGTATTGTGATTTCAATAAAATAGTCAACCACGAAATTATAATGGAAATATTCGTTTTGAGGGTTCCTGAATCTATTTTGATTATTTTCTCAATGTCATCTGTGTATCTTTGAACGCTCTACAGCCAATACAATAATTTGATTACATACTTTTCTAGTATCAATGAAGCTCTCATAAATTGTCGTTTTTACACACATGTCAAAAGTAAACTTCTTCGTAATCTTCATATAATTGATGAAGTTGCAATTATTCTGAAGATCACGGTGTCTCATTCTCATTCAATTTCGTGCGATGCAATTTAGCGTTGAATCTAAATGCGAAGAATGCCATGACTATATGCCTCTGTTTGAGTGTATACAAGCATGTATACACGTATGTGAACTGGCAATGTGTGTGTGTGTGTGTGTGTGTGTGTGTACAAGTACCTTTACTTTACCTTTACTATACCTATACTTGTATAATATCAACTGCTGTCGATGATCGCGGCTGCTTCTCGCTGATGGTGGTTATGTAATGTTTGGCTTCCTTTTCTTTCGCTGTATGTGTGCATGCATCTGTGTGAATATGAGTGAGAAAACTAGAAGCATTCCCTATGTGAGGAGACGAGGAAAGCATATGAATTGAATATAGTGTGCAAAGTAGTATGTGTGACTATTTCAATATACCAGTCTACAATTTTGAATGCATTGTATTAACATCGCTTTTGAAAAGAACATCATTGTGTGCGAAAAAACTAATCATGTTCATTGACCAGCGTATCTTACGAAAAATACACGATGGTAATTAAGTCGAGCTTTATTATCAGACAAGATGATTAATTATGAGTAGTATATATACAAATAAACGAATATAGTAGATACAGCGACAAAACATAAGAAAGATGACAAGTCCCGTCCCTGGCCCGAAGCTGGCCGTGACGTCACGGGTGAATGACTCTGTGACGTCACGCTAGTTCAATGGCAAATCTCGACCCAGATCTTTGTGACGCGGGTCGCGAACCTACCGTTCATGTATAGCATGCGGCGCGACTTTGTTTCATTTCCCACTCATTTCTACTTAAAGAAGTCTAGTTCAATCAAACACAAGAACATCACGCATACAGAAAACACACGAAATGATAAATCATTCAATTGCCGAGTGAAAAATGTCTCCATCTTCGTATCAGAGTAGCTGCGAGCTGCTTCATAATGACCGGCGATCGCCGAGGCAGAGGCAACATTGGTTGCGGGTCGCTGACCGCTGCGAGCCCTGACCTACTAACTTCGCGAGGTCGTTGCTCCGCCATTCTAGTTTCCGAGCTCTTTCGGTCACTCAAGATGTCAGAGTTGCATAAACCAGATGTATCCGCAACCAAGAACTGCACGCACACTCTCTCACCGGTCAATACATGCACACGATGGATGATGACACCGTACATGCATACATACATACATACACACATATGCATCGATGCGCGGGCAATCCACGTCAGCAGCGTCTTTTCTCTTCACATATTCGATGAGACCGACGGACGTCCACATATAGTACCAATAGCCGCGTGAATAGTGCTTATTTATAAGGTACGAGCAGCAGACAGTCTATAGTCTTTTAGTTTGGTATGGTTGCAGGCTGCATGCTGCATCCAGTAAGCAAGCAGGCAAGCAAGCACGCATGCAAAGATGTGTGTGCGTTGCACAATGAACCATATGCCAGTCCTGGGTGACGGATTAGCCCATCTACTGCTGTGCAGTGTCCATTGCTTCGTTAGTGCAGCGTCGACGACAATTGCAGCAGCGGTGGTCAGTTCTCAGCTGTCAGCAGCGTGTTGAGAAGGCCATGACCAAACGCGTGTCCGTCCCGTCCAGTGCAGTCCAGCGGCGAGTGAGTGTCAAACCCTTGCTTTGCCGGCCAGCAACAATGAGATGTTCCATTGACGGGCGTTGTTAACACGGTCGGACACACCGCAGAGGAGTGTATACAGATGCGATGACGGATTTGCATGCGCCGGCTGCGGGAGACGAAAGGAGCCGGGACCGAGACCTAGTTTGCACCACAAGTCAATGTCCTCGCACATAGGCCATTTCGAAATTCAGCTGTGTTAACATTGCAACATGGTGTTCGCAGATCTGCGGATCTCACGCGGTCGGCTCCTCGAGTTCGAGGTTCGATGACACCGCGTCACGACAAAGACAGGACGCGAATGTATTCGTACGTATTTATACGTACGATATATATGAACATACGACGCACACGTCACATATTAACCAGACGCTTTGCGTCGATACAGCTACAGCTACAGCTCTAATGGTTCCCCTGATAAGACAACCTCTAACATACACACAAGTATTCTTCTTATGCATTAACATTGCATGTGTACTATAGTACTACACACATACACACATACTATGTGTGTTTGTGTGTGTGTGTGTGTGTTTGCTTGCTTGGTTGGTATTATAGCGAGAGCGCTGTACCGAGAGGCGCTAATCGCAGTCACACTACGTTTCCGGGTGGTCGGCCGACTCCGCGGTAAATATTTGCGCACGGGCAGGGAGTGTATGTAGGTCGGGTCACCACATGCGCCGCGTTCAGTTTCCGCATTTTTATCCGCGAGTGGAGGCTAGCGCGGTGTATGTAGCGAGGCATATACACGACACGACCGACGACGACGACGGTGCGTATGTGTGTGTGTTCAGGGGGGAGACACGTAAGTGCGGGGTGAGGGGATAGACCGGGTCTCGAGGCTGATGGCCGACCTAGAGTCGCGGTCAGTGTGCGACTGCCCCGCCGGTTCACTAGGGTAAGGGTGACTGGCCGACGATGGGTATAGCCCTGCGGTGGGAGGAAGGACTAGAGCTGCGGAGGACGTTGAACCGGTGGCTTCGGAGAGCCACAACCAGAAACACATTACCTCTCTTGTTTATTTTTTGTACAATTTTAGGGTACTTTTATTACAAGTACAGTCCAGATGCCACGAACCGCTCACGAGATCTTCTACACAGGTACACACCGAAGATGAATGTTTTATTTACATTATACCTATACCTGCATTTACACTACGTGTGACGACTACTCAAACAAACATAATATAGGTACGCATATCGTACAGGTATTTCCGATTTGCGTACTTTCACTCTACTACTCTTTCTACCATACTTTCTCAACACATTCTTCCGGGAAAGTGAGTTCTACTTTACGTCATTTTAGCTCCCAATCATCCCGTCCGAATTTCAGTACCAACTATTGCTATAGTACAACAAATCGCAGCTAATTTCTCTTTTCTTTGTGCTGTGTGCGATGATAACACAGTAAAATCATTATCATCTTTTAAATGATATTCAAATTGCAAAATTGGTATCAATGACCCAAACTTATTAATATTTTATATTTTATTTTATATATATTATATTATATTACATATTTTATTTTTTATTTTAAAGAATGGTCTTTATAAGCTATATAATAATATTTTTTCTGATTATACTTTAGGTATTATTTGTTTAATTCATGTACATTACTTTGTTAATATTGTGCAAGAGTGTATGTAAATGATGTTTTAAATAAATTGTTTTTATTGAGTATAAAATCTATGATAATTTAATGGGTTTGCCAAATTGTATAGTTTGAATATAGCCAGATGGTGGGGAAATGGATTCGGAATATTTGAAATAAAGAAAGAAGTTGGGAGGACACCGGTTGATGACACGACGGGTGTTTCTGTTTATTTTTATAGAATATTTAGGAAGTGTTTTGAGGGAGCAACGCCGCCCCCACTCCAGGTAGTTGCTGGATATGACCGCGCGGCGCTGCGAGCAGCACATTTAAACAGGCGGTCGTCGTTCCTCCGCTCATTGCCTTGTCCGTTCTGTTCACGCGAAGCGTGCCTCTAGCTTTCACAGTCAACACACATTCGCAAACGTCATTCACGGCACTTGCTCTTGTCAATCGACGACAATTCGGTCAGCAACAAAATATTCCGCGTGTATATCAGCATGGACGGTCTCGACCCCACCGGTCTTTATTGAAAACGTCGCGCCGCGCTCCAGTGTCATTGAACGCGTGTCAACTATATATATACTGTCAACCAACCGGCGTTTATTCTCGATATCATTTACCATGGATGTGAAGCAGTTGGATCCCACCGGCTTGTACCGGACCAAGTGACAGACCGATCAAATCGTGTTCCATCGCCAGCAAGCAGGAGTTCGAACTAGTGCAGCCACAGTGTGTTTTTGACAAATATTACGTATTTATAATTTTGTGACGAAAATTTAACATAATGACGAACGGAGACGAACAGAAAGGTTTGGACCCAACCGGTCTCTACTAAGAAAACAACCAAAAAGTCATCACCGACCAAAGTGATGCGACATCGCGACGGAGGCGACGGTGGTCGCCAAGAGACATCCAGCTGCAGACGTAGGAGATTGCCACAAGGTGAGTTACTTTAGTTTAGTAGTAGTAGTAGTCGTCGGGGTCTAACTTCCGTGTGATATCTTCCGGTACAGTATCTCTCCGTCAGCTGGGCCGGTACGCTAGGTTGTTGAACTCGTGGAGTTGTGTTTGGCCGTAGAGCGCCGCGGACTCTGAGCCCTGGCCGGCCTCAACTACGTGCGCGCACCAAGCTAGTTTCCTCTCGGTCCGTGGTCCTCCGCCCACCATGTGTACGTACCGTGTCGCGTCCATCTCCACACCACCTCCGCCACCGACACCTCCTCGCCCCCAAATTGGTGTCACTTGCCTCACAAAACACGACCATCTCAATTATATCTGTGTGTATGTCTCATGTAGCTTCGCTTAGAAAAACAAATACTAAAACTAGTCCTCTTTCTATATATATATATAGCGCGCTCTATTCCGACTAATAGCACTTTCAATCATATTGCATTGAATTATTAGATTATTTATACGTTCCCTTACAAATCTTATTCTCTTTCAAAGTAGGCTATACTATCCTAACTTGTACAACATATTACTTTCGCGAATTATTTACGATATCGTCGGCATTTAAACCTGGTACCTTTCGTACTGCACAGCAAGGACCATGTAAAATTGGAAATTAAGTATATTTTATCAATGTATGAAGGCTTACGGGTTTACACGTTCTTCTGTATTTCATAATATATATATATATATATATATATATATATATATATATATATATATATATATATATATATATATATATACATTTATAATTATTTTTTTTCGACACATTAATTCAATTCTTATATATATATATATATATATATATATATATATATATATATATATATATATATATATATATATATATATATATATATTATATATATATATATATATATATATATATATATATATATATATATATATATATATATATATAGCATTATTTTTTATTTTTCTGGTATAAATATATATAAGGAAGTTAATGCTGAATAATTATGAACACCCTTATTTGAATGCAACTTTTAAGTACCTATATATTTTGCTGGATTGCCCTTACATTCATGTTATATCCATACTATGTAGCTGATTATAACATGTATATTTTGCTACATCTCAAAGATGTCACAATATAAAATGTTTACTGGTAGAGCACCGGTTAGGCTACGGTAGCTTTCAAATAACTTTTATCCTTTTTAAGTAAATATTAAATCGCTAAACCGTTGTGTAACTCTGCGTAAGTCTCTAGAACTCATAAATTTTGAAATATTTTAATTAAAAATAGCAAATCCATTATTGCATGAATTTATGCAATTTTTAAAGTACGAATTAATATACCTAACTAGACCGCGTTAAATGAGGGCCGCGTTATACGCCTACGTACCGTGTGAATACGGCGCATGGTAATATCCAATCTTAAGTAAGAGATGTCAATTTTTTTCTAATAAATAAGATGCAGTTAGAATGTCGACTAGTGACATTTAGCTTATGTTAAAAATCAAAGGTCGCGTTGCGATGGCAATGCTGCACGGGGTTTGATAGTGTGCTATAATCAAATGAAACGGCGTTTCCGGAAAGTGCAGCGGCAGCTAAGCACAGGCGCACGGTCTTGTGTATGTTCGCGAGTCTGTCAAGGTCCGACCTCTCTCTAGAGCTGCGGGCGCTGGCACACTACACACAGCATTCCTCGGGTGATGCGTGCGTGCATCGTGAATGTGCCTCGGGCCCAACCATCCACAAACTACCCACCAAGCGCCATCTTCTCATACTTTTATCGAGATTGATCAAAAATTATATTTAAAAAAAAAGAAATCAAATTTCTATTGGCATCTATAATTAAAGTAAAGTCACATGAAAGAAAAAATATAAACATTTTGTTGAATATGTCTTCTCAGAGATGTTGCTGAGATTACTTAGACAGCATTAATTCTGATGCATCACTGATATATTACATATAAGACAATCGGTTTACTGAATATTTAATAGCATTATGAACTACGAGTATAACACTAGAATACTGATCTATCAATTTTTAGTACTTTTGTAAATGAACCTCGTTGTTTAGTTCTGGTATATCATCCAAAATATAAATATATTGCTAGTACGAATTTTATTTGATATTTTCAATGCTTAATTTATTATTATTATTGAACTTTGTTAAGCTCCAAGATGTTAGTATATGTAAATTTCAAAATATTCAAACATTGGCCTAGTAATACTCAATCAACTTGTCTATCAATATAAATTCGAAATAAACAAAATATGATTTGTTTCTAAAGTATTATAAATACTAAACTGACCTGGCTACAGTTACCTACATGTAGTTTAAATTAAATTATTGTTAGATCATTACCGCTTACTTACTGGTTGTAATTTATTTTTGGATGAATATTAATGAACGCATCTTCGAATAGATCAAGATAAATATATAGTCGGAGAATATTGATTGTTATATGAGTTGTAGTAAGTATGTGTGTTTTGGGTGGATGTGGATAAAAGCGAAGCTTCCGGATTGGGCAAGGAGCGCGCTAGCCGTGAACACGTCGCGCCGATTCCGTGTGGCCTCGCTCTCGAGCGTGTCGAGGTCGTATTCGCAGCGCACTCTAGGCGCGCGCTCGCGGATGCATTTTCGGCATCACGTGGCAACGACCATCGCTCCCTCCGTCACTCATATTTACGTCCGTAATATATATATATATATGTGTGTGTGTATATGTGTAAACCTATATTACATCGTTATGTTTTTTATTGTTACAGAATGACGTGTTTGTCGCCACTCACCAATCACTGCCAATAGCCACACTGCCACACAATCTCCGACCGGCTAGCTACTGCCCCCGCCCTAGTTACCATCCCGATATGCATATTAGCATCGTATGGAATAACGAGCAATCTACGTTCATACAAGACTGATAACATTGTTGAAGCTATTGTTATTTTTAAATTATATTAAATGTATATGATATTAAGTTTAAGTTCCTGTCCTTTGACAATTTATTACGATACGAGGCACAATCCGTACACTACATACATACTTGGATTGGTCTCTTTTCTCCACTTTTGTCCTTTTTATTATTATTACTATTATTTAAATTTTAATTTTATTATTAATATACTAAACAAAAACAAAGTTGTAATATATTGTTTCTGTATAAAAACATGGCGTTACTCGCCTACTGTCCATGTACGTTGTACTTCAATATATATTAAGACATTTAACATAAAATTGGTATTGAATATTTATTATTATGCCTAATATTATATTGCCCACTCCTAACTTGGTCGTCGTCCTCTTTGCTTCAAACGAGACGCACAGATCTGCGACAGAGACAATACAGGCTTTGTTTCGCTGCTTGCTGCCGATTAGGGATGTGCGCGGTCGGTCGGTCCGCAGAAGGAATGGCCAAGGTCGGGGGTCGTCTCGCAACCTGCAACGACTGCCTCCCCGCGCTCGCTCTGGTGGCGAACACGTGCGTCTCGCGCTCAACTGGCCGCGCTCGCATGCCGAACCATATTTGACATTTGATAGTCGACTGAAAACAGCAGACTAATTTGGTTTCAAGCCAAATTCGTTACACATTCCACAGATGGCAAAAAAATCAGAGCAATAAAAGGCTTTATTCCGATGTCGCAGCATGACTAAATAAGAAACTGGCCGCGACTAGCAGCAGCGGGACACACTCGCAGCACACGAATCTTTACAGACATGCCCAATCAAGGTAGTATCACAGTGCGGTGTTTTGGTCCCCGCATCTTTGCCAGCTTTTTGCTGTCTCTTCTCTTTCGTTTTTTAAGGGACGTCCACATTCGCTGTGTGTTGTTTGACCCGCTTACCTAATGGCTATGTATTACCGATTTATTTCACTGTTAAACTATTAATCGCGGAATAGATTCATTTAGACACGAATATACGTTTAGTGCCAATTTCTAAATTATAAGCTAAATACGGAGAGAAAGAGTTAAATATTGCAAGTTAATTAATATGTTGTTCAATTTAAATAATTTGTACTAACTAAAGAAAATGTTGTTCTCAAACAATTTCAATGCTGAACTAAAAAATTTGCTAAAGGGTTTCATTAGGTATAAAAGAATTTCGTTTTAGTAAATCGTACCAAATGTTGTTCAAATATTGATCAGTTCCATCAAATTTATTAAAAATTTAAATTCGGGCAATATTTTATGACAAGCTTTGGTATTACTGTACAAATATAGAAATATATGAAAATCTGTAATTCTTCATGGTTCGTTAATAAGTATACATAAATTTGGTGAAATATCTAATAAGATTTTGACATCAATACAGAGTAAAATAGAAGCAGTAAGTAATTTTATAATTCTGATATTTGAAATGGTAAAATTATAATTCTATTGACAAACAATACAGAATAAAATGCCCCAATATAATTCGAGGAGACTGCACGAAAATTTTAAAATATCGTTTGTATTATTTAGTTTTATATAAATTTACATTATTATTAAAATTACGATGAAAAAATTGCCTGAATATGATATGGGCACATTATGCCCACGGGTTAACCTACTCTAATAAGATTTACACTTCGATCGATCACTTCATCATTTAATATATATATATATATATATATATATATATATATATATATATATATATATATATATATATATATATATATATATGTATATATATATATATATATATATATATATATATATATATATATATATATATATATATATATATATATATTATAATGTCTGTGACATTTTTGGTTCGAAATAAATCCTTAACAATAAGTTCTTGCCTTATATATATATATATATATATATATATATATATATATATGTATATATATATATATATATATATATATATATATATATATATATATATATATATATTATAATTTATAACACATCGTATTTCCTAGATTAAAAATCAACTCAAAAGACAATTAAATCATTAAACATTGCTTCTATACCTCCTTGAACGTTGATCTTCGAATGCATGGTCCAAGATTTCTAGGAAATAGGCTAGAAGCATAATTTATGATGATATTTTCTATATTGATGTTCAATTGGTATATACGCGAATGAACATGGATTTACCTTGACAAATTATATACTTTGTAACATGCTGTAAAGGAGTTAATTACTAGATAACTCAAGCAAATAAATATTCTTTGTTAAACCTATATATTAATTTAAGGTCCTTTTAGTTGAAAGTTGTAAAGTTGTTCAACTGTAAAAATGTGCATTATCTTTGTTTGTCCCTCTCTCTCTCTCTCTCCCTATTTGAATTACGCTACTCATCAGTAATAATCATGAGTTTATGTGGTAGAAGTTGTATTAAGTTGGCCGATGTTAGCCGAGTGTAAACGTATTTAACCGAGTAGAATTGGGAAGGGTTGAGAAATCGACCCTTACCTTACCTAACCCTGCGTGCCGGGTGGTGCAAACGAAGCAGGTACCGTTAACAGCCCCGGCTGGTCGTGAGATAATTCGTGCGCCTGGTCCTTCCGCATTCCGACCGATGAATGGGTTAGGTAAGGGCCTCATCATCATCATCATGATTTTTTCTTTCGTTCGGCTCATGTTGCTTTGGACCCCGGGCCACAGGGTCAACGCCCTTCGATACCTCCCTGCCCTCACACGCAACCCGCACAATCATCCAAAAACTTTTTAACGCGCTGTGCTGCCGTTTTTTTACTTCTATTTTTTTCTCTCCTCTTCTTCTCTCATCTCATCTCATCGATGCCTTCGGAGCATCCCATCCGCTGTCGAGGGTGCTTTATGTTCGTACCATCGCGGCTAGTCTAACGCCGATCCAGGTGGCCGTGCAGTGAGAGCCTCGTTTCTGCATCGATCTATCGACGACAATACAGACGACGACATTTCCTTGTTTGCCGCCGATCAATTTCGGATCAAATAACTATTGTGTTAGCGCTCCACACACAATTCTCTGAACTGTTCACATGCCATGATGCTTACTAGCTGGCTTGTGTCTTCATACAATGTCATCACCATTTCGACGGTTCCAAATAGCTCATCATTCAAATGGGATTCAGTAGAATAGGTCTTTTACTTACGATTTTTATCTGCCTTTCATTCACAATGAAAGCACTTTCTTAAATTAAAAATATTAAGTGTAATTTTTGCAATAATTTTTGATATATAATAATAATGGAGGCCTCATTTTTTGGAACCTATAATTTCCGAAGAAATAGCGCAATTGGATTTAAAATTCAACGGTAACTAAGGTAACGCATATGTGTACTAAATTTTCATCAAATCACTCCGTCTCAAGATTTGATCTTTCGAGAGATCGAAAAAATCTAAAAATGTAAGTTTTATACATTTTTGGAAGCCAGAACACTATACCTTTTCTGTACAAAAAATTAAAATTGAAAAATTGATACATACTAAATGTAAATAATGTAAAAAAATAATTTGAATTGAATGTACCTAATTCATATTCCCATACCAATAAAGTTCACGGAATAAACTATATAGTAATGCAACCTGTTGTCCGCTTACTAATTTTTGAAATAATATTATCAAGGTTATTTACCCGAAAACATTTAGTGAGTCAACAAATGTATAAATATCAAATGGATATCTATTTTATTTCAAATAAAATATCAATTTTATGATCTCTCATAATTTTCCATTTAGAAAATCTTACTCTTGTCAGTCATGTCAACAGGACACCAGACAATTTATGCAAAACAAAAACTACATTTATCAAAGATATAAACATTCAAGACCTTGAACAATGAGGAAGGAACAATTCGTTACGATAATCGAAAATATTTGCGTATTAAATTTCGAAGCAAGGACAATAAATGTAGGATTTTGTAATGTGGCGACATTTCCAGCAATAGCACACATCAAAAACGTTTCACAGATGATGTTTGTTTATTTTTTACTTTCTAAGCATAGTTGTATTAAGGTAGGTCATTATTCGTTGAACGTTTGAAAGTCAAGACTCTCTCATTTAATATAGTTGAGAAAGGTGTCCGGACTTTCACTCGCATATTGTCGTATTACGGATATATGTATATATCATTAGATATCTTTGAAAATATATGCGTGATTCTGCCGCATTGATTCTCCTCTTCGTGTTTGGGCGTTGCCTCTCTAACCTACAAAAGTTGACATTAATGCATTCAGTTTGTGCATGTAACCTTTGCATTACATTGCAATTATTTCCAGACTTTCGTTCAAGTTTTTGAAAGCGTTATTGTACAATTAAAATCCTGTATTATGATTCATTGTCGATCAGATGTTTATTTTTTATACAAAAAATAAGACTATTCTATTATTACTGGTCTAGAATGACGAAGCACAAAATTTAACCTACAATGTCATTTAGAAAAAAAAAGTTTCCCTTGTGGTTCTTTGCCATAGATTAGCTATATATTTTAAGGATTACATATGGTATTTATTGAATATATTTACATATATCTATTTACGCATATTCCGCAATAGGTCAAGGCTATTAAAGCGAAGAAAAAATTACTGAATACAATATTTCAGTGTTATTTTATATTTGTTTAATATGCCATATAAAATAATTTTAATGTAAAATGTTTGGTACAAAATTTCATTAGTTATTTCTAATATAAATAGCGAAGTATTTATGTTTTAATTACATTTAAGGAAATATAGTAAGAATTACGATTTACGACAATCTTAAAACCACATCCATTTTGTAACAATCACGTTTATTATTCGTTTATAAAAATACAAGCATTGGTGCGACAACCAGCTTGCCTTGCGGTGAGCAAAATATTAATATACTACTCGGTCAGATATCTCATATCTGTAACATTATTATATATTCCTGGTTCCGAAAATTGAACTCGTTCTATCGGTCGTATTTCCTCTAAAGATATCGTACTGATTTAAATTCAATCTGGTACACATAAAATATGAGTTCGTTATTCCGCAAAAAGAATTTCTGCTTTTGACATATTCGCTGCCGATGGCGGCAATTTGCATGATTCGCATATGTGTTAAAGAATTGTAGAGTTCTTTCTGTTTTTTTTTTTTAATCTAACCATGCAATATTGCTTTATTTTAAATTAATTCTAGTTTTGTTGTAAAGTAATGTCTATATGTTGTATAACTATGCCAAGCTGGACAATTGGCAATTTGATATGATACATATCTGTTATTTTCTATGTTTCCCTCGTTCAACAATTAAAATATTCTTATATTTTGTTGTCTGCTAATAATAACCAATTGTTTCTATAACATATATTATATGCCGTTAAAGATATTATATAATATCTATATATGTAGAATGTGAATACTATTTCTGCAATATGATCCATATATAGTACAATACGGAGCACTTTTTAATTGAACGTTCTAAGAAAGGGAGCCAACACAACAATGCTTAGGTTTCAGTGCATTTCGTGCACTGACTTGTTAATGTCGCATCCATCACATTCGCTTTCTATATCAGACTTAAAAGAGATGTCACTTTTCCCAAAATAAAATGACAAAAGAAACTAAACAACCAACAGATTTCTATTCATTTGGTATCACAAAGTAAAAACCAGAAGCTGATTAATCGTATCTAATTATTTTACCTGAAGAAACTAATTTTATATTATAAGAAAAATGCCATATACATTTGCCTACGCACTAATAAATTGTAGTTATTAACACATTTTTTACAATATTGAAATTGTTATTTCACATACATAATTATCATACCATTCCATAAGGTATGTAATTAAGACTTTTTGTTGCAAATACTTTTTCATCATGTTTTTATAATTTGTAAATGTAACAAATTGGTGAATGAAATACCATATATATAGGTACAGTTATTCGAAATTTAAGATAGCTTCCAAACCGTTTATTTAAAAGTGATTATGATTATACAAAAAAGAACACCCGTAAATTTGAGGTTAAAATACTACAATCACTTGAGGAACAACATTAAGAATAATCGATAACTGTTAAAAATAGTTTGATTTTTATAATATGTATATATAAATTAAAATTTTCCATTATTTAGCATATCTACATAAGAATGCATTGTTTCTTGTTGCTACTATTAATTTTTGACATTAATAAAGTTATGGTTTGAGAAAGTTTCTGTTAGTCATATATGTTTGCAATTATAACCAAATACGAAAAATCTCTATTTTGTTCAAATAGCATAATAAATTTTTGTTATTCAACAAATTAGTCTTAGCGTTGCCCAAGTAAAGAGGTTTGAAATATCAGGTATCGTTTCGCGATATTTGTTTATATAATTATCCACCGATTTTATCACTTCGAACTGTAGTTCTTGCTTTTACCAAATATGGATTTTTAATTCCACTTACGACAGACTGCATGACTCCGATATATGGCATTATATTTTCATGATATCGTTTACAATACAAATATAGTCTCTATCACACAGCCATACATTCTAGACATCATTCGATATATTCCTTTTCTATATTTCATTTAGTTTTGATTAAACAAAAACATTAAATAAATATATTGTATTTTTTCAATAATCTGACCACAAGATATTAATTAAACAACGCATGAATCTGTATTTAGTTACGAGATAAATCATAATGTAAAAAAAAAACAACTAAATATATAAGTTATTTGACAATATAACCATTTAAAATTAACCTTTCATATGAGTAATACGTATAGAAAACATTCATAAATTTAACTCCTACAACTTTTAAAACGAATAGCACATACTTAATAAATAAATAAATTAATAATACTGTATTTTATATGCACTTACTACTTGCTGGAAGAGAATGTGGAGCACAGAAATAGTCAAAAACACACAAACAACAATATAACATTCATCACAAACACGAATTTACAACTGCTCTGTACTGTTCTGGCTTGATCGTTCAAACTTGCGTATACTAGATTTTAATCCCTTCAAACGCAAGGCAATGGAATACGCCCATAACAAATTTAATTACAAACGAAAAATTGAATACAGTAAAATTAGTTAAAATTATATATTTCAAATGTAGTGACCTTCACTCGATTTTTTATACTTAATAATATTGCTTTATTGTTGCCAGAAATAATATCAATATGTGTGGTAACTAGAGAAATGTAAAATCAAACAATAGTTGCTAGAAATTTTGATATTTTTAACTTTTATAACATCCACTTTGTCTCTATTTCGTGACGTTTTCGACATGCTTAAAGAATTACACGAGCAAACTAGCACATCCGGTTGGAATATATGTTACAAAAATAGGTTTTCTTTCTCGGGATATACAACTCCTGAATTCAAAACATACTTATATGATTAACGGTATAAGCTGACGCATACACACAGACACACACAGACGTCATTAAGTAAATTTTCAAAATGGATTCAAGAACCCTCAAAATGGTTATTTACATTAAAATTGCGAGGTTGATTTTTTTGTGATCACAATATTTTCTGCTTATTATAACGTATAAGAAAGTAAAATTTGTGCATAAAATTCTCATTCGTTTATTTGATGATATATTATGTATTAATCTATTATAGTCTAAGTTAATCCTAACCTAAGTTTTTCTAATCTAACCTAACATGAAACATCTACACAGAACACTGCCTAATATCCATTTTTATGACCCCCGAAGTTTGTTCACCGGCAGCATACATGTAAAAGCATGTAATACAGTAAACAGGTTATGAAAATTTAGTCCTACAGCATTAAACTCATAAAACCCTATCGATAGAAACTTCGAGACTACTAAATTTAATCTAACTTTGTTTATTTTATTTAAAACAATCAAATTGCTGAATAGATTACAAACTGCCCAATAAGTTATAAATAACAACATATTATACAGTGAACTATAGCGAAATTAATTACCAAAACAAATTGTAAAATTGAATGTTATAAAATATAAATTAATGGAAATGATTCATGAATCTAGTTTCGTTATTAATTTAAAAAACCAGGCTTGTTATTTCCGTGTTTACCTGGGCAGCAAAAAATTTGCTACCAATCCCTGCAGCGAATGAATTCAACAAGTGTATACACTGCCGTGTACCCTACGGCCTTTCCAACATTAATCAAAAAGGTACGGCAAACGGACTATGGTGGCCCTATCCCCTGAATCCCACGATCGCGATTCCAACTAGATATAAATTTATAACAGCGAACCCTTGAGTTGTTAGACATTTTTCTTTTTAAATATTTGGAGTAAGTATAGGTACTAAAACTTATTTCGTCTAATTTTTTTTATTACAAAAAGAAAATGCTTGCATATTCCGATACGACTTTCATAATATTATTATACTTATCTTTATACAGAACGTTTAACATTCGTTGATACTTTGAATGAATCAATTTAGTAATTATAGTAACCCTGAATAAGACATATACATTTTCATTTTAATCTGTAATGGCTAGCACAGTTGTTCTTATAACAAGCATAGGTACAGGCACCAGACCTCTCATTGAATATGTACACCAAATTTGGTTAAAATATCTTCAAAGGAGAGAGCCACAAAGGTCTTATGAGCAAGAGCGAGTCATCGACATACATACATAAATTTCAAATAAGGCTTTTTAACAAATGATACACATTAAAAAATATATTATTTATATATAAATTTCTTCTAACTGCGATTATGTCCAAATTACAATCAGCTCTTCGAAAATATACCAAATACATAATTTCGCTGTTCTGTGGTTAGTAAGAAAATGCGATCCACTGAGACATCATTGAGAAAATAGTGAAATCATACTCTGGGGAGCAACTAAATCCATTAAAATGTAGTAATCGATTTATCTTATAAGATAGTAAAATTAGAAATGTATATCTACTATAAAATAATTATATTGTGGCTCTACAAAAGATACACGTATAGGAAGTGTACATACATTTTTTATTTTTATGTATTTAACTAGATTCTAGTGCAAAATTGTATATTTAATAATATTAATTTTGACATAGTCGCATATACATATTCTGCGTCTAATAATAGTATTAAGTTCGATAAACTTTTGCTTGACGGTCCTACGTTCAGAGATAAGTTAAGTTATTGATCAGGAAATGAAATAAACTAAACATGTTTTGAAAGATTTCCTAAAATGTTTGTACACTGTCTTTACATGTTGGAACATTATGCGCAGCGAGAAGCGACCATTGAATCTAGCCGATCTGAAAGGTAACCAAGCTATACATAAAAAACCAGGAAGGTGAATCAGGGGTGGGCGATGCAGAGCTAAAAAATATAAATTAAAACGTTTTTATTCCCACACTGAGCAGAGAGATCAGATGCCGTAAAATCAGCACACTGACATTTCAAACTGGTACGAAACGCGATATCACAGGCAGTTATCGAATAGTTTTCAAATGCATGGCATCGCGCAGACATCACAAAAAGTATTCCCCAACAAAATGAATACGAGATGAAAGATTGTATTTATTGAATACGCTACATTTAGCCCAAATGAAATAAATTTTAACTAGAGTCATTACGTCAAGAGACAGACGATTTTATTTAAAATTTGTAATAATTAATGGCGCACATAAGAGAAATGCTAATTTAGAATAGACATTTTTTAAACTATTTTAATACACTCGAATTATTGATGACTTCCTATACTTGCTCGGATGTGCGAACGCGGTTTAATAACTTCGAATTTAAATTCATTGGTATCGCATTATAAGATTGAATATAAGATAAATTTATAGTTATTTTGTACTCTAAATTATATTAACTATTTAATATTTAAACACTTGATCTTGAGTGGTCTGCTCTTGACTTTTTTTAACAAAGTTTTCACTAGATATATAAATATATTTTTAAAAAGAATATTCAAACCGGAAATGTATTCATTTTTTGTTCTATTTCCAATATCACTAGAACGGCTGCATTTATGGCAAAAATAGTTATGTTCATAATGAAACATATTCATATTTTGCACAACTTTTGTTTGAAAAGTTTCTTCGAAAATTGTACCAGTTCCGAGAAAACTGCTACGAAAAATCATAAATATCTTGTTTATGTTGCCATGGATACGCATGTTGCTTAATAAATCGGATCATCTTCACCTGTCAATATTTTGTCAGGAAAACAAAATAGACCCAATTAGACAAATGACATTTCAGAGTATTCCTTTAGAGTATAATGAAATCTCTTCACACGGGATCTTCCTTTATCCTGGATCTCTTATTTCATCTTTTCAAAACTTTCATTTAATTTGTAATTTTAGTTTTCGAATGATTTTTTTATAAACCTGAAAGGCGGAAGACTGTTTTGGTGTAATAGAAAAGGGTTTCGCTACCCCTTTCTAGTGGGATCATTATACCAATGAAGGTATCAGGTAAAAAATACTATCTTATATTTTTTCTCACGCAAAAAAAAAAGTTAAAACATCATGGGAAGTTGAAGGAGTTATCTGACATTTATTATGTGTGTACCTGTCTGAAATTCAACATTGCACTTTTGAAATTAAAAGTATATAGAACATAAATTGAATAAGTAGTTTTTAACTTAGATGTATAAAAAAGATAATTTATTTAAAAGTTAATTGCTCATGTGGGGTCATCTTCCATTGGTACTTCATGATTAATTCCTAAACAATTCAATTGAAATATATATTTCTTTCTCTTCGCTCATTGCACTAACATGCCAACAATAACTGATTTATTTTCTCGTTGATATGATTGATATAATTGATGTGACTTTTTATGGCAAATGTTATACTTGCATGTCCAGCACGCAACATTTGATTGCTGATTTTCTAAAAACAATAAAAAAGAACTTTTTAAATTTACTACCATATACGCAAGTAGATTTCCCCCAGGTTATTTTGTTCTTGTTTTTTAGCAAAACTTTATAATACTACTACATATGTATATTTGCAGAAGAATTTTGTCTTGTAATGCAAGAATTTGTTTCTTGTTTATTTTTATTATAAACTTGAATTTCATATAAAAATAATAGGAATTTTTTGACGTCAAATGAGTCAGAGGTTAAAGAAACAAAAATATTTGATAAGCTTGTTATTAAAAAATACTTAACTATATTTGTAAAAGAAATTCATAAATTCATATAATAGTTTTCTTGAAAACACATGTGTATCAAGATATATACGAGTATATATATATATATATATATATATATATATATATATATATATATATATATATATATATATATATATATATATATATATATATATATATTTGAAAATATCCATAAGTTCAATTTAATGTAATATATAGATATATTAATAGCAAAAATCTGTGTCATTCTTGATCTACAACTCTAATAAGAACATGAGATAACGATCTACATACTTTATCGTACTATCTCGCTTCCTAGCAAAAGTTGTTTCATTTTCAATACTTAAAAGTTGTTAAACTGATTTGAATTTCCTATTATATTATATGGAAAACAAACTTAAATATTGGCCCACAAACACAATATGTGGAGTGGCCTGCAATTGACTTTCTTATACGTAATTTTCACTAGAAATATATATCCTAATAAACCAACAATTAGTCCACAGTAATACTCTGAAATTGAACCATTTAGCTTAATATTGTATTACGTTAACAATTATTGTTTTTTCAATATAAAATATAGATTGTATCTATAATATTTACCTTATCAATATATTCAAACATAATATGTACTGACTTTCAATATTTATTTTCAATAACCAAGACGCTCGAAACATGTTCTTAGTCGATATTTTGATGAGAATAATAAAATTAATCATAAGTTTATTGTTTCACAATTTTACGTACGACAGTTTTGGCTCTAGAGCATGCACAGTCCGACAGACACACAGACGAAATTCCGAAAAGATTCACATTCGATACAGGGGAGATGAAAACGTGTACAACCGTCGAAATCTCAATTTCGAAAATTTTCATGATTATAAGACTTGTTACTGCGTATAAAAAAGTAAAATGCGATTTATGGGGTCAACTGATGCTCATATTATTTATGACATTTTTAACATTTATCAGAACGAGTTAAATTCCATCTACATAACTGATATTCCATATCTTATTTGTTTTGAAATATGAATGAACAAAACAAATGTGAATTTTCGTGTGGCCTTACCTACAATCGCAAGACATGTTATGTTTGTACAATATGAAATTCGGAGGTATCAAAACGCGATATCTGATTATACAGGTGTGTCACGCATCCACGTGCTTCTACTTTGTACGATAACTATCGTAAATTGCTTTTGAAGTTCATTTACCTCTTGCAAAAAAGTTAAATTTTACAACACTCCATGTGACCCAGCAAACCAACAATATTTTTACAGTGTATCAATGATAACGTGTACAATATTTTTCCTGTACACTAATTGTTTTAAATTAAAACTACACTGTCAAATAAATTATTATTGTACATGATTATGCAATAGTCAATTATTAATGCTGATTTATTATTATATTAAATTATTTATAACTATTCATAGTTTATTTTTCAATACATATGACCTTCAGCATATGGCATAGCTAGTAAAATTTTGTTATTTAACCCAACATTGATGATTTGACATACCATTATTTTATTTCTTATTATATAGCTTACTATAATCAATTATAACACCTTAGCAAAATGCTAATAAATGCAAACTAGTATTGGGCATTTAAATATAAAAAAAAAACTATAGACGCACAAAGAGCTTTGCGTTAAAATTTCGAGTTTCTTAATGTTCGCAATATATTATTTTTACTACGTTCAAGCAAGTAATAATTGTGTTATTATCATGAGATGGCGTTGTAAGAATACACATTTACATTTATATATTATTATTTAACAACATATTGGTTGTTCAAAATTGTTTATCATATTCTGTGTTACTTTTATAAAATAGGATAAATAACCATATTTATCTAAAATATATAACAATTATGTGTATATGTTAAATTAATCTTTTTCAACAATAACGAAATTTATAAATCATTATGGACATTGATGTCGATGTACGCTTCGCGATAGTAAACCTTCTTAACGTTTTGTAAATTCAAAATAGAGAAAAGTAAAAGGCCATTGTTAATACTATGATGTTTTTATGTTACGGTTGAAGTCAAAGCCAAATCAAGCCTAAATACCGAATATTTTTTATCTCTTTTCTACGACCGAAAAGGATTTGTCGTACGAAAAAGGAAACCACGTGCCAAACATTGCGGAATGTATATGCAGTTTACATTAGGCTATAGTAAGATTAGGTATATATACCTTGTTCTTTTTAGCTCGCCATACGAAGCTAAAGTAATCGGCCGTATGTCTGTAGCATTCTCGGATCAAGAAATTTCCTTAACAAAAAGTGTTTGTCTCGTCACCCTGAATCTAAGAATATATGTAAATTATATACTTGGATGTTAGTCGTCGCTCGTAAGACCAAATTTCTGCCCTCTAAGCCTCTGAAGGTACCGAAGCGATTTACACCAAATTTGCTATGCATATTATTTGACATTCCATTTGAATCCACTCACAGTTTAAATTTAATCGCCCGAAAACTTCCCGAGTAGGACCCCCCAAAATTTAACGCAAAGAAATACAATTGAACTTCATATAATGTCATTAAGAGTTTATTAAAACCACACATATTGAGGGTTGTAATATTCGTGAATAATATGAAACACCTGTGTTGTCACAAGCCAAACGTAATTAAATAGCGAAACAATTTCATATAATTATTATGATTATGATGTGATTAAAATAATATTACGAAATGTTGGCATCAGTGTAAAGATTTTCATCAATTTGATAAATAGAAAGTGTTGAATAGAAGTGAAATAAAAAGGGTGTTGTGCTGATAAGAAGTCAGCGAAAGTCAAATTGTGAAAGTTTGTTTTTCAAACTTAACTACGTCATATTATTTCTTCAGGGATTATATTCTGTTTTATAATAACAAATTGTTTACTATGTTGGTAAAATTGTTTACTTTAGGGTTTTCATAATTAGTAATATTGACGGCCACAGAAGCATTTTCTATATATTACTTATGTTGATGTTACGCCCAAGTAAGTAAAAGATAATTCAAATTTTTTATGTACAAGTTAAACTCAGTCCCATCAATGTCTTTTGTATTTGTCATTTCACAAGCAAAAACAAAATGACATTTACATCTAATTGTGTGTTATTATAGTTTTGTTGTGCGTCTGCAGGTAAATATGCTGTAATTTGAACGTACACTTGAAAGCAAGATTTAAATAGGTTGTCAAAATTTCACAAGGGTGGTGTGGCACGTGTATTCACCAAAGCAGATTATAACCCTATTGTTAGGTCGACATTGTCATAGGGTAACAATGTACTTAGTTTTGGTTAGGCACTAACTTCCAGTTCATAAAACGAGTTAAGTAAATCTTAAGAGTTAAGAATAAGTATAAGCCTGTTTGAGAACACCATTTCTTATACGGATGAACTCTACCCAACGTTGACGCTGAACAAACCTTTTTTATTTTAACATACAATTATGCAAATCAGCTGCCTTTAAAAATAATCTTAAGTACCTGTTTCCTGAAATACGACAAAAATGTTCAATTAAATTTTTGGAACTGAATTTGTTTGCGTTTCGAGAAGAACTTGTTTCAACGCAATTTCACTTTAGTTTTGCAGCGTACTACAAAACGTATTTTTATTCTTATAAAGATATTGTAAAATTAAAAATATCTACAGTTGCTTACTATATTATTAGGGATAATAGGAAATTACAAATTTGTATACATACTTATTTATTGCACCACCTTTAGTCCTCAGATGTATGTGTTTTTATACTATTTATAACTTGCAAATAATTCATAAAAATTAAAAAAGAAAATGCACAATGTTTTCTGATGCTTAAAATGTAATTCTGGTTTGCCAGAACATAAGATATTAATTTAAAATAGATATTTCGAAAAGGGCAGCATTTATTTCGAAATGGATCCGCGTAAAAACAATTTTATAATTTTACGTTACTTCCGTGTTTACAAAATCTATTCAAGTTTATTTTTTCTCGCTTGTATCTTATCATGTCATGAATATGGAAACGGACAAAGGTTAGGGTACCGTGTGTCACGGTTGAGAATAGATGTTGATTTTAAACTGTGTAGGACCATTCAGATTTCCTGATGCCATTTTTAATAGGCATGCATTTTATATGCTCTGTAATAAATAGACCAGTTTCTGGGCAAACCACAACCGGCCGGCCGGTTCCGGCCACAGAAGTTAATTTAAAAGGGCCTCGGGCGATATCTTTGTGGCAAACAAATATAACCACTATATATGGGATAGTGTTTCGCTTTCAGACATCCTTTTAACGAGATTTTATTTCATTTTTAATAACCCAATCTATCGATTAATTGAATTTATATTACCAATTGCCATATATTAATTATAGGGTCATAGATCTGCTAGTTTTTTATATTTTATTTGTACAGTCGCAAACATTTATTTTATACATATAATACGTGATTTATATATTACTCTTTAATTGTTATTATTGATACTTTTTAGTTATTTATTTCCCGCAAAATTATGTATCTATATATGGTATTTTTGCGTATAGATGCATTTGTAAGATTCATATATATATATATATATATATATATATATATATATATATATATATATATATATATATATATATTTATATATATATATATATATATATATATATATATATATATATATATATTTATATATATATATATATATATATATATATATATATATATATATATATATATATATTTATATATATATATATATATATATATATATATATATATATAAAAGGCAAGAACTTATTGTTAAGGATTTATTTCGTACCAAAATTGTCACAGACACACGACTAAATCCTTTCGTTCTTTTATAATTCATATGGCGAGCTACATTTACAATTATTAATTTTTTATTTACCAGATATTTCTTTACATATTGTTTATAGTCAAAATAAACCTTGCTGTATAGTTAAATACGACCCTAAATTCGCAGGATTACGCGTCATTGATATCCGTGTGATGCTCTGAGAATGCATATATATGATTAGTTAACAGTAAAACTGCACAGTTTAGCATACACATACCCGATTCATACACTGAAAAAAAAACTTGTCAAAATAGTTAATAGATTTTTATTTGAGCATTTCTTTGAAAAAAAAATTAGTAATAAACTAGTCTATATATTACAATTACATTATTTATTTGAGGTTTCTGTCTTTATTTTAAGGTTAATTTATTTAATAGTAATAGATTTGCGATTAAATACAGCAAAATTTTATATAGCATACTTTACCCAAGTACGATTTATTAACAGTAAATGTGGTGCATTTATATGTAGCTTATACTGTACTAAGATCTATTTATATTAAATAAAGTTTATCTGGGGCTAACAAATATAGCATTTATTTAATATCACTCTACATGGGTTATATTTAATAGTAGTAAATCAAAATTGATTAAAGTAAATCGTTTTTTGTAGCTAATAATCTTTAATTACTCCTCCGTTATGACTGCAAAAGATGTATAAAACGAAAAACCATATTTCGTTTTCTGATCTCCACAGCATCAACGCAAAAGTGGTTGCTCCGAGTCATCAATATGTTGGGGGTACAACAGGTATTTCACCATCACCTTGGGGTTGTACTCTTCAATTTAGAGACTTTTGTAAATCAGCTAAAAAATGTATTACATAATTCAGATATATATGTAGACATAAATATACAATTTACTATTTATAGAAAAAAACGGTCCTGTAAAACGTTATAAAGATATTGGTTTGAAAAAATAAAACAAAAATATCTAAATTTACTGACCTTTACAATAACATTAATAAGTAATCTATAACATTAATCAAAATTCCACTGTGTGGATTGTGTCTAATATAATTCTGTAGCAAACATATAAAATAGAATTCATATTTCACCCATATTATAGTTTTATGAAGGTTAAACGTATGACACATCAATATTTTATTATTAAATAGGTTTAGACTTATTAATGAACTAGTAGATCTCGTCCTACATCACTAAAATAATCCTACGTTGTTTGTTCATTCATCAATTAATGTATTTCATGTGCGACTTGATTCATATTTATTTCCATTTCCTCTTACTCTTCCAGAATAAATTATTACGTAATATTCAAAACGATTTTAAATGCAAATTTTATAAATTATTATAATCCGAATAGTTATCCTACATTTTCTAATATTTGATAATGAAAATAATCAATTTAGAATTAAAATATTATTTCACTCATAGAAAATATTTGCAATTATTATTATTTACATTATTTAAAGTCAACAAGATTCGGTACGCATAACGCACCGATGCGTCTGCTCGCCTTATAATACGTTGCGATCAGCAGTTTTTTATTATCATAACCATTTAGTTAACAATTTGAAAATATGTTATATGTATATAAAAAGTTTTTTTTTTAATATATTGATAAAAAAATTATCTACATAATTATAATATTTAATAAAAATGTTTATGGTCTAACAATATAAAAAAAATCTTGTAGACATAATATATTATTAGTAGAATAATTGGGTGTTTTAATTATATTTTATAAAGGGGGCTCTAAATTTTAGGGAAGTATACGGGCGATTGGATTAAAACTGCAAGCGGATTCAAATGGGATGGCAAATAATAAGTGTACCAAATTTGGTGTGAATCGCTCCGGTACCTTCAGAGGGCACAAATTTGCTCTTACGAACGAGCGAGGGAACGACGAGTGACTGTGAACCTTAATACAGATATTTACATTTAAATTTCGAAGTAAATTATTTTTCTTGATCATAGTACTTAGTATATATAACGTATACGAAGGCAAAAACAAAACAATACAGTGCTGTGGTTTCCTTGGTTAATTTGTGGAATATAGTATTATGTAATTTTATTAATTCATATTCGCGTGATGCAAATTAATTAATGAAATATGAATGAATTTTTGGAATTTTAAATGGGTTTTTTGAAATATCTAGAAATGAAGATGAATTCGTAAGTAAACCGCAGCGCATCAGCAAAGTCGTATTATGCAAATTAGCAAGCAGACCAGACTAGATATAATGGAATATTAACTATATAGAACAGAAATAAACTTTCCGTAAAATGGTAATAAAAAGTAGGTAACCTTTGTCGCAACATCCGTGATCCTACACAATTGCCCTGGTACCCAGCGGGTCACTTTTCGGTCTGTTATTGCCATTTTAAGCAGTACTATGCAAATGTTCACATTTTGCACTCACCATTATTGCACATATAGAAAATGGCATTTTTTTGAGGTTTTATGAATTTATGGACTGAATAGTTATGCAACCAAAGCATACAGAATTACTTTGGTCTTTTTTGGGTCTTTATGATCGACAGTTGGTCGGAATTGTTTGGTAAATTGGAGCAGAAGAAATTATTTACCAGAAATAAAATGTTTTGGGAAATTTTACGATAGCGGCTTATTATTAATAATGGAAATCCCTCTGACGATATTAGATTGTTTGGCAAATGGCAGATGAAATTTGTATAGGAATATATTACAAACTAGTATAGTCGTCCTAAAACAGGAGTTAACAATTATAGGTACTGGCGCCAATGCCTTCAGTTCTCTGTATAATTTGATCTTCCTTATGCATAATTGTTGCTCAAATTTGAGACAGTAATTAAATTATTACTTAGTTACTTATATATAAATATCATATGAGTAATTGTATAAATTGAAATATATCAATTTTAAAATTACAATCACCTTAGTTATTCAAATTCATAAACTGTGATACTAATTAATAAGGTATATTACTGATTTAATGTAAATATAATTAAAGCATATTTTATAAATATATTACTGGTGAGAAATAAAGGTTAGAAGTTGAGCTACGCATTGCAAAGTTTGCATTTATAACAAATATAATTTGGTATTAACATATGATTATGACAACATTTCAATTAAAGGCAATAATGGTGGCATACGGAAATGTCGTTACAATTTCTCTTTATACTATATATTATTTGTATTATTAAATATATATATGAACAGCAGCTAATGACGCACATATACACACGAACAAATTGAAAACACCTATTACGAGATCCGCATCCTAAAATGGATTTATTTCTGCATTACTAAAATGTTAAATTGACCTTAGTTCATTTCAATTCCTTGTAAATACATGTACATTACAAAATATCTATTACTTTAATATGGTTTTCAACAAATTGTTAATATCTTATTATAAATAATTAGTTATATATATACTACAATTTTAATGGCAAGAATGTAGGCAAGTTTCGACATTCGTAAATTGGGCAAAAAACATGTTTATTCAAAAAAATATTAGCTTTCAAACTGTCCCATATATCAGTAAATTGTAATTTTCGTAGTTTAGTAGATTGCCATGAAAATTTCAGGGCGACTTGCTTTCCTTTTCAGCATGTAGTAGTGCCAAAGTTGGTGGCCGATATTTCTGTTTCTAGTGTACCCTGCTCCCCCTGGCTATTGTGATGATCAGATAATTACTTACATGCTGAAAAACCTATTCTGCCATCGTGTTTAGTCGGAAATTTCATGTATGGATCAGTGATCAAGCGACATTAAAGGTTTTGTCCCTTGGTTTCGTGTTTGGTTGGTGGACATTTAATGAAAGAAAATAATGAAACACTTGACAGTTTTAGTTGCACAAATATTTATTATATAAATAAATATTTATGAAACTTCGAAGTGTTTCATAAATTATATAATTTAATTAAACAACTATTTGCTCGTATATGATAAAATAAAAACTTTTTATAGAAATATCTGAAGTGCCCTTCATTTGACATTCGTAGACATTGTTTTCACTATATATATATAGGCGATTGTTCAGTAAATAGTACATTTTTTCGAAAAAAATACCTTTAAGACAAACAGACAGATACACAAACATACAGACATACAGACAGGCGGACAGACAGACAGACAGACAAACACACAGACAGACAGATAGACAGACACACAGACAGATAGACAGACAGACATACAGACAAACATACAGATAGACACACATACATACAGACAGACAGACAGACTGACAGATACATAGATTGACAGACAAACAAACAGACGGCCAGTTCACAGACAAACAAACAGACAGACAATCAGATAGACAAACAATTAGACAGACAAACAGATAGACAGACAAAGAGAGACACAGACATACACACATACCGATATGCAAAGACATCATTGAGAAAATAGTCAAAATGGATTCAGGGCCCATAAAACACAAATTTTCTTTAGAATTTCAAGGTCGTTTGTTTTTTCTGATTACAATATTTTTTTGTATACATTACGTATAAGTAAAGATAATTATTACGTAAACCCAAAATTCATACTATTTATATAGCCGTCAAAGCTATACGTCTGTCTTGACAGAGTAAGAAAATTAACTATTAGTGGTCATATAGGACCTCCATGATCGTCAACTTGTTAAGTAAATAAAAAGCTCTAAGCTAAGCCAAACGTAAAAGTTGATTTGTTTATTTTTCTTTGATACAAAGCTTAGGTTATTTTAAAGTAAATTGATATAATTGTTCAAAATTGGGGAAGGGTTATTAATAAAATGCCGTCCTTGGCAAACTCTGAAACTACCGAATTCCTCTCAGTTGACGTGTATTGCCAGTGTAGCTATAGTTGCTAGTGAATCAGCTGTTTAATGCGCTTGTATTGTGGTATTAGAGAGTAGAATTTATTGGAATTTTCGATGAAAAACAAGCAAATATAAGTTTATTGTTGCATTAGTATTTCAAGTTTTTATTTTCTTTGTTTGTCATCTCTTGATAATTTACTATTTCAGTAATGTGTATGTTCTAATTTAAATAACAAATTGTAATTTGTATATTACTGGAATACCTATATGAAGGCACTTCAAGTGACTTTCAGTGAAGCGTAGTACCTGACACAGAATATGAAATTTACAGAAAAGTACCCCGGTTTGTCTAGTAGAAGTTTACATAGGCGTATCTTAAAGCACAGATTCAAATTTGTGTAATCAGAAAGAAACAAGATTTCTTTAAACTAAAATATGTAAATTGCGTTTGAAAGAATTTAAAGAAAAAAGTATATATTTATAGAGGTAAACATATCATGGTTAATTGAAAAAAAATTACATAACAAACGTTATGCAAATAATAAAATTAAATCATACAAGAAAAAAGTTGAATAACATTTAAACAAAAATGTCGCTAGTAATAATTTTTTCAAATAAATTAATATTATAGTTTTTTGATTGAGCAATGAGGCAGCAATATTAAAATTAATAATTTATAATATTTACAGTTATATAATGCAGTGATATGCAATTACCTTGAAGTTTTAAATTATTCTTGCTAAGTAATCGACAAAAACGAATATATGTGGAATGCGATTAATGCATTACCAAATCAATTATCGATATATATTTATAACTATTTTTTCCCTCTCACAACAAACGACAATGAAAATTCTGTATTTCCAGTTTCGATCAAAGAATGACTAATTGTAAGATTAAATCTTGCGACAAGATCTTTAAAAAAATTTAAAGGTTATTAAAACCACAAAAATAATTGTATATTAATCAAGATTGATCTAAAAGCAGGTTCGGAAATATTTCACATATTTATATGCAATTTAATTTTGGACCAAAATTTAACGCTATTTAAAACAAAATATAATTTAAAAATATAAAATAAACTTTTATTTCCGTAATTATCGATACTTACCGATAATAATTAAATATCTATATTTATCATCATCGCTGTCTATAAATATGGATAAATAACGATATTTATCGATAAATATTGTTACCACTAATTTTATCGGAAAATAATTTTTAAATTACTTTCTTATACGTAGTAATTAAAAGTCTTGCATTCATGCAATATTTCGAACTCGAGATTTCAACGGATATACACGTTTTAACCTTTCCTGAATCGATTGTAACTATTTTCGGAATGACGTCTGTGTATCTGTCCGTCTGTCTGTATGTCTGTATGCTTGTGAACGATCACTGTCGAACGAATTGTGAAACGTTTATCCGGAAGTGCATGTTTACTTTATGCATGGTTGTTCTTTCTCCAATATCACTAGAACGGCTGCACTTATGGCAAAAATAGTAATAATCAAAATAAATGATATTAACATTTCGCACAACTTTTGTTTGAAAAGTTTCTTCAATAAATGTACCAGTTACGAGAAAACTGCTACGGAAAATCTTCAATAACATATTTATGCTACCAACAAATCGTATGAACTATGCCTAATAGCATTTTGACAGGGAAGCAAAATAAACTGAAATAATTTATATTTGTCATTTTCCACCAGTTAACACAAATAGATCGACTGAGAACGCATAATTGCAGATAAATATAGAAATATATTTTAAAAACTGTTTATATTTGGATATATTGATAATGTGAATATTAAAGAGCGCGTATGATTCAATATGAATAAGATATTTATATATGTTAAAATGTAGAAATAATTATAATTATACAGAGGCAATAAATTTATTTCAAAAAAATGCAAATACGGTAAAAAATAGAAAAAATATAAATAATGCATTGTAATTATTAGCTTATACTATCTAATGGCAGACGAAACGTGTTACTATTATTAACGACAATCACTTTGTAAAGTTGACAGCTAGTAGAAGATATTACAAGAAAAGTCAAGGCCATTATGGAAATTCTACACAAAATGTCGGTGAACAGGTTGACTTTGTTTATATTGTGTTTCTGGCATTTGTGTGTGGTATACTATTACTACTTTTTTTTTTTTTTTTCGTCTCACGTACAAATATAAATGAAGCAACAGCTATAAGATAGAAATAGTTTTCGGAGGATCATTCATGAATTTAAGTAACTCAAAAATTTTATCTGCAAAAGCTAATGCCAAACGATAATATAATAATATGCTTTGAATAATAAACAGAGGCTATTTGCAAGTAATATGTTTCAAATAAATATGATCAATGTTATTTCCGACCATATAGAACATAAATATAATTAGAACAGTTTTGCTGTTATGAAGTATTGCATTTATTAAGTAGAAAGATATTAAAATTTTGTATATATATATATATATATATATATATATATATATATATATATATATATATATATATATATATATATATATATATACATATATATATATATATATATATATATATATATATATATATACATATATATATATATATATATATATATATATATATATATATATATACCAGCAATAATATCCATTCCACCATTAATTAAACAGGTGCAATTTACAATAATAATGTATAAATTTGTTTCTCGTAAACACAAAAAAAAAACACCTAATATTTAGTAGTTAAAAAACAACATCGTAATATATTTAATATTCAAATGAATAGGTGTTTACATTTTTAAATTCACATAGCAAATGAGTGTATAGTATAAACACCTTTTATTTGTTGTTCCGACAACAGAATCAGATCGTAATTTATTATATTCTACACTTCCCACCTAAGATTCTTTATACAAGATTTTATATAATTAATATATTTACTCAAAAAAATTAACTCCTTTATTTTATTTATATTAAAGAAACTATATATGTAGAAGTCGCCTTCATTTATTATGTAAACAATTAATTTGCTACGAAAAAAAAAAAAAAAACATATTAGCAGTCTGTATTCTGATAATTGGCGAATCCGACTCAAAATTTCGCAAAATTATTAAAAAAAAATATTTATACATCAGTAAAGGGCATATTATATATTTGTAAGCTTTTAAAATATTAATCTATTGTTGTTAAATAATAAAATGCCTCATTCGCTTCTATTGGTTTTTATGATGCACGAGACTGAAGGGAAATTTTAAGATTCAAGTTTCATATAGTGAAGTATTTTGATAAAATATATATAATTTTGCATCATTTATATGTATTAATATAA
Organism: Leistus spinibarbis; assembly: GCA_933228885.1. Classification (NCBI taxonomy): domain Eukaryota; kingdom Metazoa; phylum Arthropoda; class Insecta; order Coleoptera; family Carabidae; genus Leistus; species Leistus spinibarbis. The sequence goes on from OW121793.1 coordinate 3,910,050, forward strand.
AAACAATCTGAAGTGGCCTTAACTAGACTATCTTATACTTTAACTAGTTATATAATATAAATTGTTGAATTGTGTGTTTAATTCATGCCACTATTACCATAAAACAACCCATATAGCACAAAATGATTAAAGACGTAATAAAGACGTCCAATAGATGACAACTTAAAATATGGCATATATTGGACGTCTTCATTACGTCTTTAGGCATTATGTGCTATATGGCAATATGTTTGGTTACTAGAGAAATGTAAATGTAACATATTACTATTAACGAAGACGATTTTACTAAAACCTTTTTAATCAAAAGTTGCTTTTATGAGATTTACTTATTCTTTGACTAGTTCTCGTTCTGGTTGAAATATAAGAAGTTTTCATTCCAGCATTCTTAAATTCAGAACATAATATTTTTATGTGTAGGGTATTCACAGACTCAAAAACTCTCAAAACGATTATTTCCATTAAAATTAAAAGGTCAATACCATAAACAACGCATAAGAAAGTAGAAATAAAATATCGAGATGAATATTCGAATTTTAACGTTGGTTCATAATTTCAGAATAATATTTATTGTCCTTTAAAACAAATCGGTAAAATATTATAATATATTCGAAAAAAATTAATCACAAGTCCTATATATACATATATCCGTGAATAAACTATTATGTATATATATATTGTGGTTCGCGCGTATATTCAAAAATGTCTCACAGCTCCGAAATATAAAGGACTCATACTGTGTGATGTTCTCTCGGATACTCGGTCTAATTTAGTTTTCTGGTGTTGGCAACACTACAAATACATGCGCAGAAAGATGCGTAGTTACCGCCAATTTTAAAAGTTAAGTAAATGGTGTTAGTGGTTGAGGTTATGTGTATCTAATAGTTATAAAATGGATCTAAATAGATCAGTACGTTTATTAGAAGATGCATTATCACCGCATGGTCGAAGTTTATTGCGTACTGGTACACCAAAGAAAACAAGCGACATAGAAAAGAAAAAATGCTTGTTTGACGATGAATACTTGGATGCATCTCTAACCATTTCACCTGATACACACCGGCATACATTAGAAGGTGGCATAACCCAAGTTGATACATCGTTGCGTAGAGCCCTACAAAATTCTACAATTGCGGGTAGTGCACTTATAAGTGCCAAACCATGGGAAAATGCGGCGGATGCGTTGTACATGGAATATTTAGAGGTTATACAGAATCGCACGAATGCGAATGAAATTTTTGATATCGTGTCCGATTTAGCACGGTGTTGTACGGACACACTTAACGTTATTAGGGGGTTAAAATCGAAGGTTAGAAGTTCGGGTAGTTCTAATGAGATTTGGTTGGAAAATGAGCGGAACACTTGGCGCTTGATTTATTGCCTGTATCAAGATCGGTTGAACACTGAAAATCTGGATGGGAATTTAATGCCATATTTAGGCGTTAGTGAGAAACTTTGCGTTGAACATTTATATAAACGAGATTCGCTAGTTCGTGAATCTCAACTAATAATTGATTGGCTAGAGTGTAACGCGTTAGACAAAGAAAATTCGGATGCGAAAATACAGCATTTCACTGATAAAACCGTCGGATGGGAAAACACGTTACACCAAATACAAGCGAGTGATAGTATCGTTTTCAAGAGTTCTAGGCCAATTGTGCAAAGTTTGCATCCGGATGCTCCGTATGTGGAGGGTTTGCCTTTGCATGATCTCGATGTGGAGGATGAGATTCGTTTGTGTAAGAAAATTTATCGAGAAATTCGGTGTGGACGGTTGGAAGAGGCGCAAGCACTTTGTATGCATTGTGGGCTTCCCTGGCGAGCTGCTTTGTTGGAAGGTTGGCGGTTGCACCATGACCCAAATTTAAACTATGATACAAATAAGTATTGCCATAATGCTGCGATGGATGTGGACAAAGACTCGGATTTAACAATCGAGAAAATTATTGATGATTCAGTTCGAAGAGCGCAGAAGAGCGTAGCACCGCAAATTATAAAGTCAATTGAAGGCAATGAACAGAGAGATGTTTGGAAATTAATTGCGTGGGAATATTGTTTAGAGGTATACATTTTTATTCCATTTGATATATAGGTGCAAATTGAAATTATGTGTAGTTTTCATTATAAATTATACATATTTTAAATTTTATGTATCTGCTTATATATTATTTACTAATGAAACAATTAGCACTTTTACGATTACGATTCCTCAAACAATAATCGTACGATTACGGTTACTTACTTTTATAACTAAACATTACAAAGAATAATCTAAAGTGCTTCATTATGCAGTAAAATATGATAAATATAAGAGAATTTGCTAAATGCATTAGTTAAATAACAATAAATTACAAATTAATATTCAAAGGTAACAACGGGTAAGTTTTCGTTTAGAAAACAAAGCGTTTTTAAATTATTAGGACTCGAATCGGTTTCTCTTATTACTTACTTTTATAACTAAACATTACAAAGAATAAAGTAAAATGCTTCATTATGCAGTAAAATATGATAAATATAAGAGAATTTGCTAAATGCATTAGTTAAATAACAATAAATTACAAATTAATATTCAAAGGTAACAACGGGTAAGTTTTCGTTTAGAAAACAAAGCGTTTTTAAATTATTAGGACTCGAATCGGTTTCTCTTATTACTTACTTTTATAACTAAACGTTACAAAGAATAAAGTAAAATGCTTCATTATGCAGTAAAATATGATAAATATAACAAAATTTGCTAAATGCGTTACAAAGTTAAATAACAATAAATTACAAATTAATATCTGGAGTGGTCTGCACTCAACTTTCTTTTACGCAGTTTTCACTAGATATAAATATATGTATATATATATATCCAAAACCTGCTGTCAAACTAACCAATACTCTACTGAAATATTTTGAAATGTCATTTATCTAATAGAGTCTTTTGTTTTCCTGACAAAAAAACAGATGATCCGATTTTATAAGCTACATGCGAATCCATGGCAACGTAAACAATATATTTATAATGTTTCGTAGCATTTTTCTCGCAACTGGTACATTTTTTGAAGAAATGTATCAAACAAAAGTTGTGCAAAATATTAATATCTTTCATTATGAATATAACTATATGTGTCGTAAGTGTAGCCGTTCTAGTGATATTGGAGATAGAACAAAAAATGCATAGAGTAAACATGCACTTCCGGTTTGAATATTCTTTTCAAAAATAGGAGGTGCACATCTAGGGCATATACAAAGCTTAAGTTTGAAGTTTCATAATTTTTCGTTCGACAGTTTTGGCTCTAGAGCGTTCACAGACACACACACAGACATACAGACAGACAGACGTCATTCCGAAAATAGTCACATTCGATTCAGAAAAGGTCAAAACGTGTATATCCGTTGAAATCTCGACTTCGAAATTTTTCATGATTACAATACTTACTTATTACTCTGTAAAAGAAAGTAAAAATTAACAGCGAGGAGTCAATCGGTTTCTTTTATTACTTTTAATAAGTCCATCTGTCGAAAGCAGTCTTTCAGATGAAACACTATAAGGTTTATAAAACAAATACTTTAATGCCAGCTTTTTAAGGCGTGTGTAATTTAAGTTTTCCTTCCAATATAGAAACGGGTTTGAAGTTGTGTTGGGTGATTTTAGGTAAACATCAGTCTCTTTAGCAGTATTCACTAGAAAAATAAATATACAAATTGATTTATTTATAACAAGATACTAAGCCACAACAGTTTAGTTCTCAGTACGGGTATTCCCTTTATTCCGTGCGCGTAGACATTGTAATTCGCAGTCGTTAAGCTGTTTTTTAATCGTATGTAATCGTACAGATAATCGGCGATGACGATGAATCGGAAATAGTTAAATAATCTGCGGTTACGAATTATCGTAATCGTTTCATCACTAATATTATTGCTTTGTTTTAATTTCATTCGATGATTACTGTGGAAAAATATCATTATGTATTGTAACGGGTAATTTTGCGAGTAAATGGTTTTTTACTAAACTTTTATAAGATTCACTTTTTCTCTAATTTGTGTTGTTTTCGATAAAAGTACCGAGAGTAAAAACCAATACTTCTTATTAAGATATTAGAGATATTCTTCCGGGACAAATACAAGTCTTAAGTTTAATGTTTTATAATTTTGCCTTCTACGAATTTGACTATAACACACACACACACATATACATGTAGATGATATTCCGAAAATAGTCTAATTCGATTCCGAGATGATCAAAACGTGTATTTACATTAAAATCTCGATTTCTAAATTTTTCATGATTGCAAATGTATAATACTTCCTTATATACATGCGTATATGGAAATAAAATGATGCAATTTAAATATGAGCGATATATTTTTATTAATATAAAAATAATGAATTATTAGAATTTGAATATTTTACTGCCGGATAATATACAAATGTTGTCTGTTACAGGACGGAATAAGTATTTACGAACGTGCAGCCCTTGCAGCATTTTGCGGATGTTTGCAAAGTTTACTTCCGGTTTGCACATCTTGGGAAGATCAACTGTGGTCATACATGAAGACAATGATTGATATACGAGTTGAATCTGAAATTCGAGATTTTGTACCTAGGAAGGAATATTTACCAATGCCCGAAAAATATTGGGATAATAAGTGAATTTTACTTCAATAGATTTCAAAAATACAATTTAATAATTTTATATTTTAGAATGTCATTAGATGATATTTTCGAACATATTGCGACCTCAAACGATTCAGAAATTAAAGAAGCTGCCAACTCACCAGATCATATTATACAAAAATATTTGATTTTGGATCAAATTCCTCAGTTGATGATAGAGATTCATGAGTGGATCAGTTCCAATGATATCAATACACAATTTCTACGATTCTTAGCTCATCTGGTTTTGTTTTTAAAACAAATTGGACATAGTCAAAGAGATGATATTGCAGATAAAGTGTTGGAATCGTAAGTT